>OZ021728.1:65059781-65807906 GCA_963978545.1 Linyphia triangularis
AATCCGAATCAGCAGTAAAGTCCGCTCTGACTGTCCCTGTGTCTTATGTCACAGATGCTTGGGTTAGGAGGAGGTTTGTTTTTCCCACATGTGTTGGGATTGGAAAAAGACAGGAATGTATTAAATTTTACGCGTTTGATCAGTTAGTAGACTCAGTAAGGGCAAGTTTCGTAGATTTGGAATAAATAAATAAATAAATAAATAAATAAATAAATAAATAAATAAATAAATAAATAAATAAATAAATAAATAAATAAATAAATAAATAAATAAATAAATAAATAAATAAATAAATAAATAAATAAATAAATAAATGAATGAATGAATGAATGAATGAATGAATGAATGAATGAATGAATGAATGAATGAATGAATGAATGAATGAATGAATGAATGAATGAATGAATGAATGAATGAATGAATGAATGAATGAATAAATAAATAAATAAATAAATAAATAAATAAATAAATAAATAAATAAATTTGTTAGGTTTAATATTTTACTATAATTCAGTTCATAGATGAGAGAGCAGATGTGTATTTACTTAACATTTTATCAGAGCCTTACTAACCTAACCTATTAGCTAACCCCTTTATGTATTGGGGCCTTTATTTTCAACAAGATGCCCTGCTTTTTATTTTAATTGATTTTCCCCAATTTATTAAATAAAATAATGCTATGTTATTTCACGTCATTAAATATTTGTTTCAATAAAGGGCTAACTTTTATTAACGTTTTAAGATTATGTGTGTTTTTGCTGATTAGCTGATTATATTTCTAAATTTATTTTATTTTTAATAATAATAGAATGTTGAAACACCCTTTCCAAAAATTATGTTCTCTTGTTTTATCATAGAAGGAAAACTTTATTTTTGATCCATTTTTGTTAAAATGAAAGAATTCTTTCTTAATAATTTATTTTGCTACACATTTATAATCGTTAATTATTGGCAGGATTATCTTTTCCGAATGTTGTTTCTTCCACAGAGCTTTTATATAAGTGAAGTTTAATTAACAGATTTATATTAAGAAATTTATTTTAGATCATTGAAACTTGCTGCAAAATTTTGAATATTCGTCCTTTCTGAATGAATATACACACACAAAAAAATATCTTTAAAATATTTCTCGTAAAAGTGAAATTTCATTCACAAATCTCTATTCTTTGAAATGTAGGATGATTTATATACATATTTTCCCCTTTATAACCACAATTAAGCTATCTTTTTTATTCCTTCATGAAGTTTATAAATGGGAATTTTCATCTTACTATCGGTAAAAGGCGTTGCACGTACTTGCTTCCTAATGTTGAATTTACGCTATTTCCAGATTACCACACCTGAAAGTTGTTTTAACTTCTGTGTACCTCTCATGAAAGGGAAATTCATTTACAGATATTCATTATTGAAACCAAGAATTCTTTGTAATTATTAATGTAAATTTGGAAATTTGGCGGTTAAATTTTTACCTTATTTGAATTTAATAATAAGTTTTACCAGTTATGAGTGCCGACGAAATGGTAAAGTGGTTAGCGTGCCAGCTTCTAGACCACGAGGTTGCTGGTTTGAGTCCCGTGTTAGGCATGGGTGTTTGTAAATGTATGTTGGCTTGTCTAATGACGAATGTTTCGGCGCATTATAGCCCTCGTGTTGCTGACGGTGCCAGGTAATCTGAAAACAACCAACCAATTATGAGTAAATATATTATATATAAACTTTATTGGGGGGAACTTGGCAAAAGTTTAAATTTGCGAAATTTTTAAGCAAGGAAGGATATGAATTAAGGGAAAATGTAACAAATTTAAAGCCATTATTTTATTATTTTTCTTCTATTTTTAAACCCAAAGAAAACCTTTCATTTATGCTTGTATGAATACTTAATATATGAAATGATAACAACGAGAATTAATAGCTTTCTAATAACAAGATAATTGTTCTAATAATTTAATACTAGATTTACGCACTTGAAGATTGCTTATATTTTGAAATGTATTTTAGACCATTGAAATCGCTACAAAATGTTAAATACACACCATTTTTGGATTAATACATAAAAAAAAAATATATTTCTAAAGTATTTTTCATAAAAGTGAACTATATTAATAATTCATACCTTTTTATAGTCATTGTAAATATATTTTGGTTAATTTTGAACCAAACAGTGTACACATTGCAAAACTAATGCATAAATTTGCTTATTTTCAAGGACCGGTTGTACTAACTATTTTTTTTTTTGTAAAATGTCAAATGTACAAGTGTACTGGATTCGATTTCCTGTCACAGTCAACCAAAGCCAAATTTTCAAAAGTACTGAATTCGATTCCCTGTCCCAGTCAACCAAAGCCATATTTTTATTAATAAGGTTTTTATTATTTTTGACGGTTATATTAGCAGCTTCTTAAACTTCAAAAAGATAAAAGATTTTAATGATAGGAACACAATGCTATTATAAAAATTTATCTTTCATACTCCCCCAGATATCTAATTTATATTTATATATCGATCGCTTTTATTAAAAAATGAATAGCTTTCATTAAAAAATGATTTTTATAAAACGATTATGTACTTTATTTTAACGATTATGACCACACGTAAAGGCTATGGTCTATTAGGTGACCGTTTAAAATTATAAATAGCTAGAGTTGAGCGCATGTATCGCTAATAGTTTAACAATTTAACCTTTATTAGACTATAGAAAAAATTTGATGAAGATTTAATGATTATTATAGTTTGAATTTTAGAATTTAAGAATAATTTTGGAATTGGTCCAGGGCATATTTGAAGATATAGTTATCAGTACTGTGTTAACAAAGCACAATTTAAAACAAAAACGTAAGTATAGTTGGGTGAAGTTGAAAGTTTTGAACTAATCTTAATTTTATAGTTTACAATGGATGTTAAATATTTTTCTTATGTATTGTAGAAAATATTTTATCCTCTCACTACATGTACATTTAGCGGTATAATTTAAAAACCTAATATCTTATATAGCAATATATGGTTTTTAGTCTTTTTAGCATATACTGCATAGATTAAGATCCAAAAAAAGGGGCACACATTGATTAGATTTTGTTGTTTAAAAGACCAACAAAATCATCCTTTTCTAAACGAAAGCAATACAATTTTTTTTTATAGTTTTTATAAAATTGTATGATATGCAAGATACTATATTTTCAAATTTAGTAGCCGTATTGGTTGAGTAGAACAAAATGATTTTTTTGATCGAATCAGAACTAAGATATTTTCCCCCCATTTCTAATAAATGTTATAATATAAAATTTGGGAAATTTACTTTGGTATAATACGTTTGACACACCAACTACAAACCCACGAACTTCCATAAACCAGCAGAAATAAACCCAATTCTTCAAGTTCATCCCCAAGTGATGTGGGCCGAAAAGATTCCATGTAACCAGAGACGAGCCGGTGGACTGAAGTGCCAGTAATTACGCCCCCGGTTCGTAATAAGGTGTCCCAACACCACTTCTTATTTGGGGAGAAGACCTTAATACGATGGGTCCGGAGTTGTAGAGCAGTAAAAGCCCCACGTCATCATCGTGTTCCCTTCTGCAAAGCCCTTGTAGTGGTTTGTCACGAACTTCTTCACACAACATCAAAAGAAGAGAAAGAAGAAGGTCTTTTCAGATGAGGGCTTTTTATGTGTTTCTTCTTCTTCTTTGCTGTTTGGTTGGGGAGTTGGGTTTAAGAGTTTTGCTTCTTCAAGAGATGATGAGTATTCTGCTGGGAGATTGGATGCGAGAGAAATTTGGAATGGTTTGTAGTTTAAGGTGGTTTTTTTGGTAAGGTTTAGGCGATGATTTTCAATATAATTAATAAATAAATAATTTAAAGAATGTTTCAGGCATACTGATTTGAAATAAGAAAGCAATGGCTATGTTCATGGATATATTTTAATGGATACATTTGGTAAAATTTTATTTCGTACTTTAAAATGTAATACCTTTGATAGCTTTTAACTGTGTATACATGCTTTAAGGCTTTAGTGAATATATATATATATATATATATATATATATATATATATATTTAATTTTTTAATTAAGAAAGACAATACTGGGTTTATTACCTTGCTTAATCTTTTTGTGCATGAAGGGGATATATTTTTTAGATATTTTATTCATTATCATGAAATGAGCTTTGTGACTTCAACTTTTGATTCATGAATTTTCTAATCATTCAAAACCTAATATATATTTTAATATATCTTCCCAGCTGTATTTCAAATTTTCTAACTTTAAGGAGCAAAAGAAAAGAAATTAAGAATTTTGACTAGGAAATAATTTTAACTTGAAGAGTTCTACAGTAATGTTTAATGTGATTTTGTTCAACAGCATAATTTATTACATTTCAATTAAAATGTTTTATAATAATATTCAATCAAATTTTGCTTAATATCATATACTGCCAATTTAATAATATTGCAGAATGAACTAATTAGTAGTATAAAGTAGTTTTACTTCACAGTCTATAATATTTAAGGGGTTTCAGTACACCTATGACCGTAATTTTAAATTGCCTATTATCGATGTGCCTTTCCTTCGAAATTTCTTAAAAAATGAGTTTGAAAATTGTTATGTATGTTTAATAGCTCTAAAGGTTAAAAATATATAACCATGATATTTTTAAATCAGTTTTAATGAATCCTCTTAAAAAAAAAAAAAAAAAAAAAAAAAACGTACTTTAAGATTTGATATTAAAAATATCTATGAAAATCAAGACATTTTCAAACCTCTTTTTAATTTGTCAGCTATACACTACAATTTAATAAAAAAATTAATGGTATATTTTTACAAGTTAGAAAAGATACATTGAAGTTTTAAAAATTACATTTAGAGAAAGTTGCAGTTTATTGTCAAGTTTTATATAGTAAATAAATGATTGTTTGCTTTTTTTAAAATAAAATGTAACATATTTCTAATTTGAGTGGAAAACTTAACAATATGTAACTACACGTAAAAAATCCCAAAATTGTCTTTTTTTAGGGTACAGAATCCCCTTAATAAAGTTCATATTTTGTTTCTTAAAGATAAATTTACCTCAAACCTGTAAAACACAAAAAGGCCTCTCACTGCAAATAAAATACTTTGATCTTTAGATATTAAGGACACTCCAAATTTGTTCATAACTACTTTTAGGTAATAATGGCGAACATAGTTCATCAATAGGCTATTTGTTGCACAGCATGAAAACAGCCTTGCATATTAACCTACAAATCTTGAAAACTCATGTAATTATTTCTCTTTAAGTTCCTCACACACAATAAAACAGGACAAAACAAATAAAATAACAGCAGAGTAAAAGTTATCTATAGATGATTAACCATTGAATGTATTTTTCTTCTTTGCTGTTTATGTGATAAGTTAGGAACTTTTATGATGATTTAAGAGTTCATCCTTCAATTAAATATGAGTTGACTTAGGATTCCTTATAAATGTTCTTTCCGTGTTTACTTTTAAGTATTTCTTGTGAATGAGCTTCTGTAGAGTAATATTAGTCATCTAAAACATTATGCTCATTTTAACTCATGTGCCTAAGATTGTGTTAGAATATATATCCCTTAATTGTATTAAACCTTTATTTGAAATTTTTTTAATTAACATGTTTTTAAAATTGCTAAATATATTAAAGAACATAATATTTACTCAATCTATGTAATCTAAAAGGTAAAAAAATTACCTAAAATTTTTATCAACGATTTCAAGCTTTACTTTCTTAAACCTAGACACATCGGCACAATAATTAAACTTTATATTAAAATAAACTATTTTGTAGCATTTTTATTAAAGATCTTATTTACATCAACTATGAATCTATAAAAAAAACCATTCCAGCATAGCTTATTTGTGTTAAGGCTAAATTTCAAGGTTAATTCAAATGCAAAATTAACAAGTACTTAACAAAGTGTTTTGAATCTACGTTTTAAAATGATTTTCTTTCATCTATAACCTCATACTGATTCAAAAGTCACTCAGTAATGAGTGACGCTCGAATCACTATGAGTGACTATTGCAATCTCCAAGGATTGTTTCTTACATAATAAGATAACAGTCAATAGCACAAATTTCACAACATACATTCTTAGCTGAAAACAATTGAAGAGATGTTTCACATTCGAATCAAGTGGACACGCAATGCTTTAGTGTTGCAAATTTGAGTTTCCTATTTTACCGGATTCAAAGACCCAGCATAACATTTACCTTATGAATGTGACGTAGAATGGCACGGAATAGATGTCTCATGTATTAATACTGCAAAGAGATTCCGAATACGCTAGCGACAGATTGATCAGTACACGAAATGCAATTAATGAGGAAGTCTGTTTCGAATAATGTAAAGCTATTGCATGCAGATAGCTTTAGTTAGATTCACATAAATTATATAAGAAGAGGTTGAAGATAGAGGCTGGATATTGTTGAATTCTTGTTTGAAGCTTAATTAAGCGGTTGTTTGAAAAAGTAGCGTGTAAAATCAATGCTAACCACTCATTATTTAAACACTGCTAAGTACTGGAAGTATTAAGTGGTGAAGTGTTATTTGTGCCAGTGCGTTATATAGGATAAGGTGTCATTCTATGAAAAATTCATTGTAAAAGATTGTTATTTTATATTTTATAAAATTTAAGACGAAGATTCTTATTTTGTAAAAGTTCCAGCTACTACACTACCACATTTCTTGCCAATAACTTAAAATTTTTTAAAGAAATTTTATATTTTAATACTGATGCTGGTTCAAGAATCTTTTTTTTAAAAATAAAACTTCATCTAATGCACTGTCCCATTTCTTGTCCAACATGTTTTACAATAGATAATTTTGAAGAACTTTGTTTAGTGCAATTCCAATCTAAAACCATTGATTGTAAGCCTCAATTGTCTGAAATTGAGTTTCAAAAACTGTGGGTCACGAGTTATTGGTTGGTCACGAGCCAATGCTTGTTTTGTTGTGACTATTTTTATATGTGTGTTTTCTCATATGAAAACTGGAAGTCTTAAGAAATATTAAAAAAGGAGAAAAATAGAAGATGGTAATAAGCAGCTGATTTTCATTTCGAAGGACATTTCGTGAGACAGAAGTCAAAGTTTTTGAAATTTTTAAACTAAAAAGGAATTTAAAAATTTCCATTTGATTGTACACACTTCCAACCTCATAATAAGAATAAACTACTTTTGAACTCAAAATACATTTAATAATTATTTCTAATTTATTTATTGTAATTTAGATATGTTAAGAAATTTTTTAATTTTCAAATTGGTTTCTGCTTAAACAAAAGTTACGTTGAAAATATATCAAAACCATTTTTAATGAGGGTGGAGGTAGTTTTATACAAACAATGGTTACCAGTTTCTATTAGTGTGGGTCCCGACCTTTAAAAGTTTGAGAATCTATGGTCAAAAGTTAGTAACAAAAATTGCCAGTTAATCCTGCAAATTTAAATTTTTCCAAACAGTTACACACTTTAGAATATATGTTTTCTAAATTTCATTTTAATATATACATTTTATGTCTGTTTTTATATAAGTTTTAAAAATTCCCTTAAGAAACTTTTTCCAAGGTATATAAATTGAAAACCAATAATGTAAAAAAATTGTATTTTTGTTCAATGAATCTTACTCTATATTCATTTACAAATTACTATGACACTTAAAATAAGATGTATTGTTATTATATTTCAATCTACATAATAATTTGTGGCTAAATCTTATTTCTAATTCACAAAAATTACATTAATAATGAAGGGACGATATTCACTTTTAACTTAAAATATTATAATGGACAAACTCCATAAAAAGAATATGGACTGAGCATATAATTATTTCATTTACAAGTGCTCATTAAAATTTTTAATGAACACATTTCATTGAATAATTTAAAGTGTACTAGTTAGATAAGGCTAGTATTACTTTTTTTATTAAATAATTAAATTTTTTTCGAAAAACAAGTACATATCTTTTTGAAGATAGATTACAATTTACACGATATGAGTATTTGAATTTAAAAATTAATGCCAATAAGATAGATAATAACAATCATTTATCAATCAAGTTTCATTCGAGTATTCCAAAAATAAAATAGCAATAAAGCAAACAAGTAAAATAGTAATCACACAGAAACTTTAATATTAAGTTTTTATTGCAAATACCTGAAACTAGTTTATGTGTGTTTCAAATTGAAATATTTAACAAGACGAAATTAACTAACATACTCAAATGTGTAATGTATCTTTTTAAAAACTTTTTACCGTTGAATAACAATGACCCATTTTAATAAATCAGAACATAAATTAAGAAAAGAAGCCAAGTTTGTAATAAATTAAAACAACGCAATTATCACAAATTAAGTTATCAGTTACGTTAATCGATTCCATTGTTTGAATAATGTTACAATTAAGAATTTGCAATAAGTATAAAGATTCGGTAAGTTCTAATTTTATTTTTGTTCTGTAATCACTTTTTGTTAATGTAAAAATTGTAAATAGTATCAGAAATACAAGCATTAAAGTAATGGCAATGTTTAGGCTTATCTGGATGTTTTTATAATTTTGGAGAGTGTCGCCAAACTGTAAAAATATCACGTGAGAATTGATCGGGGTCAGTCCAGTTCAGTTCTGTCTACGAGGTTTTAGGTTGAGCTGCTGTGGAGGCAGCTCTGTGTTTTTCTTAACGACAGGAAGCTTGCGTTTTTGCTGTTGTTGAGACGGGACGACAGGAAGTTTTGGCTTGAGCTTGAATGCATTTTGTTGCTACTGTTTAAAGAAATGTACTGTTTTTTGGTGAATAATATAAAGATTTATATTAATAATCCAGTGTCATAATTTCTTTTAAAAAAGAAAATTCGTAACAATATGTTTATTTTCCAGTTTAACACAGCGAATATATATTCTCACTTGCACTTTATTCGTAAAATAAACTTGAAAGATGAGCCATGCAACTATAACATTCAATCAAATCTTTATTTTGAACACGTTTTAGAAGGCACGTTTGCTAAAACTTCCTGCCCTTGTTTGATTTATATAGTTATCAGTTTTATAAGTTATTTTTAAGAAAAACTACTATTGACGGGAATACACAGTATCAGCATAACGCACTACTAAATATATTATTACGTCTTCAGCAGTGAAAGGGTTAAAATCAGATAAGAGCCGTTGACGGTTACTGATACATGTAATCTTCGTAACCCTTAGATGCCACTCTATTATATCCACCTACAATTGCGGGGAGCCTTATGGGACATATGATTAATCACCTATGCCATGTTTAATCGTTGGATTAAATAACTCGAGTCAGAATATCGCACGTCCTTATCCATCGGCAAATTATATAGGTGAACGGGGTTGAGCACGTTTATTTAGACTGAAGGTGAGATTAAATCTAAATTGGTGATTAAATAGATGATTTTTCTTGTGATGTCTTAAAAAAGCCAACTTCTGTTTATGATTGTATTTAAAATTGTGTATACCCTGAAATAAATGATAAATGTAAGTCTCTGCAATTTTCTGTACCGCTTAAGGTATACATATACAATTGAGATGATTTACTTTAATTTTTAGGTTATAATTTCCAACTTTTTGGCAGTATATCAGAATTAAAAATGATGCTTTTTTTTCCTTCAATTTTTTAATCAGCTAACTACAATTATAGTGACTAATTAGGACATTATTAGAACATGCATAAATAAGCTTGTAATAAAATTAAAGGTATGTTTTTTATTGTAAATAAAATATAATATATTGACGCATGTTCCTAAGGAGAATTTTAAATTTGGCCTCAATATTTATTTAATTATAAGTTTTTAAATAAAAAGGTTGAAAAAATACATAGTTTTTTAAAAAAAATTTAGATTAAAATATGCAAAAAAAATGTGTGTATAACAATATATATTAGATTCCCCATAGTAACACATTCACAACTATTGTCTACTAAACAAAATTATAATTTTGTAAATCGGACCATTTATTATGAAGTCATGACCGTTGGAGTAAAGTCATATAACACCAAAATGTCATTCTTCAGAAAATGCATTTAAAGTTTATTACACTAAGGAACATGATACAAAACAGGTTCACAAAACCTACTGAAACCTACTTTAAAAAGTAATCTGAGTCCCAGAAAGAGAATGGTATCATTTTAATGGTAATGCATTCGGAAATATTGAAAAAAAAACAAAAAAAAAACGCAGACTTGAGTCAAATTTTGCAATTCCTAATTTATATGTATACCTTAAGCTTTCAGAAGAAAGAAAAGATGGAAATTTTGCAAGTCATAGGACACTTAAAGTTATGTTCTGAACACGTTGTTTCTCCGTTTTGAACATGAACATTTTTAGCTCCTTATATGAAAATCAGTTTTGGGCATGAAAAATAAAAAGAGAATATCTTTGCTTGAACATGAGTTAATATCTTTTAAGACAGTCAATAAGAATTATGGGTATCGTTTGGAGCGTAGATAATTAAATTGATGTCAATCTACCTATATTTGTTCAAATTTAAAAACTGTGTGTTTGGGAATTTGAAGAAAATTGATTATATATATATATATATATATATATATATATATATATATATATATATATATATATATATATTTACATCATTTACAAAATATCTAGCAATAAAAACAGTTTTTTGATTTTAAAAATCAGTAGGGGATGTTCCTTGTATTTAATCAATATTTAAATGTTAATGTTACTGAATATTATACAGTTTCCTTCAGATAGGATAGTAGTCCGAAAGGCAACTGCAATTTTTGGACCCCATCGAACATCATTCTGAATTTTTTATAGAAATTGGAGAAAAGTGGGTAGATTTCGAATCCACTGGTCTGCCGAGGCAAAAATAGCCGAAACTGATTAAAAATCGACTTGGAATGAGTTGAACTAAACTCCGTATGCCAAATATGTCATAACTTGCCAAAAAAAGAACAAACTTTTTCGTCTGGCAACCCACTGCATTTTGATTTTCAATGAGAAAAAGCGCAAACGATTTCTGGTTGGTTGTATTCAGATTATCTGGCGCCGTCAGCAACACGAGGGCTATAATGCGCCGAAACATTTCGTCCTTTAACAAACCAACATACATTTACAAACACCCATGCCTACACGGGACTCGAACCCGCAACCTCGCGGTCTAGAAGCCAGCACGCTAACCACTATACCGTTTGGTCGCAAACGATTTCTGATCTCTGTCTCGGAAAACTTGTATCTTTTAAATGTAAGCCAAATTGGCGACATAAGTTACGTCATCAGTGACGTAATGTTTATTGCCAATTTAGCTCATTAGTGAAAGATGCAAGTAAGTCATAGCCACCCATCCCAATCGTCTGCAACCTTCTTATTTGAAAATTAAAGAGTAAGGGTTACCAAATAAAAAAAAAGGTCATTATTGGCAAGTTATGGCGCATTTGGCAATTGGATTTAGTTCAACTTAATAAAAGTCGATTTTTGACCAGTTTCGTCCATTTTTGCCACGGCAGACCAGTGGATTCGTAATCTACTCATTTTTCTCCAATTTCTATAAAAAATTCAGAATGATATTCGATGGTGTCCAAAAATTGTAGTCGCCTCTCAGTCTATAAGGGAAATTCCCTGGTGTACGTGTAGGACATTCTGGTGTTTTTTTCTACTCGTAAACAGATAAGAATTATAAATCTAATACGAATCTAATATTTTTATTTTTATTTTATATAATATTACTTGATGACAAAGTTATGTGGAAAAATAATAATTTTAACTTTGTCAAATATATATTTTTAAGTCATCGATGTACTGGACACGCCGCATGTGTCCGTACTTCTGTGGCTTTTATATCACAAATCAAATGCGTTTATATCGCAATCTTTTGATATAAACGCATAATTATGTAAAGGAAAAATATAACTTCTAGTTATATTTTTGCTTTACATAATTATGCATTTATATGAAAAGATTGCTAGATTCATTTTTCAGAACTTTAAAATTATCTGTTTACGAGTGTAAACAAGAATCAAAATCTCCTTTTCGTACACTAGAGAATTGCCTATATTAATTTTCTTTCCGAAGAATATCAGACATTGTTCCAAAGTTGTTGATTATAAATATATTATTAAAGAGCTCAACCATCTCCTTTGATTCTAAGATAAGAACAAACACCGCATTTGAATCGTTTACATTTCTTAGGTCACTTCCTGAGTACATCATCTGTACACATCTTCTTCTAATCGTTGAAAAATTATCCCACGAGGCTAAACGGGAGAGAAAAGATGCCGATAATACCGAGACGTAATTGGTAAGGTTTTTACGCAAATTCGGTGCAGTACGGCCTTAATATAGCACTTGTGCAAAGAAATTATGAAGTCGATTATCCAGTACATTACTTCCTAATACTAGACATACAGTATAATACATACTCTTTAAAGTAATTTTCAGTTTCTGGAAGGTAATGAAAATCCAGTCAACACTTGGATACATTGATAGAAATTTAGAAATTAGAACAAGATTTGAATAAAATTGCATCAATAAATATAACCTTTTTAAATAATTTATATTAACTACGATTTTGTGTGAGTAGGTGTGTACGTTTGTCTCTGCAGGGCAATCGAGGTGGCCTAGTAAACCCACTTCCAGTGATCCAATCGGGTAGAAACTTGGCTGATAGATTTGATGTCGATGGCAATGCATTCTATTAAATTTTGGAGGGTATTACTCTCACTAAAGGGTCGCTTTTACACACGCTTCTACAATTGCTTCTGAATATTAATAAAACCAATTTAACCTATCAGTGTTGAAACTCTTTCCTGTTGCCAAAATTGTTTTAATCAAAATAAATTAAAGATGATTGAACGTAAATGCATAAATTCATTATGGAGTGAAGTTCAATCAATTCAACTTTGAGTTACGTCTCGATGCTATAAGTGAAATCATTTTAACTGAACATTGTCGAAATTCTTTCCTTTTAACAAAATTGGTTTAATCAAAATAATTAAAAGATATGTGTTTATATTGCCTTTCGTCAGACTCATCAGCTTCTATTCACGTTCAATTATTCATATAGCAAGGTTAATTCAAATATGTTCAATTTGTCGATATATAATGACTGAAACCTTTCCCTATTAAGGTTGACGATGCAAAATTTTCGGAGGTCTAATTAACCCACTTTCTGTCTCTCAATCCATCTGAATCTTGGCAAATAGACTCGTCGTAGATTTCAATGTATTCAATTATGTTTTAGGGGCAAAAAAAAGTTAACAAATAATTCGGAATGGATCTTTTGTTCTTAGTGGTCAAATACTATGAAAAATCGACCTGAGCTCAAGACGTTGTAATTTCACATAAAAATAGGCAATGAATCCAAAGGATTCATGTTAAAAACTTTGTTTTAATGGATAATATTATTTTATGACTGAAGCAATAGTGTATTATATAATCATCATCGAGTAATCTAAGATAACAGTATATTATAGATATAGACCTTATAGAGAAATCACAGAGCAGTATATTGTACATATAAGCATCATAGAGTAATCACAGAGCAGAATTTTGTACACATAAGCCCCACAAAGTAATCACAGCAGCCTATTGTACGTATAAGCAACATAGAGTAATTACAGAGCAGTATATTTTACATAAAAGCATCATAATGTAATCACAGAGAAGTATTGACCGAAAAACAGGGATTTGTATTAAATCATTACTTACATGTTTAATTTTTGTAATAATTATATAACATATATTTAAAGTAACTAAAATGTTACCTGAACTACTGAAATCTGCTTTTTTACTCGCGTTTTAAACACTTTTTCATTCAAGATTTTAATACCGCTGAATTAAAATAATCCACCAGAGCAACATTATTGTAACTAATAACCAAATTAACTAGGCTTCCTCCACCAAACACTTTAACCGAAGTACGGCCACTCCGAGACTGATTATGCTCTAATTAAGTCAAGCCCAATAACGCATCACTTACCCTCCCTTAAAACGAAATAATAATGAAAAACGAAACTCAAATAAACGAAAGAGCGAGAAAGAAAGAAAAGAGAAAAAAAAAAAAAAGAAAAAAAAAAAAAGATCCACCACTCAAAATGAAATCTTGGAAACTTGTTAAGTCGCAAGCGGGCCATATGTTTTAATCTTTAAACGGAGTAGCTCTCCCCTTTTAAGTTCTCAATCTCCGTCGCCTATTAATCATCTTGACTATCGCCGTATAAATGAACAACGAAACGTTTAAAACGAGAAAAGAGAGCGAGAGAGAGAGAGAAAACCCCCTTTTACAAGGGGGAAGCAAAATTTGGAAAAGAACTCATTGGGAGAAAAAGAGGAAATAAAATAATAATAATGACAAAAATGGCGGAATCTAGTCGAGAAAATTTATTTGAGGGAGAAGGGGGGGGGGGGAGAGGGGTTGAAGTTTAAGCTTTTCTACTAAGATCTTGTGTGTAATAATGGGCCCGTGTTAGAAGCCTCAAATAGTCATCAAGTTGGGGAGAAAAATGTGAAGCGTAGAGGCTATTTGGATGCTAATTATGTACGGTGATGAATGGTGAGTACTGGGCTGCTGTGGTTGGCAGGAAAAGTAAAGGTGGTGGTATTTTTATCGCCTGGGTTGGCGAGGTTTTCGCTGAAAATAATTTAGTGAAAATGATATTGAATTTTTTTTTTTACCGATTTTTGGTGTGTGAGTGTAATGGGATTATGTTTATATTGAGAGTTTTTTTTAAAGATTAAGAATTATTTGATTTATTGTTCTGTATTAAGACAGAAAAAAGTTAATGGAATATGAGTCACGTCTGTCCATCTCCGAATAATAAATTTGAGTACTTAGAATGTGTGAAATGATTTGGATAGAATTTAGTGCATAACTAAAGTATTAATATTTGAATACAGAGAGAGTATAATAGTTTAATGTTCAAAAGTTTAATAAATAAATTAATTTTTCCTTTTAAATTTTGTTTTATACGGTCATCAAAAAGGCGCATTATAATGATGTGAAATTAATTTATTACTTTATTCATAACTGAAGCGTTAAAGTTAGAAAAAAATACAATACGTAGTAGATCATAGTTGTAGTTCGGTAATAAAATGTAAAATTTATTTGCCCATTTTAGTTTTAAATCATCTGGGTTATTGTGATGGCATGGAAAAGTTTGTGGAGGATTTTCTTCTTACATGTTTTTTTGTTGTTATTTAGCAATATTTAGATTTTAATAATGTTTAAAAAAAAAGGGAAATATAGGTGCGTTTCAGTTGTAATTTTTAATTTTAATGTGTCCATGGACATGACATGTCACGTGTACTACGGCAGTTTAGATTTTTTCTGTTACAATTTGCACAGTTTCATAAAAGTACCATATATTTTGACTAAAATTACTATACTACATGTTATTAAACATAGTTTTTTTAATAAAATTAATGCCAAAATTGTACTTAACAGTTTATAATTTAATAGGTATGAGGATTTGTATAACGGTTACATGTGGGACAAAGCTGAAATAATTGATTCCCAATTCTATGACATTAATTAACTATAAATATTTAAGTGAAGTGTTTTTCCTCTTAAAATACAAACTATCTTTAAGTAATATTTTTGCATGCAACATTTTTATAAAATGTTTGATTAAATAAACTTCCAAAATGCACCTGTCATGAGTGGAGCAAAAAAATATTATTGTTTTATCAAAATGACCTTAGCTTGGTCCCAAATTATTAAGATAATGATATAAAATAGGATTCTTTGCATTTTAAGACATGTGATACATTAATAGCCTTTGAGTTAAATGTCATAAATATTTATGTGTCACATTTATACTTTACAGACCACATTTATACATTTTACATTTATACTTTACAGGTTTACACTTTACATTTATACCCTACCGAGCAAAATAATTTTCTTTGTATTTCTAGTTTTGAAAAATTTATCAAATAAATAAATAAATAAATAAATAAATAAATAAATAAATAAATAAATAAATAAATAAATAAATAAATAAATAAATAAATAAATAAATAAATAAATAAATAAATAAATAAATAAATAAATAAATAAATAAATAAATAAATAAATAAATAAATAAATAAATAAATAAATAAATAAATAAATAAATAAATAAATAAATAAATAAATAAATAAATAAATAAATAAATAAATAAATAAATAAATAAATTTTATAAAACTTTTATCTACAACAATGAATCCAATACAAAACTTCGAGGAAGATAATAAGAATTCTTTTGTTTTTAAGCAATTTTACATTAATCCCATTAGAAACTTATTATCTTTTAAAAATTACGCACCACTTGGCGACTTTTTAAACTAACTGGCGCCGACCGAAACTAGCCGCATTCGTAAGGAAGCTGAGGTATTACTCAAAGTTGGCAAAAGTGCCGATTGAAGGGAGAAAAGGGAAAAGAGCCGGGAAAAAGAGTTAATAATGTCATTAAAAACAAAAGAGCTCCCCCCCCCCTTCTCCCCAACTAAGGTGCCTCTTAAGCACTTAACGCGCCTATTTGAGGTTAAAGGCGCCCGGAAAGCGGAAAAAGGCGAGAAAAAAAAGAAGCCAAGCAAAAAGAAGAGTAGAGTTGAGTTGATGAGGAGTTTTGATTTGAATCGTTTGGCGCGAGAGACGAGTTTTGCCTGATGAGGTAGTTTCGGGAAAAAGGGGAATGAAAGGGAAATTAACGTTTGGAGGGGATTTTTAAGGGAGGGATTGGCTGAGACCGGAAATACACTCGGAGACCGATTCTCAATTATTGGGTTTCTGTTGAATTCAAATGTACTTTTCTGATTGGCTTTCTTTGGGTCGTTATAGTTGGAGATTGAGAATTTCGTTGGTGTAATGCTATTATTATGCATTTTGCGAAGAGGTGTTTTACATAGGTGGAAATATGTCAATTTCAACTTTATGTCCATGAAATATGATTTAAAGACATTTTGACTGTAATTGGTCATTATTTCTTGTTCAAAAGTTAACAAAGGGAATTTGAGAGGATTCTTTTGAATTTTAATATCGTTTTATGAACGATAAGATAAAACTTAAATTTAAGAATAAAACGATCAGTTGATGGCTTTTGTTCATTGAAAGGTTTACTGGAACAATGAAACATGTATTTGTTTTAATTTTAAGTCAAAAATAAAATTGTTTTCTTTAATTGTTGTCAGCTTAGGTACTTGAAGGCTACATTAAAAATCAAGTAATTATACCCTTGCGTTCTGAAATAAAAGTTTATTGAGTATTTTCTTTTTAAATATGTTATAAACTTACGTTTCAAATGGATTTTTTTTTTAAAAATAAAATCCGCTCTTCAAACTTTAATTTTAAACTTTAAGTTTGTCAAAGTGTCTAATAATAGTTAAGAGATACAAAAACAAGCCAACAAACTTCTCTAATATAGATAAAAATATCGTTCTTTATATTCAATCGAAACAAATGGAAGCTGTATTAATGGTTATTTGTACAAATAACCATACAAATACCTGTACAAAATGTACTTTAAGTTGACCCAAAAGTTTAAAAGTAATTATCTCATTAATAAACAAACCAAAAACTAATTTTATATAGATTATATTTTAATTCTTTGCAGAAACAAATGAAAGTTTTACTTATGAGTCGGTCAAGGCGGTCAAGGGTTTAAGAATGATTACTGGATAAATCAACTTCTTTCATATGAATAAAATTTACATGTTTTTAGAATTCAGTCACTACTGTTCTTCTTTTCTTTTTTATCAAAATTAAAACGCAATACCTTAATAATAAAAGAACAACCCACCTTATGACTGTGTGGTTCCAGCCTCGAATGCCAAAGGTACTGAGTTCGAATTCCAGTTTAGACATGGGTGCTCCTTGTGGTTCGGAATCCACGTGAAGCTGTAGGTTCCGGTCTGATTAGCCGTTATTGTGCATATAAATAGATCGTTGAGCGTACTAACCAACCAACAAATAAAAGAACACTAACAACAAGCACTTCCACAAAAGGCAACAACTTCCAACACATGTCACAATAAAGTCCAAACTATCAAAGTCCTACAAATGAGACGTAATCTTAAACAATCCGCTATAAAACGCCCGATTCCAAAATAATAAATTTTATATTCATCACAAGTGATTGCGGCTTATCGCTTCGAAAGCCCAGAGAAATACGTCGTCATTAAAACTCGACCCAAGCGAACCTCCTCGAATTTAAATATTTAATAAACGCTGTATGTATTCACCAGTACAAAGTGTGAATGAGGGAATTTAGGCTGGCGGAGAACAGAGTGCATATATTTATACTGATTTTCCATATCCTATCACCACAAAGCCCTAACTCGTTAGGAAACGAAATAGTGAGACTTTGAGGATGAGTGGTATAAGGAAGAGAGAAGTCAAATTGATAATATTGTTCAAATGTGTTTTGAAGAGACTAACTGAAAAGAGCAGTAGCATATGTTAGTGCTCATAATAAAAGTTCCCTTGGTAAGAGCCGACTTGAGTTTGTAGTATTGTTTTTAATTATCATCAACAATTAATAATCTTCATAAAATTTTATGTGCGTATGATTGAGATCATTGGAAAACTGTTTTTGAAAAAACAACAATAACTTCCAGTTGAAGTTTTCTCTATTTGATAATAAAGTGGGAATTTAAAGGCAGTCATTGAAGCTTTAAGGCTGATTGCAGTAGGAAAGGTGTAAATAAGGTCAGCCAAATATCTGTTGAATATGTGTCCTATAATTGTTTCCTTTGAAGAGTCAATTGTGAAAATATGAACTATTTTAAAATTTAATTATTTAATTTTAGATTTTAAAATCTCATTCTAGTTTCTTTATATCAATTATTTTCCCACTGTCACAATACTTATAATTTTGTTATGTTTATCTTTTGATTTCTACAGCATCTAAACAAGTTTGTAGTCAGGATTTTTTCCGTGGGGATGGGGAAGGGGGGGGGGGATTTAGATGGAAGATTTAATATGCGGTTTCGCAACAACTTAAAGCAGATTTTTCCATTTCGTAATTTTTTCAGAATCAAGAGACTCAAAAACTCATGTTACATTTTATGACCTGAATAATTTTTAGTGTAAATACATATAACAAATTGTACAAGAAAGGAAGGGAAAGTGGTGAAACAAAATTTTACACAATTTCGTCCGTCCATCCTGTCTATGGCCCTGCTTCCATACATCATCAGTTTAAATATGGCTGTCCTGTATTAAGAAAAGTAATTTTCTTTTTGAGCTTGAATAAGTTTTTAATGGCTATACTATAACTGTCATAATTGATTTTAAAAATGTTATTTATTTTGATTAAAAAAAAAGTTGTTTTTTTTATAATTAATTTTTGATTTAATTATTATTTTTAAATATTATTTACTCATTTCCTCACAAATTTCTACAGAGTGTTTAAAGATCTTTTGATTTATACTGGCTCAATACGTCACCAGATCAATTATGGCCACTCTGCATTTTAGCAGGCATTCAAAAAGGAAATTTTTAGTCTTGAGTTTGGATATGTTTTGAATACTTATTTGATATGTGTTGTCGTTGAAGTATCAGCTGTAAATATCTTAACTTTTCAAATCTTTTAATTTACTTTTAACTTTCTTCTAGTTTTTTTTTTTTTTTTTTTTTTTTATTGTTTTTAAAGATTTTTCTCATTGTCTCAATAATACGTATACACTTTTTAAAGATCCTTTGATTTCAATATCTTCCCAAAGTCGTCAGTTTAATCATGGACACCCTGTATTTTACCAGGCATTTAAAAATGTTATTTTTCCTCTTGAGTTATTCAAATACGATTTAAAAATGAAGGATTTTATATTACGAATAAAAAAGATTAAAAAAATGTTTAACCGACAACTAGGATTTATTTTTTATTCGTTACTTATTTAAAGTTGGATAGCATGGTATTTAAATAGCGAAATTATTTTCTCAGCTTTAAATTTGACCAAAGAATTTAAAATGACCCTTTGATCAGTTGAAAAAGTTTAATTTTAAAGTTTGAACAAGAATATAATTTCGAAATAAAATATGTCACCATTACTTGGTTCATTTAAGTGAGATATACGATCAAAGGATTTCTGATAAAAATAGCTCTAATTGTAAAATTTTGCTTAGACTTTCCAACTTTAATTTAAATGACGGTTCCCCTATTTTTTACTCTTTTTCTATATCTCTGACTTTTTTTTACCCATCCCAAAAATTCATCAAAGAATTCATTGACCTAAACTAAAAATTTTCTTTTCAAAATAACTTTTTAGTATTGAATAATATCCTTTCAAAGTAAAATTGGATAAATTTTTGTGGGAATCATATTGAAATAAGATTTTACTACGTAACTTCTATCAATATTGGCATTGAACTGTATGAGTGTTTGAAGAAAGAAAAAAAAAAAGAAAAAAAAAAAAAATCAACTGAACTTGGTAATACTTTTAAAGTATTTCCTAGAGTGAAAACAAATCTTTATATGTATAGTTGCAAAATTACTGGGAACTTAGTCTTTTAAATTAATAAACATATCCATATTTTGCTAATCCTCCGTTTTTCTAGTGGGAGGTTAAAATACATATTTTAATGAAAATATGTAAAAATTCATTTACTAGTAAATATATTTTCGTTAAAAATAGCTCCTAACTAATAGAAGATACAAACATAATTATCAAAATCAATTTATAATTTTTCTTAATCGAAAGTTTAATATCTGTTATTTTTGCCAAAATAATCAGGCTTATAATTGAAATACTATAAGTTTTTATTATGCATGAATAAAACATGCTGGTAATCGATAGTAATTTTTTTTCATACAAGACTGCAAAAATTCACTGTGTTCAAACATTGAAACAACATCTGAGCTATTGAAATTAGTCTTAATTTAATGTAACTTTCTGATATATCGTACAAGAATAACATATAACGTTTAGAATCTGAAACAAGTAGCAGTATTATGACATATTTAATGACTGAAACCTTATTCTGTTATGGATGGCGACATATGATTGCAAAATCCGTAACAAATAAGAGGTTTTTTTTAATAATTTTTATAATTTAAATAAAAATAAAGCCCTGTTGGTGAGTTTTTCAATAAAACATAGCAATAAAATTTTTCACCAATTATATACCATTTAATCTGATTTTTCTCATTTCCGAGTGATGATGATCTGTGATGTAAAAATATCATAGAATTACTATGCAGTAATTTTTCTGGTTCAATTTGAAGTTATTTAGGGTATAAATTACGGTTGAATTTTAGTTAAATCTATTAATCATAATGACACCTTTAACCTGATGTGCCGTTTATGCCGTTTACACTTTACTTGGGATTTACAGTAAGACTTTTCGGTAAGATCTTTCAGTTAGCTGTAAAGTAAGATATTTCATTTGACTTGTCGCACGTTTTAATAGGATGCACATTTTTTTTAGGAGAATGTTGATCTCAACTGTACAAAGCCTTTGTATAAACTTCTCAATATATTCGTGTAGTGTGGTATCTACAATTGCTCTTCCAGAAAGCTTAAAAGCCAAGCCGTGGTACTGTAAATGTTTAATGACTATAAGCAATACTGTTTGAGTTGGACTATATTGCTGATATTTTTCGTCATTGAAGGTGTATAAGGTAAGAAAGGTGTATAAGGACAAAAACGAGATAATATAAAAAAATCTAATTTTTTTTTATTTTAAAACATTTAATCAAAAGGTCGAATTTTTAATCATAATTGATTAAAAATTAAAAAATAATAATAATCTATATCTATATATATAAAACTGAGTTATCTGTACGTCTGAATCTTATTCAAATCCACAGCTAGAGGTACGAAACTTGGTACATAGAAGCTTTAGTACATGGAGATTGTAAAGAACAACTTTTAAATTCGATTAAAAGTTTCTTTCATTAAAATTTAATGACATGAAAAAAATCTTGGAATGACAACTGTATTTTTTTATTACATCAGAATAATAATAATTAGTTATTTCAATCTCCCCCCCCCCCCCGCTATCGGAACTAACCGCTAACGGAAAAGTACACTTAAAATTTATATTTCAACTTAATTTTATTATTATTTATGTTTTAGCTTTCTTTTAGTTACCATTTTTTTGATTTTTGCTATTTTTCTGATCGTTAAATGATAAAAAAAAAAAAAAAGTCAAATACCCTTTAATACATCTGTTACACTTTTCTTAAATGCTAAACTTCTATGTTTTACAACTGGTTCCCAGCAGAGTGGGGCCACACAGCTAGGGTTACATGATTTATAAAATCAATTTACACATTGTTACAGAAGTTGGAAAGCAAAAGCAGGTAAAAGTATCAACAATATTATTAAAAAATTTAATTGAATATACATTTACTTAATACATTTTTACTGTCGAGCATTTAAGTATTCATTACTAACTGAATGACTAAGTATGGGAAGGTGCTGTGCATCAAAATTTTTTTTTTTTTAGAAATTAGCTTTCACATGTTTTACTTAAGTATCTTTTTAATTTAACATATTTCTTACATCACTAAAATAACCTGTAATCAAGCAATTTAGAGAAACTCGGTAGGTGTCAGAAGTTAGGTTAACACTTATCATCATCTATTGTAATAACTTTGCTTTTTAAAAGTGTCACATAACCTGAAAAATGTGTCTGTCTTACTTATTATCCCTCGAACGTTGTTTGTTCGCTACAAAATATTCGCAAATTGCTTAATTTCAATCCTGTTGCAAATCTGAATCAACTATTTATATAAAAAAAAAAAAAAAAAAATGCTCATTGAATGCACACATGCATCAGGGGCTGTGGTCCACTAAATTAAACTTTGTGGGTTTTGGGAGAATGCATCAAATATTCATAGGATATACTATTTTTTTAAATGCTCTGAACACTTTTCCTTGCCTTGTAACTATTTAGAGAAGACCCATTAAGCACTTTAGAGATATAGAATAATTGTCAGAAGCTAGCTCCTAACACTTACCACCTTTATCAATTGTAACTGCTCAGACTGAAAAATGCTGCATAACGCTTTCACCCACTTAGTACTTGAATTATAATCATACCAAACTCACGATACGGGCAGTTGGAAGATCTAAGTACATTAATCCTTACAATATAATCTTCAATCTAAGTTTTGTGAACATTTCCCCCAATTTTGCTTTGTTAAATCTCAGCAAGTTACATCCCAATCCATTCACAAATTCTCTTGCAACACCCTCCACTTATCCCCTTGACATACACCACTACAGCCGTCCCCTTTTCCTGTTTACCTCCGCTGTCCGTCGGGAAAAGCCACTATACACGATGGTGGTCAAAGCCTCTCTCGCTGACACTCTATTATAATATATGTAAAGGCCAGGGCGGCCGACAGGGGTGGTTTCTCAGTTCGCTTCAGTTTAATTAGACGACGGCGTGCGGTCCTCCCCGGGCTCTAACTAGCTACAGCCCCTAGAATTTCAGCTAGGATCAATATGCAGGGTAGGAATGATCGGCTTCATTTGTGTCCCAATCAGCAAGGGAGCTGATGCAATCAAGAAACGCTGGACAGAGTTTGCTGTACCTATATATCTATATATTTAGATATAGATGAGCTGTATTGTCCGGGGGATTTTAATACCCGACATCATATTTCTGGCAGCGGCTTTATTGTTGGGGAAGGGCGGTGTTGACATAGTTGGCTGGTAAAGCGACTTTGAAAACCAGTGCAGTGATGGGTTGGCTGTTTAAAAGCGGGCTTTTAAAGGGTCGGTAAGCTGGACTGGTGTTTGTGTTCTGGAAAATTCAGCGTTTAATGGACACGATTTAATGATGCTGGGTGTTGTTTGTGGGGGTTGAGTGGGAATTTATTCCTTGTTTGTGACTATAAAGTGACCTTTGGAATTATTGTAGGTTGGGCTGTGCTCGATAGGGTAATTTTAAGGGTAGTGTTGATGTATATATTCTTTTTAAAGAGTTTAGAAATATTTGTGTGCGAGAAACTGTATGTGTTATTGAGAATTTTAAGCAAATTCCGAAATAAAAGTTTCAAAATCTCAAGCTAAAATTTTACTTTTGGTACGCGAAAGTACAATAGTATGTAAATGCACCTTCAACAATGTCTATAACTATGACATTTAGTTTTTGAAAAGGATATTTGGCACTTAAGATTGCTTACTCAAACAACCACTTTAACAATGTGGTAGGTCAGAGCAATAATTTGAAGAATTACAAGAGATAGATCAAATGGAGATAGATGTTAAAATAAAATTTTTTACCTGATGTCAGTAAATGTAGGTCTTAAGAGTACGAATTTTTATCTCTAGAACTGATATAAATTCTGGTAAGTATTCACGATTATTTGCATTTACTAGTAATACAATAAATACTATTTAACAACATTTGTTTTAATCTAAAACCCTCAATGAAATTTAAAAAAAAATTGTTTGGAAATATCACATCTTGAATTGTTGACAAATTAGAGATACTTTGCCCACTTGTTTGAAAGCTATAAAACTGTAAATTTCAACTAAGATAATTTTTTTATGCATAATAGTGCTATTTTCCATAAGGAAATTAATTGAATTGTGACAGTAACTATCACCAAAGTACGCGTCTTTACACATTTCTATTGCGGTACATCAAATCCAGTTGAAAAATGGGCAGTGACATCACAGATGACGATAATATAGAAAAAGAAATATTGGTAATTAAAAAAATAGTCTTTGTACCTAAAAAATTAATAATGTGGTAATTTAGTAGTAACCTAGAAATAAGATATAAAATTCTGCGAATTGATATATTTATATTTATGCAAACTAATTTTGTTTAAAATAAATTATTTTTCATATTTTTTGTTTCACACTTTGTATAACTATTTACTTTTTATTAGAAACTACTTGTTAACTATTGGATGCCAAATTATTATTGCAAATTTAATCTAAAGTAATAGTAGACCTGTGTATTTAATATTGCTAGGGATAATTACTTTTTTGGAAGTTATCAGAGTTGGATCTTGTATTCTATTGTTGAGAGACGTAAAGAAACTTGATTTGGAAAGCAGAACTCGGCACGACTCGTGAGTTTGGTGATAAATCGTATCCCATACATCATCATAGAGTACAAGAGGGATTTTTTTTAAAAGTTCAATATATCAACGAATAATGAGAGAAACGATATAGAACCGAAAACTACATCTCTAAATTAGTAATAACAAGTCTACTAATCCCTATGTCTCATGGAGTACCAAAATAAAAATGAATCAACTGTGATTTTTAAACAAATAGGACAATATGAAAATGTAAATAAACAATTTGGAAAAAGCGTAAGTGTTCCCTTAAAATTGGTGTATCATTTATCAATTTTATTTTTTTGTGTAAAGGAAGAAAAAGAGATCGTCAAATCCCCCCCCCCCCCCACTTTCCAAAAGTAATGTATACGATTTTCTATTAAAAAAAGCCATTCGGAAAATAAATAGCCCAATTTGTTAAAAATGGTCCACATACATTTTTTTTTTTCATTTCAAAATATTTAATATCACCAAATAATAAATTCAAGGAATATTAAATCTGAGTAAGTGCAAATAATGCATTTTTCAGATTGAATCGAAATAACGAACCGTGGTGACAATAAATCGAATTACCACCGGAAAAACCTTCAAAGTAAACCGTCAACGGATATTACCATTGCCACCTGCTTCCATCTGAAAACATCTCCGTTTAATTTCCATGAATTTATCCTTATGAGTCCACCAAAGGACTTGTCATTTACTTATAAGGCAAAACTCATCATTGGTCCATTGTTTGCCATCAACCTTCTTAAGAACAGAATATGGAATTGTTACAAAAAGTCCCCCGCGCTGAAATATTTTGTTTTGACAACTTCTGGTTGTTCAGTCGTCTTCTTCCGGTCGCAATAAAGCTCTGCTGAATGTGACAGCAGAAATGTGACAAGCTGGCTTGTTGCAGAAGCGAGCTTGTGCTTGGCTGTCGAAAGTGTCATTAATTCTTAAAGTGTGTGTCGCGTTTTATCTCTTTTTCCGTTTTCCCTGAGGTTGTCAGGGAAAGGGAAAGGTTTATTAATGGGGAATTGTGGGGAAAAGCAAGGCCGAGTTGTTGAATCTTTCCTCCTCTTTAACGCTTGTTGGAGGTGGGATTCTGTGGAAATATCAATTTTTGGAGGTGAGTGGTGTGAGATTATAAAAGATATTGTTCTTTTTAGCACCAAGTAATACATTCAATATTTGACATTTTCACTGTAGTAAGATATTATGCCTCAGCGAAAACTTTAAGTTTTTGTTTTTTAACTCTAATCTAAAGTTATTGCAGATTTATAGAATTTTTTTTATAAATATGAATAAACATTTATATTAGAATTAATTACTAAGAGTGTTCCAGAATTTAATGCCAATTCTTATGTAACTTTTGAGATTTTTTCTTATTAGTTAACAAAGTCTTACCTTTTTAATAAATTTGAAATTATTTTTTTCTTCAAAAATGCGAAATATAATTTTTTTTCTTTTAAAAAATGTGAAATTTCAAATTAAAAAAAAAAAAAATGAAAAAGAATAATTCTTTTTTTGTGAAATATTGTTTTTTTACATACATTTAAATAAGGGATATCCATTTTTTTTTATTTAAAAATACAAATATATATAAAAAAAGTTTCGATGTTAGTGACACAATACCATTCTTAATGAGTTCCAGTGAATAAAAAGATTTCACACTGATATATAACTTTGACATTTGTCACTATGTGCTAAAAAGACTCAATGGGATTCTTTAAAACTTTCAGGAAGTATTCAGAACACCAAAAAGAGGAAGATTTGCTATTACGTAATTGTGTGTTTCAAATGCAGTAATGTCCCTTGTGTATTTTAGATGGCTTGTGATTTCTAAAAATTGCACGATTTTAACTGATTTTTGGGTGGTTAAAAACCGATTTCGACTGCACATATTTTCCCAATTAAGGTGCTTGATGCAGCTAATAAACGTTTAGTAAAATGAAAGTGTGTGAAATTACGGGTTTGATACCTGAATGGAGTTCTTTTCTCTACAACCCCACCACATCAACTGATTTTTTTCACTTTCTTCATTGCTCAAACTCATAGTTAAAATTAAATTTGTATTTTCTTAGGTAATTATAGAATTAAAGATGATTTTACAACACTCTTTTATCATATTTAGTTCATATGTATGCATTCATGTGAAATGTAGTATTTAATAAAAATTAGTTGTTAAAATATATACACAATATATTTTAAGCATATTCAGCTAATTTCATAAAAAGCTAATCGCACTTCACAAGATAACAATTTACTCATTAATTTATAGGTATCTATAAAATTAAATTGATTTTAATTCATATAAAAAAAAGATTGTTTTATAATCAATTTCCATGGAGAATGAATTATTCAAATCTTCATGAAATTTTTAAATTTTCAAAGGACTCCTTAAACTTCTTTTAGTTTTTTATAAAAACAAAATTTTTAATTAGTTCAAGTTCCAGCAAATGTAATTTAATTGTACTTCTTGAAATTAGAAACTAATATCTATGTACGTCTTCTAAAAAAGGTAAATATTCTTTTTAAATTAAATTAAAAGTCCAGACAAGTTAAATATATTGTTCTATTAAAAAATAGAATATTTATAGAAATAAGCCCGATAAATGCGGCTGTTGTTAATAAAACCACCTGGAAAGTTATGAAGTGAACCCTGAGTTTTCCCCAAGTATTATTTGAACGTATTCGAATCTATTTGGATCTTATAGTTTTAAAAGCTATACAGGCAAATTTATTATTTTTTGTAAATTATTTAACTTTCGTCACATTAAAGAATCTAATTCAAATAAATAATTTAGAAAGTTTATGTTAAAAAGTCTTGTTTAGTCTTGAAAAGTTAATTAACATTTTATGATTGTGGGTGATATAAGCAGTTTTAAGAGTTATAAGTTGGAAGATTTCTTAGAAATTGCATTCCAGCTATGCAAAGATTTAGTTTAACTTGATGACTTATTTATTAACTTTTAAAAAAATTCTTTATAATATTAAAAAACTAGCAAAAGCACTATAAGGTAAGCTTTAAAGTTAGAATATGTGTTCATCATTAAACATATCATTATTTAATAGTACTACTGCACCATTACATATCGTCCTGTAATTTATATGTTGGCTGGTTATCAGATGATAAAACTGGTAGAATTATGAGATTTAATTATATGGAGAGGGCTGAATATGGATTTGCAGCTTCTTTATTTTTTTTTCTTAAGTATTAACTCTGATGTTAACAGATTTCTACTGTGTCTTTCTCTTTTTTATAGGCAGTATGTTTAATTTTAAAACTAAGTCATTAACAAAATAAAATAATAATTTAAAATTTTCCAATTTTCTCTAAAAATTGCTCGCTTTTAAATTTTAATTACTAAAATTTTGTCAATTAGTTTATTCAAGGTTATAATACAGAACAAAAAGTTTGCAAGTTATGGGACGAGTTCCGAAAAAAAAAGAAAAAAAAAAAAAAGAAAAAAAAAAAAAAAAGATCATACGCAGAGGAAAAAAAAAAGAACTGACGGATAAAAAAAAAGAAATTTAGTTTAATCAGCAATTAAAAAAAAACAAAAACAAAAAACAGAAAATCTCACTCAAAGTATATTCTGTACACTCAACAGTTTTAACTATAAGAAGAAAGTTTTTAGCCCTTTTAATCGTCCCCTTAAAATTAATTAGATTTTCTAAAGAGAAGGGATCAGAATATAAAATGAGAGAAGAAAGTGGTGACATTAAAAATAAAATTAAATTAGAGAAGGAATATAAAAAGTATTTAAAAAAGTGGCATAAAAACTCTTGCCCCAACAGAGAGTCGTATAAAAAGAGTAAAAAACCATTATCAGCCCATCGTTTTGCAGTAATTAGGCCTTCTGTTAATAGATGATAAAAGTCGGCTAGCAAAAACAAATTAAGTAAAAGAAATCGTGTGGGGTGTTAAATACAGTGGCTTAGTTTTTTTCACTCTCAAACTATTCAAGATCTGTGTCTGGGACTTTTTTTGTTTGAATTTTTTTTTCTGCTGGTGAAGTTTTTTAACTGCAGTTAATTGCGGTGTGGAGTATTTAGTTCTCTCTAATTTATGCACATGAAATCAGTGTTTCGATTTTTTCCCCTTTCTTCAGTTTTTATAAGAAGATTTTTTTAGAAGAAATTTTTGCCGGAAATTGTATTTTTTGTAGAGTTTTTTCCCCCTGTTTTTAAGTAACTGTGCTTTGTGTTTAGGAACAGTGGTAAAGTCGATTAGAGAGACCCACAAATAGAAAGTAAAAACTAAGGACTAACTTTGTTTTTTATGCATTCTTTTCTGTTGCAGTTTTAACTAAGTACTTCATATATCTAAGAACTTGGAAATGAAATTTTAAAGAGCATAAATTGCTTCAAGTTTTATATCAGTAATTATCACACACAATTATGCATTTAAAAGTGTTAGAATTACTATAAAACACTGACTGTAATGAATTTCTTAAAATGTGCTATTTTAGAAAAAATAGTTTACACATAAAATTGTGAATTTTATTTTGTCAGTCTCCATACTTAAGTACTCTATATGTATGTATTAAAGCTTCCAAATAGCAACATTTTCCAATGATATTTTTTTCTGATAAAAATCGCCCATGAATTTACTTCAAAACTATTTTGGTCAACATTTTTTTAAAAACAATTTTCTGGTTGAAATTAAAAAATTGAATGTATAAACTTAAAAACGATATATATCTCATTATATAAAACGAGAGAGAGAGAGAGATTTTTGCATCACTTGTTATCAAATTAGAAAAAATTGGTGAGGCCTTTGTTGATAATAAAAAAGCATGCAAGTTAGCAGAGTTTTTGTTATTCCATATCATCAGCATGTGTATTAATTCAGTCATTAAATATAGCTAAATTGTATATGCTTGAATTCTGGACTTGATGTACCACAAACGAAAAGTGTGTAGAAGCAACAATTTGGTGATACATATTGTTCTAATCTATTTGTTTATTTATAATCTTTACAAAATTACATCCATACATGAGTAAGTCAGTAAATTAGTCAGAAACGTAAATTTTTATTACATAAAACCATTAGATATTATATAAAATTAGTGCTCTTCCGTTTTCATTATTTTTATAATTCAATGCGCAACAAATATTTTCACAGATAATACAAATTACTTACTTATGTAATGATTTCAGAACTCTCCTCATTTTGAGTTTATTGAAATCCAGATTTAATTCCTTTGCAATTTGTAAAGTATTGTCAAAATTGTCTAACTAAAATCACTAATATGCATGCTAAGCTTTTTTAATGAGCTTTCTATTAACATTCAAGTTCCCTTGGTACCTCATTACTTTAGAAAAAATCTTGTACAAACTTGCGATAGCAACAAAACTTATAATTCTATTACACGCTTTGTTGCAGAGTTATATTTTTCCTATTATTTTGACCTCCGCTGTCATCGTCTAATCTATAAAGATGTAAAATACTGGTTTTTGTTTTCATATAAATCCATGAAAAGTCAATTTCAATTGTGGATATAATTAAACTTACCCTCTGCTTCAAGAAAAACAGTTACTTTAATATTTCCTTTTTTCCTTCTTTTCTTTTCATATTAAAAAAGTAAGCTCGAGAGGGGATTTTTAATTTATTCTTTATTATTTAAAAAATAGTTCCAAAAGCTAAATTCCTAAAATTATAAAATTATGTGAGCACTTTAAAAAATGTATGGGACATGGTGCACATAGTTTTGTTTGACAAGTTATGTAATATTAAAGTAATAACATTGCATAAAATATGAATTAAAATTGATTGTGTTCTTTTTTCCAAACCACAATTTGTAAAGTAGAAGGTAAAATAGGATTTTTTTAGGAGAGAAAATGTCTTTTTTAGGGAAGCTAGTATTATTTGCTAAGTTAAAAATTTCAAAATCAGCGATTTCGTGATTTTTGCATATATTTAAAATTCAAATCATTCCTCATCGTTTAGCATATTATTTTGCTTGTATTTCTTCTAGTTCCGGATAAAATTTAATTAAAAAAAATTAAATACAGATTTGCCATGCCACAATTTTACATTTAAAAGCATTTATATCAAAATTTTGTTTTTAAAACTTCGATACAACTTTTTGAAAAAATGCATATTGGATTGTTTATGAAATTGTAGCATATATTTGCTTCATATCATAGATTGATTTAAGGTTAACTTTTTAGCAAAATAATGATCAATCATTTCAAAAAAATATTTCTTTAAAAAATTATATTTGAGTTTTTTTTTTTTTTTAATTTGAAATTTAAAAAAAAAAAAAAAAAAAAAAAAAAAAAACATAATTTAATAACAAGCCAACATATTGTTCAAATGTCCTCAGATTATTAAAGAAAGTTGAAATATTTCTCAACGAAAATTCAAAATTATCTGTGCTTTGGTTACTTAGAAAAACTACATAGAAAATGCACATTTAACATTAGTGGTATACACTGTTAAAAATTTTGTTCCACCTTGCACCAAAAATTGCTTCCCATGTAACTGCAACCAACATTTGGTGTTAGTTTCACGATTTAATGGTGCTTACGGTCCGAGTTTGCACCATTAAATCGTGAAACTAAGCACCAAATGTTGATTGCAGCTAAATGAGAACCAATTTTTGGTGCAAGGTGGATCTAAATTTTTAACAATGTAGGACTTAACGAATACCATTCAGAATAATTTATAGTATAAACTTAATTTATAAATTTTATAAAATTTAGAAAACTACAGATCTCTGATTGTATTCCTGTTATGATATTCACAGCAGAAATTGAAATCTTTTAAAAACCATATTTTAAATTTCTGTTGATCTACTAAGTTTTTGGAAACCATAAAATGCTCTCAATTTTGACATGCATTTTATAAAGCGATGAAATGAAAGTGCTTAAAGTATTTAAACATTAAAAATGTAGTAACATTTACAGAAAACTTTTTTTTTCCAAAGCTATCAAGATTGATTTTTTGTCTTGAGAATTAAATTAAATGGAGTTAATTATGAAACCCATAGTAAAAAAGTTTATTTAACTGAAGATTGGATAGTATTTTCATGCAAATGAGATGGTTAAACCAATTGTAACATGTATCTCAATCGACGAATTAATATTAGCATCCAATACAGCGATATATGAGTGTCTGCGAGCCTTAAAAAATTTCCTTTACGTCATGAAACATTTTTGATTTTGAAAAGTAGATTAAATAATTTATTTAAAAAAATTTTACGTTCACAAAACTTTATGCCTATTCTTTATATTAAATAAAAAATAGTTGTTGGTTTCATTTCTTTAAAAAGATCGAATACTTAGCAATTTTCAATTTTTTTTTATTTACTATAGTAAACAACACTACAAAAAAGGCAATTCATGATTGCTCAAAAATCTGAAATGGAAATATGTCTTTTATATTTTCAAAGGAGAGAAATATAACACCAATTTCTCTTTTTAAGAAAACTCCCTCATCCCATAGAAAATCCTAATTTCAGCATCACATCATCAAGAAAAATCCAATATGAATCTGGAGGTACTTCAAGTTTCTTCCAGAATTACTCTTCCCCTTCTCATAAGAGTTCTACTAAAGGAAAGTCCCACCCAATTCTTCTAAGATCTCTTATAGCATCTCCCTTAACAAAGCAACCCGACCCATCCTCAATTCCTTTGGCACACTGCGGTGCAACTTCCTCTTCATCTTCTATGAGGGGACAGGTGTACCTTCCAGGTCTACCACTAGGCAATAAGTAGATGTGGAATAGAAGACGTGATGAAGGAAAAAATAGACAAAAAGTAGAGACTTCAAGTCTTCGGGAGTTTTTGTCTAATTGGCTTTCATCTGGTTTTTTTTTTTTTAGTCGATACTGGAGATTGTCTCTCTCTTTTTTTTTTTAAGTATTACTTAGGATTTCATTGGGGGTATGATTTTTGTAGTCATTCTAGTGTAAAATAAAAAGTTTTGTACACCTCTTGGTAAAGAAAACACGGACTCATGAATTAAATGTATATTTTGTGTAATGTGCCACGCGCAATAAAGAAAGAAAGCTTGCTGTAGTCCAGTGACTATGTAAATTTACAACTTATGATTCACTTTTTTCCTCTTATCTTTTATAGTTTCATAGCTGATAGTTTCTTTGTAATGAATTAATATCAGCTGGAGACATAATTTTAAGACCTTGAGTAAAATACTTAGTTAAAAGATAAATGCGTATTAAACTTTGAGAATTTTTTTTTTTTATCTGTGTATTACTAATTAATTTTGGCTGCATACTTTCAGCTAAAATTATTTAGTAATGAAGATCCACCAAGAAACTCTCTTATTAAATGATTGAATTGTATTTTCAAAAATATGGTTCACGATACATGTAAAAAAAAAAAAAAAAAAGTAGTTTAAATTGGTACAGTAGATCTTTTCAAGTTATAAGTGTACAACTTTGCCCTTGATTTCACCCCTTTAACAACCACAAAACTTGGGATAAAATATATCTAATTTTCTTAGTTTACATATAAGGAACACCTTTGCAAATTTTTAAAACAGTCTAAAGTAATACTTAAACAGTTTGAAGTTACGAACTATCTTTATAAAAATTGTTTGTGAAAAAAACAGTTTTAGTATGAATAAACACTTTAAAGAAAATATTTCATATTCCTTTCAAATTTTGTTTTATAAAGTTAAATTATAACACGTACTTTTGATTTAATTAGATGGTATGTTAAGAAAAAATCAATCCTATAAAAACTTTCTAAGTGTTATTAAAATTAAAAGGCAATATTATAGCAAAACTATTTAAAAAAAACATACATTTTTTTTTTAATAATTATATATAATTATTAATTTAAATCAACACATATTAGTTTAAACACATAATTTATCACTTGATTTTCTCTAATAATTTTCGTTCTTTATGATAATTGTTTTTTTATTAAGTGTCATTTATCCTTGTGAGACCTTTTAAAGTGTGTGTTAAAATCTTTGCAAATACCGAACTTCCCTACAACAACGTTCTTTCGAAGAAGTCAACAGAAGAGCGTAGAAGGTTGGCTTGTTTGGTAAACTCCAATACGAGTTTAAATTACCACCCTCGACCAAGTAACATCGGAAAATATCTAGAGCTTCTCTAATTCCTCTTGTTAGTACTCCTCGCGCCAAGTCCTTCGGAAGAGGATAGATCAATGCTGCTAATAGGCTAGCTATTGATGCCATTCCGCAGTTCTAAATTCGACCCATGTTAGTTGTTTTATTTATGTTCTTTTTTTTTCACATTTTCACTTCCAGTGGATGAGTGAGAAGAATTTATTATAGAAGTTAGAACCAGGATAAACATTCGCCAAGTTTCGCTTTTTAAGCTGGTTTTAGTTGATGGTAGAAGCCGGGGTTTGAGCTTGGATTGAGATATTTTCTTTTTAATCTTAGAGTTCGTTTGTGCTTCAGTTGAAAGTGGAGGGAGACTTCTTGATTGGGGTAAAGTTAGTTTCATTCGAGTGATGAAATGGTGGACGAAAATGCTATTTCGTTACTGATGAATTTCAGGTGTGGATGCAGGATTAAGAGAAGTAAAATTCTGAAAGGTGTCAAAACTTATGCATTCTATCATGTTTTGGGGGTGGAAAAAAAAAGAAATTACTTAGTGGCATGAAATGGGTGTTTTCATTGTGCTGTAGTGGTCCTAGTAGTTTCTTCATAGTGGTCAAACACTATAAAAACTAGATTTGAGTGAAAAATCGCAGAAAATAGTTACAATTGTATATATATATATATATAGGTGTGAAGGTAAAAAAAAACCTTTACCGAATTATCAATTGAAATTGTCTTAGTAAACTTCGATTAATGTTGTAAGAAAGAAATATTTTACTAGGTAACGGGATTTTGAAAATATTGTCTTAGGTCAAAAGGTTTGGAAAAGACAAATGATCAATCTTAAGTTAAATTTAGATAACTTATAAGTACAATTGTACAGTTTTAAAATTAAACTACATTGATATTTGAGAGAATTTTTTCTATTGTTAGATTAAATGTGCTAAAACTGAAGTTTTAAGATATTTATTTAATTCAAAAATTTACTCAGAAATTTTCAATCGGATAATCAATTAAACTTTCTTATAAAAATAAGCCTCAAATGGTAAAGTTGATATCAGCGTTTAGTGCATTTTCAGTTAAATTTGAAAATGAACTCAAATGTTATGAAAATTTCAACTTTCTCTATTTGAAGGGTTTTAATGAAACCTTATAAGACTTCATAGAGGGCCGTGTAAAAAATAATGCATAGTTGCCGAAACGATTTTTTTAGTTTGCTTAGACCCTCTCCTTAATTTTTTAATTGTTTTTATAATGTTCTTTTAATAAAAACTTAAATGAAAAATTCTTAATTTATTAAGCGTTCAAGCAATAAATAATGATAATTGTTCAAATTTATATATTTTTAATTTATAGTATAAATTTATCAAAGAAAAATGTCTACGCAGGAAGAGTTTATGGTGCTTATTGTAGATTTATTAACTGGAGGGTTTATATAATTAATAGAGCAAGTTAATAGGTATATGTCAAAATACTACACCTTGAAATATTCATTTTAGGAAAGATATATTTAGATATCTATTCATTATTACAAAAGTTAACTTATAAGTATCAGATATCAGATAATAAGTTTATTTATAGAAATGTAGGACACAAGTTATTAACATGTTTTCCTCCACTCTAGTCTTTCAATTTAAACACAATACTGTACTAATATTTATATAGTTATATGTAAGATGATTTTTGATTCAGCATAAATTTCACAAAAAATGGTATTACAAACTTATATGATATTATTTTTAGATTTTATCCATCCAGTTGCTACTACTCCAATTGGTTTGAATACCAATAGCTTAGTCAAGACAAAAGTGTACATAAATAACAAGCTTTTTTGCAGCTTATTACTTTTATTGATTTCGGGATTAAAGTTGTGTACTTAAAGGGACCTCTACTGGTAAATTCTAGCAACTATCGGAGATTACATTTTAGAACGTTGTAATACTTCCATACCCAATTATTTCCATATTCTCACGATTTTCAGCCCTGCAAAAGCTTAAATTTAATTGAAAATATAACTCGGATACTTTCATTTAAAGAGCTCAATACCAGATACTTGCAGGATCCAACCTTTATTTTATTCAGTATCTTTTCTAAAATCATTGACGCAATCCTTATTGGCATATGGAATTGACTCCTGTCCAATTACAGTGCAGGGTGTTACATAAGGATTTATGGTACTCAAGTTTAAAAATTGTATTTTATAAATGTTTTATTTTTTTATTTTTTATTATTAAAGCTCTCTTGTTAGCGTAATGGTTGGATTGTAGGGGAAGGAAATTTTAAATTTTGTTTGGGTTTGGATCATTCAGCATCAATCGAATATTTTTTTTTTCTGTCAGAAATGCAAATTGACAATTTTAAGAACACACATAAGGAAAGGACATGTCCTTCTTTCCAGTTGAAAAGAAATTAATGAAAAAAATATATTTGTAAACTGGTTTTGAATTTGTAAGGTATTGTTTGCGTTATAATTTTTTAATTGAATTTGCATAAACTTCTCCTTATTTTAAGACAATTTAAAAAACTATGATGACTAATTTGAAAATTATTTTAATTAATTGTGTGAAACTATTATGTATGCAAAATATTTGGTATTGTAATACATTTACGGATGATTTGTTTTATTTCGAAAAATACTGAATCTTATTGTGATATTATTAGGTTATACTTCAAACATTATGATACATTTAAATTATTATGACATATTCAAGTAATTAAAAAAACTTTAATTAATATATTGTACTTGTTATTATATTATATTTAAATGAATAATGAATTTTTATATCATAATTCAATTATTACACTATATTTATTATCAAGATAATATATTAAAATCTAATATTATATTTGAGTTACTGAATGTTAAATTTAAACATTCTGAGAAATGACGTTTAACAACCAAATAATAGTAGTTTAATTTTTAAATAAAAACTTTTATCTTTGTATGAAATCATTAGTATTTTATTAAAACTATAAATAGGGCCGTTTAGTTTTAAAATCAATAATATTTTTTTTTTATTTGCATAGAACAAAATCCTTTGTCCCCCTTCTTCTATTTCTATTTAGAATGGGAAATTTAACAAATGGTGTAATTTGCATTATTTTTTTTTTTTTTTAATATCCTTTCCATTTATTTTATAATAGAAATATTCTTAATAACCCGCTTTGTTTTAAGGAGAGTTTATTGGGCGTGAAAAGGCTCATACCTTAAAAAACAATCATTAAAGTCATTTTTTTTTTGTTAACACAAAAAATGTCGTACCTTAATGTAAGACATGAATAAAAAATACGACATATAAAAAAAGGAAAAAGTCTTTAAAAAAGCGTCGCATTACGCTGAAGGTAAAAAAACCTTTCTTTTTATAGATCCTTTGTTCTGCTCATTAAACAAGTAACACATTTAAACTGTTCATTTTGTGGCTATAGAGGGCTTTGCTTTAATTACCCTAAACCTAAAGGAAATATTTTTTCTCCTTCGTGATAAAAAAAAGAGATAAAAAAAATCTCATCACTTAAATTTAGCAAGAGATGATAAAAAAATGAGGAGAGAATGAAAAAAAAAATAATAATAAAGGTAAAAACATATCCTCGCCTGGAATAAAAACGTTAATTTAAAAAAGCCTATCAAACCATAAACAGCAATGATAATACTTCCAGCAACCGAGCCCGCAAATCTATAGACTCATAATTATGGATTGCAAGCTTAATTAAAATACCCGAGCAAACGAAAAAAAAGGAAAAAAAAAATATTTAAGAAGACAGAGAAAAAATGGGGGTGGATAAAATGACGCAGAAAAAAAAAACTGGTTTAAATCTAGGAATGGCGTTGCCTGGGGGGAAATGGAATTACTCAACACTATTAAAGTGATAAAAAAAGATAATAAAAAAAAAAAAAAAAAAAAAAAAATTAAAAAACTTTTATGAATACCATTTTTAATTCTTCCATAAGCCCTCATTTTAACGCCTTGGTGCAATTCTCAATAATCACCAGAAGACATACATTTCTTCTGGAGTTGATTTCTTTTTTATTATCCTTATTATTATTAATATTAGTAGTATTAATAATCAATCTTCTTTTCTCATTCAAAATTTTATTTTTTATCGCTCTCCCCCCCCCCCTCTCCATCTCCTCACTTCACCCGTCGTCTAATAATAACGAAAGCCACCGTTTTAATGATGTTTGGAGATTTGTTCTTGTATTTTTTTTTTCGAAGAGTGTAATAGTGCCTGCGGGTTTATTAACACAGTCCCGATTTATAAGATCTCAAGGAATAGCTGTTGCCAACAAGGGATCTGAAATAATGCGAAGGGGGGAGGTGGACAAAGGGACGTGGAAAAAGCAAAGTGGAGCTGTTTTGCTGTCTTTGGAGGGTGTCCCTACAGAGTCCCCAGAGGGAACAATTAGAAGCAGATTACAGATGTTAGATCTCGCGTCTAAAATCCCTTTTCAGACTTGAATAACACGAGGGAGCGGATACAAATTACAACGTTTTGTTTACCGATCTTTGATTCGATATGATTTTAGGAATGGGCCTGGTTCGATGTATTTGTTAACGGAATAAATGAAGTTAAGAAAGAGTGCTAGTAAATAAATATTTTTGAAATTGAAATTTATTAATCTGTATAGTTGTTTCTCTTTTAAGGGATGATTTGTTTGTTTAAAGTTGAATTATATATTATATGCGTGTGAAATATTTTTTTTTTATAGAAATTCAAATTCTTGAGGAGAATAAAAATATATTTAAGCTTGTGTGAAAATTTTATTTAGATTCTGAACCAGTTTAGCTATTGTTGGTCATGCCCACTTTTAGCCTCACTGATTATAAGTTTAAATACTAAGTAAGTTTATTTTTTTTTAAATATTTTTTTTCTACGTTGCAGTAAAAATTTAATACTGATCTGTTCAACTATTGTGTGGCATTTGAAAAAGTGTTGAGTGTATTAAATTGACTAACAGCCAACTCAAACAAGAATTTTCAATTGTGCTGAATTATTTAGAAAACGCGTGACTAATGTAGAGTTTTTAGAGAGAGAGAGAGTTCAGAGTTTAGAGAGAGTTGATATTTGAGGCACTTTCAAACTGGCCCTTTAAAAAATGCCAACATTGCAAAATAAATTCAATAACAAATAGACAGAGTGTTATTTGACTGATGGTTTGTAGTTATATATTTGCGAAAAAGGCATTTAAATCTGGGACGAAGAAAAGGTTGAAAATTAAACTATAAGCCAAATCTTTCATAACTATTCACATTATAGAAAATATAGTTTATTTCTAATTTAGTAATTCTGACGATACAACGCAATCTAAATTCTACCAACAATTCAATATCTTACTAAAGCTAACAAATTGGCGGTAATTAGATTCTATAGTTGGCGGTAACTAGATGTCATCGATATACTTTTGTACTAACTCTCGCCAAATTAGCGCTTTAGAAATTAAATAAATTGTAGCTGTTGCTCATGACTCATGCAACGTTGCTTGTAGAATATGTATATACTCTTTATTTCGGTAGCGTAACTGTTTTCTTACTAAGCGGAACACCAAACGAAATGACTAACCGCTCAGAAAGCAACAGTTTAACCCATATTCCAAAACAGGCCCAACCTACAAGCCCTTCAAGAATCCGAACCCACCTCCTTTGGGATACGAACCAGCGATCATAAAATATCCTATTGTGTATTAAGACAGAAGACGCGACCTGTCGCTCCTTTCACCCCCCCCCCCCTGTCCTCTTCATAATAACACCCATATCACCGGGAAAGGAGAAGGGGAAATTAGATCACCTCTGGGAGGATCGGGGGATTTTAGAGGGTGAGTGGGATGGAGAATTATTGATCCTCTTCATCTCCATCCTCCCGTGATGGGGTGGAGAAAAAGCGGCGGCTGACCTTAGGGGGAGGAGGAGGATTATCTCTGCACGTGATATTAATGATGTCTTTAAGGCCCGGAAGCGCTCATCCCCTTCTATGTATCGGGGATGGTTTATTTCGTGGGTGTTATCAATGAGACCGTGCATAGTGGTTGTTATCTTTGTAAGGGAGAGGGGAGTGTACGTAGCAATACTGATTGGAGCTGTCATCAAATTGAGAAGTTTAGGGATTGATGAGTGAGGATTATTGTACCTTCTGTTGGTGTTTTTTGTAATTTTCCGTAAAATTTACCGTTTCAATTGTATGAGTTTTGGAAATTTGGTTATGGTAAAAAGGTAATAAAAATAAGTAAAAAGCATTATTCTGATACCATGCAGAAAATTAAATTTTCCATTGTGCTGATCTAATAAAACCATTAAGTTCTATAAAAACAATTTTAAAATATGCTTTTTATTTAAGAATTTTGAAAAACAAGAACTTTTTAAAAGGTAAAGGTTTTTTTTTTTTTTTTTTTCTTCTTTTTTTTAAATAAGAATTTTTTTAAAACTAAAGTATCATTTTAACATGCGTTCTTAAGTTATGTAAAACTATATATGTTTGTAAAAAGTTTAATTCTCAAAAATATTTGAAGTTTTGAAATTAGAATCAATATCAAAATGAAAAATATAATAACTCAATGAAAACATACATAACACAACCGCATGAAAATTGATCACACATGTTAAACAGTTTCTCCTAGCTTGTTGAATCATTAATAAATTGTAGAAATAAAACAAATTTTATTAGAAAACTCTTAAACTAATTGAAATAGAATGTATATGTTATAGAAAATTTGATTAATTCAGATATTATACATTATAAATGGTTGTTATATATAATAACATTTTACGTAATAAACTAATTATTCTATATAATAATCATTCATTTTGTATGACACCCAAATTAAGCATATTAGTTGTAACATATATATTTTTAACAAATTAAAAGTTTAAATTGCTTTATAAACGAGTTCCAGAATTGCCACGAACTATATTTTACTTTATTTTTCTAATTTACTAAGCAAATATTTTATTACTTTAATTAAAAAAAAAAAATCTAACATATTAATTTTAAACTGCAATTTTCTGATCTTTTTATAAATAAGAAGAAAAAAAACTTGATTTTAGAAAACCGGTTGATTCATATGTTGTTAAATTTCTCAGCATTCAATTCAAATACTCTTTTTATAACTATGGAATATTTTTAATTGATTTTTTAAATATACCCTTACTATTACGTGACTGTTCCATTAAAATTTATCTATGTCCTTTGCATTCCTGAGTGAAATCAATTGAGTTACAAATCTTTGCAAATGAATTTTAATAAAACAATTATTTTTACTATAAAATCAACACATAAAATATACGTGGTTTTAGAAAATGATAAAACTTAATTTTAATGATTTTAAAATTTGAATTATTTAAAATTAATAATATAACTCCAAACAATTATTATAAAATAATACACTATTGTAAATGTTCTATGTGTTATAAAAGTCTGTTATACTGTGTTATACTATGTGTTATACTGTCACTAAAATAACGCTTCCACACAATTTTCTATTATGGTACAGCAGGTTCAGATAACATTCACGAACAATTCGATGACATTTAAAGACCATCTGTTAAGGTTTATAATAAGTAAAAAAAAAAAAAAAAACACCTAAAAATGTGTAGTTTTTTTAGAAATAAAAATGTCGTACAGTTTGTTTTTCCTGAGACACTTGTTGAAAAACATTTTACCGAATATCTAAGTTACATCTTTCACAATGCAATCAAGTTGTATACTTCTCATAGAGCTACCATATAAGCTCTTTTCGGGTTTAATTTTAAATAATTTTCGATCTTATTGATCGTATCGAGACCTGTACAAGTATGAAGCATTTATAATTTGAAAGTAAGTAATTACAAATTGATTTCCGTTCACCATTTTAGGTCGAAATTCTTGTTGAATTTGAATTAATATATACCTTGTGTTTCAATAACTCAGTCTATACGGTTGGTTGTTTTTTTTCAGATTATCTGGCGCCGTCAGCAACACGAGGGCTATAATGCGCCGAAACATTCGTCATTATACAAGCCAACATACATTTACAAACACTCATGCCTTACACGGGACTCGAACCCGCAACCTCGCTGTCTACAGTCTATATGTCCACTTTAATTACTTACATTTAATATACTGAGGAGCTTCTACATAGGCTTTGTTCATCTGAGGTCCGTCTGACCAAGATACAAAGGCTACACAGACGGGCGATATCAATTAAAGGTATCATGCAATAGAGCTATCACACTCTTCTGCATGATACTTTTCATTGATATCTCACGTATCTAGGTATCGCATACAGGTAGGTATATATAAGTCCTCCATAATAGATCTAAATTTGAATTCAGCGCCTGTAAGACTGCAGAAATTCAATTCGCAATGCGTATTACGAATTAGATTGTAGGCGCTGAATTCAAGCTGGTATTAGAAAAATAAATAGATATATTCATATTTTGAGAATTGTAGTGAAAATAATGATGCTAGCCAATTCTTTTTGTATTCACTAAAAAAATGATATACTTTAATTGACAAAAAACGCGTATTGAAATAAAAGCGTTATGGTACCACAAAGTTCATTGATTATTCTAAACAAAATAAGATAATGTTTTTTTTTTCATGTTTTTGTTATTTTGTTCAAGTTTTTTGTTTCTACCCATTAAGAAACTTTTCACTAATCTTTATTTTCCAACTGGAGTTTTTTCAAGTTGTCTCTTACAAGTCTATTTTTAAGCTTGCTGATCACCCCATCAAGCTCGGTGTACCAACTTGGAAGATACTATGCTGCCAAAGTCTGGTAATCCCTTCACTTTACTTCCTAACAAACGGCCAAACAATTAGAGAACTTAGCACAAGCCCCAGCTGATAACATACTGTTGTTAGAGACAGCGAGAGGGATTAAGATTAAGAAAATATCTTTCCTAATAAGTACCTTGGGGTGATTACGGTTTATAAGTGGTTCTGTGGATCAGAGTTTAGGACCTGAAAGAAAGGTTTTTCTGCAAATAGTCATAAAGATAAATAAAACATTTGGTAAGTAAATGGTTGCTGCATGAGATATAATTAGAATTGAACAGTATTGGCGTTTTAAGTTTTTTTTTGTAAATGTAAATAAAGTATTTTAAAAAGCATTTGTATAAACTATATTACATTGAAACTTTACAGTTTGTATATTTAGTTATAACATAATGAATTATTTAAACAGTACGGAAAGTTGTGTACTGTTAGTGGTAAACTAAGTATTGCAGTAATGCTTAAATTTTCGTTTGAATTTTAATATTCATAAAGTTCTTTGAAGTTTTTGGACTTCAGTTATGAGTTTATAATGAAGATTTTTAAGCATTTGCCTATAAAACGGTTGAAAGACAAATGCATTTTTCTTTTCTTTTCCTTGCGCGAGGGCAACACTATGACCAAGAAAGACAAATGTATAAAATTTAAACCAAGAGTTATTCTGAGAAATAGATAAGGACTGTAAGAAATTTGAAAAAAATCTGGAAAAATGAATATGGTTCTTTGGACAGTTTTTATGCACAAACAAATACCATTATATTCAAAACAGTTCAGCTCATGAATCTAAAATTCGATGATGCTTAATTAGCAATTATTTTTTAATGGCAATTTTGTAAAATTCTTAACAGAACTTTATTACTTTACGCATTATTATTAGATTTTTTTATTGAGTATTTTTTTATTTAAGCTTTTCAATGGACTGATGAAACATCAATTTTAAATTTCATTAAATTTTTATGTTATAATTCACTAAAATCTTTTTCTGTAACTGTACTCAAACATAAAAAATACACATATGTGATCCTGATGTCAATCATGATATAAAAGGACTTACAATCACTAATTATAATTTAGCAACTCAAGCTTATAAAAATCAAAATTATAATACTTCGAAAAATTAGGGTTTTTTTTTTGTTTTTTTTGTTTACTCTTACTCTTAAATTAACTTTTACTCTTACATCATTTTATATTTAAATACTTATGTCATCATTCATGAATGAATACTTTTACACCACTTATATCACCAGTTCCGTGTTTTATTTTAATCTTTGATATGAGTTTCAAACGACAACATCGCCACTTTTAAATAACTTATCCGTATATTCCAGAATTACATCTCTTTGAAGCCTAGAAACCTCCCCAAGCAATAGAACGCAGGTAAGCTTCTAATGGAAATTTAAGTTTCCCCTCCCCAATCACAGCTTAGATGGAATTAAACTTAAATGAAATGTCCATTTTGGGTTTTCGGCTGGGAAAGCTATGGTCATCATATAGAGTTACCTAAACTCTTTGTAAGCTCCTAAAATTTCGCCTCTCTGAATGCGAAATTTATTGTGGTTTGGGAATGTACATTTCGGTAAGAGGATTAAAGGATTCGAAAGTTACACGTTTGCGGTTCCGAATCGGTGCCTTGGACAAAGAGTCTTATCTTGACCCTTCAGCACACACAGTGACAAAGGGATTTAGCCAACTTGAATACCCATTTAGTATTCGACTGTTTAATGCATTTCGTTAGCTTTTCTTAAATATTTCATGGTAATTTTATTCTTCTGCTTTGCCCTTTGGGAGTTAGACTCATAGTTTCGATTTGGAAAATTTTTAAATACAGTTTCACCTTTCATTTTGTTTTAATAAATGTTGAAAGTGTGAAGCTGGGGATCCATTAATTAAGTTATGTCATTTCATTACAAGCATTTTCCATGTAATTCAATATAAAATAGTGTCTAGGTCATAAATGGCGTGAATTAGTGTTTGGCAACGCTGCCAAGTTTTGCTTCAGTTCGCAAAGGGACAAATCGTTTCATTGGACAATGGTGTCAGGGGGGAATGCTAGAGTTATATTTGGTTAAACATGAAAGCTTTCAATTGTACTTTTTAGTTCAACTCATACAATCTCTTCGTTGTCCTACTTACTAGCAAAATAGTAGAATACATTCCAATACATTATTAATATGTTAACTATGGAAGAAAAGTTCTTTGATTTCTTGGAAACTGTTTTCATTTACTGAGTTCTTCTTGGTATAATCCTACATTCTGCTCTTTTTTATTTATAAAAAACTTACCGTCTTATTAATAAACTAGCAACTGAGATTTTAAACAAACTTAATGCTTTTCAGTCAGAGCATTTGTTCTTCCCTATAGATGGAATTGATCAGGCAGAAAGGAAGAGAGGATCAAGGGTGTCAGCTCTTAATGAAAGGCTTTGTGATCTACAACGATAAAGCAAAATCGTCTCAAATTTCTCGTCCACCCTTTTCTATAAGTTTCTGACCAATAACGATGGGGTTTCTTTACACCTCCAGTCATAGGGGTGCTCTTACGGGCGGCCTTTGTTACCAACTGTTTCCTTGGGGCCACCAGTACACTTTCGGGCGATTTGCTTAGTAAGTGCCATTGCAATGAATTTCAAATCGAGAATGAAAACCAAGGGGGTAAAAGTCGACGTTTTTATAAGGATGGCTTCTATATAAACTTGTTCAGAGGCATGTTTGTTTCTAGAAAGGTTTGGTCAAGCCAAAGTAAGTAGAACTTGAGCCTACAGTTGGTTGGAGTTTTGAGTTTGTAGTATCTGGTTGTTGTCATATAGGAGAAAACAATTCTACACATTTCAAGTATTAGACATACTGAAAGAAATTTGAACATATTCGAAACAATGTATATTTTTATGTTAATTCTATTGTTCTACAAAACTGCAGTGCTACCAAGCTGTCAGCAATTTGCACGTGCCTTCAACCACAACAAGTCACAATTCAAATCTGCAAATTACAGTCGGCTAGCCAACAAAGCACCACCAGAGTTATTACTGTTCAACGGAACAGAACCCTACATTTCCAATTGAATAAAATCCAGTGGAGTTCGGATTCGCAAATTGCAGTCACCGCATTGTTGAAACAGGGGCGGATATTAGAATTGTCAAGTCAAGTTTGAAGCAGGAAGGAGAATGGAAGATTCTTAACAGAAGAATGAACCTGTGATTGACAGTTTCAAAAGACGGGAAGCTGTCTGTTTGGAGAATCCTTTTATATTTCCTATTCGTAATCGGTTAGATTTTTTAAAAGTTATATTGGAATGGTGTCCAATGAGACGTCATTTTTACGTTTCGCGCTTTGGAGCAACGATCTTTGTGTATCATAAATTGTCTTTCAATGGTAAAATCTGTAGAATGAATGAATGGTTCAAGAACAAGTATGTGAGATTATTTTAGAACTGCTTTTTAACTAATTGATTTTCTTCTTTGTACTAGCTTTTTTCCTGCTTTAGCCCTTAAATCAAGTTTAACACTTTTACAATAAAACGCCTTTTTTTTAATTGCATATTCTGGCAGAAAAAAATGTAAGGAAACTTACTAAAAATGACAAAATCTCTAAATATCCTGAGAATAAAGATCATTATACGACTATGCTCCAAATTAGGTATTATTATAGATTTTGCTGTTACAATATAACGGTGCAGAGTGATCTCAGATTTAGCCTTTGCAAAATAATAATAATAATAATAATAATTATAATAATAAAAAAATAAAAAATAAAAAATTGTGAAATAAATCTCAACTTTGATATTTTAACTTATAGCGATGAATAATTAAAAAAAAAATAATAATCTAATCATTTCTTGAATGTGGCATCAAGAAAATTATACAATCTTTTTCATTTATATGCCAAAAATATAGTATTAAGTATGATTATTCTATAAATAAACACAAAATTTACTTTGAATTTAAGCTTTTGATTGAATTTCTTTAAATATTGTGGTAGAAAAATGTTATTTTATACATTTTCAACAGTAGATTTCGACTAAAATAATCCAATTTGACGCCCTAGTGTGAATCACATTTAATCTGATTTCAGTCCGGTTAATAGCCAGACACCACCAATTACCTTTAGTAAGTATTGAAAGAATACGTAGTGACTAGGACGATTATTTTTTATCCTTATTATAAGAAAACTACTTTCTACTAAACCTATCTTATTAATTACTATAAGAATTACGATCATCACTGACTCATTGACTGACTCTGTAACTCTGTAAGAAGGCCCTAGCATCTGATAAATTTTTATATTAGTTGCGGAATAACCTGGACGAAATTTGATAAGAGCAAAAATCATTTCTACATATAATCACAGTGATATAGCTATAATTCCCGGGATTGATCTCTCTCTAACCGACACAACATTTCCTATCATATTAAATGTAACCTATTTCCAATACTTCCTGTGTACGCCATTACAATAAACAAGGCTAGTTAATTTATCAAGTTGGCATCAATTTGGAGACCGCGGAATTTTCACATTGTCAACTAAATGTGGCTTTGTTGCGATTAAGTTGATTGGTTTGTTTCCACGCTCAAAGACCTATTTTATGCACAATAATGATTAATCGTGCCAGGAAATGTGGATTCCGAACCCCAAGGAACGTCCATGGCTAACCCAAGATTCGAATCCGGCACTTTTGGCATGCGAATACAGAACTCTAATATCACAGCCATCAGGTGGACTTACACGATCAAGAGTTGCAAGTCAAGTGAAGGTGTGTATTAAATCGAATCCACAGCAAGGAAAATTATTGAATGAAATTTTTCCCTTGCACAATATTAAAACAAATTAGTTTTTAATAAATATTTCATGTATATTAAATTAAAATGTTTTGTTTTTTTAATATTATATTAAAGTTTTTTTTTTAATCATAATTTTTCGACGGAGCGTCTTGCTACTAAAATAGTTTATAATATGGGGCGTAAATTGCATTTGGAAAAGAGTCTGGTTAAATGAATTAGATAATCTAGAGTTATTGTGGTGTTCCTCAATGTTTCAATTCAGGCAAAAATAATTTGGCACACATGACATGTCCTTCTAAAAGGAACTATGCGAAAAAGTTAATAGTCAGATTATTTTCTCATTTTTACTATTTTGAGATCCACCGTTTTAGATTTCTTTAGGTCTTCACATCTAATTTGTTCAAAGTAAGCGCAAGCAGAGAGATACTTATATAAGTATGAAAAAATTAAATAATTAAAACAACTTGTATTTCATTTATAAAAATAACCAGGTAATAATCTTAATGTGTGAACTAATTAAAATCATTCATAAAATTCTGATTTCATCACTTCAGTTTACATTATTTAATCCCAAAATGTAAACTTTGGATCTACCAGATTTTAAGAATAAACTATTTTTAGATATATTATATATTAGTCAGATGATAATTGTAATTGTCAGTTCCTTATCAAATATTTTCTAGATTTTATAGCATTTTAAAAGGGATTTTGCACAGGCCAACTGAGATCTTCGAACTCTTCTCTGTCAAAACTGAATATATTGGTTATTAATAGTGTTGCGTTCACCCAAGGTTAAAAATGAAACGATTATGGAATCATTTCGATGTTTCTCCATCCAGAGCATTAACACGTAAACATGTAAAAAAATTAAATTATATCTTTAAGATAGAAAACACTTTTTTTTTTATTCAATAACTTTGTGTATGGTACCAAATTAAAATTATAATTGAGAGAATTTCAAAATCTTTAACACATGTGTGGCTTGTTGTAATTTTTTAAACAAAACATTTAATTGAGTGTCAAAATATACCAGTTCTCTCTCTCTCTCTCTGTATATATATATATATATATATATATATATATATATATATATATATATATATATATATATATATATATATATATATATATATATATATATATATATATATATATATATATATATATATATATATATATATATATATATATATATATATATAGAGATAGATAGATAGATAGATAGATAGATAGATAAATCATGACAATATGAACAGTTTAAAAAAATTATATTGGTCAAACAAAATATCTTACATTCAAAGAAAGAAATTTAAAAGTTTTATATAATCGTGCTAATTGTAAATATGGCAATGGTTTAGGAAATGAGTTGTTAGCTATCTTTGTTCCCTTGAATATATTCCCTTTTTAGAGAAGCATGTGAGCTATTCAAGAAGTTAAAATTCATAACTCTTCCAAGATCAATGACAACGTCTATTTTTATCATTAATTTTTCCAGGACAATTTTTTTTTTTTACTTTGTATATGTTTTGTAAAACTTTATATATGTTTTGAAAAACAAGGAAACTGCTGATCCTGTTGACAGAAAGTTTGCTGGAAAAAGCTCAAGTACAAATTCTTATACGACATGTAAGTAAGGAATCACTCCGAATATTTTAACTTGGCAATTTGGTTTCTAGGAACAGATATATATTTATATTTTATTTATGTTAATACCTTGATTGTGTTTTGGTGGGGAATGAAATAACTACTCTATTACAAACGAGCTGCGTGGCCCCGAGTTGAGGAGACCCGTCATTGGTGTATAGGTCTCAGTTTTTGGTGCTTCGCGAACAGGCTCGCTTCGCTCATTGAAAGGTTCATTGCTACGCCAGCACAAGTTCGTTTCGTTCGCTGAAAAATTCACTGCTTCGTAAGCACAGACTCGGTTTGCTCGATGAAAGGTTTTTTTGATGCGCTTGCTTCACTTGCTAAAATATTAATTGTTGCGTAAACCCTTCATATTAAAACCTCCTCCCCCCCCCCCCCACCCGTCGAGAAATAAAAAAAAAATATTTCGTTAATACAATAACACAGACTACACTCCCCTCTAAGAATATTTTAACTTTGTGTTCGTTAAAAGTCCAGTTAGAAAGCCAAAACTACTTACATTGATATTTCAGAGCTGTGTGCCTATTAGAAGTCGCTTTGTAAAATTTTAATTAAAAAATTAATAAAAATTTTAACATTTTGTTAGTCAAAAGTCCAATTAAATGGCCTTAACTGCTAAAATTGAAAGATTCACAGCGATAGCCCTATTAAGAGTTGTTTTGTAAAAAAAAAAATTAAAATTAGTTAAAAAATAATTAAAAAAAGATATTAAAATTTTGACATGCTGTTTTTCAAAAGTCCAATAAGAAAGCCTAAGCTGCTTATGTTGAAAATTTCAGAGCTGTATCCCTATTTGAAATCGCTTTATAATTTTTGTTTTTAAATTAATTAAAAAATGATTAAAAATTAATTAATATTTTAACATTATACTTTAAAAAGTTCAATCAGAAGGCTATATCTTCTCATGTTGAAAATTTCAGACCTGTAGTTCTATTGGAAGTCATTTCGTAAAAAAATTAAATTAATTAAGAATATTAATAAGAAAAAACTAATTAAAATTTTAACATTCTGTTTTTCAAAGTCAAATTAGAAGGTCAAAAATACTAATTTTGAAAATTTAGAGCACTTCACTCATTTTAAGTAGCTTTCTATAAAGGAAAAAACATACAGATACACAGGCTCTTTGTTTCGTTATTATAAGAAGGTAACTTCTAATTAAATTGCAATTTTTAAAGCTACCTTTTATTACTAATTTTGAATAAATTTTTCCCTTAATAAGCATTTTGTCATAAATCAAAAACATTAAACCATATTTTTGAATAATTTAAAAAACTTAATGCCTTTATTTAAAAAAAATAAAAATAGTTAGTGTTAACTATCAATTGAATACTCATGGAAAAGAACGAAAACATTCTTTTTCGCTTTTTAAAGAAAAATGCAATTTGCAAATATAAAAACACTTCCTGGTCTCTCAAAAACTATTTTCGACATTCCTAAAAACCCAAGTCGGGTGAATAGCCATTCTTGTGAAAACACCATTGCATAAAAACATCGATTCCGTTCCTCAAACAAACCGTCACCTACAATATTCACAACCAACTACCCCATTCTAATCTAACTCCACTGATTGCGCGTCTCCCCTCTGGGTTTATTCCAATCAAGAATAATCGAATAGCAAATCTATTCCTGTTTACACAGCGCACTCCCACCCCATCTAAAAAGATCTACAGCCTGCAGATCCCATCCTGACAGACCCATTGTACCCATTCGCTAAACGCTGCGGCTCACTGGACCACGACAAGTTTTTAGTTCGGGACGAATTACGGAAAGGGTGTCAAAATTAATTATCACCCTGATTTTCAGCGCCAACCAGAAAGGCGTCTGTTTTAACCAAGTCCTGTGCCACAAGGCGTCGAAGTCGTAATTGCGTCTATGCTACCCCCCCCCTCCCGTTTTTTGTGTGTGGATATAGAGGGGTACTGACCGGGATCGGCAGAGTTTGAAGTGTTGAGTCACTAGCTAAGTTTAGGTCCGTTCCACTGTGATAGGCTGCGCAGTGAGGAAGTTATTGTGAGCTAGGATAGTAATAAATGATAGACAATGTTTATTGTGATGGTTGATGGGAAGAATAAGCTTGTTATTAGGGAGGCTTCCGCAATTGGTAATAACAGCGCGCGCTGTTTTGTTTCGTGGTGAAACAAAGCAAATTTCGATGTTGATGCCTCTGTTGGGTTTGTGAAAATGTGCTAGGGTTAAGCGTTGTAGAATTAATATTATTATTTGGACTAAATAAGATAAAAATCTCTCATTTAACCTTGATAACTGTCCTTTAAAAAGCAGCATAAATTTCTGGAGGTTTTTTTGAGTGATGATCCCTCTTCCCTTCCCCCCTTTATACAAAACCAAAATTGATAAATGATATACTATTTTAAACTCTAAGACTTTAATAAGCAATATAATACAAAATCTGACTCTGATAAATAATAATAATAATAATAACTATAACAACAACAACAATAACAATAATAATAATAATAATAATAATAATAATAATAATAATAATAATAATAATAATAATAATAATAATAATGATGATGATTTCAACGAGGAATCCTAAATGTGTACGCTACCTAAGGGCCACTAATCTGAAATTCTTATTTGGGTTATTATTTCTTATTTGGATTAGGTTTGAAAAATGATAATCTCAAAAAGTGTATACAAATATATTAAGCTTCTTTGGCTTGCATAAAACTCATAGTATAAATTTTGACTTTTGAAAATGTACAGTTTTTTATTAGAGAAAAACCTAAATAAATGTCAAAAAAGAGTTCTAAATTAACAAAATCGTACTCTCAATCATACAATATATTTGATTTTTCTATAGAAATCTGCCCTTGAAGTTGATGGTTTGCCTAGTTATAGAATGGTAATAATGGTCATAATGATTTTACTTAATATATATTTTTAAATTACTTGATATTTGTTTATTTATTTCTGCCATTGATTGACATGTTAATGGTGGAAAAGTATTTTTAAAAACATGTATCTTAAAAAAATACTTATTTTTGAAACATGCTTCATTACTAACAAATTGGAGATGGATTGGTTGGTGGTAATGAAAATTTCCTAGCGCTATACCAGAGCTATACTGTGCGAAATATAATAAGATATAGTTCAATGTCGAACGAGGAATGCTTCCGGAAAAGTTTTTTCATTGGTAAAATGAACATCATTTACGTTTCGAATGTCAGAAAGGCCAAAAACATCCACTCGATATTGACAATGGGTCTCGTTATTTATTGGTTTTATTCGAGCATCAGAGGTCCATAGATATATTACGTATATAACTTTGTTCTGGGTTGAAATTCTTTAAAAAAACTATCCAATCAAGTACTTAAATTATTTTGACGATTCTTTTTATAATGAAATTATTACTAAACATAGAAGATTCTGTACACTAAAGCTTAAAATCTGAATATTTTTCCCTCGTCCTGTTATGTTCCTTGATAGTTAGAGACATGCATATTTCCTAAAAAGTAATCATGAGTACGAAATTTGTTGGAACGCCTAGAACATTTCCTTTATGGAATACCACCAATTGTCATATGATCACCAATTTGCTGACTTATCACTTGGAACTTCCTTATTATGAATAAAAATGCGTATGCCTTCTAATTAAATTTATGAATGAAAAATAGTGATAGTTAGATAATGTAAATGGATGTACTAATTTAAAGTAGGAATATTTTTAAATGGATTACCGTTGGATTTAAGAATTGAAAAATTAATTTCTTATTGATTAATTTATAGAATTGATTCTGAGCTTATTTTCATTCATTTTAAAGTACACTATTTAAAAAAAATAAAAATTGCTCAATAACTTTGACGCTAATTTTAATAATTTCAAGAAAAGGATAAATGGAAAACTGAAGTACATTATCTGAAACTTGTACCTCCAGGAAAAAGTAAACTGGTCGAATGCTATTTTTTGTGTATGAATGGCATTCTACTGTATAATAACTTAAGCAGTGTACTTAAAGTTGTAGGTAGCTAAAAGTTTAGATGATAAGTGTATATGTAATATGTTTCTGAAGATATTACAAAAACATAATTAAATTGTAAAATAAACCTATTTTATTTTTGTATGGATCTTTGGATAAGTCTAAGACAAGTATATTTGAAGTATTATTATTTTTATTCCAAAACTGACTTGGCGTCTTCATTAAATTGGTAGGTATTAGTGCAACGATTCAAAAATAATTAATCAAATGAAGAAAATACGTATTTTTCAAAAATAGTTTATACATTAAAATTTTCACAATATTTTAAACTTTCAAATTTAATTTTATCCATCAAATAGCCCTCCCTCCTTTACTTTCTATTCACTAACCCGCATCGACTACTAGAGCAGGCCCATCGGGAAATCTTCCTTCACCCCTCGAGTCTCTTAAACCAAAATCTCTAGACCCACCACCTCCACCACATTTCCCGAATTATTCCACACTCCCTCCCCCCCCAACACTCCTCCCCGAACACATTTCGTCATTTCTTATCCCCCCGCACTGCAATCAAACCCGAGTGGACTGTCAACTTTCCTCAACCCCCTTCTCAATTGTTATATAACTACAAAGCGGCCTCACACACACTCTCTGATATTGATCCAGTCCAACTGTTAAAAAAGGTTGGTGAAAGTTCCAAGAGGAATTGTAGAGAGCCCCCTCCCTTTCTCAGGAGTCTTGCGGTTCGCCGGCCGTAATAACTCGGCCGATGAAATTGCTCCTGGGAGCCTCTCTTCTGTAGCCCCTGATTTTAAAGATCTCATTTCCTTTCAGAATCACGTCTTTGCCACGCTCTCAGATATTCTCTGCTTCCTGTACCTCCAGGGATATGAGGGAGAGACATGGTTGAAGAAGTTAGTTCCTTCGTACATTTTCCTGATTTGTTCACCTTTTTTTTTTGTGGGGAAAATGACACTACATCACCCTTTCCTATTTAACTTTTGCCGCAAAAAGTTTTAATGTTCAGTAAGTCTTTTAGAGAACTTTAAATTAGTTGTAAGTTGAATAGACTGAAATGATGATGTGATAGTGGATGCCTTTGATAATTTTTTTCTTCTTTCAATTCGATTGCCCGCAATCTCTTTTTTACCTCACCTAATTTCGTATGGATTTTTTCCACAGCTAGCTAAAGTTATATAATAGAAAAACTAAAATTTATTTGACATTTTATAAAAATCATTTCAACTGTAGATTGGCAAACATTGAGTTTAAGTCTTTTATGGATAAGGTTTTTCTAAGGAAAATACGTTTCTTTGATTTTTCTAAGTAACTATATTACTTATAAATATTTTAATTTTCTATTAATTTTTTAGAATATAAGAACTACTTCTTGGGATAAACCAAACTAATTATTTGTTTGTAACTTGTATTTTCTACCATTTCATATGTACTAAACAAAATTTTGGTGCCTGGTACTTCTCATTTGATAAATTGTTTTGTTGACATAATTTAAATGAGAAAAGTGACTTGACACAATAAAATTGCATTATTGTTGTGTAATTGACCTTTTTAATAAATATCTTTTTACTTTGAATTATAGTTTTTTTTCTCGCGATTCATTGCAAATGCTAGCAAGCTCTTTTGTAGTTTCAACCATTTGGTAAACAAATTACATGAATTATTTTTTGTTGTGATATTTTTAAAAAGCTTCAAATAAACAAGTATTGAACCATAAAAATTAATTTCGAAGTTTAATATTAGTAAATAATTATATCGGTTGTGATAACAGGAAACATTTAGTAAAAAAGAAATTATGATTTTTATTTAGTGTTCGGCAGGTGTTAATTTTTTAAAAATTAAAAGCCTTTCTTTTTAAGTTAATATCAGAAATTCGAACTTCGAAATGAAATGAAAAATATATAGTGAAAGATCTTTTCATTTTTGGTTGCATGCCAATGATATATACTGAGTTGTTATTTATTCTTCTTTTAATGTTAAATTGGGCTGAATGGTAAGATTGAAAGATAAATCTATCATTTAATTTATTGCTGAATGATGCAGATGGTGTCTGCTATACACACATATTCAAACATATAATTTCTAAATGTTACTCCTAATATACAAAATAAGCTCTTATGTACACCTGGTTAGTACTCTGGCCTCGTATGTCAAAGGTTCTGGGTGCGTATTCTGTGTTAAGCTGTAAGTCTACCTAATTAGCTGTGATTTTGTACTAAAAATAAATCGTTGAACCAACTTAAAAAAAAAAGTTTATGATTTGAAAGTACTTAGAGTTCTTAAACCTTAAAGTAAAAAAAAGAAAAAAAAAAATAACAAATATATAAGACTTAAATTATGAATCTTTTTGTATAAAAATGTATTGATTCAATATAAATATAATTTTTTTTCAAAATATTTTAAAACGAAATCCAACTCTGAAAAACACAATTCTCATAAAATTCCTCTCCCACTCAGCAACACTCAATTCATTCCTTCTTTTATACTTTATCTTCCAACCCGATATGAATCTGCTTGACCCCTCCATCACATAAGAAATAAAATATCAAACGCGAGATCAACTTAGCAGTGACGAGAGTCTGAATCAATACTCTGTTCGAATCAGGGCTTCTGTAGTATCTATCAGAAATTCTCTCTTCCCCTCCCCCTTTTTCTTTAATACTAAACTCCCCCTACCCCCGCGTCTCTTTCGATTCCTTGAGGTTCCCCTATCTGATCCGGGGCCTCTTCCACATATCCCCGAGGGAGGGTTGCGTTTGGTTGACTTTATGGTCTGTGCACGAGGTTGATTTATTCCGGGAGCAGGACCAAGAAGAAATAAGGTCTGGGTTGCTAGGATTGGCGATTTGATGTCCGGTGGAGGAGGAAAAGCCACACTTGAGACCGTATATGTTAACATTTTTTAGTGGAAGTTTGATTGTGATAGTCAACGTCAGTATAAAACTGCTTATATATAAGTTTCAATTGCAATACATCAGGCTTGGATAACAAACATGTCATTTTTGGTAATATTTAGTGATTGAAATATCTGCGTGTAAAATTTCAAAACATATAACATAAACCATGCTCGTTTGGAGTATTTTCTAAACAAAAATTTCCCAAATTAGGCGATTCTAACAATGAGTTTAGTTATAAAACTTGCCACTAAATACATTTTCCAATTTTCTAATATTTCCCAATTTGGATCCAAGATGTAAGCTTCCTATAGAGTAACTGTTCTATGTTCTGACTTAGTCTTAGAAATTATTATGGTTTTCACCTCCGGTTTAATTTTATGTGTTTCTACTAAAAGCCTTCAAATAGATATGCAGCACGTATCTTAGAATCGCGTGAATCATCTCGAAGTGACTTTCAAACATTACTTCCATTTGAAGTTTGATATGGGTACTCTATTCGAAAAGATCTTTCATTTGACATATGATAAGTGTTTGCAGTGTTGTCGGATAATATAGGTTTTAATGGAGCCTTTGTGTAAGCTTCTCGCACTTTTTGTTTAGAAGAAGCTGAAATGCTTTTACCGTCACCATTCTCTCAATAGTAAAATTTTCTTGACTCAATGTAAAACTATCTTTCAAAATTCTGAAAATATCGTTAAAAAGATCTGACTGGACCACGTGGAAATGTTCGTTTTTTAACATAGGCCATCCTACCATAGTTTTGATGCAGTTCTTTTGCTTTTTAAAATGATGCATTAAGTTGACTATTCAATAAACCACATTCGGTCCGTTTTGGCATAAATGGTTTTAGAAAAAACTGGGTAAAAACAGCAAAAATCAAACTGTAGGATAGTCCGTTCTGGAGCTCAATGTCTCATTTATGTTGAGGATATGGGGTGGAATGTTTGTGAATCATGTATGTATCGATATCTATTTTGACAATGTCGTTGATAAAAGGAAAGAAAATGAAAAAAGCTTGTGGTGGTGTCTTTTAAGGCGAATCTTTCAAACTCAACATGTCTTTCGATATCCTGTTAGTAATTATAATATTTACAGAAAATTGATCTGGAATTATATGAATAGTTTTGATATTACATTATATTTTGAATTTAGGAATGGCAAGAGTTTGGTCAAATGGTTTCACATGTGAGAAATTGGATACAGATAAATATTGATGCACTTTTTAAAACTTGTTCTAAATATGGATTTAAAGATTCTTCACTAAAGTTAAACCTTAAAATTATTGTAATAGTTATGACGACGAAGAGTGTATTATTTGCTCTATTTTTTACTGACTATATGCTTGTCAGTTATATATTACATATAAGGACGGTATAGGAACCTTTTATTATATTGAAAGTAAAGATACTGTGTGACTACTGATATGTTATAACAAACCAGTACTTCTAACAAGTTGTTTATGCCAGAAACCTTCTCCTAAGTTAAGTACTTCACCATCAAAGGAAATCCAAATACATCCAAACAGATCCAATTAAATTTATAGCGAACATTTTTATAGTGTTAGAAGGCATTACGAAGAAGTAAGAGGAAAAATGACTAGCCTATAGGCTGAATATTGGCTTTAAGAGTTTAATGAAAGAGAGAGTAGATTTTTTTTAAAGCGTTCTGTTACTTAATTTTTTAGCTTTTTGTACCTTCACAGAAATAAAGATTAGTATTAGCTGTATTTTGTATTAGGTTGAGAAAAGATGAATAAATTATGCAGTTAAAGTATATTTAAGGATTTGTTTTTATTCTAGTTTACAATTTTATTTTTATCCCAAAAAATAGTTCAATGACAAAATTGAATTTTAGTAAGTCCTTGATTTACTTAAAGCTGTTAAGTTACATTCATTCGAATTGAGTTGTTATTATTATTCGAATAACAGTTAAAATCCAAATAAATTGTCTTCTAAAACGTAAACATAACAAAGTAATAATTTTTTATTTAGTCTATGAGAGGAAAGGTATTTTAGTCTCCACTTCATATCAACATACATGCACATTCTTAAAACCACACCAAAACCTGGCGACGATACACACCGCCAAGTGTAGCAACCCTATCTTGAGTGTCGCGGCATAAATTTTATGGCCAATAAAAGGGATGAAGAGGGCTAACCGCTTCCATAGGTTGACCCTTGCCGCAACATTAACCTTAATAGGAACCTCAGCTGCCGCGCTTCCAACCCTGAGGTTAGGGTGGTGAGGAAGCAACCAGCTGTGGTTCATCTATTCCTTGGGATTTAAGGGACGTTTCGATAAGGAAAAGAGAAAAAAAATCCAACCTCCAAGATGGATACGGGAAATAATTTAAATTGCAGTTCTAGTCGGAAACGTGGTGGCTTACTTGAGCATTTGGCAAATGTGGAAGTTGGAAACTATGTGTATGGATATTATTTTCTATGGGGTGGGAGTATTTTAGCTTAAGGGATTGTGTATATGAAGTTGTAAAATTTTGATCTTGCCAGAATCTTTGATTTGGGTCGTTGTTTGAAGCTATTAGTTTAAAATGCGTATCTTTAAAGATTCTGTGCTCTCATAAAAATGATAGATGGAAATATACATATGAATGGATTGCTTGTTGGATCTTATTTAGTAAAATGTGCTATTCTATCAATATACTGGTATAGTACATTGGGTGTTAGTAATAGTCTTAAACTGCTATTAATTTTGGGCGATCAATTTGCAAAAAAAGCAATTTTTCAATTCTCGTGATAAACAAATGTTTATGCGAAATAAAAGATTACCCTAGAGATACGTTATTCTGGATGAATTTCTTTTGATATTTTGTAGTGTGAAAGACATTTAGGCAGGAAATTCAATAAATGAAATCAAATAATTAAAATTAAATTATTTTTCTATCGAGGTTGTCTCATCAAAACCACCCAAACTCTGCACATTCAGATTCCCCGCTTTGAATACGTAAAAATGTCCGAAAAATTCCAAAGAATCTTGCCAACTCTACAACCCATAATTTTCGAGAAAAATGCAAAATGCAAAAAGAAAAGTATAAGGTAATATCAGGTGCAAGAAAAAAAAACTTTATTCAAAATATGAGTATCGGTATTGACAAATGTTTGCATACCATACTGTGGACATCTTGAACATTTTAATATGTAAACATGTACGAATTGTAATGTATATGTTTCCAACAAAGCTTTTTTTTATTGCACTAGATATGATGTCATACATTTTTTCTCATTTTTCTCGAAAACTATTGGTCATAGAGGTACAGTTCTATGGGCTTTTTTTGTGTAACCAAGTGTGGAATATGGCCGTACAGAGTTTTGGTGGTCTGGATGAGGCACCCTGTACGAAGGTAAGTTATTAAAACACTTAGTGTTACGTACTTAAACATATTCAGTAATTTGCCTTTAAATATATTGTTTGTGACGAAAATTAAGAATTATCACAAAAATCTTTTACATTTTACAGAATATTTTCCTTTCAATATTTATATGTAGATACATTGCAACTGAAGTTTAAATTTTTTTTTCTCTCTTCTTCTAACTTTTTTTAAATGAGTTTTAAAATTGACCCTATTTTTAAATTGAGGATGGCTTAAACATCCATATAAAATAAAATTGAATTATATTGAAAAATATAATAAAATTGAAGTATACAATTATAATGGAAAATCTAAATTTTTGGTATAATACTTATAATAGCATAGGAAAAAATATGCATTAATCAAATTTATGTTTAATTACATTATAGAGTTGTAGTGGAAATTTTGAAACTGTACCACCAGGTATTCCCAAACATGATAATTAGTAAACTTTGATTTTCAATGGTAAATTTTTGAAAAATAACGTACGTACTTTTTAAAAAAATACGTTTGAATACAAAACTGAAAAAACTGTACTTCCATCTTTTTATTGAGATTATTGAGTAATGAAAAGGATTCAATTGCTATGGCAGAGAGAAATAAATTACCATCCATTTTCTCCGTGTTGCTAAAGGTAACTTTAAAAAGCCTTTCGCTGCTAGGATTGTGCCGTGAAGGTAAAGCCAACTTTCCGGATACAGTTGCCCGTTCATCGTTTGATGGAAGAAATGCATTAGCGAATCTGAAATTCTAAAATGTTAGAATCTTCTCGAAGTTAATTTCAGTTTCATATTGATCTAATAGGTACTATGTACACATATATCTTTTATACAACAATATTGTTTTTTATAACTTATTTAAATCGTGATTATGAGGTTTGAACGAACGGTAAAAAGTTTTTAAAGTAATTATTTGTTATTTCTCTCTTTTAATTGATAAATTAACAACATCCATTCAATATTCTTAAGTTTCTGGACATAAGCACCCGTATCCTATTGTGAGTTTATATACATATTTTTAGTTGCTAGAAAAATAATTTTAAAGTTTAGAAACGTACAGTAATTGGAGATGTTTAATACAATGGTGTTTTCATTTTTTATAAACTCCACAAAAAGTACATTATAACTCGAACGTATTTAGTTTTAAAATATTACATCACATCTATTGCATAATCTTATGTAAAAAAAAATGCTGTTTTTATTTAGTTCCTTGTACTAATTTATCCAAAATCGTTACATATTATTTCGAAATTATAAAGAAAAATATTTCTTTATTAAACTTTAGTATATAGAAACGTTTCTCATGAAATACAGACAAAAAAAAAAAAAAAAAAAAAAAAAAAAAAAAAAAAAACTTGAAATACATATCAACCTAAATTTTTACAAAAACATATTTTTACGATTTACAAGAACGATGGTTCTAAATTTCATAAAGGAAATATTATTTTATAACTTTATTTTTGAAGTGTTCTTTTAACTATATACAATAAAATAATATTTTTCTTTAATCAAATTGAATAAATACTTAAAATTTATTTTCTTTTTTCATACTTTAAATTGCGGAGAAATAAGTTTACTTCTTCTAGAAAAGCTTGTTAATCTTTCTACGTAGTTAATTATTATGTTTTTTGAGTATTAAATCATGTTTTGTAGTTTAAATTAACCTAATTCCCGAAGATTCAATACAATATTGATTTGAATTTCATTTGTTCTCATAATTTTATAAGTATACATCAAATTTTAAAAGTTATACTTTCATACATTTTAAAGTAATTAAAAATCAAGTTCAAGTAAAAAGTAGTTTTGAAACCTACGGCTGCGTATTAAGGTAATTTTCTAGAAATATAACAAGATATATTTATAAAAACTAATTTTATAGAAAAACATATAGGTATCTAATCCTAATTTACTAAAAATATATTACTTTAAAAATAAAATTATGTGTTCATTAAAACTATAAAAATGAGACATTTGATTAAAAACATAAATGATTGTTGTTTAATAAAACATACTTGCAATAAATGTTAAAAAATACTTAACTAATAAAAACTATCTGAAAAATCGTTTAAAACTTTTTATTAAATAAAATCTTGATTCCTACAAATCGGCAAACTCAAAACATTATCCAAACACTTTTATATAAACTTAAAAAAACAAACTTAATATAATTTCAAAAGTTTTCTTCCTCAATCAGCAAAACAAATTAAACTCCTACACAACTTCACCTCAAACGAAAAAACTCCTCAAACTCAAACAATACACAAATCAAGGCACTTTGACAGCTCTCTTAATGATTATCTTTTTATGGCCTTTTCCCATCTAATTCATTAAACCTCCTTTTTATCCCCATGCATATTTAACATCTCCCCCCCCCCTAAAGCAGGTACAAACGAGCGCTAAAAACCAACAATCCCAGTTTATTAACAACATCGCGATAAACACCGACACGGCATAATTACAACATCACCCGAAGACAAACCTCAATAAGTTAGCATCCTCCTGCATCATCATCCCTCATCCTCGCGATCCGAAGAGGTACATCCCTCTCTCTAAATCCATCTCCGCCACTTTTTGATGAATAATTTAGCATCGCCTCTCCTCTCGTTAAGATACAAGCCAAACTTTTCTAAAAAGCAACTGTCGCATTAGATTTTAGGCAAGCTATTTCCCATCCCCCGTCTCTCTCTTTCTCTTCCGCATCCCTCTCCCGCATCCTCATCAGCATGTTGTCATTTATTCCGTGCATTTTCATCTTTTCGGGGCAGCATCATCCTGGGGGATGGAGTGCGGGAGGCAAGACTTTTAAATTGACACACGCAGTCTTAACAAGCAAGTGCTCCCGTCTTGTCTTTTGCCTTCGTCTTGTTTGTACAGGGGGCTTCTTATTCCTTTGCTCATTTAGAGGGAGCAATGCCGGTCTCTCTATCCGTGTATGCATCTCTTCTGGTATCTTATGATAATGCCGACCCCCCTTTACTCTCATCTGTATCTCATCAAGCCGAGATAGAACGCGAAATAATGATTACATATGCACATTTTAACGTGACCCTTGCAGTTGCTTTCCCTAGCACCGGAGGCTAAAGCTCCTTCAAAAAGTTTCTTTTCCAGTGGGGTGAGGGGTAAGGGGTAAGTCTGACGTTTCACTCTTATCATACACCTCTTCTAGTCAGCCTTAGATACCAATTTGGAAGACGTCGGAATATGGATACAGCTTTTATGAGGGGTGGGTTTGGTGGAAAATGGCATAGGACGATGAATTTTTTTGCATTAACGGAAATAAATTATAAACATAAAATTATTTTTAATATACTGTGGCAATAGTAATTAAAACTTTTTTATTGTGAGTTGATATGATTAAAAGAGTTCAATTAACCACAAAAATGAAACCTTTTATGATTGCTACGAGACTTTTACTAATTTTTAACATTGGCCCTTTCATTTAGTGACGCATGTTTAATTTATTTTATAGAAATAGTTGGGAAGTTAGGGCATAAAATATATTTATGTAAATTTTTAACGAATCGGAAGAGAATTACAGAGTTAGTAAATAGTATATTAGAATTGTTTTAATTTATAAGAAAAAGTAATTTTTACTATTAAAAAAAAAAAAAAAACAATAGTTTTACACTGATTAAATGATTAAAGTCACAAAATGTATGAACTGATGTTATTCACTGACGTATTTTAAATTTATTCCACAAATACATTTAATGGTAAAATGCCACTATTTCTCATTGACTATAACACCGTTTGATATTATATTTTAGCATTTTTTCACTATATTTGCGTATTTCAATTGTGTAGTTTCGTATTTCAAATATTAAATTTTAAATGTTTCTGATAAGAATCTTGGGCATAAAATACATGGCTACATTGATATCTGATTTCCATATTGAAAGAATGTTTTTTGTTATTAAAACGAAGTAAAAATAAATTACGCAAGTACTTGGTGTTAGAGTGCTGCAAAAATAGAACTTTTATAGTTTTGGAATTTAACCTGTCATAGCTATCATTTAGATGAAATTTTTTAAGCATATTTCCTCTTACATTCATTCACTTTCATGACTTTATTTTCACTTGCATTCTATTTACTTACAACTTACTTACAATACTTACTTTATACTTATTTACATTATTTATTTTCTATCTACTTGCATTACTTACTTTCTACTTACATTAATTGTATTATTTTACTTACTTTCTCCTACCCTTTCTTTACGTATTTACTCTCGACCTACATTTACTCAATTAATACTACATGCATTTACTAATTGCATTATTTACTTTCAACTTACATTTATTGACTTGCATAACTTATTTTAGACTAACATTCACTCCCTTACATTACTACTTACTTTCTACTTACATTTACCTACTTTTTACATTTACTCATAAATACTTTTCAGTAACCGGCAATGTGTATGAACAAGAAATTTATTAAAAAAGCACTTTAATCTTCATTTATAAAAAAAATATTTCATTAAAAAAATTGGATTTTTTTTCGTCCCCACCCCTAAAGTCCAATCCTTGCTTCGCACCCAAGCACTAACGACATTGTTTTAAAAACAAGCATAAATAAATTTAAATTATCCCCTTCCCGTCACGGGAATCGATTGTTATCAGACAAGTCATGGAACGTGTAACAACCCCCATCGTAAAAAAAACAATAATATTTCGAGTTATAAATGACCATGCAGCAAAGACAGTACTACGGTTGACGCCATGGTAGAGGGAGAAGGGGAGGGGAGACATTGATTTCCGTTCAGGGTTGGGCTGATTTAAAAAAAGTTCTTTCCCCCGGAAGAAATTATTAAAAAACTGACGTGGAGAAAGCGTGAAATTGAAAATACATACATAATAACAAATAACTCGGTCGGTAGTAGCATCTGTACTAAATGAAAAAATAAAAAAATACCGATTCTTAGAAAAAAATATGAGTTTTTCTTTGTGACCCGGGAGTGTCAAATTTGAATAATTGCCTTTGTGAGGGAGGTGACAATAATCAGAGTAATAATTTTCAAGTTGCTTTCACAATAGGGTTCAATCAGGATAGAGAGCTAGTGTAAAAGTACTAGAAATAAAAACAGGTAAATAGTGTTATTCAGAGAAATATTCCTGTGTTAATACATTCATCATTTGGTGGATCTTGATGTGAAGAAAGTGTCGAGTCTTGGTGAGGGTAGGGGAAGATGTTTTTTGAAACCCGATTTTTCAATAAGCTAATGATATTTCTCTAGGGGTGATGTTTTTATTTATTTTTTTATTTGTTTGGAGTTTGTATTTTCTTCTGGATTATTGTTTTAGTGACGCCCGTTTTTTTGCACCGATTGGGGTTGTCAAAAGGGCTGTAATATTTTATGTGTCGCGATATTCCTCGTCTCGGCGGCTTGATGTGAGAGAATTAGTATTATTACTTCGCAGTTTGTGACGTATAAATAGAAATAATTGTTCGTGTTTTATGGCTTTATGGCTAGTGGGTGGAATCTGGTGTTTAGGGTGCCTATGTTAGCATATGTTTTTTTTTAAGACAATAAGGTGTGATTTATTTTGATGTATTAGAACTACTTATTTTATATGCGCAATTTGAATCATCATGTCGAATATAAGAGTGTATTCTATTTATCTTGAATCAAAAATAAAATACTCATTGATGATATTTCATATGTTCAATAAACAAGGGTTTATGAGTAAGGTGCATTTTCATTTTCTTATTTCTCATAACTAAGTTTTTTCCCCTCTCATTAAATTTTTATCTCTTTTTGGTTTCCTGCTTTGATAGATTTTACTGCTTCATCAGGAATAATCGAGTGAGAATTTTGGCCAGCATCTTTAATCTCTAGACCATGCACCATGTTTTATGATGAACATTGAACTGCAACGCTACTTCTATGATTGATTTTTTAAAATATTTTTCACTTTCAAAACGGTTGTTTTCATTGCATCTAAGGAAAAGTTTTTTTTTTTTTTTTTTTTTTTTTTTTTTTATATATTGTGGAACCATTTTCACTCTTAACAAACCATAATCTTTTTTTATCGTATATTATATAGCATATAAGGCGGGTTTAAAATGATATCCGACTCCTAAGTTCAGTAATAGAAGCTTAACTTTTGATAAAAAATTATACAACGTAAGGTAACATAAACATGTTAACTTAACTAATTTAGAATAAAATTGGAACTGAAACATCAAAACCTAGAAAATTGGAAACAATAATTTTTTATTGTCGTATTTATTTAGCATGTTATGATTTAAATAAAATATCTGAATCTATAGTTTAGTAATAGAAACTTAGCGCTGGATAAACATTATTTAAACGTAAGGAAACATAAACAAGTTAACTTAACTTAAATAAAATTGGAAATGAAACTTTAAAACCTTGAAACTGGGAAACAATAAGCTTTTATTATCATATATACATTTAGAGTGTGATGAAAGTTTAAGTATGATAACTGACTCTATAGTTTAGTGATAGAATCTTAACATTTGATAAACATTATTTACACCGTACAGTAAAGTAAACAACATAACAAACTTAGAATAACATTGAACGTAAAACTTTATAACCCTTCAACTCTGAAACTTACTGTAGAGTATTCGATGGATGAATTTATGCTGTATATAGAATTTCTGGCTATGATGTGTACTCGTTAGGGTCGAATGATAATCCTTCCAACTGTATTGGGAATTCATTATAACCAGCTTAGGACATGCTTCTATATACTATAAAGTTTTAAATTTAATTCAATATTAGTGCTTGATCTCTAAATATATCAAAATTTTTTTTACTCAAAATTATAACAAGTAGTCCCTAAGTGCACTGCTAAGATTAGTGATAGAGATATTTCACGTCATTTATAAGGCAAAACCTTATAAAAACCTTATCAAAGACCATTCCGACCTGTCTCATTTTGACTGGGTCAATGTAGCCCATCGCTATGCTTTAATAATTTTCAATTCCGAACTAACATATTGGTATTTTATCTCATTGATTACGTGAATACAAATCCATAAGCTATTTCCTAAGATGATAGAAATAATATCTTAATAATTGTGTACAGTTCCTAAAAAAATATTGCATTTATTTCAGGGTAATTTAACTTATTTTCAGAAAAAACAACAACAATGTTATGAACCATTGATTACCAAGTTATCTGTTGACACTGACAGTAACGAAGTGAGTCGGGGAGACTTGTGTACCTAGGGCCATCATGTACCTAGGGTCACCCCACTTTTATTGAATAATGTTTATTTCTAAGTTTTTTTACTCCCTTGGGTAAGTGGCAACGCTCAATTGCTTTTTTGGCAGCCATTTTGAAATCTTAGAGGAGAAAGCTGTGGCAAAATATAAGTGGAAAATGTTTTAAAATGGTCTGTAGTAAAATTATGCAGCTCATGTCTCTTATTGTCTTACAAAGTTAAGTCAAATACTTTTCTTTGAATTCTAGTAAATAATTTTGTTTGCAACTTTAAGTACTAAATGAGATGTTTAAAATAAGTCATTTCTCCATGTGCCTTTTTAATAGAAGACATTGTATATGAAATTACCAAGTCGTGTACCAAGGGCCACATAGTTGCTTATTGTGTTCAAATCGCCAAAACCAAAATCTGTTGGTATTCAAAGCGATAATACATGCAGCTAATTTTTTTGTAATCAGTTTTTCAAATTATAAAAATACTTCTAATTCTCTAATAATTTGACACATTGCAATTTATTATAGTTATTATATGATAAACCAATGACTGATAATTACTTGATATTGTTTCTTTTATAAAATTCATCTGTGTATGTTTATTTTCTATTCATTATGAACTGGAATCTCACTTAAAGAGAATGGCCCTAGGTACAACCAGGTCTTGTACCTAGGGCCATTTGTGAAATTTCTCTAAAAACCTTCTATTTCACAGAATCTATAATTTTAAGTATTTATATTAATCCCAATGGGAAGTAATTACTATAACGATGTATGCATATCAGTTTCAAATTTTTAAACAGCTCAATGACACATTTTTTGTGCATTGAAAAAAGGTGGCTCTAGGTATACAGGTCTCCTCTAAGTATCTTAGTTGCCAATCTTATCCTTAATAAGTATGACTCTTTTATGAAAACTTTAAGAAAAAAAAGGCCAATTGAGTAACATCTCCAGTAAACAAAATACGCTGGCCAAAATAGCTTGACAATGGCCATTCCCGAAGAGGACCTTTGTAGACTGCTCGTTGTTACAGTTCTTTGCCAATCTAACCCAGTGCAGGATAACATATAATGGAAGTTTTGAAATACTGATGCAGAGTTTTAAAACTGAAATATATTTTTCTAAGGGACGGAGAGGTAAAAATCTTTTTCGATGGTTTTGGCTTGTTTATTCTTTAAAAAAAAATCGAGTATTTTGGAACGACGCTCGAGTTTTGGTCAGGATAGGTTCCAGATCCCTAGTTTCAACATTGGCCAATACTGCTGTGCTACCTAGAATACCTACTGGCCAACCTGAACTGGTCTCCTATATTCATTTACTAAATCCGTATTAATTCGGATTGATGATATTCATTTGTTTTACCAACACGACGACATTTGGATTGATCATATTTATTTGTTTGATCAACACGACGACAAGTAGAACCACTAAATTTTTTCTTAATCGAATTATTTCTTATGAAATATTACCGCGGGATAACAGTTTAAGTACGAAATACGAGTATTCAAATTAAATTAGCACTCACTATATTGCTTTTATTTTTGGGCGAATTACACTTCCTGCCTTAACATTTGTCCCGTATCTGAAAGCTCATAACTGACTTAGGTTGACTTGATCAAAATCCGATACTATTGAAAAGGACTTAAGTGTATTGTTCATTTAATATTCAAAGGCGCAATGTTTGAATTATTCTATTGTTCAAACTTTTGTCGGAACTTTTTTCCATTCGAAAGTATCATATGTATTCAAGTACAAGCGGGAACTAAAGGTGTTATATTCTAATTTCAATGTGTAAGCATGTTTACTGTTGACTATATTCTTTAAATACACACGTGTCAGTAAAAGTTGATATGCGTACCTGGATGATACGAAATGAGAGTTTTGATGTTGTATTCATCTGGGAGAAATAATGATGTGAAATGTTCAGTTGAGACAATAGGTATTGTTGATGAGATAGAATAGGTGACAATTGGGATTGTTTAAATGGAATTTAATGGGTTGATTGTTAAGCGCTGTTAATATTATAAATGGAAGAAACAGACAATATATTTCCTGAAATTTTTACAGTTTACCTTGTAATGCTATTTTCTTCCTTGGATGATTATTGATGTAGTTAAATATATAATGTGAAATTGTTTTCAGTTATTCAGATAAACGTGCATTTTTAAATCTAATGTAAATGAGCTGCTTAGATGAGACACATAGTAGGACTTGCAAGGTGTTCTTTTGAAAAATAACTTATTCTTTATAATGTACGTATAATGTATAAATAGACAAAACCTTGCCTTTTTTTATGTTAAGTTGAAGATAATTTCGTCAATAATAATCTAAAGCTTCAAAAAACTTTACTCAAAAATTTCTTACCGTATTCTGATAAGTGAATTATCGAATTCTGATAAGTGAAGTTTTTAACCTAATAAGCTAAAACAAATAATTAATTATTACAACGATATGCCTTTTTAATTTTTAAATATCGTTACAAAACTAATAAGGTATTGCACAGAAAAAATTAACTGTGCAACATCCGAGGTGGAACTTTTATCAACATTATTACAGATTTTTTATTATTAACATTATTACAGGCAAATAGAAACTATTATTTCTTAGGAGCAGTAAGCATATTGAAATTCTTTTCGATGTATGATTTGAAATTATACGCAATAGCGGGAAAGTAGTAAAAGGTTGTTTTTTTGGATCTTCTCTGATGATTTTTTCCAGCCGATATACATATTTATTCCTGATGTTTGTATAACTATCAAAATTATAAGTCATAACAGGGATTAAAGTACTTTAGAATTGATGATCCCATCCACTTAAAAATTCAGTCATTTTACTATTTTATTTTAAAAAATTATAATCGAAGACCGTTTTTTTTTAATCTCGCAATCAAAGAATCAGCCTTTTAATTCCACTCATGTTTTAACGAAAGTAGTTTTCTTTCACGGCCTGAGTAATTAAAGTTGCATCTTCATCTTCTTATAGCAGATGTATTTGTTCATTAACAATAATTAAGAAACGCTTTTTTTCCCCCACTCAATACTCTTCTTCTGTCAGTTCTTTACCCCTTTTTGCTCATATTAAGCCCTCAAGTAATAACGAAAAGCTTCAAAAGTATTTGCCTTTAATCCTTCCTACTTTTGTTCGGGCCATCTTTTCTAGCCAGGTTCGCGATTTTTTTTTCTCTCTCTGTATTACACGTAGCAGGGTTTTAATATTTAATGGAAAGAGACCTATCATAGAAAAGGGGCCATAAATAATTAATAACAAGAGCATTATTTTGCAAATCCTACTCAAATCCTTTGCTGATTTAGGTTTCGTTTGCTAGCAGGCCAGTTCATATGTATAAGAAGCCAGTCTCTTAATTTTAATTTTCTTTTAACGGTTTGATAGATGCAGGTTTTTTGGAGATTTGTTGATTTTGAATTATGTTTTTTCTCTCTTTCTGTATAATTAACGTTTGATAATTATGATTAAGAAAACGTTACTTTTTCTAGGCTCTTGGTTGTTTTTTAATGTTTGTAGTCGCATAAGCCCCGGAAGAATATGTTAGGCTTAAAGAGCATTTTGGTTATATGTGTCTTTTATTTATAAATGTGATGACAATACTTTAACTTTTGTTCATTTATAAATAAAGCTTTGAGCTTATGACATTACGATGTTGCTTTTTGATGGTACTTATGAATTCTAAAGGTTTTGGATGTGAGAATTTACCTACATGATGCATTTTAATATCAGGTTACTTACTAATCTAGATTAAAGAAGTTGAAAAAATAAGAAGATCGAGGATGAAGATAATATTGATAGTATAAGTTACAGTGCAAGTGGTAAAACCTCTGAAAGCTATTTTTTTTATTCAAAACAAAAAGTTTAGTTATTAATTATTTGAAAAAGATCTTAGTATTATGGTGTATAAAAACACTGAAGTAATTTTTTTTTGTATATTTTTAAATGTCATAGCTCCTTATATTAGCCATCGGAAACTATTATTTCTTTGGTGTAGTAAATGTGTATGTACTGTACATTTCATAACTATTCTTAAATTAAATATAGATTAGTAGCTTTCTAAATTGAATACACGAGGGGATCTGTAGCTCTATCCGTCAATAAAAATTGCATCAAATTGGTTGATAGGCTAACGACGACGCAGAAAGAGGATTCCGGGAAAAAAAAAGGGAAAAAAAAATCGCTAATATGTGGCATATGGCATAGGTTGATTGACACAGCTGAGATCTTACATGAAACGCAGGTAAAGTATCAAAATGCAAACACATAGTTATCTATGGTTACCTAAAAAAGTAACAATAAACAGACAAATGAACATCAAAAAGAGCTTGATTAAATCCCAAGTTCGCAAATATATCAAGACAAACATTCAAATAACGTAAAAGGTAAAAAAATTGCATGATGTAAGATCCGAATTCCAAGGTGGCCATGCAACTGTAAAAAGACTTATACTGACCATTTAATCTACAAAGCGATGGTAAAACAGTTGTTGTGGCGGTCAACCAATGTGTGGTGTTGCTCCATCCTGCATGAAAATTTCAAAATTTTGTAGTTTTACTTGATCTCAGCTACGCTCACATCAACTTAATGCTCCAGATTTCACCAGTCAGTGACTTATAGAACTCATTTGTTTCATGGAATTCATTTCCCCATGTCATCGTATGGCCCCTATAAAGTTTGGCAACAGATAACGATACAGAGGGCTAGGGGTAGCTTCAGTTTAACTATGAACATCCTCTACTATGAGGTTAAATATTTTCATCACATAAATATTTTTGTATTGTTCTTATTAAATACAAATTTTGCATTTCATTGAAAACGATGTATGTTAAAATAAAAACCTAGAAATGATAAGCTTTGTAAATGAAAAAGGCAAATTAAGCTTAAACTAAAAATATTATTTTTTTTTTATTAAATAACCGTAGAAGCAAATGTTTAATCGACATATTTTTAACATAAGAATTTAATGTAAAAATCTCATACACGAATACTTTGGCTTATTTAAAAGAAAAAGTTGTAACAATACATTTAATACTAATTACAAGCTTAATCATTCATTTTATTGTATAATTTAATGAAAAAAAAGTACAGTTTAATGTGATCACTAAAGTTAACTGAATACCAAACATAATTCTTAGCTAATTGTAATCAAAGAAAAATAATAGAAGTATAAAAATCTAATTTTAACAACATAATTTTCTTATTGATCAATTTTTAGTTGCCAACGTGGATCACTTTTTCTCTCTTTAAAAATAGTAGTTTTGGGTTTTTAAATTTTTAATATGATTTCTCTGCATAATAAATTTCTACACATGTTTTTACATTTTCATGAATGGCTCAAAATACAAACTCATCTTTACAAGATTATAATTAATGTAAAAATAAACACGGTACGATTTGCATAAACTTCTACTTGGTATTTCCTTCTAAATTTCTACTACCAAAACATCCCCCGATGTACCGCAAGAAAAAGCACTCCACACGTGCCTTGTTACAGCTCCAGCATTCAAAAACCAAATCAAAATAGACAACCGTCATTGCATGCGTACGTACTCCTATGCACAATATATAAGGAATCTTATTGGCTTGATTAGTGAAAAGGGAACTGGTATGCGCTTTCAATAAAGGGAGAAAATCGGAAACGCGAACATCAAAGCGCATAGAAACACATGCTGATTGGTATCATCAATATGATCACAACTCCGAAGGGAACAAGGTAGTGTTTACTCTGTTGTCGTTTATTTGAAAGTTTGTTGTTCTTTTACGTTTTTAGTTTCGAGTTTGTAATTCAATTCTTCTTCTAAATAAGAAAAGAGAATATATATTTCTTTTTTGAAATTTCTTAAAAACTGTTTTCGGTGTGTTAGTCATCAGAGTTGAGCTTTGCAATGTAAAATTTCTATGAACTAAGGGTGAGAAATATTGCGTAACTTTCGATTAAACTTTACTACAGGTAACTGAAAATTCGGTAAAGATTAAGGTAGTTAACTGTTTGTTTTTCATTTGAATAATAATAATAATAAAAAAAAAAAATAAAAAAAAAAAAAAAATGGAATAGAAATTTAAAGAGGGGAAAAATATTAAAGTCACAAATATTCAAATGTGGATAGATTGCTGGTGTTAATTATTTTTTCAAGTATCACCAAGTTGGCAATCGTGGAGACATTTTTGACGATAATAGTACCTATTAATTTCTAGTTTTAGCTGAAGAAATCTATATTGAACAAACAAGAACATAACCCTAAAGTATGATCATCAATAAATGTAGCGCGAAAAACTATAAAACTACAGGTGTGGAACATCGCACAGCGTTCAATTACACTATAATACTGACGTGGATTTGTGTCATTTACCGATATTATATTTTCATCATTCATTTCGAAAAAACTGGCGATTTTGGCGATATACTTTCCGATAAACCTTATATTATCCTTTATTATAAGTGAAACTGAGGAGAGAAGATAAAATGATCGTTGATGAGGTATGCTCAAGGAAAGAGAACTCTGTGTTGAAGGCATTCGTTTTTCAACTTTTTACGCTATCAAAGCATTTTTACAAGAATTTCGGAGATGGGGACGTTTAGAACACCTTGAGAGGCACTACCACAGTGATTTTAAACAAAATCGTTAGAGCCGTTTTTTAGCAATCACTGAAAAACATGATTTTTTTCAATGGCAGCAACCTTATGTGTATGCGCAATTTTGACGAAAACATTAATGGTAGGTCCCTGTGTCATCACCATCTCGCACACTAAATTTGAACATCGTAGGTCAATTTGTTCGGGAGTTATGCTGACCAAAGACACACAGACACACATTTTTTTTAGATTACTTTTTTGAAATCAGAATGTTCCAAACGTGGAGTAATGAAAAAAAAAAAAAAAAAAAAAAAAAAACGTTTTTTTTTTACCGATTACTATATTTTCATTACCCTAGGTATACAAATGGGTAATTGAAAGTAAAAATTAAGAAAAGACTTTCAATTGAATTAGACTCAAGTGCATTTTTGGTATTTTTCCCTTCACGCCAACTATCAATTTCGTTTTTCCTTCCAGGTAAGTAGAGCTTTTATTGAATCTTTGAGAACACCTGGACAGGAATTACATAAACTATTATGTTTAAAATCTTTAGATCCGTTATCCTGTGAGCATACGTAATTTGTATGAAAGTCTTCTTGTCACATCTCATGAATATCCCAACTGTATAGAAATCAGAGTGTTTCATGCTATTTGCTCTTATTATATGTATGGCTATACGAGCTTAGTTTTTGTTTATTTCCTAAAAATATCTATTGTCATATTTTTGAACTGATTAAGATTGATTAGTTGGATTAATTTATTTTAGAATATTTATATTTCAGTATTAATTTCAATTGAAAAATGCTACGAATGAAAAAAGTTTCTAAAGTCCATTTCTTAGAAATTTTGCTATAACAAACCTTATGCTTATATAAAAAATAATCTAGTTTTCATTTTCAAATTTTTAAAAACGGGATTAAAGAAACTTTGAGAAAACGACAGTTTTGATGAACAGTTGTACACATACCATTTAATAATTTATTAAAAATCCCACTTCATTGTTATTCTTTTAGAAACTAATTTAAAATTGTAAAAATACTGCATTTCCTAATCATCCAACACTCTTCCTTCTAAGTTTGATTAGCATACTTTTAGTAAACCTATATAAAGAAATATCGTACTTATATGATAATGAGAAATATGAAAATCAGATTCATCATCAACAAAGTCTCATCTGCTTCTGAAATTTCTTAGTACAAAGATACTTTTTATTTGATTATTTTCTCATTTCCCATCTTACTCTCAGCAAACCTACCGCCTCCAAGAAAGCTTCCCTTTTTCTCTTGTCTTAATACAACCCATCCCTAAATATGCTAATTCCGAGAAATAAGAGACGCAAGCAAATGAATGAACAAGCAGAATATGGAATGCCAAAAAAGCCTCGTCTCCTCGTACGCAAGGACGTTTTTGCTACTTCTGTCATCACGATTGCTTTCTTATGATTTCAAGCCACCTTTGTCTTCTAAATTACACGTATCTCATCATTAGAAGATGGGAGTCTGCAATGAAAGTTAGATTTGAAAATCAAAGTGTGAGAGTAAAATTAAAGAAAAAAATAAGACTAAGGCGGACAAAGAGCAATGAGTATGGCTGCGCTACCGAAAGAAGTTTTAACGAGAAAATATTGAAGAAAAAAAATGTAATAACATTTTTAGTCGAAAACTAGAACCTTGTAATATACATTAACGAGAGTTGAGATAAGTATTTCGTGTTTTCAAACGAGCAGCAAAGCATTGTTCTTAATGTATAAACAAAGACAATATTTTTAAAACTTCAATAAAGATGAAAGGCGAAAAATGTGCGAAATTATGCACAGGAGATTTAGTACTTATAGCATATTTTCTTTAGAAAAAGTTGAATAAATTTTGAAAGACTTTGTGAGATCTCATATACTTTTTTTTATCATTTAATTTTTTGAGAGAAATATGCATATTTGTTACTTCCTTGTGTTGTTCTTTTTATACTTCAAGTTTAATATTTAAAATTACTATATGAATCATAACAGTAGAGAAATATTAAGTGTAAAATTGCAATGTTTTGCATCAGAAAATCCTTCCTTCAAACAGGCTAAGTTCTTAATAATTAATTAATCGACAAAATTAAATAAGGATTAATATCAATGATTAAATCTTGAAAAGTTAATTTATCTTGCTGATGAATTTAAAGATATGTTTAATTTATTACATCATTTAAAGTGTAACATTTCAAACTTTTGATGATTAAATTTTTTCATTTGAACAAGTAAGCATAGTATGTGTGTAATCTATTCTTACTTTTATTCAATTTCTTAAATGAAATATTTTAGGTATTTAAAGCACTGATTAACCATAGCTTTATAGTAATTAGGAGTATGGAACATTACACAACTTTCGATTACACATAGTACTAGTCACTGCATTTGTATTTGCCATTTACTGTTAAGTTACCCTTTTCACGATATTTTTGGTGATGTTTATTACATTGCTATAAGAAAAACAACATCGTCAAAATTATGATATTGGCGATTTTTTTTCTATAAATATTATATTACCTTTTCTTGCAAGTGAAATTGAGGAGAAATAGTCGTTGGTTGGTGAAGTTCAAAAGAAGCGAACTCTGTGTTGAGACATACATTTTCCAACTTTTTACGTCAGTATCCCATTTACATGAAAGAAAATTTCGGAGGGGAAAATGTTTAAAACACTTTAAAAGGCATTACCACAACAATTTTAATTAAAATTATTTGAGCAGTTTTTTTTTTTTTTCCTGAAAAAAAACAACATAAATTTTTCAATGGCAGCTACCTTGTGCACAAAAGGAATTATGAAAAAATCTTAATGACAGGTCCCATGACCACTACTAATCCGTATTTTAAAAGCTGAAAATTGTTGATCAATCAGTTTGGGAATTATACTAACAACGGACAGACACATGCGGGGGCATTTTTTTTTTCTATAACACTTTCTTGAACTCAACATGTTCCAAAAAGTGTAAACACGCAAAAAGACAAATAAAAATAAAACCTCGATTTTTTTTTTATTGCATGCAGTATTTCATTAACCTTATTTTAACAAATGGGTAATAGAAAGTAAAACTATTTTAGGTATTTAAAGCACTTATTTAAAGTTAAAAAATAATTTAAAGAAAGTAAACGGATTCATTTAAGCCTTTTTTAAGAAAATAATATGGAAAATTGTGTGATGCATATCGTTAACAAAAAGCAAAAATGTATTTTAAATAAGGCAGCAGTATATCGTTGCCATTTGAAAGGAATGGGAAGCCCACAGAAAAGCCTTTTTTGATGAGTGGTAACCCTTGGATGCGTGCTTCTCTTTAAATCTAGCCAATTGTCAGGCGTAGAACGATTTATATCGAACTGGGAACCGATTCTTTCGCATTGTTATAGTATACAGAAACAATAGAAACGATGCTCATAATTTCTTTTCTTATTTGCAGTTTGTTAAACGTCGCATTTTTCTTATATAATCGGTAAATAGTGAACAGTGCATGAAACATAGATGATAAATTGCTTGATTAGGAAATAGTTTGATATGATGAGGTAGAAGCTGTGTTGTTTGCTTATTCATAATTATTAATGACTTTTACGGAATGAACATTTAAAATTTAGAAAACCAATTCAAAACTGCATATTTTGTTAGTGACTAACGTTTTGTTCAAATGTTATGTAAAATTTTCAAAGGAAAAGTAGAAGATTACAAATGCGCAATTTTGTATACTTAAGAATTTAAACTCTATATATTACACTGATTATGCTTTGTCCTGAAATTCTCATGCTGCAGTGTGAGGAATGACTAATTGAATATTTTTTTTAGCTCATATTGGTTATTCTCCTGTAATGTCCATTTTAAGATTAACATTTTCAGTTTTACTTAAGATATATTTGTATAATTTTTTAAGAAGCTCAGAATTTAATTTTATTGAACTATGTAGTTTTATGAAACATATGAGTTTATTTTGAAGATTATATTTAAATATTTAAATTAAGAAGAGAGTATCATTACCATCCAAAATCATGGAGAAGCCATATAAATACTTAAATACTGCATTTTTTAATTGCTTTTGAAGTCAATAATTATGTACCAGTCCAAATTTAAGATAAATACACCAAACGGTTAATTTATTTTCAGTTTAATTTTGTAAATAAAATTAATGTTTTAGTATAGCTACTATTTTTGCTGAATGAAATTTTTTTTTTTTACATACTTAACTTAAAACCTATACTGAAAATAAAGTTATATTCTCAAAATATTCATAAAACTGAGTATTTAAAAGTATCGAAAAAATACTCAAACATAAATGAATTGAGGGCATTGGAATTAGATATGAGGATGATAATGACATTTCACCATATTTAAACAATCGTAAAGTAAAAAGATATAAAACTTTTTTTTTTAAATTGCAAATTAAGAACATAACTTCATCTAACAAAAGCATATGGAACAAAATAAGACCTAATATAGTTTAATATGATTAAAGTTGGCAATGACAGAAATAAAATACATTTATTCACCTTAAGCTTCAGAAATCCTAAAATACATAAAGATATTTTCCAAGCAGTATTGTTATTCCAATTACCACCTTAAAACGGCTATTGGCTAAAAAGTCTGTTGTTTGAATCGGTAAAGCCATTTACTAGTCAAGAAATGGATAAATATTGGATGGTAATGACACAAAAACTAAGTAATTATTTAAAAAATTATAATTGTATTTTTTGAATATTTTTAAAGGAAAGTTTCTATACTTTTGGAATTCAAATGTTGGGGTTTAATAAAAAATTATATTTTAAAACATAAGTTAATTTAATTCCATATACATCTGCAATGAAAGAGTCAATTTGTGGAAAGGAACAGTGGACGGTAATGATATTTCAAAAATTAATTGTGCTGTCTTTTTAAAAAAAAAAAAAAAAAAAAAAAAAAAAAAAAAACTATGAGAAAAAAAAATATACAAAATGCATTTTATTTCATTATTGAAAGATACTATAAAATACACAAAAAATAATCCATCAAGATGTTTTACTATAGGTTTTGTAGTGTAAAATTATCCATGTCTCTTTTATTAAGTGAGTAAAATACATGAAAATCTTAAAAGAAATGCCCATATGACGACATGAGTATTAAGTATTACATGAGTGCCGGATCTAACAGTCTGAGTATCAGCATGAGGAGAGGGCGAGCGCTTGAATGTCTGGCAGATTGTCTTAACTATTTGTTTATGATCGTATATGAGATTTCATAAGCAACTGAGTAGGAATCTGTATACTTGAGTGTACCTTATAAAGATTTCATGCCCTTGGATCTGAAAGTATAAAACAGTGTCTGTATTGGGGGCATAGCAATTTTTAATTGCAATATTTTATTTATTTATTTATTTCATTTATTATATTGTTGAAAAGCTCTTGCTTCCAAAGTTATCGTATGTGACACGCTAAATGCAGTCTTCTATATTTATTTATTATTTTCTTATTTTACTTTCAATTTTTTGATAAAATAATATTCTCAATAAAATTTTCTTCGAGACAAAAGCAAAGCTTTTTAATAACTAAAGCAGTACACTCAACCCTTCCTTCATATTTATGTACCTAGTTCATTAAAAATTTAAAATAACTCAAAACCAACAAAATTTATATGAACGGATATTCTTTCATACATACAAGAATGCTAATTTTAAACTTAAATTGTATTAAGATCTCACTGTCAGATATTGTACATTAAATTTTTTAAATCAATTTGGGAACACAAAATTCAATAATACCCAGACATTTTTCGTAGTGAGGACAACGAAGTTTTAATTTTAATTAAATCTTTAACTACTTATATTTTTATAAAAGGCTAAAAGATTGTTATTTTTGTGAAATTCTCTAACCGACTTCGAATATTAGTGTCATCAGTATGGAAAGATGGCAGCACTGTAGGCTTGCGATGTCGTTTGCAGAAAATCCTTCCTTGTGTTTTGGTGATTACTTGATTCAATCAAGTAAAAACAGTGGAAATAGAGATGTCAATCACTTAGTCAATATTTGAGAGGCTTCAGTTGATTTCTGTATTCTAAAACAACATCTGTAAATATGCATCGCTTAGGTATTGAACTCATAAACGGAATGAATTTTTGTTTTTGGTGGATTGAGATGGTTTATTCATTAGGCCGTGTTCCTAAAACTTTAAACTGCACTCTATAAAAGTTACAACAAATTATTAGAAATTGAAATAAAAGTATGAGATCCGATGTGAATAACATAAAATTTTTTAAAAAGAAATTCATATATGAATTGTTAAGATATGTAACATTGAATATACTTGGTTTTAAATATCTAGCTAGATTACATTTTTTTAAAAATTTTATTAACTTAAATGAGCTTGCTTTAATTGACCCTGAAAATTACTTTTGAATAATGCACAAAGGTAGTTTAAAATCAAAAGTTTTTAACAACATTAATTGAAGTCATTTATAGACCTTTTGTTCAATTCACCTTGAGGATTTTAAACAGAAATTGAATGACATCTGTACTGATCTCATTTGTATTGGAACGCTTTTTTCTTGCATTTATTAATTCATAAAGTTTTTCTAATCAAACTTTAACCAAAATTCATCATTTGATAGTATATTTATCTTTTCAAAAGTTACAGTTTTCATTGTGTTAGCAGGCGTTCATAAATGAATCTTTCTACAATAAAAAATATGAATAAACACTAAAATTAACTGATACAAATATCATTAACCACTCCAAGCAATCAGATAAAATCTTCAACTAGAAAGTTAATAAAAAAAATCCACCTTGTTGAGCGGTTCTAGCTTCTTTTTAGCTTTTCTTTCAAGATAAGTTGATAAACGTTTAATCTAACGCAGAACGACAAGTGGTCGTAATAGAAGAGCTGAACATATTGCTCTCAAATACTTTGTATAGGATCCCACACCTTGTCAATATTCTAACTTAAATACCATTTAGACTTAAGCTAACTTATGTTAAATAATTTCGTGTTTTCACGACCGAATATCATCACTATATCATTTAGAGGGGAAGGGTTCTCTATCTTTAAAACTTCATACAAACTTCACTTTAGATGGCACTTAACAATTAATATGGTATTTTCATACTTTTTTTTTATTCCTCAGGTTGCACAGCGATATTGGCCAATGTCGGAAACATGGATTCTGAGAAGATTGACCAAGATTCCATCCCGAAATTCGAGCATCATATATGGGATTTTCTTAAAAATAAACATGTTAAAACCATCACGAAGCATGTTTTTTACCCCTTTCTTAAGAAAAATATTTTTCAATTTTAAAACTCTACATCAAGATTTCAAAACTTCTTCTATATTTTACCCAGCATTGGATTTGCCAAGATCCGTAGCAACGACCAGTCTACAACAATCCACATTGGGATTGACCAGTGTTGAGTGATACTGGCCAGCGTATTTGAGCTACTAAGGTCTGATTAAATCTTAAACACTTTTAAATATATTCCCACGTTTAAGAGGATTTTGTCAACGGAATTGTTTTGTTAAAAGAATTATACTCTTCGACATTCTGATCTTTGTAAAGCTTTTGACCTGAATGTTCCAAAATTAAACATTAACCATTTATTTAAATAGCATATTTTGTAGTGATTTATTATTCCTATCTTTCCATTAAATAATATTTACCCCATCTCAAAATAAAATTATAATTAAAAAAAAAATAATAATAATAATAAACTCACTCTACCTTATCCGATTAAAAGTAAACAGCGATCCTCTATATCTGTGGGCAAACCCATCGCATTCCCTAAATTGCTTTAAATGGGCGCCGCCAGAGTTCTCAGGTAGCTTCACACTGTACTACGGTCGAAGCAATTTCGGGACGCAATTCATTGTCCACTCTATCAGCGGACCTCCAATTTAAGGGCTGTCCGCAGCGGACAGAGTGTGTCGTGGCCGCAATTAAGGGACAGCCCTAAATCATTTCGATTTGCTGTAATTAAGGTTTCTCTGGGCAACAATTGAGGGAGAGGGGGGGACTTGCGGTTCACTAACTATGGACTGGGTTGGACATGTTCGTATATGTAGAGGGAGAGGGGGGGGGGGATGTACTTGCAACTTTGGGTTATTAAAAGAAAGTTTTGACTAATAAGAATTTAAAAGTATGATTTCATATCGGCATAAAATGATTTATAGCTTTTTTGGTTAGTTTTATTTTAACATATTGAGTTTTAGAGGTTTTTATAATTTATCTTTACGTTTCGTTATTGTGTAATATTTCATTTAAATTTCTAATAAACAGCGTTTAATGGCATGTTTTTCTTTAAAATCTATTTATAGGGTGTCGATAAGTTATCTTATTTAGAATTGTTTGAAGCTCTTTAACATATCTTCACACAATTTTAAATACGTACTATTGAATATGGATATCTGAAGAAAAATTGAACTTAAGCTAATATTTCACGTTATTTCTAAAACTTAGGTTAAGAAGCGAAAGTTTAAAAGCTATTTTTATAATTGTTAGTTTCTAATAAAAATAGTTGATTTATCATTATTCATGAATCGAAAAAATGTCCTTTCTGAGATTTCTTTGGTTTGCTTGGAAAAACAACAACAAAAAAATGCAATAACTTTTTTATAACCATCATAAACATAATAAAAAAAATTCTTTTAAGCATCATCATTCAATTTTTCAACAGAAGTATTTTTCATCTATTTCTATTTATCAAATATTTCTTACAAATGAAAACAAATAAGCTGCTTTATATTAAAATAAGAATTTTCAATTCAATACTTTAAGATAAACACACAAATTTGTTTTATAGCGTTAAAACACATTTTTTATGGAAAAAAATAAAAAAATATCAAACACTCCAAAGTCAAATAAATAGTCTAGATTTTAAAAACAATCATGAATACATTCACATCATACATATTTTTCAAGCATTCAACAACCTGGCAATCAAAATTTACACATAAAAAGCATTTATTAATAAAGACATGCTTGAACCTCCGCATTATTCCGCATCTTTATTAGAAATGTTTTGAAGTCCCCTAAACTCTCCCTTTGCAGTCGGTAAAAACACATCTGTGTTCCTTTAGTTAAATATTTGTCCTCCTAAAGAAAACGCCATACCGCTTTTGAGTCCTCACCTTTGAGCTCGGAACAAAACAACTTCTTAAAAACAAAATCTTCGAATCATCCTCCAATCGCTTTAAAACTTCGGGAGAACTGCCGCGCTTAACAAGTGGCATAAATTGTTTATTAGAAAAGTTTATCCCCCCCACCGTTGTCAGTACCTTTTGAATAGTTGTGTCAGGAAACGCAAAAGACATTTCTGCCTGTGTGCGAGTTCTTTTCTTTCTGTTCTGTGTACTCCGGTGGGGGAATCAGCGTTGGTGCGCTTTGATCGTGTAATCTCGGCGATACAAGATGAACGGACAACAGACTCTATTGAGACACTCTTTTACCGACTGACATTGGTTTCGTTCAAGGGAAACTGGTTCAAGGCGGTTCTGGAGAATATTTCTTTTGGATATCCGAAATTAAGTATGTTAACGTATTAGTACGTTCAAAAAGTAAGTAAAAAATACTAAACACAAATTTGAGTGTTTTTCGATATCATTATAACATTTGAAATATTAATAATTTAAGGTTTTTTTTTTTTTTTTTTTTTTTTTGTGAGAACTTAAAATTATGTTTGAAATGTTCAGGGTTTTTGTTTTGATTAATCATAAGTGCACATTTAATGTTACATATGGATACACTGTTGACGCTTTCACTCATAAAATAATCTTAACTTATTTATTAAAATCTTAAATTTTTCAAAAACTTATTATACAAAAATAGTTTTTCTACTATATTTTATTAAATATTTTATACATTGATATGGAGGAGCCTTTATGGGAAAGAATTCATGAGAATAAGACTGAACATTACTTTCTTTTGAAAGGAATTTTACTTACTGTTTAACGATATTTAGAGATTGCAGCTCCAGATGAATAACCACTGTAGTTTAAAAGTAATTTCTGTATAATATTTCATCATTGGCCAACAAACATTTTTCGCAACGAAACTTCGGTGAGAAATAAGTGTATTTTATGGATGTATCGAATTCATAAGATAATAACTTCATTTTGTGTAAACTGACGATACAACCAGTTTAAAAACTAACCCTTCACACAAATCACAATAAAAAATTTTCAGACTTACACAACCAGCATCACACAAATCATTAAAAGTTCCTATTTGTACGCGGAGGCTGGTGCTCGATCACATAGTTCTTCCTTCTCCACCCCCAGCTCGGGGTTTTAACCAACCAACCATAGTTAAAAGATAAAACACCGACCCTTATTTTTACATTAAAACAAATCCAATCTTTTTTCAACTTATATCCACTAATTCAAGAGAGCGTGAATTGCAATAAGCTGTTTTTGTAACAAGTTGGCATTATTGCTTCTTTACACCCTTAATCTTTTGACTCTTCATCTATTATAAATGTCGATCTTGAAGAATCTAAGTACCAAATTCAATATCTTCATTTAGGACATCAACAATTCTCTTAATTCTCTCGATGCAACACATATCAAATCCCTTTTAGGACATTAATAAATCTCGATACACAAAATAATAAACCACTTTTCTTACCATTGCTGAATCCTCCGATTCAACCTTAAACCACTCCTCCTCTCACCCTACCCCACTATATCTATCTGTGTGTGTACACATATGTATATATATGGCCTGAAAAGGGTGGCAGGGGGTGGTGGAATGTGTCTTTATCCCTCATCCAACACACATCCATACACCCATCTCGTATAAAAGCGTAGCAAGACAGAAGAAATGATTGGTTTGCGTTCCTACGGTGGCTAGATGCTGCAATAGAGTGGGAATAGCGGCAAGGATCGGCAAATATTTACACAGAGCGATGGAAAGAGCCCTCGTGCAGCTCCCTCCGAACATGCAATGGGGCAAGGGTGGGGTATCTTCATACTTTCCTAGGAAGTTCTGTTACTAGGTAGTATAGGACGCTTTTCTAGGACAAACACCAAGCAAAAGATATATGTCGGCTCACACGAGGATGCCTATTTTTGGCAAGGAAGCGTTTGTGGGTTGGCGCTTTTGAAGTTTTTAGTGGAATGAGAGGTTGGGAGAAAAGTAAATGTCTATCAAAGTTTCTCAACTTGCAAAGAGAGGATGAGTCATTATGTTAATGAGATGGGTTGAACTTGAAGAAAAAGGTATATGTTTTGTTGTAGAACTTTTGGAAGAACCCTTTCAATAACTACTTCATGAACTGAAAAGATAAACTTGAGTTAAAAACCATTAAGAAGAAGTCCTTGTATGGATCATTCCCTATACTCGCTAAGTTATAGTTTCTATCCCAGGGCATTTCGAAACTACTTTCTATAAAACTTTGAAATTTGGTGAGTAGGTACGAAAAAGATCACCTAATGAAATGGCATAAATTGTTTTCGTTTAATATTTATCTAATTATAAATGAAAAATAAAATAGCAGTAGACAAAATCAGGTGGATCCACTGAAGGCGCATTGACGTAAGGATTTCAAATATGAAATAAAATATTTAAGACACTATTTTATAGTTTTTAATTTATGTTAATTCATGAGTGGTAATTTTCGAATATTCTCCCAAAATTTCAAGGTTATTTACAAAGTATTTTCGAAATGCACTGGGCTAGAAGATTGTAACATAGCGAGTAAAGTACTTACTAGGACTTTCTTCTAAGGATCAGTATAAGTCAGGAGTAAGTTTTTTTAAGAAAAGTTCTTGTGGATTTGTTTGCTTCTTTCGAACAGGGATTATCAAAGACATTTTGTGAGTGATTTATATTTTAAGGGAGAACATTGGATGTATATACAATGCTTCCTGGAAGAGAAACTATAATTGGTTTTTCTTATATGTTTCAAAGTTAATATTTGATAATATTCCAAAATATTAGAGCAGATTCGCAATGTTATAATTGAAAATATAGTTTTTGCCGAAACATTTTTGCTGCTAAATTATGCAATAAGAACGAATAAAATATTCATATCCATCTAGATTGGACATGCAATAAGCAAATAACTACCTTAAGAATATGCACAAACTTATTTATTTTATATTTCCATTAAACACATAACCTATTTTTTTTTTGGCTTACTATTGTAATCGCATAACCCCCCCCCCTCCTAAAAATATTTTTAATATTTTTCTACTAATCCATAGGTATGAGATTCTATGAATAAAAGGAAATGAGTTATTTTTTGTTGAAATAATTTAAATGAATATCCGAAAACAAGTATGCCAAAATTGTTTCGCTATGGTTTTATAAGAAAGCTTGGCGGTATTAACCTCATATTACTTCGAGATATACTTTTCCAGTAACCCTTGCTATCCTTTCTGTGGTACAAAAAAAAAGGAAAAAAAAAAAGCTTTAGTATCTCTTTCGCCAACTACCAGAGACACGGCCAAGTGTGTAATGTTGGGTTTTTGTGGGGAGGGTTTGGGTCCGGGTTTTTCATGACTTGAAGCAGAGAAAATATTGACAGGGAACAACTTTGGGATTCAACTTTTCCACTTCTTGAAGCAGCGACTCTTCATAGAAAAGAGAATTTATTGGAGTTTATTTCTAGCTGGAAAAAGAGGAATGGATACATAGATCGGGGTGGAATATCTGTCTTCTGGAATGGATTTGGATATTTTGTGACCGTTGAAGGTTCAGAGATATATTTGAGTTAAGAAAGAATGTTATAGAGAGTCAACGATTGAGGGAATGAAACTAAAAGACATTTTTACGTTGAATTAAAAATCAAATTTTAAATTAATGAAATATGCAAAGTATCAAGCATACAAATTATGAATTAAAAAAAAAAAAAAAAAAAAAAAAATCAGCTATAAAGTGCATTTAAAAATATTGATTCCAATTGATTGAATACGAATTTAATAAATAATCTTCAGACTGAATGATTGAATTTTATTCATAAATTGCTCTTCATAGTAAAAGATTTTGATATTTATAAGAAATTAAATTATTTGAATAGTAATATCTAAAGAGATTCTGTTCGAACATGAATTGGAGGCACAGTATTCTCAGAATAACTTCTATATGTACAGTCCTCATTCACCCATCACTAATATTTCTTCATATAGACACACGAAACTGAAATTTATTACAAATGTCAACAAGAGAAAGCAAAATAAAAAATTAAAGCATTCCTACCTCGATTAACTAATTTAAGTAATTTTAAAGAGTCGAAACGTCCCAAACATGAAACACAATAAATATCCCTAAGTACAATTTCCAATGTAGGTCACAACTCTGAAATTTGGTACAAATATTAACAAGGTCAATAATAGAAAAATTAAGCTACTCCATCTCAAATTACCAACATTAAAGTTTCGAAATACTCCAAACAAGGAATATCTTTAGGTCCTACTTCCAATATAATCATAAATGTGAAATTTGGTACGGATGTCCACAAGGTCAACCTTAGAAAAAATAAAATATTCCGATTTTGATAAACAAAGTCAAATTTTGAAACAGAGTTAAATTTCAATCATTTAAATATGGAATACATGAGTGTCTTTTGATTGCTAAAATATACATGGTAAACTTTAAAGTAAGGATATCCAACTATCATTGTTTCACTACGAATAAATCGAAGTGTCATATCAAAATACAGTGTATAATAAACCAAAACAAAATATTCACAATCATTTTAATATAAAAAAAAATTCCTCTTATTTATAATTACTCGTATCTAACCCTTTAGTAAATATCTCATTAGTACCATTAATCTATGAAGTATTTAACGATAAAATTTCCACGATCGAACATTTATTTTCTCGAAGATGAGTGAGTCCGCAACGATATAATTTCATTTCCCGAATTTCTGGAATCTTTTCCGCGTCTGATCATCCATCTTGTTGTTAATTAAGCGTGGATTGAGTCATTGGGTCCTTCATTACCAGTTGGAATACTTCGAGAAGCACTACGTTCAAAGTCTTTTGTTTTGCGTAAAATCATCTAATGTAGAATCAATATTTAAGTATCATTAGCGGGAATCTTCGATGATTGTAGGTCGGTACATGGGGTTTACTATGGTGTAGGTAGGTTTGCATGATCGTTATTAAATATTTAATTGTTTCCTTTTCTGAAAGTAATACTTAGCTTGTTCTCTTTTCTGTATTGCTTTTGCTATAAATCTCCAATTAGAATGTATGAAGAAATATTACTTTCATATTTACGAATTGTTTGCTAAATATAACTACATTGATAATGAATCGAACATTTTGAATGAATAGCATGTGTAGATTAATTAGTACTTTAAAGATGAATTTTTTATTAATTTTATAATAAATATTGGGAATAATTGCTGAAGTCTAAATATCCCTTATTAATTTTTAAGTTAACGTTTTTATTTGTTATTAAATTATTTCTAAAATTAAAGATATCAGTAATGTATCTTACAAAAGATGTCGTCTGCTTGTTTGAGATTTATTTACGTCAAAATGGTTGTACAGTATGTAACGAGACTTTGCAAGTTAGTAAAATAAAATCTAGACTTAAATATAAATCAATATTTGAAATTTCTGATTTTTAATTTACGTTGTAAGGACGTCATGTCCAGTTGATTTCGGGGAGCATTGCGGAATGGACCTCATGAAGAGCGAAATTAGGAGTTGGGTTGTATTGATCACAATAGCTTGTGGCTAATCAAAAAATTCTTTTAAAAACATATGATTTTTTATTTACTAATTTTTATAACATGAGAATTTAATCAATGGATGTACTTTTTTTTAAAAATCGTTATTAGTCTAAATCATTCTTGTTTGAACTTTGAAAATTGTTTTAAACATTTAAAATATAATTCTCATAGTTTACAAATTTTATATCTACATTTTCTTGGAAAGTGAGAAATTGTAACCCAAGATTCCTAGCACGAACGATAGTATGAAACATGATAGTCGTAAACTCCGGCAACAATTGACTTGTGACGTCACAGGCAAAATCCTAATTGAAATTTTTTTAAATAGCAAGAAGAAATATTAGTTTTAATTTTTAAGAATATAAAATTGAATCATCAATGTGAGTAAAAAAGTTTGATGCTTCTGAGTAAATTTCGTGTTTTTTTTAAAAGCCAAAGAAAGTTTTTGTAGAATTTTTTGTTATAGAAATGTATAGATGTTGGTTGAAAAGAGTAACAGTAGAAAACTTTGATTTCCTCAGTAAATATTAAAATTTTAAATTTTGTTTATTCATAAGATTAACTTGTATATCCTATACTATGTTCTTATAAATTTTAAATTGTATGTTCTAATATACATTTTTTAGTATTATTGTTTGCTTATAATGCAAAATTACCATTACTTCTAAGTTACAAAATCTGTCTTTCTACGACAATTGTTTTCTACATAAAACTTCAAAAACTGTGACTTTTTATTTTTTATCAATTAAGCATTATGTCATTTCAAAGTTATGATACTAAAAAATAAAATTCGGATAATTCATTCACAAAATCGATGTTTTGTTATTTCAATTGGTTGATTGATTTATACGCTTAACAACCTATTTTTGAGCACAATGAGGACTAATCAAGTCCTACACCTTAAATTGGATTCTGAACTACAACGAACATTCATGCCTAATTCGGGATTCGAATCCGGCATCTTTGGCATACGTAGCCAGAGCTCTAACCACTCAGCCATCAGATGGGCTTCTTATTTCAATTAAATATATAAAACCTGCTCTTACTTGAGTTCAATTAAGTCATGCGAAATTAGTTTTACCTTAATAAAACAAAAGCCATGCTTTAATGTGAAGTCTTGATGAAGACGGTGAGAGGGGGTATTTTGATATACTCTTCCTCTAGGAAGGCAAAGAATGTTTCGTTTCTGAATAAACTAATGGAATTTATATAAAAAGTTATTTAGAAGTGTTTTTTTTTTTTTTTTTTTTTTTTTTTTTTTTTTTTAAATCTTTTTTTTTATCTTTAAAAAATCAAAAACCTGAATAGTCATTGATATCCCTCATACCCGAGATCAGTCAAAACCGATTCAAATTGGTTCAGTAGATCTCAATTTATTACCATACCCTCTTTCCCGCATAACCTTGATTTTATTATATTAACAACAAAAATCAGAACAAAATATTGGAACTCGTGTTCCAGATAATCTGGATTAGTCAAGAAACCTATTAAAAAAACACAGTTAAAACTGGTACAGTAGATTAAGTTATGATCATACACCGTTTTATTCACGGTCCCCAGCATCTCGACCTTACTAAGAAAACTTTGGAGCGAAATTGTGTAACAGATAATCTGCATTAGTGAGAAACCTTAAAAAAAACAAAAAAAAAAAACATTGGAACGAATCTGGATTAGTCAATAAAAGGTCGGTTGGGGTACTGGGCCGTATTTTTATAACAAAATTAAGCATTACTTACATTAATACCTATAAGTTTTTACTGACTTGGTATCATAAGCTTAAATTGCTGGCATTTAAATATGAGACTTTATTTTGACGTTTGTATTATTGGTAAAAATAAAATAAATTATTAAATTTTATGTCTGGTGGATCCAGTTACCTCATAAAAGCAAAAATTCACAGGGTAACTGGGCCATCTATCCTAACTTCAAAACTTAATACATGCATAAAACAAAGTAACACAGTGTTAATTATACAGTGTTTAATAGTGTTAAAGTAACAATCATGACAAAAGCACTTACCGTGAGACTAAAGAAATCAATAGAATGGCAGTCCCTTCGCAACGTTTCAAGAAATAAAAAACAGCACAATTTTTTATGTTCTTACAGCAAGCAAAACACAAGGAGATTGGAAATGTTGTTAGAGACAGAAAGAACATTCTTGTAATACCTCCAAATATTAAACAAAAATGTTGAAATACTCTAGTGGGTTTGGAAAGCACAGCCTGTGGTGTAGTTATCTCTTGGGTTCAGTTAACCTAACCGACTTTACATATTGAAACAAAAAAAATCGCTTCTTATTGGTTAAGTAGAGCACAATTTATTATAAAAATTAGTTAAGGGGTTAAAAGGGAGAGATGGTTTTCTTAAATCTCATGAAACCAGTTACTTATCACTTGTTTCGAAGATCAAATGTGCAAAATTTTATAAAGATGTGAATAAAACTGTAGATTTAAAGATTTTTTTAGAATGCATCTAATGGTTTGAAAAGGCAAAAGGTTTGTGAAATTTCATGTAGCCAGAAATCTTTCTCTTGATTCGTAGATCAATTATGCAGAATTCTATCAATATGGGAATAAAACTCTAGTTTCCAATTTGCATAAGAAAATTTTTCTTGATCTCTTTACATAGACTGAGAATCGGATTACGTTGGGCTATACTAGTTAGTATAAGAAATAATGAGTCAAAGGAAAAAAATAAATACTGCATACATGTGTAACTACTTTATAGCTGAAAAATATTACATTTACCATAAATGCTTGTTAATTAAAAAAATTCCTAACACTAAAACTAGAAAAGTTTTTTTAAGATTTGTATTTTTCTGTAAAATATCATCCGCTAAACATCAAAAATCTTAGAAGGAACGAAACCTTTCGATTACATCGCCACATCATATGTTTAAAATAGTCAACGCAACACTGAGCCTTTACTCCAGGGTAACCTACTTCCTTAGCAAATTGTTTATCTTATACTGTCCCACTGTAGCTATTTGGCCTCTCAAAGGGCAAAATATATTTAAATAAGTCAAATTAAGTAATAAGAAAACGTGTTAATAGGGGAAATCCTAATAGTAAGTATGCTAAAATGCGTGCTAGCTATCACTCTTTTTACCTGTTTTCAACCCTTCGAAAAATCCCGGTATCGAACTAACTATTGCTCTGTGCTGGTACCTTAGTTCGACACTAAGGTACACGCACATTAGGGTGGGTCGTTCTTCTATGGAGGAAAAAAAAATATTATTAATCAAAACCTACCTATGGGGAAAAGATGTTCTATGATATAGAGATTAGGGAAAAAATAATAAAAAACATTAATTTTAAAATTTTGCACTACCACAAAGGGGTTGAATTTTCGAAAAAAATGCAAAAAATCCTAATTTTCGTTAAATGATTTTACACTAAAAATAATTGTCTTTTACAATATAAATCCTAAAAAAGTGATGATTACTGAATAATTAGTAGTACAATGTACATTTCACCAACTCCCCCCCCCCACCCCATTTCACCATTGAATCAGCCCTACAACCCTATAGTGTAGTTGTCAGCGGCTTACGGAATTCGACGCCTAATCGGTGAGCGCTGTTCTTGTAAATTAAATTACAATTTTATTATGTGACATTTGTTTGTTTGTGTACTTGGACTAATACTGTACTGTGGCGTTTATAAGAAAAGACATGATTTGTCCTATATTTGGGTCAGGCTGCAATATGCCCACGATTATGCTTCCTACGTACGAAAAACGTAATAAGGTGCTTATATTGGCATTCAAAAAGAGAAGCAAAGTACAGTGTATTTAAATACACTTTTCTCCGCGTGTCAATAAATTGAAAGTAAGTTAGGAGAGACCTGGAAACGAGCTTTAATACCAATAAATGACCACTACAGCATTTTGAGAAAAATAAGTTCATACTACGACAAATATCGCGCTTTCAAAGCTAGAAAATTAACTGAAAGTTATCTCAGGGAAAGCACATCGTAAGTTTTGTTCATGCGTCGACTTGGTTGTTTTCAGATTATCTGGCGCCGTCAGCAACACGAGGGCTATAATGCGCCGAAACATTTGTCATTTGACAAAGCCAACATACATTTACAAACACCCATGCCTTACACGGGACTCGTACCCGCAACTTCGGGGTCTAGAAGCTAGCACACTAACCACTATACCGTTTGATCGGCTAGGTCACGCGTCGACAATGACATAGATACAACGATGTTGGTTGCGATAATAGGTAGTCTGTCAACACAGGTATCAAACAAGGTGTTATACGAAATATGGAACTGATTTTGAAGCGTCCACTACAATGGTTTGTGTGCCAGTTACAAGCCAAAGAGTGACCTATGCGAGACACTACCTGTAGTTTCATTCATGTAAACCCAACCTATGCGAACTGACTAACAAGAAAGACTTAAATACTGATCAACTGTGTTTAATGGAAATTTGTGAAGCCATCACTGCGGACAAAGCAGCAAAGGGCTGTTGAAGAGGAACTCTGGAAAGATTTGTCACTCAAGGTGGTTTACAACCCCCAACAGAATTCTCATGTTCTATTTGGCTTAGAAGAAGTCTAACCAAAGCTTTATTGACAATAATTACGTTCATTGTAAAAGTCTAGGCACCTATGTGATTCAAGATCAAAATCAAACAATCGGTAATCTATGGCGCAGAGCATTTGCATTAATCAATCTTTCTATCACGTTATTTCTCAATTGATTTGAAGAAAGTCATTGATCCAATAATTTTTGAAACGGGGGTTTGGGCTTTCCTGAAAATATCCTGATATCAATGCTAGCTGACAACAGAAATAACACAAAAGAATCGGTCCTCCAAAGAATTTTGAATTTGCACGAAGTCAAACGGTCTGCTGCAACCCAAACCCTTTTAGCGATTAATATCCGTATCTTATACATACCAATTTTTGACCCTTGTGTAACAGATTGTGTGAACTTGATTAAGTGGGAGAATATGACAGAACGATTTAGTGATGACATGATTTCAGGAGCAATAGTAAACCCAGCAATTTTTTCTACTGCAATACTATAGCATTACCTACTATCAAGGGGTATCCCTGTCGTACCCAAGCTACAGAACGAATAGTCACAGAAGCATTTTCTGCTTTAAGCTGATCATACAGAAGAGATGGGTTAAAAAGAAATAGCCTGGAATCACGAAACCTGAAGCCAGTTTTCAACACCAAACGTGATTACCGTTTACTGTAATTCCGAAGATTTTTGTATTTTTCTTGATTTAATTCTTAAGAAGCTGTATATATGTTCCTAAAGCTTTTTTTTTTTTTGTAACCATTTAGTATATGTCCTCTCATTCTAATAAACATTTAAAAGTACTAAAGGCCTGTTTCACTTAAACAAAAATCACTTTGACATTTTACCATTATAAAGCTTAAATACCAAAACTTCATCCCCCTTGCAAAGAGAAAAACATAAAATTTATTATTTTTATTTTATTTTTCCCTTAATTAATGTACCTCAGAACATCTTTTCCATACAGATAGGTTTTGAAATTCTTAAAAAAAAAAAAAAAAAAAAAAAAATTCAATTGACTTTGACTTTTTGCTATAAAAAAGCTCAAATACTTAAACTTCATCTTCCTTGTGGCAGTATTGAACTTAAAATTTAATTTTTTTAATTATTTTTCCATGTATCTATATGCCGACCAAACGGTATAGTGGTTAGCGTGCTAGCTTCTAGACCGCGTGGTTGCGGGTTCGAGTCCCGTGTTAGACATGGGTGTTTGTAAATGTATGTTGGTTTGTAAAATGACGAAATGTTTCGGCGCATTATAGCCCTCGTGTTGCTGACGGCGCCAGATAATCTGAATACAACCATGTATCTATATACCATAGAACATCTTTTCCCCATAGGTCGGATTTGAAATTCTGAAATTTTTTTTTATGATCCACCCTAACGCACATAGCAGTTATTGAGATCCTACAATATTTGTATCTTCCATAATAATAAAATGTATGAAATGACTATACAAAAACAAAAATGATGACAAACTATTAGCCCAGAACTCGGGTTTAATTCTAAGAAACATTTACCTCTTTGTAGATGCAACACTTTTCTTTAAAACTATTTACTCCAATATAATTTACGATATGGTCTGGCCGATTATTCCATTTATCACACTAATATAAAAATAAATATTTTCTATTCGTGAGATTAAAAATTAATTTTAATTATTTATGCAATACTGCCTTTTGTTTTTTCTACTGTATTGCACTGTAAACCTTTGAAATCATACTGTTTGTCAATTTTTAACATTACAATCAATTTCCATCTAGATCTTCTTTACTCCATTGTTTATAAATTTAGATTCCTCAATTTAGCACCGAAACTCAGAATAGAACTCTCATGTATCATTTCTATTGCTCTACACTGAATCTTTTCTAGCAAATCTAAATCTCTTCTAAGATAAAGCGACTAGAATTGTATTACATACTCGAGATTTGGTCGAACTCCAGTAGCAAAATTAAGCTGCTCAATATCACTCAAAACACTGTCCAATCCAGATGCGGACCGTTTTATACTGGCCGTTGTTATGGATCTTGACCATTCTCGTCCAGTGCTGGGTAAATTTACTGGAAATTTTGAAATGTTAATGCAGAGTTTTAAAATGGAAATATATTTTTTGAAAGAAAAGACGGAAGCGTAAAAAATATGTTTTGAAATGTTTATTTGCTAAAAAAATAAAAAAAATCGTATATTTTGGAACGATGTTCGAGGTCCGGCATGAATTTCTCAATTTTCTCAGAACCCATGTTTCCGATATTGGGCAATAATTCTGTGCTTCTTGGGAATCAATATTCTATAAAGAGTCCACATACCATTTCTAGATTTATATGATAGTCTTCCTTATTGATCCTAACAACCCACTAACTTTTATTTGCTAAAATTATACCCAAAATTTCATTTATAGACAGCTTCAGCTCAATTCTACCAATAAAATCTGATATTTACCTATCCACTTCAAAAGAATTTAGCCGAACTACTCCAGATAACATTTAAATAATAAAACCCAACGTACTATAAACATACTTTTTTTATTAATTAGAAACAATGTCTAAACTACTCATCCACAAACCCTGTCTCATACTCCTAAGATACCCTGAATCAATACCGACAACCTGGCACGCCACAAAGGGAACGAACGAACGCTGAGGGCAGCTGTCGACGCGATAGAACGAACACTCCCCGGGGGACTAATATCACATGCAGTCCCCCACCCCCCATTTCAAATCGTTCGATACGCCATCTAGTCTTAATGAAGATCGACCCCCCCCCCCTCTTCCTCACCCTCTTATTCACGGGTTAGCATCCCCGACAGTGAGATAGGCTTTAGGACATCCTATGTTAACGGCTTTAGTATAGGATAGCGTACAGTGGTAATTTCTATTCAGAGATTCCGGCCCTAGTGTGATGATTAATTTTATGAGGATTTTAGGGGGGCGATAAAAAGTGGTAGCAGGGAGTGGATAAATAAAAAATGATGATGATAATGATTATTTTTTTATCACTTGCGTCAAGATTATAATTTTTTTTTTCCTACAAACGATTTTTTTTTATTTTTGTCTTAATTGAGAGTGGATTTAAATTGGATTGTTCTTGAAGATAATAGTTTTAGGATTGTTTTGTTTTGAAAAGATCTGGGAATGTAAAATGATTGAATTATATTTTGGTGGTAGCCTTTTGGGAAGAGGAGGGTTGAGATGTAAGATTAAATAAAACAAAGGGTGGAATATGTTTTGCTGACTGGTTTAGCGTATGTGTGGATGCATCCGCAAAACGGGATTTTTGAGGATTTTGTTTTCAATTGACAAGCCCCCTACTGAATTCAATTATATTATTGTTTAAAATAATAGATGTGGTGAAGAGATTTCAATTTAATTTATTCGGTTTCCGTAAGATTCTAATTTAATGTTTTCTTTTTGGTGAGAGTTTGCGAAGGTTCTTGTTTCGTTTATGAAATAAGATATTTTTGTTGAGTCGGGTGTGAGTGAATTTGAAAGGAAAATAAGCGATTTATAAAATGAAGAAAGAGGATGAATTGATGCAATTTAATTGTTTTAAAATATTTTTTTTTTTAGTTCACAAATCCATCGACTGTAGATGGCAGTTTTAAAATGTCTCATAATGGATTAGTTACAATGGTTCCACATCAAATTAAACTGTTACTAAATTCTGCTTGGCAAAATTATAATGCTTAATTAAAAGCAAGGATATTTAGAAAATAACAACTATGATGGCAATAACGTTATTGACAATTGAAGCAAATGCAATAAAGAAGGATAAAAAATAATAATAATGGTATTTGCAATAAAGATCGTATGAATAGTAACATATATGAAGAGGACATAAATAATGGAAATTGTTACACTAATTGTATTTAAAACTACGATAGAACAGCAACTATAATTACAAATACTATTGTCGCATTTTTAGAGAAACTTTAATGATGAAAGTAAGATAATTAATAAATACCGAGCAAATCAGTTAACAATAAAATTATAATAAATATAAAAATTCTTAATGTGTACAATTAATGATAAACATTATTTTTGTAGATTGTACTCCAAAACCAACTTTCTACTTTTTTGGCATTTGTGTACTTTTGCCAAGAAGATTTATGCATAATTATATCCAAAAGTTATATAAAATTTTTTGGAAATTTTGAGGACTTTTTCATCATAGAGTTTTTTCACATCAGTACCTTAATCAGAAATTTCTTAAGAAAAAGTGGACTTAAATATATCTGAACAACAGTTTCCAGATCTCCGAAGCCTCTGTGCCAATGCAATTGAAGTTTAAAATGCAAAACCAACCGAAATTATAAATAAACAATACTAGAGTAACGTAAAAGAAATCAAAGTAGTACAGGTGATGACACACCTGTACAAATGTACTACTTAGATTCAACTTTTTCAGATTACTCCGGATTAAACAGCTAATTTATAACAGACAAATATGAACTTTCTTAAAAACTAATCGCCACCCGCTCTATAAATTAAATTCTCTGATGAAGAGATCGGTCAGAATATCATATTCCAATTTTGTATATCACTTTCCAATTCATAGTATGCTTTAACAGAAGGAGTCCTATTTCATTTATACAATGTATTTTAAGAAAATAGTAAACATTTAAAAAGTTGTTACAATCTCAGAAATTTCAAAATCTTAAATTATGTTCTTCAATACACTGACCCCTACTTTGGTTTTTAGTTAAAAATTAAGTGTTGTCTTGTATTATATTTTTAATTAATGCCATATTGCATACTATACTGTGTTGTTACATACATTGTTAAAATTCTAACATGCATGTTTTATTAAATTCTTTTTTATACAAGTTAGACAAAACAAAATAAGCATTTTTCAATACAATAATGTTTCTTTCTTAAAAAAAAATTGGACTCTCTATAAACCATTTAAATTCTACATACTCAGGCATAATTTCACAGGCCAAACTAATTGTCTTTACAAAAAAAAACAACTATTAAAACCAAATAAAATCTCTATTCTCTATTAGTTCAAAAATCTAATTTTAAGTTTCCCTTGCATAGTTTCCAGCAAAAACGTTTTAAAATGAATTAAAAGTAAACTCAAGAATACAAAAAATGTAATAAAATCCGTTCCGCTTGCTACTCATTCAAGACTTTTACAATAATAACCATATCTACTTATTCGAGAACGGAAACAATCAAGAAACTTTTTGGCAGAAAAAATATTAATAAGTTCCTTTCACAATCTCGAAAAACTTCGCTGAACATAAGTAGTTTCCAACGCGTATAAAAAATATTATAAAAGAAATATCTCAATCAGCCAACTGATTGCTTCGAAACTCGAAAAGCTTTTTATTACATAGACACATTCTAAAAAATAACAAATAATTCAAAATTGAAGAATCTTCTCAATTACCTTGATTATAGCTCCCTCTATAAACTGAAACTTGTAATAAGTTCATGTATTCATTATAGTAATCTAAAATAGAGGTATATCTGCGTGTCCTCGAAATTGAGAAATAAAGGGAGAAAAAAAACTTGTGGTACCCCTTCGAAAAGTGGTTTCACCCATTCAAAAAAATGCGTATTTCGGTTGAATGAGACTTATTATTTTTGTGCGGCTTTAAGCACTCACTCGTATTTTAATAAGGTCGATAGGTTTTGTTGTGCTGAAGGAAATATTTCAAGATTGAAAATAAATTGACAGAAATGTTTTTAATGGATTTTATTTTTCAGTATGTGCTCATCTTGGAAGATCGTCGAATGATGATACTACATTCTTCCATGTTTGTTTAATTTTTAGCTTTATAAAAGTAATGGATATATTGAGAAATATAAATCTCAATATTATTGGTTTGCATGGTTTGAGCTGTCTATTTCTGTCACTAGCTTAATATTTAAGGATGTTGTTTATTAAGTTTTAATTCTGTTGATTTTATAAATAATAATTAACATAAAATACTTTTGATATACAAGGAAGCCGCGAATTTAATTTAATCCAAAGTAGTTTAATAGTTCTAAAACATAAATATAATAATTTAAAAGCGATTTTTTTTTTATATTTAAAAATGGTAAAATACAGCGTAAAAGAGGCTACAGTTTAAAAGACGACCCGAGTTTTAGATTGTTTAAAGTAATTCTGAATGACTGATTCTAAACTTGTTTAACGTAATTCTGAATGACTGATTCTAAACTTGTTTAACGTAATTCTGAATGACTGATTCTAAATTTATGTTGGTTGGTTGAACCCCTGAGCTGAGGGTCGAAAAGAAGGACTTGGTGACTTAGCACCTGCCTCCGCGTACATGTGTAAGAAAACCAACTACAAAGGACTTCGAGGATTAACTGAAGTAGAACAATATCATACTAGGGGAACATAGACAAAATGGCGTTGGAGACTGGAAATTCGTCGATGAGGGTAAACTTATGTTTTGAAAATAATGTGGGACCACTTTATGTGGCCACCCAGGAGTCCAAAATTATAGTAATATGATAGTGTGGATTCACTGATCACTTGATGAAACTTATTTCGCGTGTTTGGCTCCTGCGAGGACCCCCTGATTGATTCTGAGGAGGACTTTCGGTAAGACCAACTTTCCATCTATGCACATGTCATAGGCAAATCTATGTAGATGTGCAAATATGCCAGCTACTAAGAAGCTCTTAAAATGATAACCAGGACAAGAAATAATAAGTCTCGTGTGAATTCGGACTACTTGTTTCCAATCACTGACTTTAACTACTCGTAGTGTTTTTTAATTGTTAAATTCCTAAAGTAGTTGAATTATTTAATATAGATGGATTAAGGTGTTAATATTTTAAATAATGCCCCTTTGATTTTCAAGTCAAGCCACTTTTCCGACTAGCTCACCTCCTAGGATAGATGGCCGACCAAACGGTATAGTGGTTAGCGTGCTAGCTTCTACACCGCGAGGTTGCGGGTTCGAGTCCCGTGTTAGGCATAGGTGTTTGTAAATGTATGTTTGCTTGTCTAATGACGAATGTTTCGGCGCATTGTAGCCCTCGTGTTGCTGATGGCGCCAGATAATCTGAAAACAACCTAGGATAGATGTTGAAAGGCTACTCAACTTTTCCGAAGAGTATGGGTGTGGCTGAATGGATTTGAGTTACTACAATTACCCTCGTCCAAACCACAATATGGTATTAAAACTGAATTTATACACTAGTGCCACTTAATTTACAATACCACTAAGACAAATGACAAGAAATTGACAGTGAATGAAAGCCATTTTAATACTTTAAAATTTCCTTAAACATTAGTCAAAATAAACTATAGAACTAAAATGTGTAGGAATTTTAGGGGACATGGAAAGGTACTGTTTAAAATGTTCTTTGATGCTTTGTTAAATGATAATTAAAAAGTAATTTATTTTAGTGCGATTTAACGTGCAATTGATCATTGCATAAGGAAGTTTAAAAAATATTTTTAAATTCAGTTTCACGATTTTAAATCAAGTTGAGTTTTGACTGAACTATCACTAAAAAGTTCATCGACAGATATAGCTATGCCGACGTAAGTACCAATTTAAGTTAATTATAGGAACTTATTGTGATGAGATCTTTCAATTGGCACATCGCACATGTCTGTATATTTTTTTCTGGAAATGATGACCCCAGATGGACAGTCTTTGTATAAGTTTATCCTTACATTCGAATTTGTATTAAAATTAAGTGGTGCTGAGACAGTCAATGTTACTAGAAAGTTTTTCCTACACATTTTTTTTATTGTGATGCAGCAAGTTCAGATACCATACCTATACAGAGTATAATTTAGTGACATTTAGAGACTGAAAATCCCTTCTGAAGGTTGAAAACATTTGCTGATGAAAACGCTGTCAATTCCCCCCCCCCCCTAAAAATGTTGCTTAGTTGTCGAGTTTAGAGGAAAACTAGGCAAGAAAACTTATTGCCGATTAATCCATTTTCAATCCAATTTTTTCTTTCTTTTTCTTTTGCATTTCAGATAGGTGACTAAAAATTATGTGTTTATGTTTCTATTTATGTGTTTCATGAAATATGTTTAAGGCAGAAATTACAACAATTATTTGATTATACTTATTTTTTAGAAAGCTATATAATTTTTAATAAGTAATTTTTATATTCTATGAGACTATACATAGGTTGGTTTTTTTATCACTAAAAGTTATACTTAAAAATAAAAATCTAATTTAATATTATTTTGACTAATAACATGTATCATAAATTATATTTAAAGATTTTTATTTAATATTATGTTAGACATTTGAATGCCAAAATTAACAAGACAAAAAAATATTTTCTTAATAGCCATTGATATCTAATTCACATCGAACTATAATAACTAATATATAACCATAAAATCAATCTAACTAATAATCTCTATCAGTTTATTTTGTTAAACAATTAGTTAAACTTAACAAGCTAATTAGTTAACTTAATAACCAGAAGCAAACTCAATTTAACCAATCTTTGATTTAAGAAACATGAAAGTACTCACTAAGTCTTCAATAATTAAAAGTACGTTTCAAATGCATGATCGTAGACTTCTACAGGGTAAGAGATCAATCGTAATTAAAATTTCAGGCATTAAGATGAATTAAAGATAAAACAACCATTCAATAAACATTAATTGTCATTCATAAGCAATTCAAAAAAACATTATTTCCTACATACTATTATTACCAATGTTATTTACATAACTTAAAAAACTAAAATAACATTTGTTAGCCAATTAAAAAATTTTAAAGCTTTCCATCAGTCTACATATAGCTAACATTTTCGACTACATGCTAAAAGACAACAAAATTACAATCTTCGTTTTCCCAGGCAAGGAAACTGGTTAAATACTATCCAAATTAAAAAAAAAATTGACCAGTGGGTTTAATTGTAGATAGATGAACCATCAAGCACAACAAATTTTAAACAGATTAAGAAACATTATTTCATACTTAATTCAAATAACTTTTTTGGCCACCAGATCAAAAAAATATTACAACACTCTATTCGTCCGGTTATGCCTAACATTGTTAATCACTCAGTAAAAAAAAAAATACAAAGTTAAATAATCCCAGTCCCTCTAAAACAAAGAAACACCGACCAAGAAAAAACCAGCTCAACGTTTTGGGCAAGTGAGCGAATCGAAGACGGTAGAGAGAAAAAAAAGTGAAAGCTGCCTTTCGCTGGGGGAAAAATCCTTTCTGGTCAGATTGCTGGTCTCGGGCTGGAAAAATAGCTTTTCAGAGAACCACAATAACTGTTCTCGGCCGATAATAAAGTGTTGTGTGACCGCCGCTGACAGGGAGACACCATCTATTGCGACACTGTCCACTTCACCACCGTTTTTTCCTCTTTCTTCTTAGCTTCGCTTTTTGCCTTCCACTATCCATTCTCTTGTGTTTTTCCATCTTTTTCTTTTTTGCTTTGAGTCTTTTAACGCCCAGGGCATCGATTGTCTATCGGCGAGTGGTTTCGATTTTTCTCTTCTGGAGCGGGTGTCCAATTGTTTTGCTCAAGTTTAGAGTTAAAGATCGCATTTTCATGGTAAAGATTATCGTATGTAGCTTTTCACCATGTCATCTGCATAAATGAATTTTAATATAACTGCCATTTTGCATAAATGAGAGTTTTTATTGACTTAAAATTTATTTTTTTAGATGTTTAGAGCTTTACTACCAAGATGTAATGTTATGGTAAATTAAGTTTCTTAATTTGGATTTCAGAGTTTTTTTGTTTTTTTTTAAACTGACCGTGTTTCGAGTTTTCCGTAGACTGTAGAAATCAACAAATCTCCATAAACTTTAGTAAATTATTACTAAGGTCATAGATAAATTATTTAAAAAAAAAATAAAAACATTTAAAAACTATTGAACATATTATTAAATAACTCTTGACAACCGTAAAATGGCAGATGTTCAAATTTTATCATATATTTATTTTTTGAGCCTAAAAATTCATTTCCAACTGTTTTGATAAAGGTGTTCTGATGGAGGTGGAGATTTGATATGTTTATTTTTAATTTTATTGATCTAAAATTTATTAGATATCTAAATAATTAATTATCAGTAATCAATAATTATCAAATTTATTAGATATAATTTTCAATGGTTCATATAGAATGCATAATAAATTTTATGAAATATTTTTTTATTTGAAAAGGATTTGAACAAGTGCAGTTCAATCATAATCACTTTTACATACTGACAGAGATTTTTTGTTAATGAAGATTATACTTACATTTTTTTGGTATAACTGAAAGTAAAATTTCTGAGAAAATGGGCCTAAAGCTGTAAGAAAATTATAATTTTCAATGAACATACCATAAACGATCCGACAAACATTGTTTTTAAATGATATAGTTTAACATTTATGTCCTAGTAAGACTAATGTTTTTTATATAAAGTTAAAAGAGGTTTTTTTCTTAAAATGAGACTATTCTTGTTCTAGTCCGCATTAAATAAATTTGAAATTTTGAATGGTTTTAAAAATAGCTAACTCTTAACTTTTGCTTATTGAAAAGTACTTGTGTCGATTTTTGAACATACATAAAAGATTTCCCCCCAAACTTAAAGAACATTTATGTCTCGGATTTCATAAATGAAAAATGTCACCAACACTCAAAAACTCATTTTGTGTTTCTATGCATAACTAATACTTTTTTTATACATACTACAGATTGGTCTACAGATAGTTGTGCAATTGGGTTCATACAATTATCATTCAATTTTCATCATTTAAACTTTATTTTAAAATGCAAGGGAATCTGAATTTAATTTTTCATTCCACAATTTTAAAATACAAAAATACTAAGTTTTTAAAATTGATCTATATTTACAATATTAATAAATGTCCTAAAAAGAATTATTAAATCTAATAACATAAATACTATCTAATAAAAGAATTTCACAGAGAAAAAAAAACAAAAAAAAAAAACGATCTAATTTTTTTTTTTTTTTTTTTTCCACCTCCAATATCAGATGCTCTTACTTACCTCTTTAATTAAGCGTGATAAAATAATTCTCGTAATTCCACCTAAAAAGACCGTCCTTTTGCTGCCATTACCAAACTATTCCAAATTCAACCATACTCTCCCCACAATTTTTTACCACCTTTATCGCCTGAAAACAAAGCAAAAATAAATAATAATCAATCGAGAAGGTAGGGTGGAAAAAAACCCTCCACAGCAGCAAAAATGCCCGAAGTGTTCTTGATTAGATTTTTTTCCCTACCTATCATAGCCTTAATTCTTTTTCCAACTCCACTTTTTTCTCTTTCGTCATTTAAAACAGGGTGGGGGAGGTTAAGGAAAAATGTCCACACTCCAGCCTCCTACCATTGAAGATATTAATTCTAGAACGTTCTTCGCCCTTTTGAAGACTGGCACCGCCCCCACTTTAATGGAATAGCTTGCTCAGACAATGGGTCCACAGGAATGCAGATTTTTTTCCTCTCTATTTTCCTCTTTTTCTTCTTTTCTTAAAATCCTCCTATCTTATCTCTTATATCACTTAGGTGTCTGTATTGTGTTGGATCACCCTTAAGGGCTAATAGGAACAGGATAATTTTCAATCGCTTGTCTGTGATAAGGTTCTCATTTGGAGCCGATAAAAGTTTTCTGTGAAGTTTGGTATTTCACCAGGGAATCTCATTCAGGGCTTTGTGGGTGTTTCAAAAGATTTAAGAACTTTGTTTCTTTTCGTTGGGAGATGAATTTTCAGATGAGTTGGTTTTCTTGGATTAGATCATTAAATTTACGTCTTTTTTCTGATTAAGATTTTTTTTTTAATTTTTAAAATAAAAAAAACACATTTTTTTTATTACGTAGGTATACTCATTTTATTGTAATTGCAAAATATAAATATGTCGTATTTTACAATTGTAATAAATACATTTACTTAACGTTTTATTTAAAAAAAAATTTATTAATCAAAACGAATTAAATATATAATTAAATTGAAATAATAATTTTTGAAAAATAACGTTTTTTTTATTAAAGACATAGTTTTTAAAGAGGGATTAAATTACTCCTTAAACTGAGTGAAATATTTCCAGATGCGTAATTTGCCTTGCTTATGGTTAAATTTACTTCACATTGTAAACTGAAGTTGTTCTGCTTGAACTCCAAAACAATATTCAAAATTCTCTGAAATATAATAGTAGGCAAATATAAAACTTATTCTAATACTTAGTTTTATTATCTCATTTTATCAAAATTGCTCTCTGATATGGATGTTTTTGAAATTATACAAATATTTTTACATCCCAGCATTACATGAAAGATTCTTAAACCATATTAAAGGCGTTTGAAAGTTTATTTAAGCTACAAAATTTTACAAAAACCAAATTTTTCAAAAGGGTATCGAATATTTTGTCCATTCATAAGCTTATAAATAAAATATATATATTTTATGTTTCTTTATTTATTTAAATTTGTCAAACTGTTGAGTAATTTAAAATGTAATACACAATAGGATTTAGATAGATAAAATAGATAAAAATAGAATTTTTTAAAAAACAATTTCTAAGGTATGATGAGATTAAAGTGGATACTCATGTAAGGTAAGTAATCACTTTTACTAACCAAACCATTTATATTCAGAAGCATATCAACTTTTGCACATGTTTCAATTAACTATTATCAACATTTAATAATAAAAAAAATTATTAAAAACCCCATCATTGCCTAGCTCTTTTCAATTATGCGTGTGTTAAAAAACTTCACTTTAGGTGGCTTCTTTTCCAAATCCAACAAAACAATATAATAAAGTGATTTAATTCAAATGCGTTGTCATGAAAAAAAAAATCCATCTACGAATTCTCTAATAGTTAAAATAAGCAATCACCAAAATGGTGTAATCCAAAAACCAGACAGAACGCTCTACTCCCACTTTCTTCGTAATTAGGAAATATGCTACTACATATGAGTGAGGTAGGCCATTGAGTTATATATCCGATTGAAATATAGCTGCGCCGGGGTGTAATTTTTAAACTATCCATTACGGAGTTTCAACTCAGCAGTGGAGTTCGAACATCAATATTAGAACATTAAGAAATCACGGCCCTCCTAAACTTTCACCCCCTGTTCTATCTTTTAACAATATCTTTTCTGAATTCCGGGCCTGTTTCTTTCCTTACTTTAGAAGGAAAGTGGTATTCGGTAAGTTTTGAGTTTAAGAAAACTTTATTTAAATGGGTGTTGTGGTTAGACGTTATTTTGGAATATTTTGGCTTTGGCTTGTTTTGTGGCATAGAAATGAATATAATTGTGAGTTAGTGAATCGGAACTGTTTAATATGAAGAGGAACTGAATAATAAAAGTTGTTGATGGTAAAATAATGTTTCTTAGATTTTATAAAATTAATGGTAAAAATATATGAATACAACTGTCGAAAAAGAAATATTAAAGTATGTAATTTTAACAAAATGGTAGAATCAGTATAGTGAAATAACTGAAGAATAAGTTTAGTGGCTTCTATTCCATTTTAAATGAGGATATTGATTTAATGTTGTTATTGCAATAATGTTATTTAGGATAAAATTTGCATTTGCAAATATATTAAACTAAAAAAATGCTGAAATTAAACTGGTTAACTTGTTTGTGCAATTTATTAAATTCAATATTGCACAGAAAAAAGTCAAGTTAATATTTTTCACATAAGTTCAAAGAAAAATGTGAAAAAATTGCACCAAATCGTAAACAGTTTGTCCCCATGTCGTGTCTTAAGGCTTTATTGTAATTAACTACATGAAATTATTTTCTTAAACCTTGTTGTTATTTATTTTATATAGAATCGAATCCTCGATACACATTGCTAAGTTTTCCAAAGTAATTTCATTAAATTTAAAATATTACAGTATTTTTTATAGATTGCACACGTTGGAGACATTTTAGATATAGTAAACGTTTATTGCGTGGATGATTAGTAAGGTATTTATTGTATTAATTACATATTTATACTGTTGTTTAAAACTTATTTGGTAACTTATTTTAGAATCATTAAAATTTGATATTGAAATCGTCTTCGCATGTTGAATAAGTAATATTTTACCATTATTTTTTGTTTGTTTCATAACGTCATTAAATTAATTTTTGAAGGAAGTATATACACTTTTCTATATTTGACGATTTAACTCTATTAGAAAATTAACATTTTTATCTTCTGTTTTGTAACATATTTCAATATTAATTAAATATTATATTTTTTAAGTAATAATACATTTGCCTAGTTAAATATATTTATTTAATTAAATATTAATTTTTTTTTTAAATAAAAAACTACATTTGCTTAAAAACTAATCCTTCCAAAATCATTTAACGGTCAAGAAAATTAATAATCTCAATAGTTCACAAGAAAATTAATATTCTATAATACAGCCCATAGTTAGGATCCAGTTTTTGACTTTGAAGGAAACTTATTTTCTTCTTTTTTATAAATATTGAAACACTTTTTCCAACATATTTTTCCAAGCAGACGATACGCCACTATTGCCAGAACCTAATTCTTCCTTGTGTACGAAGTCACTGACAGTTCTCGTTTGTCGTGATAGATTCTGGCTAATGACTCCGCCGCTGCTCTCTTTTAAAGACGCGGAGGGTTGTCGAGCGAAGAGTGTGACGACAGCAGCAGAAAGAGGAGTGCCACCAATTAAGTAGCAGGTTCTGATGTCTCTCGACTCTTGTCGTAATAAGATTGATGCGAATCCAAAGTAAGTTGTAGAACAAACCAAATTACTCATATCTGTCCGTACAACTGATTTAGAAGAGCCTTCTTCGCGATTATTGCCGTCCTGTGATAACTTGGGTTTGATGGGTGGAACAATTTTTAAGTGGCGATATCTGCTTCATTCGTAAGTTGAGAGGGGGAGGGTTGCTGTAGAGTGTTGATTTGAATTAAATTATGGAGTGTGTTCAAGTTGTTTTGCGTTTCTAGCATTTTTTTTATTTTCAAAGAATACACTGTTTTGTAATTTTAGTGTTTTAATCAATAAATGAGTACACTACTTCAATAGTTTGGGTTATGTTATTATTACCGAAACTCTACGTTAATATTTATGTTCAATAAAAATTTTATGACACTAAACAAAATTAAGTACTTCGTCAGCATATAAAATGTTTCGCATTTTAAATAGATATATGAAATTATGATATGATGTTCTTAAAAAAAAAAAAAAAAAAAAAAAAAAAAAAACAATACTTCAAAAGAAGCAGAGGTTATATAAAGAAGTTTTTTTCTTCTATCTTTAAAAAAAATACGTAATTCGGAAGGTATTAACAGTTTTCTTCATTGAACTGTGCAGTTAAAAAGGCACTTACAAATTAAACCTTCAACTTTTTTATCGTACAGGAAATCTCGCCGACTGTTGAATTTTATTCCTCTTGTAAACTTTTTTAGTAAATTGGAATAACCAAGTAGGAATAGCGGTATTGGGAAATGTTAGAAACCAAGTGTCCCGGGAAGAATAGTCAGTCACTGCCGAAGCTCAAACATAGTTCCAAAATACACCCTTTTTAATAAACATGTTAAAACCATCACAAACATATTTTTTACACATCCGTTCTTTCTTATAACACTACACTTAAATTTCAAACTCTGCATCAACATTTCAAAACTGCCAGAATCTTTTAACCAGTACTGGGCGAGATTGACCAAGAGACATAAATACAGCCTGTCTACTAAAATCAATATCGTGATTGGCCAGTGTCGAGCCAATGTTGTCCAGAGGATTTGTGCTACTGGAAAGCTATTTATTAAAATTTATATTATATTATCACTATCATCATTGTCATTGTATGCAAAAATAGTTATTGGCTATAGCCCAGTAAATTGAACTTTGTGAGAAAAATTCAGGTAACTGAGCTTGATAACGTTTGATGATGTTTTTTTTTTTAAACTCTCTTAACATTAAATAATTTAAATTTAAAAAATAAAATGCATGGCCAATCCTATAGTTTCTTTAGTCGACCACCAAACAAAAACTTCGTTAAGGGTTTAATACTTACGATTCCTTGGGATATTATGTATTAAACCATTGACCTTTTTATAGTAACAAAAAGATCGCCAAACATTGTCGAGGAAACTTTGTAACCAAAATATTATCGTCGATCTTTAGAGCATATCCACATAGTCTAATGAATGACTTGAAATTCTATTTCAATTTAATAAAATTTCAAATACAATAAACAAAACAAAAAAGTTAAATTCTTTCGTTTTCTTCCTGATTATTAAATAACATATTTGCAAAAATGACGATTGATTGGGAATCATGTCAAGGCCAAGAACTCAATAAGTTTAAAAAAAAAAAAAAATTCTTGTTGTTCTTGGCGATATTTCCGCTAAGACAAAAAAAAGTAGGTGGTTTCATACGTAGGTAACTGTTAAAGTATGTGATACAAATAGGCTTTTAAATAGATAAAGAAATTTTTGTTAAAAAATCTTTAAAAAATAAAAAAAGCTGTTTCATCGATTTTATTTTGCCACAAAATAGATTCTTATAAATTGTTCAGAATTTGGTACTTCATCATCAGTTCAATTATCCACTTAGCATCAACTACGTTATATAGGGATATTCAGTAGGTATTCAATTTTAGCCCACTCACTTTTGCTGATATTCTTGAGAGAAGAGGATTTTGATTAATATCTTGAAATCTTTCAGTTAACACCAATTTTTCCAGGAAGTATATCGTTGAGAAATTAACGTCAAAAATCTCTAAAACGAAATACTGCGATTATTTAATTAGTGACTGTGGCTTTCATAGTCAACTCAAGAACTTAAATTTTTCTCGCTAGTGGATGTCATTCGAAAGATAATGCAAGATGCATGACTTTATGAAATGTTTATTGAAAGCAAGCGAGCGCAATATTTTTAAAATTAAATAATAAAAAAATAGTATATTTTATTCGATATATCATTTCATATGGTGAAGGAATTATCTAGACCCTGTATTTTGTAGACCATAAACAAGCTTCTTATTTGGGTATCGGCCATTTTCAACCTAGGTATACATATATACATAAAACTTACTAAAATACAAAAAGTCAAAAATAGAGTAGTTGTTTAACATAGTATATGTGGAGCGTAAAAAGGCCTCACTCCAACCACGGAAAATTTCACTGGAATAAAAAGTAAGCTCCATTGTATATCAATACTACAGAGTGGAAAATATCTTTTCTTTGTATTCAAACACAGATTGAAAGAAAATCAGCATATTCAAATCCTCTGGATCTGCGAGATACTGTGCTCGTCAATAAAGGAACTCTTCCCTTAAAGTAAGAGTCGTATTAGTAGGAAGTATAATGTGTAGGAAAGTGAACTGATAATTCTTTTAGAGTTCAAACTAGGATTTCTTTAATATAATGGGAAATATTGAGAATTCTCCCGCTTCGTTGTAGATTTTCTCAAAGAGTTTAAGGAACTCTTATATGTAACAGACTGGAAGACATCACTTAGTATTGAAATTGAACTACACATAAAATCTAATCACTAGGCTTACTTCCATCAGACTTATTTTTATTATAATTACATTCATGTGTTTATTAGACTTATACTCATTAGACATATTAATTATAGTAACATTAATCATACTTGTAGGAGTGCACTCAAATTCAATATAATTAAATTAATTAAACTTTCATTGAACCAAAAAATCTAAGTACAACCAGAACAATCACAATATTAAAACAGGATACTTTTAATTAAGTGGTTTGCTACCATTTTTTAATATTTTGGGTGATTACATCCATTTTTCTGTCTCTCATTAGACTTACATTTATCGTATTTTCACTTATAATTACATGCATTATGCTTACACTTAGAATTACATTCATTAGATATATTAATTATACTTATATTTATTATACTTAAATTAATCCATTGCATTCAATAGACCTAATTAAATATCAGTTATGAATAAAAAAAAAAAAAAAAAAAAAAAAATCGGAGTTTAAATGTTTTAAACTTAAGTCTCAGAGAAATGTAAGAAGTATTTCCAGCATTTTCTATTGTGATTCCCAGTAAACAAAGTTCTATAATTTTCTTTAATGTAAGCAGAACACAATGTATATATTCAAATATCTAAGAAGCAATATACTAAAGATGATGTTTCAAAACGAAGCTTTGAAATTTAAAGCAAATAATCACACAAAAAATTGTATAGTAAGTCACAAAAACAAACACGTTAATGAATATTTGGGAGCGATTTTTCAATAAATTTAATTAAAAAAAAATTCCCTACACCATTGCAAGACTGAGTGAACAACCTGATTTTATCAAATTCACTCATTCAATTCAAAACCAGTGCTAGAAGTGTGGATAGACAAGGGGTGAGGCGTCCCCCCACTTTTCAAGAAAATACCCATGCGTCCTCCCACTTCTAAATTTACTGAAATCCATCCCCCAACTTTTAAAAACACTCAATCTGTCTAAAAACCACTAAAGAAAAATAACATAAACCTTTTAATGTAGTGACACTTGAAAAAATTATTTAAAGTTTTCAAATGTAAAAAAAAAAAAAAAAAACTTTTTATTGTATATATATATCACACTATGATAAATATGTATAATACTACTTTGTATTAAGAAATAAGCATTTTTATTAACAAATACTGTTACCCTTGGTGAACTTTTAACTTTGGAGGAACCTTCTTTAAAGTTCAATTTCTATTCTTGTTTCATAAAAAGACAAGCCATTAAAAAAAAAAAAAAAAAATGTTTTAGAATTCTCAATTAGTTTAATTTTATGAAAGTATGCACCTTTAGAAACACTATTTAAATCTAAATAATCAGTTCTGTATATAATGTTGAATTATTACCTAACTTTATCTTTTTCTTCCAAGTAAAAAGAGCTAAGTCGCAGATTATTCCTTAAAATAACAGCAAATATTGGAAATTATAAAATTTATCATTGTGCGTGTGGGGAAAGTGGGGGGGGGGGGGGAGCACTTGTCACCAACTTTTGGGCATCCCCTTACTTATTTTGTCCCCACTTCTACCACTGTTCAAAACTAAAAAGTAATATTACACTTAAAAAGTAATATAACACTTATTTTCTAAAAAAGTAAGAAACAAACACACAGATATGAAGTTGATTATAAAATATTTGTAATAAACAAATATAAGATTACAATTGAAGAATTAAAATAAAACTTTCATTAATCTTAAACTCAGTAAGTCAATCCAGTTATCCAGAAACTCACCTTTTATCCCATTGTAGAACGGAAAGCGAGCGGGACTCGTTTGATGTTCCAATTGGGGTTCCATCCTCTTGATGGAAACCTCTCCAGGTTTTATTCGGTTCTCTTTTCAATGGTCCCGTTGTCTTCCTCCCTTTAAGCCGAGCACGAATCCGTGGCCCCATTGTCGTAAAACTGTGGCCAAGAGCTTGATGGCAACCGGGCGAAATTGGATTTTTTCAAAACCTTTTTATTTCTTGCCTGCTTTAGTTCCTCTGTTTCTTCTTTTATTTTGTGTGTGTGGCGGAGAGAGAGAGCGGGGGGGGGGGGGCTTGTTTTGTTGTTCTCGCCTTCGAAAGCGAGACCTGGCCACAAGAAATTAGGATGGACGTGCTTCCTTTCCGAGTGATGGGAAGGCTGAAATTGCACTCAAACCACAAAGGGAAACGGCGACTGGGTCGGGGGTGGATCGGGGATATTTTAGGTTCAGGGAGACGGGTCCTTTTTTCGGATGGGATTGAGTTTCGATTTGCAGAAGTGACCGGAATTGAGAAGAGATAAGACAACTTTAACCACTACCTGGGCGGATTGTTAAGATAGATATTGTAAACACTTCGGCGAAAGTTTCACACTTCTGTAGGTGAGTATGCATTTTTACTTTCTGTATTTCTTCTTTAAATTACCTTTTAATTCTACTTAGGGTTCTATATTTTTACCTTCAATTAGCCATATGTTTGTATATGGTAATGAAAGTAAAGCATTTGGTCGGGGGAAAAAAAATCGATTTATTTTTTTATTTTTTTTATTTTTTTGTTTTTTTAGTTTTTATTTCTCCAAGTTTTAAAACATCCTGATTTTAAAAGAGTGGTATAGAAAAATGTCTGTATGTCCGTCCATCCATCTGTGTGTATTGTGGTCAGCATAACTCCCGAACAAATTGACCAACGATGTTCAAATTTTGTGTGCGGGTTACGGGTGGCCATGGGCCCTGCTATTAAGGTTTTCGTCCAAAACACTTATACGCATGAGGTCGAAATCATGAAAAATCATGAAAAAAATCATGTTTTTCTGTAGTTGCTAAAAACGGCTTTAACGATTTTGATTAAAATTTATGTGCTAATGCTAATTAAGGTGTTCTAATCGTTCTCACCTTCGAAATTCCAGTAGAAACGCAGTAAAAGGGTAAAAAATTGAAAAACGAGTGCCTTTAACACGGAGTTCTCTGCACTCGAGCACCGCCCATCAACGTTTTATATGTTTCTGTTTGACACACAAGAAAGGACAATGTAATGTCTATCAAACAGCATCACCAATTTCGCCATCTTGGCAGATTTTTTGCTCCCATGTAAAGATTATTGCCGAGAATATCGCCAAACAGGCATTGCTATTTAAATGACTGAAAATATGAAAACGGTAAATAACACCATATATATTAGAGCAGTGACCGATATTATAGTGTAATTGAAAGTTGTTGAACATTTTGATGTCATAAGTGAGGGTGCAGGCTGAAAATAAACATTATTTTTCCGGCAAAATTATTATGATTTCAAGATGTGACGGGCAACTAATGCATCCCTCCTCTATATAAGTAACTAGCTGAATACCCGTGCTGCGCTACGAAATTTGACCATTAGCATTTTAGCGATCAAAAGACATTCATGTATTCTACACTTCAGACGTTTGCTCCTATTTCGATCCGGACAAATTAATCTATCAAAATAGGAACTTTCCTTTTGTTGACATTTTGAACAATATTTATAATTGTGAATAGTAAATTGGAATAGTTTATTATGTTTATGTTTTCTATTAGCTCTAAATTTCAAAGTAGTAGCTGTATTGGAATTGTGACATTAAGTTAATCCTCGTATAGTTTCAATGTTGCGTCGACTTTTCATCCCTTAAAAATTCGTTAATCGATATTGGAATTACTTATTTTTTTAACATTAGCCCTTTTAACATTTGCACCAAATATCAGAAATATGACTACATTGGAAGAGGAACATTCGGATATCCCTCGTTTGGAAAATTTAACCCCTTTTCGACCCCTTAAAGTTGGTTAATCGAGAACGGAATAGCTTACTTTTTCTATGTTTATTCTTTTTTGACATTTGTACCAATTTTTCGAGTTGTGACCAAATGGGAAGTGGGACATTCGAATATCCCTAGTTTGGAACGTTTAACGCCTTTTGCAAACCTTAAGTAGGTTAATCGAGAACGGAATGGCTTACTTTTTCTACGTTTATCTTTATTGACATTCCTACCAATTTTCAGAGTTGTGACTATATGGGAAGTTGGATATTCGAGTTTGGAATGTTTAACCCCTTTTCCACCCCTTAAAGTGGGTTAATCAAGCTCGGAATAGCTTAACTTTTCTATGTTTGTGTTTGTTGATATTTTTACCAATTTTTAGAGTTGTGACCATATGGGAAGTGGTACATTCGAATATTCCTCGTTTGGAACGTTTAACCCCTTTTCCAACCCTTGATTCACCCGAGATTGGAATAGCTTACTTTTTCTGCGTTTGTCTTTATTGATATTCACACCAATTTTCAGAATTGTGACAATATGAGAAGTAGGACATTCGAATATTTCGCTCGTTTGGAACGTTTAACCCCTTTTTGACCCCTTAAAGTGGGTTAACCGAGATCGGATTAGCATGCTTTTTCTATGTTTAACGTTGTTAGTATTTAAGCCAATTTTCAAAATGGTGGTCATGTCGGAAGTGGGACATTCGAATATTCCACTTTTGGAACGTTTAACCCCTTTTCCACCCCTTAAAGTGGGTTAATCGAGATCGGAATAGCTTACTTTTTCTTCGTTTGTCTTTATTGATATTCGCACCAATTTTTAGAGTTGTGACGAAATGAGAAGTAGGACACTCGAATATTCCTCGTTTGGAACGTTTAACCCCTTTTCGAGCCCTTAAAGTGGGTTAATCGAGATCGGAATAGCTTACTTTTTTTATGTTTACTATCGTTAATATTTGTACCAATTTTTAGAGTTTTGACCAAATGGGAAGTAGGATATTCGAATGTCCCTCGTTTGGAACGTTTAACCCCTTTTCGACCCCTTAAAGTGGGTTTATCGAGATCGGAATAGCTTACTTTTTCTATTTTTACCATTGTTGATATTTGTGCCGATTTTCAGAGTTGTGACTATGTGGGAAGAGGGAGAATTAGTGATGAGTGAGTGAGTGAGTCAGTGAATGAGTGAGTGAGTGAGTGAGGGCTTTGCCTTATATATATAGAGATGGGTAAACTCCTAGAATAGCCCACATCTTGGCAGCTTTTTGAAATCTCGCCAAGTTGGCGACTTCGTAAAGGTGCCGCATTTCTCTTCGTACTCCGTCGAGGTTACCACCTTGGTGACATTATAGCCCCTGATTTGGCGCACTTCCAAAGAGCCACCAAGAGGTGGGCAATTCTAGGAGTTTACCTGAATGATGTTATGTTTATGATGAGATGATAATGGTGATATGGGTAGCAACAAATGTAATGTTAAATGTATGTGTCTAAGAAAGAAAGATGTCCTTGTGTTCGTGGAAAAATAGGAAACTAATCATATTGACAAATAATTTAAAGTTAAAGGTGTCAATAATTTTTTTTTACTAAGACCTTTCAAGATTTTTCAAAAAGAAGACAGTAAGAATAGTTAAATATGTTTGCAGAAAAACAGTATATAAGTAGAGAAAAAAAAAACACCTTAAAATATTGTTTAAAGGTGAAAATACCCGAAGTAAAAATATGACAAACAGATGGTAATTTAAAAATTATATATGTAATGATTTTTTTTCAATATAAAGTTTAAATGTTACAGATTCAGTGAACATTTTTGTATGTAACACATTTGTTTCAATACTTTTTTGCATTTCATGATCTTTATATGTAAAAAATGTTTATGTATTTTGTTAAATAATGTAATTCATAGTTCATTTTTAAATATTTTCAAGGTTAAGATTTACTGTACGGTCCCCCTTGACGACTTTTTTTTTTTAAATCGTCAAATTGAAAATGGCGTCAAAAGGCTATGTCGCCAAATCCAAAATGGCGTCAAAACACGCCATGTTGCCAAATCCAAACGGTCACTAGGGTTATCGGAAAACCTTGGCGATGGGTTGCCATATTCGACGTCGGATCGCCAACTTTCAAAAAGTCTCCAAGTGTGACCGTACAGTAAATCTTAACCATTTTCAAATATTAAATTATAAAGAATCCCAACTTAGAAGAGCATGTATACGTAGTTAATAAAAAATAACCAAATCTTGTTGACTAAGATGCACTAAATATATTCGCTTCTTTTGATACTTATTTTTGGAACTTAAAATTGGGTAAAAATGCATTTAATAGCATAATAAGTAAATCAATGAATCTGATTATTAAATCTGTAAAGAATTATTAAATTTGTAAAGTTGGCGTTGCCTCAATAACATTTATAACGGATCAAATATTAATTTCATGTTTAATAGATAATATTCAGTGCCATCGACTGATGTGTCTCTGTAATAGTAGTTAAATTATGTATACCAGAAATATCACATATATTTTAACCAGTTAACTGAGTTTGACGAGAATACTCGTCATGGAGAAGTGTCAGGATTTATTGCCATGACGAATATACTCGTCATACGTAAAAATTAGTAACCATTGGCTATTTAAATTGTAATTATTATGAAAAACGAAACATATTATCAAATTTCAAGATGTTTAGAATGTTTTGAAGCCAGGCCGAAATAAAACAAAAAGTTATAAAATATGAAAAATTTGAGATAAGGGCATGTGTCCCCGCATGCACCGGCTGAAACAGCTTAGGTTTGGTTGTGGGTTTACTGGCGCAAGAGCAACTGGTGTTCTATTTGCTAAGTCCCATTGTGTGTAGTATCCTGTTTCGGTGAATACCCCTCCACAACAGGAATTTAAAATTTTAACTTTAGATATATTATTCTTGCGTTTTTCGTTAATTATGTAATATATGTTAAATAAATAAATATTAGTAATAAAATTAGCAATTTTATAAAATAAACCTATCTTTTTGATGCAATATTTTAACAGCGACATTTACTCTGTGCTTGACGACTATACTCGTCATCGATCGATTTTCGTGACATACAGAAATTCACATTTTCAAAACGAAGTGACACAGTTTACTGGTTAAACCTAATAAGATTTCACACCTTACTTGGCGAACGAATCTTGAAAACATGCAAGTCAAATCAATGCATTAGTAAATCATACTTGGAATGAATTGCAATGTAGTTATTTTTGTAAAAATTCATTGATCAGTGAACTGGTTTCCTTTACATTATAGAAATTAATCTATCAATAATTTGATTACAGTTTTGTTGCGTTGTAGTTGTATTTGCTATAGTTGTAGCTGACGTTGTCAATTTCATTATTAGCATTTGTCATTATTGTTACCTTTATTGCCCTAACTGTTAAATTTGTAATATTTTTGTCATTATATATTAAAATTGTTATGATTGCTTTTTGTATTATCGAATTGTTGTTTCATTTGTGATTATTAACATTGTTATTTCAATTGACGTCAAGAGCACTGTTGCGTAAACAAAGTTGAAGAAACAACAAAAGTAGATAACAGTTATTAAATTATAAATACAGATAAGTTTGAATAACATCTTATAAATTGCATCATGTCAAAGTTTGCTTTGAGGTAAGTTTATTTCTTTTAGTTGATTAGTCATTCTCTTCTTTAAATTCAACTTATCCTCACAATACATTGTACCTCAGTAAATTTAAGTTTGGTATGATAATGAAAATCAAAATATCCACTTAAGTTAATAACTACAATAAGTAGGAATTTTCGAAATCCTCAGGTATCGAATCCAATAATTAATCACGAAAAACAAGCAGTTTCTATTTTGCCACGGTATATTAATAAATATTCATTATTTCATTATAAATTTCGACCGCGAGGTTGGGGATTCGAGTCTCGTGTTAGACATGAGTGTTTGTAAATGTATGTTGGCTTGTCTAATGACGAATGTTTCGGCGCACTATAGTCCTCTTGTTGCTGACGGCGCCAGATAATCTGAAAACAACCAATCGTTATAAATTTCAATTGTCAAAGAATTCCAAAAACCAGCTAAAGTTTATTCAACAACTTATCCTTCTTACATTATACGCATGCGTCTAAATAAAAGATTTATTTCTTCCTTTTTTTAATGATTAAAGAATGTATAAAATGGGTTAGAAACGTCAGCCGGAAGGTTATTCATACTTACTATACTTTTTTCTATTGAAAAACCTTACACTCAACAGCAACAATATTTCCAGACGTTTTTCTGCTTCTAAAAATATCGGGTAACGGCAAAACCTTAAACCCACGTGGTTAATTTTCTTCCACAACCATTCTTTGGTATAAATCCAATTGATTCTTTTCCCACTTTTACACCTCCCTCGACAATTCTACATTCCGTCATCTCCCCCTTCACCAAGTCGCATATCAGAAGGTTTTCTCCCTTAGATTTCATTACCTAGGGGCTCTGCGATACCCCCCCCCCCATCCCACTATTTCAATGGTTACGACGTTTTCCATCATTTCATCAAATTGTTACCGAAAAGAAACTCTGGAACGAAAACCAGTAGTTCTGTAGTCGAGAAGTACTTGGGAGAATTGCGGGAGGTTTTTAGATTGGAATTTTTATTCCGGTTTCTTATTGTTGAAGGATTTGAGGTTTGGTATCAAAACATATAATGCTGCAGGAATTTAAGAGAAATATTTTTGCTTAGTGGTAAGATGTATATCGATAACATGCAAGCAAGTACTTTAGGAGAAAATTTTGAATTATTGTTCTGATTGATTTTTGCTTTGGGTTTCAAATAACCTTTCTGTTCACAGTGTTTTACAATGTGTATAGTATTGTGTTGCGTTTTAAATAAAATAGTATCTATAGTAGTGGGTTTTGATACATTGTGAAATTATAATTTAAATCAAAATTAGAAATTATATTATGGATAGAAATTTCATGAATATGTTTGAAAATATGCGACTTTGGAAGTACAAAATGTACATCAATTTAATTATAACGCAAATATCTAATGAAATTATATTATTAAATATGCATATGTTTATTTATCATAACTTAAAAAGAAATCTAGTATATAATATTCTTTTTATCTCTATGAAAAATACTGATACATTTTGATATTTAAAATTTGTTTCGAAAATAAATTTTGAAATGAATTTATATTGCCATCTTCTACATCATAATTCCAATTTTCTTAACCCATCTACTACTAAAACTTTAAATATGCACTATGCAGAACAGCATTTTGTGCATTGAATCCATATTTATTCCGAAAGTAAAAGATTTTTTATAAATTTAATGATGTCAGATTAAGGAATGTATAGTAAAAATATCTTTCAAATATTTATTTTAAAATATCTTATATTAACAGACTCATACTTGCGCATTTAAGATGATTTAGAGAATTACTTTTTTGGAAGTTCTTCAGAGTTAAATATCGTATTCTACTGCTAAGATATTAGAATCCTTAGATTTCCACGACGTACTGATATCGAATTTTTCTCTTTTGTATAGTGGTTCTATTTGCTATTCAGTTTCACAACTACCTACAATTTTTGGACAATTTCTATTTTTTAATTTGTTATATTAACTTCTATTTTGTTTGTCAGTGGATAGGTGTGTGGCGAAGAAATCTCCGGAGGGCTAATTAACACACTTGATCTCATCCAATCGATCTGCAACTTGGCAGGTAGATTCGTTGTCGATGGCGGCACTTTCCATCAAATTTTGGGGAGTATCACTAAAATAGCACCTTAAGACTTGCTACTATTACCATTTCCAAGGACTAATTATCCCATTTACCGTCATCCAATCGAGTTGAAACCTGACATATAGACTTGTTGTCAATGAAAAGCCTTCCATATAGTCTTAGAGGCAAAAAAGAGTAAGTGCATGGCATGAAATAGATGGTTTTCTTTGTAATGGTAAAACATGAATGCAATCAATCTGAGCTCAAAATCTCTTGAGTATGTCGCAATAGCAGATAAAACTTGTCAATGCATTTGCATAATTTGCTTTAAAAACTGTTTTATGGGTAAATTTTTTAACATATATTTTCAAACAAAAATCACAACGTGCCGCTGTAAATAAACCATTTGTCAAAAACTGAGATCTTTCAGTTTATCATTTTAAACTGATAAGATCTTAGTTATCTTTGGTATATCATTTATCAATTTTGTTGTTGTATTAATGGAAAGGGAGAAAAAAAAAAAGAAAAAAAAAAAAAAAAAAGATCGTCGCAAATAAACTCTGTCCAGAAAATAATATATAAGATTATATCTGAGCTTCAACTTTATGCATCGTTTATGAATTCGTAGAAAAATAGAAATTTTTATTCTGTAGGTAAAGTATTAAATTTTGGTCGGTAAGAAACTAATAATAAGAAATTTTTTTAATTCGCTTTATCACTAGTAGTACAAAAGAACTATATTTCTTTCATAAAGTACCCTTATTTACTGAATAAAGTATTCCACTGGCTTGAATTACGAATTAGTACTTTTACAACAATTGACACCTAGTTTTGCAAACACCAAGCATCAGTAACAAGTTCATGACAATACCCATTTCGACTAACATTTCTCGAATTTATTACACTCCGAAAACGAAACTAGATTTAAAAACGAAGCAATAATAACACAGCACTTCCCCATAAATAATCAACGGAAACCTTTTGAGGCACTCCTCTCATCACCCTAAATCACTTCTCGAAACATCGCGACAAAAATTAACTCAAATCGAAACCTTACATTCCTACAAATTAGCCAACTCCCAGTTCAACAAACCCTTAGAACACACAGAGAGCAACCTTTAAAAATTCAAAAGCTCTCTCGATTATACCTTCCTTAAAGTCGAGGAGTTGAATTTAGAAAGGTGTAAAAGTGCGCCCCCATTTTCGTTAAAAAGCGCACTGGGAAACGATATGATATTGTGCGTCCCTCGCATTTTTTTTTAAAGCATTCTGTAAGTCTTTCCTTTGCTATGCGTTGCTTCAATTATTCAGTACTTGTTCGCTTTGCGTCTTTAATCTATTTGAGAGGAAGAGAGCTGTATCGGAGCTGCTACGTCACTTGCTGGATGCATTATACATGGCCAGAGCTTTAACACGACACATACAAGGCTGGAGGTTCAATTATTAAGGAGCTCTATTTCTTGGCGGGGATACTTAGTGAGAACAGGTATTGAGAGATTTTTTTTCTTCTTGAGATATAGGGATGGATATGAGCGGTGGAGAGTGTATGTGTATGCGTGTTTATCTAGTATTTGGTATGCTGAAATGTTCAGTTTTCCAAGTAAAATGTGTTATTTGATATAAGAATTTATACGTCTGTCTTTCTTTTGTTGAAAAGGAGAAGAAAATACATTTATTACAATATTGTTAAGTTGGAGAAATGGGACTTATAAGCTATACTATACAAACTAAACGAAGTTGTGATTTTTCTTACTTTTTTATTAGACTGCTTTTCCCGATTTAATTCTTTCCTTTGGACCGTTTTTCGTTTGTACTTTATAAAAGTAATTCCTCAGTGCTTTTCAAATATGTGAAAAAAGTACAGTATGTGTTCTCGTAGATACATTTAGAACAATAGTTTTTAGAAGTCCTACAAATCGCACTTTTTTCTTTGCGTCTGCAACTAATCTTAAACTTTAGATACTTTTAACATCAAAACTAATTCTTAAACCACATTTCAACTTTCATTACAAGTATTCTTTGAATTCAAGAAATATGTAACTATATTCTAAACTGTACCTCTTGCGAATGTCGAGCTAGTTTTTGTTATAGTTTTTGATAGCACTCTCCCAAAACACGTAAAGTTCAAGTGACCGTAGCCCAGTCCATGATCTATTTATTACATCAACGTTCAATTATTTTTTATGTTTCGTGAAATAGTTTATTCAGATTCCCTGAAACTTTTAGCAACTGTAAATATATTCTACAATGAATGTGTTAATAGGGTCATAATTATAGTACGAATCAACTTATTATTCGAAAAATAGGAGCACTGAAATAAAAAATTCAAATTTTGCAATGCGTGAACTTGAAATGCCGAAACGTGTAGTGAGCTCTTCTGACAGATATATACAAAGGAACAACTGTCTAATAGTTAAGAAACAATAATCTGAATCAACAGTTTATTCTGATTAGGTAATTTCATTATACCACGTTTGAATCCAAATTTATTTTTTACTCTAAGATACTGATGCTTTATGCATTAAATTAAATAACAAGCGTAACTTCCTCCTTAAATCTTTTCATCCAAACAGTTCTAGTGATGTTCCTTGAAAACTAAAATCAAAGGCATTACCCACATCAAACATCACTCTAAGACTAGTACTTTTTAGGTGTTTAAAAATATATTTAATAATTTTTTTTAACAATTTTTATCACATTTTTTATTTTACTACGATTACACTTCTAAAAGGACATCCCTTACATTCGAGGTTGTAACTTCAAATAACTGCAATTTGTATCCAATGTCAACAAACAGTCGTAAGCAAATAATAAAACTAAATAATTTATTAATAGAAAAATTTAAACACGAAACCATTTCAACTTTCAAAGATTGATAAAAAGAAATATTCTTTTCTTAAGTTAACATCGTTAGATACGATGACTCGGAAATTACCATTTTAAAAGAGCGCGCAAAAAATACCACTTTTAAAACGACATCTCTATTACTTTTATAACTTTTAAATATGACGATTATACATCATTTATTCAATGGCCACTTTAAACTCATTCTTTGCCGAAAGAAAAAAGACGAGAATCTAAATACTACAAAATCCTGAAAAGAATGAATAGTCAATGCAAAGTAATTGTAAGGACTCGCCGGGTATTCGACAAAAGCAGTAATAATAATCCTTGAAATAAGAATCTATACAATTCTCCGTTTTTACAGCTGTTTCGATTTTTATATTTATCTTATATTTTGTTCATCTTGACGAAATTCGGGCTCTCGCTTGGTACTTACTCGAAATAATTCTTACCTCTCATTTTTTTTCTCAAAGAAAAAGACAATCGTCCTTGTTCGCAATGACCATTCGCAGTCGGAAATTCGCTTGATGTATGATGTATCTCCTTTAAGCGGCATTTTCTCTCAAATTCCTATTTGCCTTTCTTAACAATGCACCAGGGCGAGGAGTGTAATGCCTAAACGACAAGTGACATCAGGAGTTACACTTGATGACTTAGAAAGACAGTGGAGGTGACAAAACTTAAAAACAAAAAAAAACAAAAAAAAACAGCGAGTTACATACAAATCGCTCCTCGACGGAGGTTTTAGAAAAAGGAAGTTTCGAAGTACAAAAAAAGTATCTACTCAAGAAGTGGAAAAAAGGAAGAAATCAGTTCCCGTAGAATCATTAAGGCTGCCATCTCTATACGCTGAGGTGCTCGATACATCTTCATAAGTCACTTTTCGGCTTCGAACAGACCGCCTTGCAGACAATAACTACGGCAAAAATTCCAAATTCTCCTCTTCCTTCTCTCTCTCGTTTTTATTATTATCATTTTTTCCTCCCTTTTCCCACTGATACTTTCTCTGGGAGTTCATCATTCCGAAATGCACAATCATACTTGATCTTGCACAATCGTCACTTGATCTTTTCTCGAAGACCCCCCCCCCATCTTCCTTCCCCTATCCTCGCCACGGAAAGAACATTTTTGGAACAGAGGTGTCTTAACTCTGTACATGATGATGCGAGGAAAATTTACTAGAGCGTGTTGGCAACGACCCCTCCCCCAACCCTTTTTACCCGCCGAAAAATCTCGTGCTTCCCCCCTTCTCGAACATACACCCGCCTCTGGGTGCGTGTTAAATTCTTGCAAGACCGTTATAGGAGGGGAGTACTTAAGAAAAATTGTCGTATTAAATAAAATATAAGTTTTAAAAAATTGAAATAACTCGTAGACAAGAGCTTCCAATGATTTCTACCATTCGTTCTGGCCCTTTTTGTTAAATCCATTATAAAGGATTTTTTCCCTATCTGGAAAAAATGCTCTTGGAGAATTATTTTTTAAGTCTGTGAATTCCCTTTCCGACTGAAGTTGGGGCTGAGGGTTTCAACTGGATGAACCGAATAATGAATCCCTTGAATGAGTCGTCAGCTATTTAATTTGAATTGAAGTTGAGTAAGGTGTTTGTAAACTGTTTTGAAATGTATTTTGATGCGGGAACAAAATATTTTGTTAACTTTTATTTATAAGTTGAGAGTTTTTAGGTAATATCTTTTTAAGCTGTCCGGGGAAAGTAATGCAACATTTCGTGCTTTTAAAATCAAAAATTCAACCCATGATTATTTTTGAACTATTATTATGATTATTTGATAAAACCATTATTATTTTTATGATTTATTTTAAAACATCATTTGTTATTTCACGTATTTCAAACGTCGTGTAAAGAAAATACTTTATTTAAATACCGTTCAGTATTTTGCCCAAACATTTTACAACTATTTTTTTAAGTGAAATATTGTTATTATATTACAGCTTGTTAAAAATGAAATACATCATTAGAGAAACATAAGTTAAAATTAAAATATAAGAACTGTTCTCTCTTTCATAAACCTTTAATTTAACTACGGAATTTTATATACATTTTCCACTTTTAGAAAACAAGTTTAATGAGTGTGTGATTCATTGTAAAATGTTTCTAAAATCATCTACATAAATAAGGCGTAGGTTTAAATTCTTGTCGTATAAAGAATATTTAGTACGATTGTATACTTCGTAAAATTAATGTTTGTTGTGAGTTATAAAATGTGTAACATTTTAGAAAGTGCTGTATAGAAATTTTATGAATATTTAAAAAGACCAGGAAACAGATTTTTTTTTTATTATATAACAAGTAAAAGGCAATGTAAGTTTGTTGTTTGAAAATAATAACCAAATATAAGAAAATAAATTTATCGATTTAATTTAATAGCAGGAAATAAGTCAAACATTTGAATGTTTAACATAAATTTAAATAGTTTCAAAGATAACGACATAGAAAATTTACGAGAGACACACAATGGTTCCTTCTTTCATTATTTATTCAAAATTATTAAACAGAATGAGACTAAAGGTTTGGAACATATTACATATAAGAGAATGAGAGGGTATGATTTTAAATTGTTTCAATCGTAATTTAGCACAGAAAGGAGAAATCCTTATTTCAACAATGGAATGATTGATGAATGGAATTGTTTGCCTATGGATCTAGTGAATTCAATTGGAGTGGGTGGTTTGAAGAGAAAATTGAATATTTATTGGAGGATAGTTAAAGACCATTGATGGCTTTCATCAGGCCCAACCTGGACCATCATACCAAAAGTGAGTAGATTTCTTAATTATTTATATTTGTATATGACTGAGGCTTTTTTGTATTCGTCAGTTAAACTGAATTAAGAGGTTCACACGGTCCTCGTGCAAACAAATGATTATGCACGCTCTATGGACGGAGAGTATGATTTATACAAATGATCAATTACCACAGGGATCCTTAACCGACCAAACGGTGTAGTGGTTAGCATGCTAGCTTTTAGACCGCGAGGTTGCGGGTTTGAGTCCCGTGTAAGGTATGGGTGTTTGTAAATGTATGTTGGCTTGTCAAAGGATGAATGTTTCGGCTCATTATGGCCCTCGTGTTGCTGACGGCGCTAGATAATCTGAAAACAACCAATCAACCAACCCAAACCATACAAATGAGCTTAGTTAAAATGGGGCTATTAATAGATTTTATATTCTTCAATAAACTGAATGAGCTTCTTGTTATTCAATAGATTAGCTTTGACTGAAAGGCAATTTTTTAAGGGATGGTTCAATAATCCACTGGTTTTCAAAAAAAATCTTTCGTCAAAGAATATTTTATTTTGTCTTGAGTTATTTCACTTTGATACTATATCATATGGTAATGGCTTTTAAATTGAAATCCCAGACCTCTTTCCCAGGGGATGAAAAAAAGTTATTGCCATTTGTGTGCCAAAAACTTAGATTTTACCAATTCAAAACTAGTAATTTAAAACATAACGTTTTTCGTCAAAGTAACTGAGACATATGAACGCTTTTAATTTGGAGACTTTACTTAATTATGTACTTATCACAGAGTACAAATTGCTTTTACTTTCAACCATTCCACTTCTCAAAACTCTAAAACGAGAGCAATCTTGATATCAAGTATCGTCTTTTCTTTATTCACCATGCATTTAAAAACGGGAAAAGGCGCACGATGTCATTTCATTTCTCAAAACTTCCAAACGTGAACCGGATCAGCTTCAATCCCTAAATTTCTTTTCCTTTCCAATCCAAACCAATAAAACAAACACGGCCAAAAATCCGTTGGGTTATGGAAATAATTAGCGACAATCAAGGAATGTTTGCTAATTTTGTTCCTCGGAACCCTGTTTAACTTTTCTATTAAAATTCGTCGACATCTTTAATTGTTTCTCATCTCCTAACGAGAGGGAAAGACTTTTTCAGAGAGACATTTTTGCCCGGAGGCCAGGCGAAATTTTGAGCCATTAACCGCGTATAAAACGAAAGTTTCAATGAGAATAATTATATGCAAACAGTAAAAAGAGGGAGAGGACTGAACACTCTTTTAATGAAGTGACTAATTTTCTATTCGTCGCGTGTCTTTAATTGCCCGACTCTCGCAAATTAGGCGAAAACTGCAATGCTTTTCTGCCATTGAATCGTAACAGTTTTGCATCTTGCTCCGGATGTTTCTGCGTTTCTGATGTGTAATTGCTTCAATGCCCGAAGGCGGGTTTGCGAAGAGGGTGAAAAGGGAAAAATTCGCAGGTTGTAATTAGATAGGTGTTCCACGCGGGGAGGTTTGTACGGTCGTGTGTGTTACACCGAAAGGGTGAGCAGCAAAGCCGGTGTTTCAGATGTTTCATTTCTTCTGCTACAGGGGTGCGTCTGCAAATTTGTTTAATGAAATTGTCAGAAATTGAATCGCTCTTGTTGAACGTTTCTGTTACGTGTTTGTTTGCTTTTCAAAATATACAATGTCTTCATTTTTTTTCATGAATTGTTTTCTTTGAAAGTGAATTTCTGGAAATGCTGAGTGAGAAAAAAATATTTTTATTTTTATTTTAATATTTAAGTTTATATTTTTCGCATACTCAATTTATAAAATTATAGTATGTAAAATACTGGTTTAATAAGGACCTAGAGTGATTCATATTGTGAAATTATTCGTGAAAAATACTTAGCTTTTAAGCTTATGTATTTTAATATGAAACAAATTACATTTTTTTTTCAATTGCAGAATTTTTACTTAGTTGTAGTACATTAAACATTTATTATACCTTTTAATATAAATTCTGATACTCGATATTAATATATTAGTCAGTGTCATTGAACTCCTAATTTAAGTTAGAAAGTTTTTCTGTAACATTTGTAATTGTTTGGCTGGGATACTTTATAGTGGACGGTTTTTCTTTATATATGATTACTCGATATATATGTAAGAAACTTTACAATTTTTATAGATATGATACCGACTTTTATTTGGAACTTATAACCTTTTTGAAAACAGTAAAAATAAGACCGAAAAAATAATTCAATATTTAAATATTCTTTATAAGAAATTATTTGAAGTTATACAGTAATGCTTCACTTTTCTATTCTAACCCAGTATAAAAATAAATCTGCAGTCTAAAAACTACAAAACAAAAAAAAAGTTGTGACACGTTTTGGTAAAACTATGAAAGTTAGTTACCATTACCAATACTACTATAATTAGTAGTGCAGGGTATTCCAAAAAACGTTAACGCATGTCTATTACCCTTTGACAATTGACCACTTGCAAATATTTCCTTAACTTAGTCAGACGAATGAGAGACATCAATTTCTTTTCTTGTATTTAAAAACGACAATCTTCAACATTTCTCATCCATTGACACTAAAAGAACTCCTCCAAGAAATAACCCTCACAGTTTGCAGACGCACCCCCGCCCGAACATATGAACGTTATAAGGGACTTCTCCAAGAGATGCAACACAGGATAAGCTTCATCACCATCCGTGGGGATGAAATTAAAAAACACGAGGACGCAAGAGAGCACACCAATAATAATAAAAGCGAGAAAGGGGAATGAAAAAGAAGGAAAGGTTAACGCCACTATGAGAAAGCCTCCAAGGTGAAGTGAGTGTAGTGCGAGTCCTCATTACCAAATCTGTTACAAGTTACAGCCGAAATTAAGTTTGCGCCAGAAGCGTTCGTCTGAGTGTGTTTGACAGAGAGAGGGGGTGAGAGTGTGTTTTCGGTGTGCAAGAGAGAACCAAGGATTAGTTGAAGAACCATGCAAAAGATTAATGCAGAATCATAATTTAAATAAAAAGAAAATAGGGTCTATGGCAAAAGGTTTGAAGTCGATCCTTTTGTCAAACTATATTTTGTTCAAACAATGTTTTTACCATCGTGTTCTGTTCCACATTAGATCTTTTCGTGGAACGAAAAATATCATTTATTGAAATTTCTGATTGTAGAAACGTCAGCGTCATTCTGCTACTAATAAGAAATTGTATTGTGTAAGAAGTCAATATGAATCAATGATCTTTGTTATGGGGGTGAGGGAGGGTTCACATGCATTTATATGCACTGCATCTCAGAGGGCTTCCATTAATGGAATCTTTTGTAAACTTTTACAAATATTTCATATATTTTTATTTAAAAACTATTTTATGAAATGTTACTAATATGCCTTCTTTAAAAATAGTTTTTAGATTACCTTGTTTCGACAAATGGATATAATGATCAATTTGAGATTGTATCAAGTTATAGTGAGAATAAATTCGTAACGTGGGGGGGGGGGGGTATGTTGAGACGCAAAATTTTAATTTTTATGACGGGTATTTCATTTAAATCGTGTGTATTAAAAATAATAATTCATCACACGAGTTACTTTTATTCAATATTTTTGATTTGAAAAATTACACTTTTTAGCTTTTTTACCAAAAAAATAATAATTCATGACAAGCATTTTAAATTAGTATGACTTGATTTCTTCACTTATTAAAGAAATTATTTATCCTTAATATCATATTGTGTATAAAAATAGGGTTGAATATTTCCAATACGTACGATGCATTGCAGTATTACTATACTTCATGCTTATGTAAATATAAGGTTTTATTTTTATTCGTCTATATTTTAGGATTTAATGGAATCACAGTAGTGAATAAAAACATAAACTATTAAAACTATTGAAACAACACTCAATGAGGGTTTAAACAGATCTCACGTTAGCAGTCTTCAATGTATCCAAAGTTGAAATTAGACGTGCTGTATGCTTGATACCTTTCCGCAAACCTGCATCAAATGGAATTCATATATTTTCTACTTGAAACTTGCGCCTTTGGTTCGGAATAGGCCAATAAGGAAATTTTTGCTCTTTGTCGAGATGTCTCAAAAAAGTTTAAGGGAGAAAATCTTTCCCAAGCAAACTTTGCCCTTACGCAATGAGACATCTGTTATCGCAATCTCATACACGAAAACGTAATTACGACTGTATACTATGATGTCTTGTTTTTAACATCAAACGTAGTCTGGTTGGAATGCTATCAAGTTATCAAGTACGACATCTATTACAGAAAATTGTGCTAAATACTGTTTTCTAAAATGTTTTTTTTTTTTTTTTTTTTTTTTTGAGAACTTTTGCTTAGTGCAATTTGTCTGTGCTTGTTGATGACAATTGGAATTTTATTTATTTACGTCGAAAAACGTTTTTATGTATTCTGTAGTTTTAAGTACGACAATTTATCTTAGAGTTTTCCTAGTTATTATACACTGTAGGTTCTATACCAGTTTGCTTAGAGTTTTACAATACAAGTCCTTGCTTATTTAAAATAGGGAAGGATTTTTTTTTATATGTATCAGTGAAACTGTTGGGACATAGAGAAACTGTAAAACTTATTTAAATTCTTTTAAAGGATAGTTGCTGATTTTTTCTTCCAAAAACAATAATTTAAAATAAACCTAGCCTATGGTGTTGTGGTATTTCATAAACATATGTATTTCTGGGTAATTATCACATCATACATTTGAATTTAAGTATTTATTTATTAAAGTATAATTATCTCTATGATCATAATTTAAAATAGGATATTGTTTTCCTATTTTTTTTATATAATTTACATTTAAAACATATTCTTAAAAGTTATTTTATTATTGAAATAAAATATTGCTTTCAAAGGCTTCTAAAAATTTAATTTACTTCTACGAATATATATTTTTTTTTTTTTTTTTTTTTTTTTTTTTTTTTTGCAAATTAAATGTACAAAATATATAAAAATAATAAATATTTTTAAGAAAACATGTTTCAACTGCTTTGAACTTATTTTTATTTCAAATTTGAAATCGTAAAAAAACTTATTAATAAACTTAAAAAATATTGTACCTTATTGTTATATTTGTCTCAATTTATATGATGGAAATTATACATTAATTGAAACACTTAATCAATAAATTTTTAATTCCAAAAAGTACGCTCTAATCAATTTGGAATAAGCTGACTCCACATTCTTGAAAACTATGTCAAATACTTCTCCATTTGAAACAATGAATTCATTGAAAAAGCCACTATCTTTCTAGACCAATCTCTTCAATTATCTTCCAACATTTTGAAGCTTTCTTTTAGATTTATTCATTGACGATCAAGTATCCCAATTTAACACTCAGATAAGAAGACTCCAATTTAAAAAACTCCACTGGCACACTTAAAAGTCCGCAATTTACCTTAGTTAACCACTTAAAATAATCTTCGTCATTTATGGTAATTCTCGCAGTCAGTGAATATATTACCTCGGTTAATTATTTCTTGAAATAATCACAGAAGGAGTTCAGAAAGTGACTCTTCTTTAACTGCCATCTTCCTTCTGCTAGACAGCGTCTCACTGTATTTTTATTAAAAAAAAAAAAAAACCTTCCCCTCTCACTTTAATGACGAAGATTTACCAATGACATTATAAATTCAGTGTTGGGGGAAGTTGATTTCTGAAAAGTATAAAATGGGAGTTTCGGTAAAAAGCGAGAAACAATGCAATGATTACATTTTTCTGTCATGGTTCCACTCTTCATCGGGGATTTTCTTTCATTTAGAAAAGCAATTCCGTTGGCACTCATCAATATTCTTGTTGGGGAATAGAAATTGGAAAGTACTTAAATATTAAAATTAGAGCATGTCGCTTATCCTTTAAGGTATACATATACAATTGAGATGATTTTCTTTAATTTTTAGGTTATAATTTCAAACTTTTTGGCAGTATATCAGAATTAAAAATGATGCATTTTTATATATAAACTTTTTTTTTCCGTCAATTTTTTAATCAGCTAATTGCAATTAAAGTGACTAATTAGGACATTATTAGAACATATATAAATAAACTTGTAATTAACTTAGAGGTATTATTTTTATTGCAAATAAGAGATATTATTTGACGCATGTTCCTATGGATAATTTTGAATTTGGCTTCAATATTTAATTATAAGTTTTTAAATAAAAAGTTTAAAAAAATACAGAGTTTTTAACAAAAAATTAAGATTAAAATATGCATAAAAATGTGTCTATAACAATATATATTAGATTCTCCATAGAAAACACATTCACAACTATTGTCTACAAAACAAAATTAGAATTTTGTAAATCGGACCATTTATTCTGAAGTTATAACCGTTGGCGTAAAGTCATATAACACCACCAAAATGTGATTCGTAAGAAAACGTATATTAAGTTTACTACACTAATGAACGTGATACAAAACAGGTTCACAAAACCTACTGTAATTTAAAAAGTAATTTGAGTCTTAGATAGAAAATGGTATCATTTTAATGGTAATGAATTCGGGAATATTTTAAAACAAAAAAACAAAAACGCAGACATGAGTCAAATTTCGCGATTCCTAATGTATATGTATACCATAAAACTATAATTTTGAGGAGTGTGCTGATAAAAGACTAGAAAGTGTTAACTTGTTCCCCAAACACTATTTTTGTTTTATTATGAACTCTTTATATTCATACTTGTTAATTTTCAACGTTTTACAAGTTGAATATTGTCATTTCAAAAATCAAAATGTGTGGATGTCTTTCCATACTTATGTTTCACAACTTTTAATATACTTGTTCTTTGAAGATTACATTCAAAGTACACCAGGTGTGAGGATATGTTTGGTGAGATTGTTAGGCATGAAGAGAATCTTACGGAAGTTACCCTTATCCTAGAATTGTGCCTCCCTCCCTTTTTGCAATAATGAAAATATTAAATAACTCTAAGAGAAATATGCTCGATAGAAATTTCTTGATTTTATGATTAAAAAAGTATCTGTTTATGAAATGTTAAGATTTATCAATAAGAGGTTTACATATCATCATTGGCTTTAAAAAAGCGGTCACATAGATGTACTTTCTTTCTTTCACACCTGCGTCGACCAAACGGTATAGTGGTAGCATACTAGCTTCCAGACTGCGGGCTCGAGTCCCGTGTAAGGCTTGGGTGTTAGTAAATGTATGTTGGCTTGTCGAATGACGAATGTTTCGGCGCATTGTAGCCCTCGTGTTGCTGACGGCGCCAGATAATCTGAAACAACCAACCTTTCACATCTGCATAATTGTCACTTTGCAGTTTCCTTTTCAATTTACACCTCCTTGGGAAACAATCCAATTTACTATTTAGTTTTTGAGCAGTCATAGAAAACAATTTAATAGAAAACTAAAACTGTTCACAGAGGACCTTATATTAGTGACATAACTCCTTGGCAGAATCATAGGTAATTCGCAGTGTAAAAACTAATTTCTGAGTTTTCGATTTCTTTGCAAATGAAGAATGTTTCCCTGACAACAGTTAGCAAAAATAATATAGAATCTAACTATAGATATAAAATGAAAAATCTTGAGTTTAAACTTTATAGTCTGTTTTTGTTTTTTTGTTTTTTGAGTCCTTTATTGAGCAAAAGATTCAATTAAGTTCCAAAGAATACATTTTATTGGAAAAAATACTATAGAACTTTGCAATTTAATGCAGACACAGTTTTTTTCGATTTCCCAAAAGTTGCAGTCACCTGACTTATGGGGTTACTCAAACAACCTATTCATTTATCGACAAGTATAAATTACTTTAAAGTGAGTATTTTATAATATTGCATGGAAGAGGATTTCAAAATATTTTAATTTGCTCTAAGAACACCATTCTGAATTATTGTATTATTATACTTTAATATCCCACATGTAATATGTATACTCATGTAATGTATGCTCATATTAGCCTGTTCTATTTGAATTCGTAAAATATACACCACGTTGCATTCCTTCTAAACTTCCCGGTGAAAATTTCCTTCTTTGTATACTAAGCAACTATGAAACCACTCTCGAAGACAATAGGAAGACTGCTATTCAAGTGGTTGTTTAAACAGCAGGAATGAAGAAAAAAAAAATCCGAGCAGTCATACCATCGAAGATTCTTTCCCTCAGCAAGACTGACATTTCAAGATTTGCATTTACACCCATCCTATAACCCGCTCCACTGAAAGCACCACTATTCAAAATTCCACGGAATAATCTTCCCCTTCCCTTTCCTTATTCATTTTTATACTCCTCCGTTCCCTTTTTTTTTGTTCTGTTATTCTTTATTATTAGTACTTCTTTACATCTTCTTTCTCCTTCATTTCGTGCATTAGCTAAAGCGTGTGTCGCAGCTCAAACATTAAAACAGACGAAGTTGTGTAAAAAGTCAAGGAACAACGCTCACTTTGAAGCGGAGATGGGAGAAAAGGGCAAACAAAAAAGAAAAGAAAACAGCTTCACTGACAAAAATTTGATTTTAATAGAAACGGTTCTAGGAATGAGAAGGGAATGGATAGGGAAAAAAATGTTGATTTATCCCCGTGAGAATATTTTTTTCCCCTCATTTTTTTCTTTCCCGACACCTCCCGGGCGACCTAAAAAATTCATCAGTGAGGAATAGTGAGATCCTTAGAGCTTTGCAAAAAATAAAGAGGGGAGGGGGGAAGGGAGGGCACAAATTAAAGTTTCTTGTATTTCTGTCTTTTGGTGTCAGGGATCAATTAGTAATGAATGGTGCTACTTTGCACATGTAGTTTTAGTTCGTTAATTGGAAATATGTATTCTACAGGTGTTTGTATGCTCGAATTTATTTTACTAAGAATAAGAAGAAAGACTTATTCGAACATGGTGTGTATAAAATCTTTTCATTTATTTTTTCTTTTTCTTAGAATCTACTGATATGATTTAAAAATTAGTAATACCAATACTCAAGCAATTTTAGAAGCTTTTGAATATTTAAAAAAATATTTCATTAATGAGTATCTGAATTTTATTTAAATTAAATTTAAGCACTGCTTAAATTTCTTAAGACTTATTCATACAATATTTTTACAAAGAGAAGTATAAGTGTTGAAATTACAAAAAATAAGAATTGCGTAGTTCCTTAGGTAAAAGTTAAGAATAAAAAAAAAAAAAAAAATCGGGAGGATTGGAGAAAGATGCATTTTCAAACAAATTCTTAGTGATTTCTTTTAGTTTTGAAAAATAACAAAAATTATCCATTATCGTAGAATTTTGCATGTCGTTATGTATCACTTTAAAAGTAAAAGGTAATAGTTTTTAATGTATTACAAAATTGAAATATATTTCTAGGTTAAAGGTTATATTTACACTTGTTTCTTTTTATTAAATTATTTCAATAAAAACTATATATAATGCTCGATTAGGTACTTGTGGGTCATTTGAAAGCCAATGTTAATAAGAAAAATAAAATTTCAAAGTTTATGGTGCTCTCATACATTTGTAAAACGTATTGATCCGAATTTATTTCAGTTATAAATTTACTGATTACTTTATCTCGTAACTGTTTACTTTCAATTACCCATCTATAATAATAAAACAAGCTGTGTGTCTGTCTGTCTGTGTCTCTGTGGATCTATAGAAACCTACTTAAAATTGGAGTAGAGCTCTGGAATTTTCAGCATACGTAGTTTTGACCTTCTAATTTTATGCATCACAAACAGAATTTCAAAATTTTAATTAGTTCTTTTTTAATTAATTTTTTTAATTAATCAATAAATGTGTTACAAAACGATATCTAATAGGGCTACAGCTCTGAAATTTTCAACATAAGTAGTTTGGGCCTTTTAATTAGGCTTTTAAAAAACAGAATTTTAAATTTTTATTTTGTTCTTTTTTAATTAATTTTTTTAATTAATTAATATTTTACAAAACGATTTCTAATAGGGCTACAGCTCTAAAATTTTCAACATAAGTAGTTTTGTCCTTCTCATTGGACTTTAGAAAAACAGAATTTTTAATTTTTGTTTTGTTTGTTATTAATTAATTTTTTTAATTAATATATATATTACAAAACGATTTCAAATACGGCTACAGCTTTGAAATTTTCAACATATATAGTTGTGGCCTTCTAATTGGATTTTTAAAAAACGGAATTTAAATTTTTTTTATTATTAATTAACATATTTTACAAAGCGATTTGTGATTGGGCTAAATTTCTGAAATTTTCAACACAAGCAGTTTTGGCCTTCTAATTGGACTGATAAATAGAATGTTAAAATTTTAATTTGTTTTTCAATTAATTTTTTTACAAAAAGCGACTTTGAATAGGCCTAGATCTCTGAAAGTTTCAACATAAGTAGTTTTAGCCTCTAATTTTGCTTTCCACAAACACTTGTTAAAATAATCTTAAAGGGGTGTTGTATTATTGTATTAACGGGGAATTTTGTTTTTCTTGACAAGGGAGAGGCTTCCAATATTAAGTACGTAAGTACTAGATTTTAGTGAGTGAAGCGAGCCTAATGCTTACGCAGCAATGAACCTTTCAGAGAGCGAAGCGAGCCTGTGCTTGCATAGCAACGAACCTTTTAACGAGTGAAATAAGCCTGTGTTTACGTGTCCATGAACTTTTCAGCGAACGAAGCGAGCTCGATTTTGCGTAGCGATGAACCTTCCTGCGAGCGAAGCGCCAAAAACTGGGTCTTATACACGAATGACAGATTTCCGCAACGCGAAGCCTCACAGCTAGCTAAAATATTGCACATATTAAAATTTCGTAGCGAAGCACGGGTATTTAGCTAGTATGTTCTTTGCATATCTTCACTTTTCGGAACATCCTGAATTCAAAAAAGTGATTTAGAAAAAATTTCTGTCTGTGTGTGTTTGTGGTCAACATAACTCCTGAACAAATTGACCTACGGTATTCAAATTTGGTGTGCGGGTAGGGGGTAGCCGTGGGATCTACCATTAAGGTTTTCGTCAAAATCGCGCATGCGCATAAGGTAGCCGCCATTGAAAAAATCATGTTTTTTAGTTATTGCTGAAAAACGGCTCTAACGATTTTGATAAAAATCGCTGTGGTGCCTCTTAAGGCGTTCTAAGAATCCCCACCTCCAAAATTCTGTAAAAATGTTTTAATGGCGTAAAAAATTGAAAAATGAATGCTTTCAACACTGTCCTGTTTCCCTGATCATACCTCATCAACGATCGCTTTTTCTTCAACCCTCAGTTTCGTTCATAATAAAGGTAAGGATTATCGAAAAATATACCTCTAAAATAGCATTTTTGGCGGAGTTTTTTTTTTTTTTTTTTTTTTTTTTTTTAAAGACTTGTACAAGAATTATCCCCAAAAATATCTCCAGATTGGCCATTTCTTCTAAATTAATGATGAAAATATACAAACGGTAAATGACACAAATCATTATTTGACACATTTCATTTATATTCATTACTCTTTACATTATTAATCTCCCAATTTCTGAAGAATTCAAAATAAATCCTGTTTTCATAATCATAGATCTTATTTGCATACAATAGCTTACAACTTATTTTATAAGCTTTTTAAGGTTACAATCCATCTTCAGCTTGATAACAAAAAGCAATTATTAATACTTCAAACTAATAAAGTTGTGAGGCAATTTTAATCAGCTTAAAAGAAGTTTACCCAAAAACACCCAAAGATCAAATTAACAAAACTCGTCTTTTCCTTGCTCATGAAGAATGGAGGTCGGAAAGCTTTTAGCCCTCCCCCTCTCCTTCTTCTAATGACAACTTACCCCTTTCCTTTAGAATTCGGTGACATCGAAACAGGGGGACCGCAAAGGGTTAAACGCTGCCAAATCCTAACCGTTGACTGATGACCCTTCCGTCTGGCCCTGTCAACCCCCTTTTACCCCCTTTTAAAAGTTTCCTCCACACTCCTCTGTTATCCGACTCCTGGCCTTCTCTTAAATTCCTTCTCTCCCACTCCTAATTGGTTTCACAGAAGCGACCCAGAATTTACATTTTCTTTAGCTAACTTCTTGTTCTTCGCTCCTATTCTTTCTTCAAATTGATAATCTAATATGGTTGATTGAATTTTTTGCACTTGTTTTTGCCTTCTGTTCTGTTCTTTACTTTTTTTTTTTTGTCATTTCGCTTTGTAAGTAGGATAGGGTTTTTTTTTTTTTTGTGCCTGCTTGTATGTCACTTCCCGTGCCAAAGTGGCTCTACTTTTGGCAATTGGGGATATTTAGTATGATAAGTGATTGTTCTGATTTTTTGATTATTTTTTTGCCCCCGGGAATGGATCCTGTTTTGGGGTGAGGGCATCAAGCGCCATATTTGGACAATTTAAGCTTAATGATTAATATTAGTTTGATCAACCATTGGAGTGTTAGACTAACCATTGAAATTTAATAAAATTATCAGATTAGTTGCTGATTTTTTTTTTAAAATTTAATATTAATCTTCTAATATTTATCATCAACTGATTATGGTATGCAAAGTTGTCTACATGTGGGAGTTCCTACGTTCAGTTTCCTACTACACATCTTATAATTCAAAAATGGTCTTGCTCTAAAATGTAATCAAGTTAGAAAAACCTTTTATGCATAGCTGAGTTTAAGAATATTCGCTTTGATTAGTAACTGATTCAAACCGCATACTTTTTGTTAGAAAGATGTAGGTTCTATTGTTAAGGAAGACAAGAAACAACGTAGCACTTTACTTTGGATACTAAACTACTATTTTCCATCATCAAAACGCCGACCAAACTGTATAGTGGTTAGAGTGATAGCTTCTAGACCGCGAGGTTGCGGGTTCGAGTCCCGTACTGGCATGGGTGTTTGTAAATGTATGTTGGCTTGTCTAATGACGAATGTTTCGGCACATTATAACCCTCGTGTTGCTGACTGTGCCAGATAATCTGAAAACAACCAACCACCATCAAAACATTCTATAACTGTTTTCTAACAATGTGATTAAGAAAGGTTGTATTTCAATGTGTATTTCGTTGGTAAATATTTCAAATGTGAAGAGAAATAGCGTAATTCTAAATGAACAATTGCTGCATATTCACGTACCTGGAAAATCTGCAAATTATACCTTGAATTTATTTATGTCCCAAATTTGTTCAATGTCGAAATAACAAATGCAATATAAATTCTGTAATTTATCCATTGGTAGATTAACGAGTTAACAAAATTCATTGAAATTAAAATTAAGACATTAAAAAGTTGTGTTCTTTAATTTTAAGTGTTTATTTTAGAACATACCATGATTTTTAATTATAGAATCATTTACTATTTTACGCTCTTTGATTATTTTTCTTTTTACAAATGCTGTTAAAATTAGTTGACTTTTAATGTTATATTTTGAATCGAATTATGGCCCCTGTGTAGTCTTTGCACTAGACACACCAAACAGCACCTGTCAAAAAGCTGCTGTTCGTTAAATGGTTTTACTCACATAATCCATTATAGGTAAATGCAAAATCCCTTCAAAACTTGAATCATAACTATCTATTTTATAATTAAAAATATTATCTTGTTTATTTCACGAATTATTACTTTTTATTAAAGTAATCTAGCACAATTTTTAAAATCAAAAGAAGTATTTTTAGAGTAGAAATGTCATCACATGTGTTGTAAACAACCCCATGTGAGCATGGCTGCATGTACTACCGGCTTAAATTAACTGATAAATTTAATTTACTAAACACGAATTAAAATATATTTTAAACAAAGTTAACGTGTTTTCAAAATAGAAAATGTTGATTACTTCATATTTTAAAAGCATTTAGCTCCTGATTAATTAAAACGTTACTTCTTAATTTCTTGAGCTATTGGTGATAAAGAAAATAGATTAAACTATTAAAACTTTAAAACTATTAAAACTTTAAAACTATTAAAACTTTAAAACTATTAAAACTTTAATTTTTACTCTGTTATACAGTTAATACTGATCTGTTTTATGACCTTATTTAAATAGCGTTCAATTATGTATGCGTGTGTGCTAAGCTTAAAATATCGATTCTCGAATGTGTTTAGACCAGAGGTAGAAATGGTGAAAAAAATATGGGGGGGACACCCAAAATTTGGTAACAAGTACATCCCCCCTCCCCCCTCCTCCCCTCATCTCCCATCTTCAACATACAAATTTTTAAATTCGTAACTTATAATAAAAATATTAACTAGTAAAGAAGTAATTTATACTTCCTAACATTAACATTAAACGAGGGTCTAAAATGTATTGTTATTTTAATGAATATTCGGTGATTTAGTTTTTTTACTTGGAAGTAAGAGATAATGTTAAGTACTAATTCAATGTTAAATACATAACTGTTATTTAGATTTAAATAATACTTATAAATGTGCATACTTTCATGAAATTAAATTGAGAATTCTATTTTTTTTTTTTTTTTTTTTTTTTTTTAATAGCTTGTCTTTATATGAAGCAAAGATAGAAATTTAACTTTAACTTAAAAGAAAGTTCCTCCAAAGTTAAAAGTTGACCAGGTGTAACTGTATTAGTTAGTAAAAATACTAATATCTTTATAGTTGTACAATACATTTTTTTAATAATATGATATGTATACCGTAAATAGTTTTAAAGTTTTCAAATGTAAATATAAATAACTTTTTCACAGTCTCACTACATTTAAAGGTTCATGGTACTTTTTATTAGTTGTTTTTAGGTGGATTGAATGCTTTTAAAAATGCGGGGATGGTTTTCTGTGATTTTAGAAGTGGAGAGACGCATGGGTATTTTCTTGAAAAGTGGAGAGTCGCGTCACCCCGCGTCTACTCACACTTCTAGCACTGGTTTAGACCATTTTCAGTTTTTTTTTTTTTTTTTTTTTTTTTTTTTAATGTTATTTTATTTCTGTATATTAATAAACTTCTCACAGACGATTAGTTTGTTCAATGAATTATGAAACATTTCTCTTCGATTCCATACCAATTATCTTAAAAATTTAGTTTTAGATAACTCTCAAGCAAACGTTTCAATTATACACTATTAGAATCTGTTGCAGTTACTTCTAAACTTAATATAAAATTGTAGTAAAAGTACTTGAATAAGAAATTAGTTGCAATATTTTGTCGCTCTGAAAGGAAAGCTGTATTTCATAAATTGTAGTTATATTCAATATTGTACTAAAACAATACAAAACCATTAATGTAGAAAAATAAATATTAAAAGTATTAATAAATATTAAAATATCAATAAATGGTTCTTCAGTAGAAACTGAACATAGTACTTTTGTTCTTTTAAGTCATCCAGCTATGTCAAGTTATAAAGACATTTTCTGTTGTTTTAATATCGCTAAAGGTATTGAAAACCTACCATTAGCAGTTACTTTTAAGCATAATTGCTCATATTTGTAAGAAGTAAAAAGATATTTGACAAGTTCACAAAAATCAAAACGCTCTTCACAAACATTGTTCAATGACTTGTTTTTTACTGTCTACATTGGCCTTTAACCCGAACATTGTATTCAAAGAGCAAAATCTTGTGATAATAGGGCAGCAATGGAGGATGGTCACATTAGCTTAGCATTAGCGGACACCCACAACTTCGTTCAGATCCGTAGCTGCTATTTAGCAGAAGGGGGTTGGGTTGCAAAATTCTTCATTTGAAACTAATTTGCCCTCAGTGTAAAAGCATCTATATCGTAACACTCTTTGCAAATTACACGCACGGAATCATCACGAACCGGATCGGTGATTTCGAGGAATCATTCTTTTCATCGTCAGTTTTTCTTCTATATTTTTTTCCCTTTCATTTTCTTTTGTCTTGTTTTATTCATCCATTCTAATTTCGCCCACCCCTCATTTTTCTGCGTGTTTCTTCTTCTCTGATCACTCTACATTTTAAAGTTTAAAAGTGAAGTGAAGAGGTGCTTTTTTTTTTTTTGTGGAAAAAATCGTCTGCTCGTGTCACTCAGAACTAATGGTGCTCAAGGAAGTTTTCGGTGAGATGTTAAAAAAAAAAAAAAAAAAGTGTTGCAGAAATTATGGAAAAAATTTGCCTTTTTAGCGTGTGTTTTAAATATGTTTCGTAAAGGAGAACATATTAAAAAAGTATCACGTCTACATTTAAAGAAATGCATTAACGTTTTGTATGCTTGTAATAAGTCGATGTTAAAAAAACCCCGTTTTTTTCGGAAGTTCGGAAAAGCTTAAATGGGCATTTTCACTTAGCATATTGGAATATTAAAAAATATTCGATACATATGCATGTCCTGAATTTCTTGCTAATGAGTTTTTTGATATCTTTAGAGATATTAAAATAACAGGAAAATGCTTTGGATCTTGATATAGACGAAGTTGGACGATTTAAAGGAATTAAAATACAAATGTCAATTTTTACTGAATACCAAAACTCAATATTGATATTTTAAGACTGAATTTTCATTAAAGAAAAATTAATATTTTCCGACACTAATAGTTTTAGCTATTTTTGTAATAAATTTTCCTGAAAAGTTTCTAAAAACTTCTGTTGGCGTACCTTAAGAAACCTTAAAATGAGAAATTTTAATCAACATTTGTTAAGAAAACATTGATATCAACCACAATTTCTAAAATTAAGCTATTTGATAGATAATAAAAAGACTTATGTAGAATAATTACATAGCTATGGTTCAATTTCAAATTAAAATAGACAGGATTAACTATAGTTCATTAATACATGGAAGTATAAAAATTTATAGAAACAAGTTAATTTGTGACTGCTACTGTCATTAAAAGGATGCTTTTTCTTTTAAGTCACAACAGTAACAATTTGGTGACATTTAATTGATAATTGCTGAAATCTTCCATCTTATAGCTGAAGACACATGGTAAACCTACGGATATTACAACGAATACCAATATGATTATCTATCAAATATAGACACATGCTAATAAATTGAGATTAACTTGGTCAGCCATAACTCCTTTAAACAGAAATGTCTGGCAAACAAATTCATAAAGGTTAAAAAAAAAACAAGAAGCCAAATCTTTGATTCGTCAAATAATATAAGTAGGTACTCGATAAAACTCTTACCGTGAACGGATAATTGAACAGTGCTTTTTATTAAGTGCATGTTAATTGTTACACGCATATCTTGTGAAATGATTCTTGCTTGTATACGCTTGTCACGTACCATTACCGTTCTTTTCAAGATACACTTAAGTCGTAAGTATAAGCTTTTGCTTTAATTTTTCTAGTTATGATCCACCCTTTTAATAAAAGTCCAGAAAAATCGATATATCCCATTTACCTATAAAAGGTTATGTCCCATATCAAGAGCTCCAACTATTACATTAAGTTGAAAATTAGTTAAATCTTTATACTTGGTCATTCTAATTCTAATAACGATTTATACGTTCTTCAGCAAGTTTCGATAATTGTGCTTCTAGTTGTTCGACAGACATCTAAAAGCTTATCATTCTCCTGGCACTTCATCTTGAGCATGTCAGGACTTACATTTCAAGAGTTTTGAGATACCTGAACCGACGTTAGGTTATCCAATCATCTGTCCACAACTTCTTTGGTGTATCCTCAGAATTAGAACCAGATCAAGGCAAGATAAAGGCTGAGAATAGTCCACTACAGGGAAATAACTCTTTAATCGGTGGTGGCCTAGGATCAAACACCTAATGTGCCTTAGTAAAAGACTTTAAACTATTTGGCTCTGTGGAGGACTTCTTTGTACCATTAGTGTAACTTTTCAGTTTATTATATCTTTGCATGTAATTTTTTTCTTGCGTCTGTTCCAGAGAATGATGTAAAACTATTATATTGTAACCTTATATACTCAGACTCTGTTAGCGACAGTAGCTTAGTTTTTCCATTCCGCTTTTTAGAAAAAAGCACATTTTAATACTAATGTTTGTTAAAGTTATTTAATTTTTTTAATCTTTGTGATGTTTTGTTAGTTTAACTAAAATTTACGTTCTTTTACTACATTTTCCCACTAGCATCATATGAATATGTTTAACAACGTCTCTCTGAGACATGATTTTAAAATATGGGAATTCTTTTGCGATGAATTTGTCTCCAACTGATGGAAAATAATAAACCATTGATGCTGCCAACTCTCCCCAGCAGCATATACACAAAAGTCGAAAGTGCAAGAACACTAATAGATTGTCTCTACCGACCGATGTGATAAAAATATCTGTCAAGCTCTTATTAGCGATGTGCATCAATTCATATTCAAATAGCTGATAGGAAACTTTCTACAAAGGGGAAAAAATATCGATGATATTTGTCCTTTTATTTCCGGTGTAGTTTTTGAAGAAAAGCATAGTACTATGACTATCATAAAAAAAACTTAAGTAAATAATACTGCAATTTTAAATTCTTGTTTTCATCCAAGTCTTTCTCAAAATCCAAATAATTTCTTGTGCTTCTTTTGATAAAGCAACAAATTCTACTTTCATTGTAGAGAAGACCATCCATTTTTTTTCCAGTTTCCAATGATATTGGTACTTCAAATTTATAATATGTCCAATAAGTGAGTTTTTGTCATATCTATCAGATGTCCAACTCGTATTAGAAATGTGGTCAATTGATTATTTGTACAATCTGTTAGATTATGCAGTGATCCATAGAATTACATTCTAAAACTTGGCGCAATAATCTCTAGGGAGTTTCCACATGATTACGTAGATTACGGATGTTGATTCCAAATCGAAACGTTAGTTCAGTCTTTTATTGTGTCTGTGGTTTGAACAATTATTCTTCTACAAGTTGGAATTTTAGGTTATTACTTTATGTGTAAGCCTATAACTTAAATTTTACACGCGCATGTCTATTATATTTACGGAATTCGATAGAGTAGCATTTCATAAAATTCAAACGGAAGTGCTTTAAAATTTGACTGGTAGAGTTCTTACTTAATAGTAATTAAATGTGTACCTTTAACCTTGGCTGCAAATAGATATATAAAATTTAAACCTGAAAATTCGGCTACGAGTTTTCTCCCCAGGTTTATTCCCAAACTTTTCAGCTTGTTGAATGATTTTATAAAAAAAAAATAAAAAAATAAAAAAAAAAAAACTCTCCAAATTCATAGTTTTTTGTTATATTTTGCCGTTAACCTTAACCGAAGGAGGTTTCAGCTATTAAATGTCGCCAAGTTGTACGTGATTGGTTCTGGGCCTGATTTACTGTTATAAAAATTGAGTAGAAGCATTTTAGTGAAAGTAATTGTTTAAATCCAACTTAGTAGTGGTTGCAAATTTATTGCTTCATCTATTAACTGAGAAAGTGATGAAATTTTGTTTGTGGATCCCCCGGTTCAGGCAGTCGGTTGTTCATAAATTCCTTATCTTATTCGGATAAAGTTCTTATAGCTTTTTTAACTTACAGTAGGAGTTTGAATTTTTCTGTTATATGGCAATTTTAAAATTTTAAGCATAGCATTGCGTCATATTCTAAAGTATTTTGCACCTATAATACTTACTCTCTGTCTTTTTGAGTTTATGAAGCCTTGAATTAAGTCTTTTTTTGGAGGACATTGCTGTATATTGTAAAGTCTTTTACACTGCAATATTAATTCTTTGCTGTTTTGAACTTTATGTAGTATGTATTCAATTATATTTTCTTCAAGCACAAGGCGATATATCGTAAAGCGTTTTGCAACTAATCTTTAATATTTGAAACTGTGTGAATTATGTATTACATTTTTTTATATTTTTAGAGAGCATTTTGTTATCCATTGCGACGTTTTGTTATCCATCTGAAAGCTCATTGGCTAAGTAGAATTCTACTTTTTATGCGAAATTATATCTTGGCTTCTGATATCCAATCTCCATATTAAACTACATATGTATTATAAATACGATCCGTTTTATACTGCACCTGTTGAACAATCGGCTTTTTTCTAACGTTTCTTTTAAAGTCCAACTACATAATTATAAACAATACTTTTGAAACTATCGATATTGATTTGAAAATATTTCCGTTGTCATTTTAGAAGAATTTCTGATGCAAATATATTTATGTGAGATGAGAATGTATATAGTCTCCAAAATCTATCTCAAAAACCTTAAAAGCAGCGAAAAAGAAATTTTAGCTTAATGAAATTATATAGTCTATCGAATATCAAAATGGACTTTGTTTTGTCAAATGATCGATTTGAGAAAAGTAAAATATTTTCTTTGAAAAAACACCCTATTGCGTATAGGATATTAAAAGACTTTCTTAAACATGTTTCATGGTTTTATGTAACATTTTGATAACATAGATAAATTTTGTAACAAGAAGTTAATTATTTTACGTAATTAGTTTGAAAATACTATTGAAAATATATAGGGGAAAGTACCCCAAAACGGGATAGCTTATCTATTTTTCGCTTTATTTCTTGTTGTGTGAAAGGTACATTCCAAAGCTAGAAGTCATTTAAAAGTATACCTTTTCAACTACTTAAAATATGACCTTTGTCACATTTGTTCAATAATATTTATGTAAAAATACTGGTTTCACAAAGTCTTACACGATCCCGTTTTACCCTACCAAGGGTGGGTAAAAAGGTATAGGGATTTTTATGTTATTAGGTTTTTGCTGATTTTACTTTTGATTTAGTTTTTAGAACAAAAATAGGCTACGTTTTTATAGGAAGAAACTTTTTCATTGTAAATTTGAAAAATTACATAACACAGAAATCGCATAAAAATGTGTCTTCTTCTTTTGCTCTGGAACAGGCTTCGTGGGCCCATCCCTGGCGGCTCGAGCATTGTATCCAGCCTTCTCCAGATTTCGATTCAAGATACAGAGCGTTGCAGAAAATACATGCTTCATCTTTTTCAGCTTCATCTTCTGAAGACGACGACGTCCAACCTTGGCTAACTGATGATTTTTTTTTTAGGTTTTCTTATGTTAGGTCCATTTTCTTCGATTTTTGCAAATGATGATTGTGGTTTTTTTTCAGGTTCAGAGTAACATTTTTTAACTTTATCTGCCTGTTTTGCATCTCCACTTGGTTTTCTTTTGCGCCTCGTTTGTTTTCTCTTCGGAACATTCAAGAGACTTGTTTTGGCAGCACTTTTTGCAGCTTTTGAGTTCTTTCTTGTTTTTTTTTTTGTTTTTTTTTCACACTCTTCTTCCAACTCAAGTTTATATGGGCTTCCTGTTATAATTGCTGTTTTCCCTCTTCTCCTATCGTGTTTATTTTGAGGTCTTGGTCCAATCACTCGTGGTGGAGGTAGAATTTCTTTGGGTGATATAGAAAATGGCAGTGAAGGACGATAGTATAGCCCAAGTCCTTTGTTTCCTGTTGAAGTGGATTAAAAAAGATTTTTAAAAAAACTCAACTTTTTTTTAATTTAAAACTTAAATTTTTGGTCAAAACATTTTTCTGACATACAGTTTTAACCTATAACTAAATTTTGTACATAACTCAGGCCAATTATTTGTACCCCAAAAGTAAAGTAAATTATTTTATTTCGAAAATATAATTATTTAAAATTAAAATAAATTGTTGTAATTGATTATACATATTTTAATTCATTACTTATTTCAATTTAAATAACTTAAACACATTTCCAAAACATTAATGGAAACGGTCGGGTAAAACGGGACACATCAAAATTGTATCCCGTTTTGGGCACCCCAAAAGTGTCCCGTTTTGCCCGACCGTGATGCTTTTGACAACATAAATGGCTGACCCCTGAACCGTCACTCACTAGCAATATTTAAATACATGAAATTGTTGTTAAAAGAGCTATGAACAAAACACAGTACTTACCGGAATTGTTCCGAAGGACTGAGAAGCACAAGGATAGTTGTTCAGCAGTCAAAAAAAGTACTAAGTAAGTAAAAATCTCACTTGGAAACTTTGAAAAAATATTTCTTTGCGGAACACGTGGCTAGCGTTGAGAAATCAACAGAGAATGCTCTCATGGTGGTCGGGAACCAGTTTAGCCTTTCTCCCGCGAAATAGCACCGCCAGTCAAGATCAGAGGCTCAATATCCCGTTTTGCCCGCCTATCCCGTTTTGGGGAACTCTCCCCTATATATATATATTAAATTTTCTATTATGAGTATATTTTTATAATTTATTTCTTATCTAATTATATACATAATTTATTTGATTAATTCAAATAATTATTATGTTGCTAAAGCGGGACCCCTATGGAAGAAACTTGTTAAATGTAAATTTTCCACAACTTTTTTTCAAAATGTTCTTGTACAGTGTATACAATCTATATAAAATATTCGCAAATTGATGATATATTTAAAAAAAATTTACAACACTAAAGCTTGTCTAGTTAATTGATTATTTCTAAAATAAGTATTTTTAGTACGAAAATTCTTACTTATTATAAAGTAAGACCGCTATGTTAATAAATAATTTTATCCGTAACTAAACATCAAAACTAAAGTAAATATTACTGTGGGGAATTGAATTATTTTAATCATGCAAAATACACCTTGGTATTTCAATCAGTTTTAATTTTTGACTAAACCAAATTTATTTTGAAATAAACTTTTACAAAATAGATTCTTAATTTTGTGTTTGTCATCTGTTTACTTTAAATTAATTTTCATACAATACGTTGAATGTTTTAATAAAATTTATTCACATTGTGCATGGAATAAAAATATTTACAAACATATAGTAAAAATGGATTTCATTCATAGTCAATATCCATTAATAGTGACTGAAGATTTTTAAGTTTCTAATATACATTTTTTACAGATATTTATAACATTTAATTACTTAAAATTCTGTCTATTTACATATTGCACACTTCAGAAACCGTTCACCATAAACTGTTAGAGTATACTGATGCTTTTTTCAACACTTGTTACTGACTTCAAATATATATGAAAGATCCATTCACTGAAAACATCATCATAAATCAAATTTTAAAATTGACAATGTTTCTAAAAAAAGTTATAAATTATAGTATGCAATTATACAAGATGTAATTAATTTAGAAACATAATTATTTTAGAGAGATACTTAAAATAAATTGTGAACTAAACTATTGATATAATTTTAGTAATATTTCATCTAGAGTTGTGGAAATTTTTTATAATGACGTAATAGGATTTTAATTATTAGTAAACATACAATCATGTTTTACTAACCATAGTAGTTTTATTAGTTTAAACAACTTTCACATAAGTGTTCATATTTCTAATAAATAGATATACATATATATTAATTAAGGATAATATTTGGAGCTATTTTAATTTGTAAGGCTGCTTTGAAGAAAAACACTATACCACGACATTGTATACTTATACACTTGGATATTTCATAGGTAAATTAGTTGACTACCATGTTATGAGTAAGATAAATTATTTTATTAAACATTTTTAATTGCATTTGGGAATATATTTACTTATTGATCAAGAGTATGTTTAATTATGTCATCAAAAATTTGTAATTGCATTTTGTACATAACAGTTTCATCTATGTGGTTCCAAGTTGTAATTTTTAGTTTAATTAGACTCAAATATGATTAATAAAAATTGTGAAACTTATTATTAAGAAGTAGGATAATAAATTAAAAAGTGTAAATTTATAAAATATATATACACTAGAAGTAAAATACTTCGTGTATTTTTTTAAGCTGTTATTCGTGATATATGTATATCATTCAATCTTTTCATATGGGCTGGTTTTGGTGGATATAATATTTGTGGATGAATTTTATGTGATCAGATGATGCAACAGTGCAATGTCCATTTCCAGATGCTCAAATTACATTGTCATTACACCATATTCTATGGCAGATTTTTGTCACAGTTGCGCAGCAAACGTGATAGTTTCATTCTAAAAAGTATAATTCTAGTTATGAAGGACGGAAACAAATATTTTCACGCTAAAAGGAAACCATCTTCAATAAGGTCTCCATAAGTTCGAATCATTCTGCGCATGCCGATTTGTTTCCGAATCAAACAGTTCTGTGGTAACATTTCCATTTCTATTGTTCGTGGTCACAATGTCCAACTGATCCTCATCTCTAATAGCAGTTTCGAGCTGCCTTGACTCAGAGCTTCTTCTGACATCAATGGAACTGTGGTTGCTACTACACTCAGACTGCAGGATAGAATCACTCGTGCTCGAGTCTCTTGAAACCGAAGGGGCGCAGCTGTCCAAGTGTCTTTGCTGCGCCACTGTCTCGTCTTCAGTCGAACTCTTCGTGTCACCATTGCTTATGAGGTTCTGCAACTGCTGTGACTGTATCTGGTTCTGTGACGAATAGAACTGAGAATACAGCAACGAGGGTGGCACCATGGGCGGCGTCAAGAACATTCCTGGCATGATGGAGGTGTTCGGATTCCTGGAGGTTGCTGAAGTCCCATTGCCGTAGTACCCATGTCCGGCTGACAAAAGACTGTAGCTTCCGTGGCTGACTGTGAAATAGGGCAGGTTGGTGTTGTGGTGCCCTGCCGTTCCAGCTGCCAGGAAGGCTAGAGACGCGGCGTTGTTGAAGTGGTGTGGAGTTGTGTATGTGCTGCAAGCTGCTGATGGATTTGTGCCTGATAGGCCATGTCTGAGTTCTGTGAGACGGTCTGTCAGGCAGAGTTCTGAGGCTGCCACCATAGCGTTGTTGTAGCGGGCTACGAAGAGGGAGTCTTTGAGGGAGCTAGGGGAAGGCTGTTGTTCGTTGAGCGATGGGAATGATTGGGATGAATTGGATGAATGTCGATCAGGAAGAAGACCTGCAATATAATATAAATATTTAAAATACAGTACTATTAAGCGAAAGATTCGATAAAAAAAATTTAATAGACCAAAAAATAAAAATAGATAAAAATTAACTGTTATAATAGTATTACAAGACTCAAATAGCTATAATAGTTTATATATAAATGCACAATGCTCATATTCGATATTGTTTTGTTTTCCCGTTAAATTAACATTTTCCTGAATAACTATGCACATAATGCAAAATAACTCTACTGATACAATTTCTTAACGAATTATGTTCTTAAAAAAATTTAAAAATTACGATTACTATTTTGTACAGCCTTGGTACTTTGCCTAAAGATAATTTGAAACCAAAATTTGCATTTCAAATTAGGAAACATTGAAAATAATGATTTTCTTGATAACTCAAAGAAATGGGGGTGGATATGTTCCCGTTAAGAAAATTTTCTTATGTAAAAAAATCTAACTATATAACATTGTATTTAAAACAAAATGGTTTAGTATATATACTTAATAATATTAATAGATTATTCGCTATTGGCAATTCTGTCAGAAGCTATGTAGTCTCTCCTAAAACCCAGTTGTTATTAAATTGCATTTATGTTTGCACTTCATAAAATATTATTAAAAAAATTCATGCAACTACATATTTATTAGAACGCATTTAAATAAAATGGGGAAGAAATATATAGCTAATGTAACAAAATATCCCACCATAAAATAGATGACTTTTCCACCAGTAATCTTCTCTTTAAAAAATGTCATATTCATAAAACCTAATGATACCTCAAATGACAATTTAGCGACGTACTCTATCATACCCCAAACTACCCAGCAACTCCTAACTAAGCCTCTAATAGCACATCCATTTCTTACAAATTACTTAATAATTACTTTCCTCTAAACTTCCCAGTCAACTTCTCCACAAACACAAAAACACCAAAGCCGATAATTACTAAATAATTCCCTCCTTTTTCATTTTTTCCCTTCTCAACAACCCTTTTATCGCTTGCACCATCGTCCAACCCACATCTTCAAAAAGGATTGGAATATCAAAAACACTCATCGAACAAATTACATCGGTGGGTCGATAATCCACCACGAGAACATATCCGATGGTGGTATCCTAAAGTAGGTTTTCCTAAAATAAGCAATTAAAAGTGGCCCCACTGCAGCGTATCATTTAAAACGAGTTAATATGCATCAGGCCACAGCGCCCTACAATCCATCTTGCGTTAAAGTCCTCCAGCCAGCCTTCCCGATGGCCGACGGATCCATCACTGTCAACACTTCAAATGTTAAAATGATTATAGCAAGGAGCTTTCTTCCTCAACTCTACTCCACACTTTCTTCCCCACCTCCCCGTCTCCTTCTCTTAAATATATCAGACGCCCTTGCCTTAACTTCATATTGATCGGTTCTTTTGCTAATGAAAGCTTGAACAAAGTCAATTGCTTACTTTTCGCAAAATTGTAAAAGTGGTCTGTTGACTTTGAAAATTGTTTCTCTCGAGGAACTTGGGCAGAAAAATGAGAATTTTTCACGGACCAATCTGAAACGGCCACGTCTACATTTTCTGTACGGCAAAATAGAGTTATAATTGGTATTTTGTTTTTAAACGCAGGCGCACTATTTGTCACTTAGTCTAATGAGTTGAGGGGGAGGGGAAGAAACATTAGAAACTTTTCTTTACTCCGTAGACTTACTCCTGATAAGTTTTCTTCTACGAAAATGATGTATTAAAGTAAATTTTGAATTAAATTTATATTATTAATCTATACTATATATTAATTATTTAAATTGACTAATTTTAATGGAAGGGAAAAAATTTATAAACCACTTTTTTCATAATACTAGTAGGTACTACAACTTTTTATGCAAATGAAATATTTAAAGTTGAATAGCACACTTACTTACCAGCTAAAATTTTAATTTATTGATGGCAATTGATTTATATAAAACATTTGTATAATTTTTCGAAGACACATAAATTTGAGATTTTAAGAAGCCCATTAGTTTTATTAATTGTACTTTTACAACAATGTGTAGGAATTATCACAAAGGCGACTGTATTTCTCATGGTATATAAGTGTTAGTTTCTATCTATCTACATATATATAAATTAAAATAGATCTTTTCAGTTGGTATGCTAATTGAATTTACAAAGAGTTAAATACACCTTGATAAAAAAAATATTTTTTAAATGATGCATAAAACAAAAATCTTGAGATATATGACTACGTTCAAAATGAAAATATATAAATTTATTAAACATTCATTCCCAAAATGTATTGCTTACATTTTTAATTCTAAATCAGAACTTACTTTTAATGTCCATCAATTTCAAGTGAAATTAAGGTGTGCTTTTTAAAATGAAGTGCAAAGATTGACAAGAAGGAAGATACCAAATTAACCATATACAGGAGACATTCAAAGATAGTTCGACCACGTTTGTCTTGATCCTTATCGGACCATGGTTTCTCTGATCTCTTACAACGATTATGTGTTATAAATCAAGCTTTGTCTGTATTTCAGAAGTTGCCTAATTTTGGGTACTGCATCTGTCTTGTTCACCTCAGTACCTTAACTCAGACAACAACAATTCTCCAAAAACATCAGTGAAGTTTTATTTTCCATAAAGCCAATTAATTGCACTTCCTCAGTGTGGTTGAAAGGAACCAGACCAAAAGAGTAATAAATTTTGTGGCGTGACATTAAATAATAAGGTGAAGAAAAGCAAACATAAGAATGGGCGTTCCTGACCTGTAGGCGTGGTCTGAGGTGTAACGTGACCCGAATCATGAGCAGTGACGTCAAGTTGAGAACATGGACCGAACCCTGCTGCTTGCTGCAAGCCGTGTCCAAGGTAGTTGTGGTAGTGAGCAGCTTGGTTGCTCCACTGGGTCTCGTTTCCGAATGCAAATGCTTGAGAAGGATCTGCAATCAACAAGACATACCAGTTAATAAGTGATCACTTTTTCACTGTACATCGATTGAGGGATTTAAAATTGAAACCATTTAAATTCTTGTTTCTTAACATACCGTGCAAGGTAAGCAAAACCAAATTGCTAGAAAACAAATTTGAAAATATAAAGACATTTTCTTAAAAAAATGGACAGTTGAATGCCCAGGATCGTAAGATACAATACTCATTGAATATCACATATTATGAATAAGGAGACGTAACATCTATAGTACCTTAATACCCAATCGGGAAAACAATGCACTTTCCCAGAGCCCACTTTTACTTTTATAAGTAATCCAGACATTTTAAATTTCTAAATATTATTTCATTAAATTCTATTAAGAAAATTTTTATTTTAAAATTATTTTGCTTAATATACGGTAGTGTAATATGCGATAGTGTGTATACGTTAGCGTTTAATTTATACTACCTAATCGTGAAAGAAAATTGTTATGCCTTCTATAATGCGAATTCGAAGAAAATTTTAAAGTTACAAGAGGATTTTTTTCCCCCATGACTCCCAAAAGCCTAAATAAAGTCGTGATAGAGTTAGCTTAGTAATTTAGGATAAGCTCTACACAATTGGTCCAAAAGTCTCTTCAATATTGTTAACGAGTTTCTTTAGTGGTTTTTTTTTTTTTTAATTTTTTTTTTATATAGATTAGACCATCTAACTTACCCTTAGTTATGAATTGTGAACGGAAAAATAACGACAATTTTGAGTTTTCATTCCCCTAAAGTCAAGATTGGCAATAGTTCAAGCTGATTTACAAATATTGCTTATCCCGAACTATTGTGCTTTTGCAGATCATTGAGCCTCATTTTTAGAACTCAAACGACTGGTGCCTAGAGTAGAGTATGCAACTATTAACTCTCACCTTGAGCCTTCTTATTGAAATCAAAACTGTTAATTATACCTTAAGATAAATCGACAAAAATATGCATACTGTGGTGATTATGTCTGATAATTGAATTGATTACACTTAACCCGAAGAACTGTACCATTATTCAAATTAAAATAACTTAGAACGCTTAATTAAAAACTAAACTAACCATATTGTGAATCCTCAGTGAAATGAATATTTTTCTAAGAGATAACAGAAAATCGAGGAAAATTGGTGCCACAAATACTTAACGAGGAAATATCCTCTAACAGCCAAACGTGACAGGCAACCTGTTCCATTTAGGAAACATACCCAATCCCATGGGGTTCGTCGAATCCATTTTCATCATCCAGGATAACCACATTGTCGGCTGATATGTGGTCGCGTTAATAGAGAGACAGTGATGGCATGCCCTATGGTACCTGGGGAATATCAAGGTATTTATCTTGGAGAGCTTATTTTTATCAAATGAATATAGAGTAGATAAATTCTGTATCCCAGGCGTCCTTGTAATAAGACAAGTTGTATCTGTTTAATATTGTAAAACCCAGAGTTATGTTGATATCAAGATCCTAAATAAAACTACGAACATATTTCGAGGATAAATTCTATCTCGTCATTACTTGGGAGTGAGAAGGGGAAGGGGGGGTCGAATTTGTCACAGTTGTAAATTGTTATCTGAGCGTCAAGGGAATGGGCGAAATTATACAGTTGTTTTCCCTGCAATAATTTTTAAATTTTATTTCTGATCCAAATATATAATTTTTTTAAATTATTTTTTATTTGTTTTGTTTTAAGTAGGTTTTAAACTATCATCCTAATAAAAAGATTTAAAAAATATTTTATTTTACATTTTATTTATAAATTTAAAAAGGTTGTGTATTGCTGGAAAAACTGGGGATCAAATGACGGATATATACGCCCGTGACCCTCAGAAGGTTAAAAAAAATCGCAGATTTATAATAATTTCCTATATAACTTGATTAACACGAATACATTTTTATCTAAATCTTATTTATTAGTTAATTGTGTAAGGAATACTACACCGTACTTGTTATGTCGAATCTTAGTCAAGTTGTTATTTTTCTTCTCTCTGGCAATTTAAGTTGAATTTGATATTTTGAATCCCATAAAATTCAGATTCCGCAAACCAAGGAACCAGAGAGTTGCCAAAATGAAAATACAGTGTCTCTTATCAATCTAAATTCAAAAAGTTATGCACGAGAAAAGAGGGGGGCTATACATTGACTAGAAATCTATAAAGTTTTAAAAAAATTACCAAGAGTACATCCTTACAAAATGAAAAAACAAGTTACCAGTTCGAGTTCACAATCATGTAACCACGATCTGATGTGCTATGTTTAATTTAAAAAGGGAAACATACGTGTAGAAAATTCTTATAGGGTTATTATTAACAATGTGAGTTATTAATATGCGATATTTCTCAAAAGAGGTCTCCAATCATTTTGACCATTTCCATTCTAACAAAGCAAAAATAACGTATCAAGAACTTGAATTGCTAGTAGAATTTTCGCATGACATTTTCAACAAAAATAACCTTTTATTACAAGGCTGAATCTCAAAATACCCATGTACCAAACCTTCAAAACCAATCATATAACTAAATTGATCACTAAATAAATAAATAAGAAAGAAATTTCAGCAATCTGATACAGAACTACCTCCTCCAATATTTAACGAGGAAAAATCGCTAACAGCTGAATCTGACAAGCAACCAGTTTCACTCAAGATCTCTCGACCCCCTGGGATTCCATCGAATCCGTTTTCATTCCAGAAAACCACAACCTCGGCTATTATGCGGTCGCATTAATAAAGAGACAGCATCTCTTGTCTTACAACACTAGGGAATATCCGAGTCTCTTTCTGGCTGCATGTCAGCTTATTTTTATTAAATAAGACTGGATAAAATTCAGGAAGGCTTTCTCAAACGAGGTTGGGATTCTTCTATAAATTGGTTACTTTATCTCTCTATGGAAAGTTTGACAAGGTTATTCCAAGCAAATCGACCTAAAGTAATATGTATACATTACTTGTGCTTTATGAAAGTTTGTTGTAAAGTTTGCAGCTATTTAATTACACACTCAGTTAAAAAAAACTAATCAATTTAAGATGGTTTGAACTGAAATAATATAACCCATAAAAACAAGGTATATAAAAAATCCCTATTTGCGTTGTAAATTTTTATATTCAATAACACAGCGCCGATATCGAAAACATTTTTATCAGCAAAATGTGCGGCAAACTATGTTTCAAAATTTATTTATTAAAAATGAACGTGAATGTATGCTTACACATCCAAAAATCCTTTATTTGTTCTGATTCAAGTAATTTTAATATTTATTTATTGAAAAGAATTTTGGCAAACAATGTGAAAAGAGTTTCAACAATGATCGGTTCAATGCCATTTTAATGCGATTGGGTGACGGCAAGTTGGTTAATTAATATTCTGTAAAAGCGACCTTTTAGTGACAGTTACATCCCCAAAATTCGATAGAATGCTTTGTCATCGACATCGAATCTAACTGCCAAGTTTCAGACTGAATGGATGACGGAAAGGGAGTTAATTAGGTCTCCGTAGATTTGCCCGCCATCGGCAAACATACCTAAAAATTCGATTTTGTGTGTATGTGGGGTTCCCAGTGACTTAGTGTTAGCGCATTGCGCTTCCACGCCACAGGTTCGCGTTTCGATCCCCGGACTGGGCAAGGTTGACTCAACCTTTCTTCATCTCTTAAGTGGGTTTATTAAATGAGTACCAAGCTTGCTTGGGAACTTAACAATGGGGGTTCCGCGTTAGACTGACCATCTGACTGGAACATTGCTCTATGGCCCTCGGGGGACCATGGTTAAGTAAGCTGAGTTGGGCACAGCAAGCTATGGCCCCTCACTGGGCTATTACACCACTGAGTTTAGTTATTTTAGTTTGGATGACGGCAAGTAGTATTCCATAAAAGCGATCTTTTAGTAACAGTAACAGTCCCAAAATTTGATAGAATGCATTGTCATCGAACCTATCTGCCAAATTTCAGCCCGATTGGAACAAAAACACAAATTCGACAAACAAACACACGAAATTGAAGTTTATATTAAGGATTTAAAAAGCACTTGAATCTTTGGATTAATAACACATTGAATATGTATAAATTAACGACTATCTAAAATTGATGAGTTTAGTTTATAAAAATTCCTCTTAGAAGTATTACAGCTATGTGGAATATACTTAAGAATTTTATGCAATGAAATTTTTTCACGATTATTTTTTATAAATGTTTTTCAGTTTTAATACTTATAACATCATGACGAGTGTTAATCGTGATTTAAGATTAGGAAGAAGAATCACGACTACTTTGAGAGAGAAGCAGTAACAATAATATTTTTTTGCAATGATTAAATTTTTTTTTTTTTTTTTTTTTTTTTTTTTAAACATAATCTCTACCAGAGAAATAGTCTCAGGAAGTACAAGCTAACAAGATTCAAATGTCAGTCACATTTGACAATCCTTAGAATTAGGTTCTTTGTGACATCATTTAAAAAGGTGATCATAGATAGTGTTTAGAGTTTGTGTTTATGTCTTGCTATCATGTTATGAATAATGGCTGCAATGGTAAATTTTAACTCAGTCGAATAAATCTGTACTTGAGGAATGAATTTACAAAAGTTACTAAAAGCAATTCGATATAATTAATGGAAAGGCAGAAAAATGTTAACGCATGTTCAAAGGCAAACCGAAGGCTACTATTTTTCTCATTACATAAAAAAAGAAAACGTACTATTTTGACTTTTTATATAAGTCCAGAAAAATATTTTTTTTTCTTTAAAAGGTGAAAGCTTTCGGTTATACATAATTACATAAAGAAAATATTGTCTTCACAGAATTTTTATGGGTGAATTAGTTAAAATATTGAAAAAGTTAACATAAAAAAAACAAAGATTTTCATATTTTATCTTTTACGTTAAATGTTATATTTTAAAACAGATTTGAAAAAATAAGCTTTTGTGAAGAGAAAAATGTTTAAAACTATATAAATTAAATGTTCCAAAAATTTGAATATCCAATTGTTAATGGTTCTGGAGTTATATCGATTTGAATTTGCTACATCTGTGAAAGACACTAATGCTCGAAAAACGCACTTTAAAGTATTTATATCGATGCTTTAAGCAGAGTTTCAGAGCGTTACGCTTAATAGTGATGTCTAAAAAACAGGAAATTTCGTGGCGTTATAACCACCTAAGGAATAAGATAAAAACATCATTCTTTTCAGGAATGTATGACCAATTTTTCAAATAAAAAAAAATAAATTGATTTTTGACGAAATTTCGGTACTGGACCCCCTTAAATAGCTACTTATTTTTTAAAATCTAAAGTACTTTTTTTTTTAATTAAAAAAAAACAACTACATACGACAGAAAATACTAAATTTTGTTTAAAATTATGATTATATGCAACAGTTTTCTCCATATAAGAAATAGTCATCTACATCGTATAAAATGTAAAACAATTTTTCCGAAGGATCTTACAAGGTACTAAAGAACACGAAAAAGAACCTCGTGATCTAGAATACGAAAAAAAAAGGCGGGATCTATTTTTTTCCTTTTTTTTTTCTCTAAGAAGTTTATCTTAAGTCATGTTTTTTATTTTTCTAGAGAAATAATGAGCAATATTTTTTTAAATTTAATATTTTTACACGAATACAAAATATCTGGTCATTCAATTAGGAATTTGAACCGACTAAAGTTTAAAACATCTTCATTAACTTGGGGAGAAATTAAGAATAATAAAATTAATCAAATAATAATGAAAACTGTTAGAGAGAAAAATGGTATTAAGTAAGTAGTTTAAAAAAAAAAAAAATGTGGAAGAGAGAAGGAACAATCGCCTAAGCCAAAATATTGGAAATAAACGATTTCCTAGACACACTTCCGATAATTGCCTGCTTGACCAATCTTTATATAAATTTGACTTAGGGACAAAACGTCTAATTGATGAGTTATAGATGCGACAAAAACTTGTTTCAGTATCTGGAGATTCTTAGGGTTCGTTTGACGCAACAAGTTTGTTACTTTTGCATTAAATTTTTTGTCAAATTGTAAATTTGAAACACTTGCTGTCTCTTTGAGGGTCATTTAATTTATTGTCTTTTTAAACTGGGGTTAAATTAGGTTTTTTTTTTTTTCTTGTTTTTTTCACTAGTTTATATTTTTTGTGTTTCTTTGAACGAATTATTTTACTTTTTTGTTGATGTTATTGATTAATAAAATGAAATAAATATGCAACGCATATGCTAATACAATGTATCTTTATTCCTCAGAATATTGCCCAAAACTTTCTTGCCGATAAACATTTAGTAAAAATTTTTATTTTTAATATCATATGTATTTTATCTCAACGCAACTTCCTCAATAAAATTTTCCTTACTCATAACTTTAATAAAATACATAAGATAAACAAAAGGTGAAACCGAGTAAAAGCTTGGCACGCTCCTAAATTCCCCAAACTGCCCTATTTCATGTAAAAAAAAAAAAAAAAAGAGAACAAACTCACGGCGAAAAAAGTCAAATAACAAAGTTAGTGGTACAACACCACCCCACTTGCCCAGAACCAACCTTCTTTGGTTTTCTCCTACTTTTCTTCCCTCACCGCCATCCTTATTTCAAACTCCCACATCAAACTGATACAAGAAAAATAAAACCAAAGACAAAACACACTTACAAACATACCTATAGATTCACATAGGCAAGAAAAGAACTTTCCACAAAAATTCACGCTAGGTTACAACAAAGAGAGAGAAAAAAAAAAAAAAAAAAAAAAAAAATGAACAGAAAGAAAACTAAAAAAAAAGTAAGTGAAATCAAAGAAAATTTCCCAAGTTGAAAGTTTTCTCCTTTTGTCACCATAGGGCTGGTAACTTTGTTTGGTTGAGGGGGAATTTCTATGGTAACCATTCAAGTGCGGAATTTATCCGCAGAAGGTATTGAATACTCGGTCCGACTGGAATTGTGTGGATTGTGACTTAAATAAGGCTACTTACTTTTCCCAGCACAGATGAAATAAAGAATAAGAGGGGAAATTGGATCCGATAAATTTCCCTGTTTGTTAAAAGTTTACCCAGTTTTTTGGCTTTTCAGTAGGGGTGTGGAATTGAGATTGTCGGCGTAAGTGCTTGGCATTAATAAATTGTCGAAGAATAAGCTTAGCCATAATAAACTGTTACAAAATATGCTTAGCCATAATAAACTGTTACAGAATATGCTTAGCCATAGCAAACTCTTACAGAATATGATTTGCCATAATAAACTGTTACAGAATGTGCTTAGCCAAAACAAACTATTACAGAATATGACTAGCCATAATAAACTGTTACAGAATTTGCTTAGCAATAACAAACCATTACAGAATATGATTAGCCATAATAAACTGTTACAGAATATGATTAGCCATAATAAAATATTACAGAATAGGATTAGTCCTAATAAATTGTTACAGAATAGGATTAGACGTAATAAACTGTTACAGACTATACTTTGCTACAATGACCTACAGCATAATATTGTGTAAACAACTTGTATACAAGTGCTTGTCTATAATAAATTATTTCAAAGTACGCTTATTCACAATAAATAATTATATAAAATATTTAGCCATAATAAGCTGTTACAGACGGTGCTTAGCTATAGTGACTTACTACAGAATTTAGAATACATAGCTGTTTAGTTGAAATTCTTATAATTATATAATGTAAATATTTTATAATAAATGAGTATAATTTTTTTTGCTTTGATTTCTAAAGAAGTTTTCAGATTGCTTTAAAATGGTAATAATCATATTTAATTGAATTTCATTCCCTTCAGAAATATTTCTATGCACGAAGACTAAATCTTTAAAAGGAACGTGATATATGACATAAGCTTCTTAAAATGAAGTCGTTTGATTTTGAAAAGCGTGACAAAGGGAGATTTTAAGGAAACTAACTAATCCTGCAAAATTCGAAAGAAAAAAAACCCCTGTCAAATAAGAAAAATTACAGTTATTGTTTACATAAAAAATGTAATTCTATTTCTATTTTGTCTAAAAAATATCAAAATATGGAGAGAAATGTGCAATTCTTCGTCACTTTTTTTTTAAAGGCTTGTCTTTATGTTGTCCTCCAGGGGATCGGGGAAACGTGGTATTCTGGCTAACCTTCCAAGGAAATATGATTTATTCGTTCAATTTTCCCTTAGGAGAGTAAGAATCAAAACAAATGGAAGTTTTATTCTTAAAGATTAATACCAACTGTTTCGAAATATTTAGAGAAAAAATGGAGATTTTGAATTAGCAACTGAAATTTTTATTTTTATTTTTCTGCGTCAAAGTTGGACTTTTTATGCAAAAAACTTTAAAAATGACAATAAAAAATATTCAATCTTAAAAGGAGGATTTTTTAATCCCATGTTAGCTCAGTAAAAAATAATGTGAGCTACTGTTTTATGATTATACATAGATTTAACAAATGTTACTTTCAAATTAAAAAAGAAACATTGAAATGACTTGGAGAAGAAAGTTTTATATAAAACGAGAACCTTTTCATTTATATCTGCAATTGTAATTTTATACATTTCCCCCTATTTTATTAAACTATTCAAGTCTTCTGACTTTTATAAATATTTATCTTTTAGTTTCAAAGATGAACTAAAGGATAGCTCATAAAACAACAACTAACGTGCAAAATAAAAAAATACTCGCATGTTTTCCTGTTTTGACAATGAGACTTGGTGGTGGGGACCTACAAAGATTCTGAAAGACCCTCTATATCTAAAAGTATCTAAAAGACTCTACATACATTTAAGATTTTTTTTTTTTGTGAACTAGAAAAATATATCTTTGGATTTATCTCTGCTTACTTAATAAGTGAAGGGAGGGAGCTGGAGGTTGTTGTCTCAGGTGTAGGTTGTTTATGTCACAATTAGTTACTACTGCTACGTAATTTAATATACCCTGCGACAATTATCTGAATTTTCTTGGTGTTTCTGAATCTGTAAGTGTTCACTTATTGTATTGGTTAACTCTTATTTTTCATTCAATGTCAATATTTTTTTAAGGATTCCATAAAATTGCTTTAATCCCCTCTGCATCCACGTTGAAGTTAAATAGTTTTTTCAGTCAAATATGAATTTGTCTAAAACTTCTCCATGAGGATGGTTGTACCAGAAAGCAGGGATTGATTGTCACATAGAAAAACTATCCAACACAGTATTTTTACAAGTTTCTTTGCTTATTTTGGTGAAAGATGATTAGAATCAAAATAAAAGGTCAAACCGAGATGAAATTGCCGCAATATCATACTTACAACATACGTGATACCGAAAAGTAAAGTGACTGATGTCATAATAATTACTGTAATGCATATTTGCAGATAAATACATCACTGTCCTTCAAAGTAGTTTCCTCTGTCTACAAAACACTTCTGACAACGTTCATACAAGTTCTTGAAACTTCTGAAAAAGTCCTCCTTTGAGACTGTCTTAAGTCCCTTGGTAACAGCAGCTTGAATGTCTAAGATGCTTGAAAATTAGTTTCCCTTCAGTGCCAATTTCAGTCGTGGAAAGAGGAAAAAATCTGCTGTCGCTAGATCAAGGGAATAAGTAAGGTGTAATACTAGTATTTCTAGCGCCAGCAGATTTTTTCCTCTTTCCACGACTGAAATTGGCGCTGAAGGGATACCGATTTTCAAGCATCTCAGACATTCAAGCTGCTGTTACCAAGGAACTTAAGACAGTCTCAAAGGAGGACTTTTTCAGAAGTTTCAAGAACTTGTATGAACGTTGTCAGAAGTGTTTTGTAGACGGCGGGAGCTACTTTGAAGGACAGTGATGTATTTATCTGCAAATATATAATACAGTAATTATTATGACATCAGTTACCTTACTTTTCGGTCTCACCTTGTAGTTCGGAAAGTGAAAAAAAGACCCAAGTTTCACTGAAATTCTTAATTAAGTGTTCAAATGTCGTAAATTATTCCTGGTTTCCTTTTAATTATTTTTATCAAAATGAATTTTCGACTTTAGTCTGTTCTTAATATAGTTTATTGGAAAACTTACATTATTTTTGTGACACTTAAATAATCTGTAACAACCAACTCGAAAGTTTAACAACCTACACAAGGGTTTTAAGAGGGTTGTAAAAAAAAATTTGCCCATGCAATTTTCTTAAGGACCATTTAATGCTATGGCCTCAAAACAGAAGAAAAAATAGTTGAGGATAGGGTAATGGAAAAATAAAAGAAAAAAAGAGCAACTGTAAACCATGTCTCTCTTAGAATTCGAAAGCAAAACTTATGATGACTTTTTCCGTCCTCCTCAATATTTAGATTTATCAAAAATTATCTTTCTACAAGAAATTAATTCCAGGTTTTTTACACACCTCCATGTGTTCCTCCTGGTATCCTCATAGGAAGGTCCATCCCCCATTCTGTCTTCCTTCTCATATGTTCCCATTCTCTTAGGGGATCCACAAACCTGGGGTCAAGAAATGGTGGCCGATGACCAAAAGCAGATGCAAAGGCTCGCAAGTGGTACTGCTGCCCTGAAAAACAAAGTATCTCCTTAAGAAAATAGCAAAACATTTTGAGAAAAGATTTGGAAAAATTAAGGAGTACTAGATAATTGCGTACACATGCTTTATTTTGGTCTGTATCAGCTTCAGAACCTTTATTTCTATAAATCTACATTATTACTTTCTTTTGTGCATATAATTAAACAAGTTGGATTGTGACAGTAACTGTCACTAAAAGACCGCTTTTATACACGTTTAACTACGGTACATCAGGCCTATGTACCGAGCATGTACAATTTGACGACATTTAATGAGATAATTTTTTTTTTCTATTTGGATTGATAACAAAAACCCTGTGAATCGGGAATTTTGTTTTAAACAAACATCTCACCAAGTTGACGAGTTTGGTGAAAAATTTGGTGAAAAAACTTGTAATCGAATATCCAATTTTTAATACAATTTTAAGAATACTAACTTACCATTGAGTTACCATGAAAGCCCTCTTCGGTCTAATTTTGAAGAACTTCTGGTGTTGTAATTTACCAATAAATTTTATCAAAATCTAGTAATCTTATCGAGACCTTCGAATTGATACGTGATATATACCTGTAGCATTTACAATTTAGATTTAACGAATTGCAAATTTACATCTGGTCAAAATTTATGAAAAACATTGCTATGGGATTTCGTATTTGGTATTTGTAGTTTTGTCTAGTTATGTTGAACTCAGACAGGTAGACGAACCTAGTTCATGTATAAGCTTGTCACTTTATAAGTTGGATAAAGATAAATATATCAAAATTTACTACCTATATTTGAATATACATTCGTTTCGATAATAAATTTAATTACTGAATTAAAACAGGATGTAACTAGATATTTTTAAATAATTTTACACAATTTTGATCTTATTTACGTGTCAAATATTAAATAAAAGAGGGGACATAATTTTAAAGATAAAAAAGAATAATGCAGTTTTTCATGATAAACTTTTGTTGTTTACGGCACCAACAAATACGAATAGACACACGTGTAGTTATTGGTGTCATATACTTTCATACTAAAACTATATGACACCGAAAACTATAAATAAGTAGATGCAATAACAATGTAAAGTAGAGTTTTTAAAACATATACATACGAATAGTTTCATATGAAAATTCCTTAATTTGCATAAACCTGAATCACAGTAAATTTAACGATTCATAGATTTGGCATGGAATATACATTTTAATTGAGTCTTGTGTTTTAAAAAATTTTATGCACAGCACAACCGTCAGCAAATATGACGACATTGTCAAATATTCCACACCATTCCTCTTTCCCATCAACAATAGCTCTCCCTTTCCTAAAGCTCCACACCCCAACTCAGTAATCGAGAACAAACTTCCATTTCATTTTAGTCTTCGCTCCGATATATTGGCTATGAGCAAATGGGAAAAATCGCAATGTCCAAAGCTGGCACGGCAAGCACCCCCCCCCCCCCTTCTCCCACATTCTACTCCCTCCAAACAATATGAAAGGCGGAAATGCCTTAAGGCTGCAGACTTAGAAAGAAATATCTCCCATATTGCAGCTCGTTAGGCTAAGGTGGGTACTTTGGTATGCCGGTTCACACAAGTGGTGCTGATGTGTCTCCAGATCCAAGAAAAATAACTTGGACCCAGGCTGCAGAAATAAGAAAAGGAGACTTGAAGATACGTCTAAGATCTTCATTTTCACCATCTTTGCCCTTTTTTTTTTGTACTCCCGTTTTCTTTTGGCAGGGCAGAGATTATCACTTTTTTATAGGGCTGAGTGAAAAAATGAAATTTTCAGGGAACTCGTTTGTGAAGATCAAGAGGACCAGTAAGAAAAATTGTTTTTACTTTGGCAGCTGTGGATGAGGTGACCTTTGTTTCAGGTCCGAAGAGAAAAATGTCACTTACGAATTGAATTTAGAAATATGCACTTGGAAGACATACATATTAAAAATTTTAAGCGTTAGTTTAAAAAAGGTCGTTCTGGTTTAAATTAGTATGACTTCATAAAATAATCTTTCAGAATTTTTTGGTATCAGTACACTATTTGTTTCCTCATCAATCTTGCAAGAATTTTAACGCTATAGGCATAATGGGCCAATAGCGTTAAAATTCCATCTAATAATTATCATTATAAATTATTCTTCGTTTTTGTGGATATGAAGGTATGTACTGAGTCGTCACTATAGAATGACAATTTTTAATACAGAATGAGTTAAGAAAAGTTTAATCGTCAACTAAATACATTTAATAAACGTTTATTAAAAAAAACATTACCAAACAACAATAAATTAGTAAGTGACGTTAAAATTTCATTTAAGAATGCTTAATTCCCTTTAAAGTTCATACATGATACAATTTAATTAAAGGGAGTTGTTACTCTCTATACCAGTATTGTTAATTTGGCATATTTCTCAGAAAGTATTTGACATAGAAGCCTAATTTTTGTTCAGTACATTTAGCAGAAATTTTTATTCTACTTAAGTTAGCTTTTGATTGTGATTCTTTTACTTTTATTTTAATGAATTTTTGTGAAAATCGCACAAATTTGTTGGAAATCACAATTTTGTTTTCCCGAAAAAAGCCAAAATAAAAACAAAATCTCACTTAAGTATATGCAGATACATAAAAGGAATATGTGGTAAAAATTCCAGGAAGACAGTTTGCTCAGTTTCTGAGAAAAAGGTACATGATTAATGAAAGATCTAATTTTGTTTAAAGAAAACTTTACTTACACTAATAAAAATTTTGTCATAACAAAATTATTAAAAATACTTCTATACTAAACTTCAACTTAACTAGACATCACTTAGACGGTAGATCGTGACAGTGCTCATAGGTATTTAATCCATTTTGGCGGAGTGAAAGCATAATGCTCGCCAAACAACAACCCTGTAGAGAACAAAAGGCTATAAAGTTTGGCGAGAATTATGTCTTCACTCCGCCAAAATGGATTAAATACCTATGAGCACTGTCACGATCTACCGTCTAAGTGATGTCTAGTTAAGTTGAAGTTTAGTATAGTTGCGGTATTATTACAAATGAGGTATCCTTTTTTAAAGGGGATAATTTCAATTTTGATAAACAATGATAAACTCAAAAACGGTTATTTATAATTTTTTTTGGTAACAACTCCCCTTAAAGTCACACATGAATTCAACTTTCAACAGTACACTAGATGCAAAAAGTATTTAAAAAAAAAAAAAAAAAAAAAAAATGGAGATCTGAAGGTATGCACTGAGACGTCACCATAAAATGGCATTTTTAATACACAATGAATTAAGAAACGTCTTATCGTCATCTAAGTATAACATTTTAATGTCCTCGCCGAATTGAGCCCTCGACAATGGATCATTAAGCAATATTATTTAAAGAATTATCCCCCTGGCAACACAATGCGTTATTTTATCTTATTCGGAACCACAATTTCATTACTTTTCTTTTTCTTATATTGGAGCATCAATTTCCAAATTTCTTGACAATTCGACAGTTTAATCTAAAACTGCCACTTTTCTAAACCACGAACAATAACTCCCGCATTCTCACGCCTTGTCTGTGACTTAAATGATAACAATTTCACTTTACGCCATCAAAAAACTACGCCAATTTGCGGCTAAGGTCCCTTGATCCTATCGCCAACGGAAGTCTAAATTTATTTGTTGGAAAATCCCCCGACTCGTCTGATATCAGCAAAAATGTCAGTCCCAGAGTCCAACGATAACCCTACAACAAATGATCGAGCGAACAGCAACGCCTGCTATCAGCGATAGGGACAAAGGGATTAATTTTTTCCCCACTCTAATACCCACATTAATCAGCTGTAATGGCTTGTTTTTACACATATCCGACATTGTTCTTACTCTCGTTTAATGCGTCCATCATTTTTTAACCCCACTAAAAAACAAAGGTTTTTAGATAGGGATTTTTTTCCCTTCTACGCATAAAAATTCTGAGATTAGAAAAAATTGAAAGGTGTCGAAAGAGAAATTAACAGTCTACATATGGTGTGTAATTAAGGTATTAAGAACTTAGGTCTTGATGATTATAATGAGAGACAAATATGTATTTTAGTGTGCTTGAAGTAGAGTTAGTAATATATAATCAGGTAAACCTTAACGTTAGACCATGAGAAAGGAAAGATTATCCAAAAGTAAATCTTTTGGATGTCGTCATTGATGACTTTATGGTATTACAATTTTTACATCTGAACTGTAAGATTAGATATAAATCAGTACATATAAAGTGCAACGTCTGTTTGAGGGAAATTATTTAAGAAATTAAGGATCCGATTATAAAAGATTTATGGAAGTTTGTGGGGGTATATTAATTACCGAACGTAAGAAAGCAATATTTCATCATTTAGAAGTTCAGGATAAAGCTTAGAGTGCGATAGATTAAAATGTGGATAATGTAATTTAAAGGCATTGTAAGATATGTTTTATTTATTCAATAACGCATACCATATAATGCTAGTTTTAGTTATTTTTACAAAGTTTTACGAAAATAATTTAATTTTTTTTTTAAATATTTAAATAAGATAATACGATGGAAAATAAAATAAAAAGGTATATTTTCAAAATCTCAATTAAACAATTAACATAGAAACATTAAAATAGTTAGGCCAACTTCGGGAGGTATTTTACAAGATATTAACCTTACATTTGCATCTAGATTATTAGAAAAGCCCAAAAGTGCCAATAAATTTGATGATTGATTCTTGGTATAAGTAATATTTAAGGTATGGATGGATTGTTTAGAAATGGATTAATTGTCTTGAAATTTTTTCATTATACTCAAAACATCTCAGAATGTACTGCTGATTTTTTATTTTTTTTTAATATTTAGAAAATGAATAAAAGACATCAAGACAAAAAAAATTAAGGTCAATCATGTTAATATGTTTCATGAATTACATGCAGTTACAAATATAAATTTATGCCCAATGATTCTTACCATTTTTACATACATTGCAGAAATTTTTATTCATTCATTCATTTTTGCACGAATTAATGCGCATTACTTTAAAAGATACTTCAATAAAATGAAATGTGAAACTATATATTGTTTATAACATCAACCACTTTAACACTATCTATAGTTGAAAAATTCAGGCATAGTATTTAAAAAAAAACGGTTTAATATGTAATACCATGTTTAGTATACTGTTCTTAAGAAAGTTAAACTTTTTTATCATATTTAGCACTACATTTATCATAAACTAAAATATTGAACTAGGAAACACATTCAGTTTTTAAGTACTTTTCAAAATGACAGATGACAGACGTTAAATGTATCCGCCGAAATACTTGAATATGAGCATATACTGAATGAATTCAAATATATTTACATTAATTAAATATTGATAGCTAACTATTAAAAACGAATTTCTCGTGTCAAAAAGCTCTGTTTATTAAAAGTCACTAAATTTGACACACAAATCTTAAACTAGTCATAAAAAGGGAACAATAATATTGTATTTTAGATTTTTATTTTTGTAAATTATCATGTGACGTTTATAAATTTAATTTCATTCGATCGAAAAAATGTACGTTACAAAAGAATCCTTTTCAACTTAACGTTAATAAAAAGGGTTATTTTGGGGACAAAGTTTTTTCGATATTTGGTAAAGATTACATCGATTTATTGATAAACAATAGTCTTCATGATATACCACAAGTTTAACCGCATTGCCAAATTGGTATAGTGCCAAAACGTTTATCAATACTCTATACTTTTCGTTATATAATGATCAAAATAATTTCCAATAGGATATGATAATAATCTCTCATAAAGACCGATATGCGGCTTCAAGTTTCAATACCTCATCCAACATTATTTTGAATTTTCATAACTGAATTTTTTATAGAATGTAAAGAAATACCAGTAGTTTAGCAATATTACTGATGGGAAGGGGAGTATGAAGCTATTTGAAATTCATCTTTGAATATTCTGATTTGAAACTGATAAAACAAATATGCATAACCTGCCAAATAATTACCTTTTTTTTTTGTAATCTACCACTCTTTAAATTTCAATGAGGAAAGGAGTAAACGATTTTATTCTTTCCGCGAGCCAAATCATTTCTCCTTTTAAAATTAAGCACAGTTGGCAATGGATATTACGTTCCTAAGAGGCGTAAATTACTGATGAATTATAACTTATTTCACTCGATTGAACTTTAATAATACAACTAATAAAACAAAGTTTTAAATACAAACCCTTTATATGCATTGCCATTTTTCATATTCATTAACATATAGCGCCGATTTTGTAAACAGCGTACCCTTGGTGTTTGCATCAAATTTTAAGTATCAAACACATTTCTATCAGCAAAATGTGCGGCAAACTATGTTTCAAAATTTATTTATTAAAATGAACGTGAAGTTATGCACTCACATCTAAATATCGTTTACTTTTTCTGAGTAAAGCTATTTTACTATTTATTTATTAAACAAATTTTGGCAACCGGAAAGTTTCTTCAATGGCCGGTTAAATGCTATTTTAGCGAGATTGGATGACGGCAAGTTGGTTAATTAGCATTCTATAAAATTGACCTTTAATGATAGTTACAGCCGCAAAATTTAATGGAATGCTTTGGCATCGACATCGAATCTATCTGCCAAGTTTCAGCCCTATTGGATGATGGAAAGTGGGTTAATTAGGTCTCCGTAGATTTGTCCGCCATCGACAAACACTCCCCACATACACACATGATCAAATTTAATATAAAGAATAAAAAATAAAAAAATAAATAAAAAACGATTGGACAAGAGATGAATACAATCATCTCATCCCTTTCTTATATTAAACATACTTAACTAGCTTTTTTAATACACATATCATCCACGAACACATATATTCCAGATATTCTATAAAACGCAGTGAAAAAAAATTAAGTTTTTAAATACAATTTAACAGACATTGCAAGTCATTCAACCGCCTTAAAACAAGTAATACAATAAATTTCATTACAATTGACTGTATCAGGGATTACTTGCAGATCATAAGGCATTAATAATTAGTTATTCAATTTCAAAACATACTAATTAGACACACTAATGACTACCTGCTTCATAATACGTTATTTGAAATTCATAATTTGTTGCTGAACTTCCACTAAACGCTTTTTAATATCACATTTTGATTAGCACATACCTCACCACAAAAAAGTATTACAAACGTACATCGGTATTAGACTGGTCATTTCCTTTTGAACCATCACACTTTGAGTTGCACTTTTGTTTTTCGAAATAAGTTAATGATAGCATTGATTAATGGTTCGATTAATGGTTGAATTACTTCTGTAATTGGCTGGTGATTGAATACATCCTCTTTCACCTTATGCCTCGTTGACATTCTAATTGCTTGACATCATTCCGAGATGTCATTTTCCACCATCATTCTTTTGTATATGTATGACGTATATATACTTGCTGCATATGATTAAAAGTGTTTATCACTATTTTGTTTTAATATTTATTGTATGGCATGCATTGCTCAAAATTTTTACTGGATAAATTACTTATCTTTGATAATTATTATTTTTATGTTTAGAGGACAATACTCTTTTTCATGAACAAACTTTTTGATTTAAATTTTAGTTGCTTCTACTTATAATGGCTATATTGATTTGTATACATGCATATAGAATGAAGCTTTAACAACTTATTTTATAGTCTATTCAAATATTTTTTTTATAAGAAGGATACAAAGCTTACACTTAAAATTTAAGAATAATGCTTGTTTTCTACTAATTTGTTACTAAGACTTTATGCATGTAAGACAAAATCTACTTTTTTTAGAAGGTACTAATGGCTGATGTGTTACGAATGACGGATAAAGAAAAACTGATGTAGGGGACAAAACTCATAAATGACAACTTTAAGATCTCTTCATAATTCTAATTTTTGTGTAAAACAATATTTACAATGTATGTATGTATATATACAACCAATTCATTGGCATTGATAATATTTTTTTTACCTAAAAAGACAAGGGGGGGGGGGATATGACTAAAATTAAAAGATTCCTCACAGGCAGGCAATTCTCTATGAACAAAGTTAAGACTTCTTCTACCGCAAAGACGAAATTTGCATTCATAATTTATACTATTGACGCAACTTAATAACAAAATTTTTCATAAAATATAAATCTTAAAAAAAAAAAAAGGAAACATGTTTTAAGCATGTTCAGCACGCCTTTAGTACTATGCACTTTGAAACACAGAAACAGCTATGATCAAATGATCAATCAATTCAATTTTGAGAAACAAGCCAGGAATGACGTATAACAATATATATATATATATATATATATATATATATATATATATATATATATATATATATATATATATATATATATATATATATATATATATATATATATTAGCGACTTAAGAAAAGCAATGTATCTGGGGGCAACTTTGGTTGTTCTATATTTAAAGTTTATCCAAACTCGCACATAACTCCATTTTGGCTCTTTTTCGACATTACTGTTTCAAATTCCATAATTATTAATGCAAATAAAAAATGTCCAAAATGACACATACACAAATTTCATACCCTATTCTAAGTCCTTTGTCGAATAACTCAACGCCTCGCCACGCAGTCTTCGAATCTTTTGTGTTTACCCATAAAATTACCACTCTTCTGGATTCGAATTAACTGGGCGGGACTTCCAAATGACAAATGATGCATCCTCTGATCGCTAAGATACCGAAACGTCAAATTTCCTTTCTCGATTCTCCACTCTCCACTTTTAATGCTTCTTTTATATACTTTTAGTTTCTTTTCTTGAGGTTATTAAAGGCTTTTGTATCATCATCTTTAAGGAATAGAAAAAAGAAAGTAAAAAAAAAAGGAGTCCATTCCACCTTAGGGTTGGTGAATCGTTTTGTAGCTTGTGACCACGGCACATGCAGATTAGAAACTTCTGTATTACGCATTGTGTGTTTTGCATGTAATTAGGATGTTTTTTTAACTGGTGATTGTGGATGTGGTTCTGTGCCGTTTGCACTTCGCTAAACTTTTATAGATATTGTTACACACATTTTTTGTATATTGTTGTAACCAGTGACATACTAATTTAAAATTTTATCTTATTTTATTTGTTAATAGAGGTTAGAAAAAGATTGCAACACCTTAAGCAATTGGGAAATTTCGAGATGTTTCTATTATTTGACCAGTTGGCTGGATATTTCGAGAAAGTTCTCACGCGTACCTATAAATTGAATTGCAGTGTGCCTGTCCTGAATTATCGCTGAATTCGAAGTTGTTGTTATTGAAGCTTGCGTTGAAGCTTGATAGTAACTACACTGTTCTTCGATTAAATTTTGTAGGCCTTTGAAGAGTGAGTAAATAATAGTTTTTATCTAATATTGTCACTGTGGAATTGCCACTGTGGAAAATTCACATCAATATGTATGAACTTGCTGTAGATAGATCAAATTTGTTAGGTTGATAAAATAACTCTATGCAGGGCATTATGTATTAATTATGTGGCACAGGTCACTAAGATTGGGTAGTTTGGGGTAAAAGTCATATTTTTTAGAATTTCGAGTGTTTTTATAAGCACGATGGAAATAAAAGGTAACATCTTTCTTTTTTATTTAAATTCTTTATATTAAATTTAATTCTGCGTTTTTTAATGCAAAATCACCAGAGGGCTAATTAACCCACTTGCCATCTGCCAATCGATCTGAAACTTGACAGATAGACTCTTTGCCGATGATAATATGTTCTGTCAAGTTTTTTGTGGTGGTGGGGGGGGGGGAGAGGCTATCACTATAAGACTTCTCTTACACATCACAATACCGCTTAGTATGCTTAATTAAAGCACTTTCTATCATCTAATTGAGCTCAGAATTAACATTAAGTGCTTTGTTAATGAAAACGAGTGTATATCAAGTTTTGGGGCAAAATAAAGTTAGTCCACGACAAGGAATCGATAGTTATCTTCGTAGTGGTCACACACTATGAAAACTTGATCTGAGCACAAAATCACTCAAATAAGTTGAAACAGCACCTAAAAGTTGGTAATATATATATAAAGGATTTATATTAAAAACTTTATTTTTATGGGTTCTATTTTTTTATCCCTTAAATTATAAAAGTAGGCACCCAACTTTACACTTCCATGTCTCATATTCTTACGATGCCTTTGTCACTATGTATATTTTCATATTTGTATCTGGATTACGTTCTAGTTTTAAATTAGAAAAGTACATTTTTATAGAATGTTAATTGTAAACTTGATATTTCTTCAAAAAATTCATACAGGTATTTCAATAAATTAAGTATTTAATGTATAATAACGAGAAAAAAAAATCGAAATACATACTTATTTTTTTATTCACAAAAATTTTCTACCATGCAATTTTATTTTGTAACAATTTTAACTTTCTACAGGAAATATCTCTAAAAGTAGAAAACATCAACAAATCTAATATTTAAATGAGGCCTTAGTCATTTATCAAGTCTAATAATATAAACTGTTTTTACTCATACATTTGGGACAAAATTAACTGAATGAAAAACATTTTCAATTTATAAAACAGCACAAACCTTGATATCGTTATTACGCTAATATACATAATTTAAAACAAAATAAAATTAAAGCAACACCTTTTTTGTTAAATTTGTTTTCAGTAACGATTTTTTTTTAAATCTTGCTATTTAGGATTACTTTACATTTCTAACCTGAGAATAATTCAAAAACACGTTAGACATTTTTTAGTAATCCATTGAGCAAAATAAAAGAATTCACCGTATTCATTAGCAATTTTGCCCACACTGCTTTAGAATAATTAACGCTCATAACGGCCATCAAATATTACACTTTCATTGTTGTTAAATGTTTTTAATATCCCCAGGCGTTACCGTTCGGTACTTAGTCCTAGTCTCTTAAATTAAAAATAAAGAAATCCAAAAAGCTAAAAACAATAAGGAGAAAAGATGCACAAAATTACAACAAAAAAAATCACTCTCGAGCCTAAAAACGATAACTGTGAGAAACATGCCTGAAGCAACTGGGGGTTTTTAAGATCATACCTTCCACACTTTAGATGAACAAAAACAAAACACTTTGTTTTTCTGTTTGCTTTATAGGAAATCTTTTTGAAACGCAATACCTATTTTTATAAATATATATTTTTTTAAATTATCTTTTTTACACTTGTCGTGTTGTAACATTGTCCCTGCGGTTCTTAAAACTCCCTACTATCTAATTAAGCAGAGATCTAAAAGTGGGCTTTGTTATAAAAGGAGAAGGGGAGAATGTTTGAAAAGTGACGGTTTATTTTTCTTTATTGCTATCAGTTTTTTCCCCTCCTTTTTCCCGATTCCCATTATTCGCGATTCGGGTTCGGTAAAAGCGGGTTCCTTTTTCTACTCGCGGGAATACGGGACTGACAATTAGCAAGGAGAATGTGGTAATTTGGAAATTTGATCTTCTCGAAAAGTGGTAATAACTTGAAACAACTGTGTTCTTGTTATTCCCGGCTGTGATAGCGGAGTTATTGCCGATTGAAAAACGCGACGGCAGGTCAAAAAAATAACGTAATAGATTAGAACTTAAGTATGTTTGGAAGGACAAGGGAATTTATGGCTCGTTAAGACCTGCTTTAAGTAAGTGTTGTTGACAGTTTGTTGAAAGTACTTTCGAGACAATGACAATTTTAACAAGCTTATTAAAGACATGAAAATAAAGGATAAGTTAAGTGGACCTAATGTAATGAACGTAATTTAGAACTACAATGCACGATTCATTGGGCTATAAGATTACTTACGTCATTTTTATCATATACTTGATGGAGATTACGTACATCTTTTGTTACTTATTACATACAGGCAATATACGTATACTTTAAAATAATACTGCATACATATAACATAAATAGAGATAAGATATAGTCATTCTTACAAAAAGGATGAACGGAAATATGTATAGGAAATCTTCGGCAAGGTTTTATACATATGTTACGAATAAAGTCATAAATCGGACAATTTGACAAATGCCAACCAGTTTCCAGATTGACCAATGTTGGCCAGCCAAGTCCAAAATGATCAAGTCCTTGCGCTATAAAACTTCAACAATCAACTAACCGAAATGATCACAAAAGAACTATTATTTTTTTTTCTAAAAACCCGGTAACTTTTTCCATTGCAGGTTTACGTTTAATTCAAAACTTTATCTCCTAGTAACTCTGATTTAACTCACTTTTAAACTTTTTTTCAAATTCAATAAAAGTAGGGTTTACACATTACAAATACCAAGTGATGCCCTAAAGGAAAACAGTAATTCGTATTTAGGTGCCCTTACAGCCAGTTAACACCCCCAAAAATTACTGATACTCCCTTCAAGCACTCGTTTGAGGCATCTACAATATAGTGTTTTAAACCACTTGCTATTTCAAAACTCAGTAAGGTAAGCTAAATGTGCACTTCGCACCATAAAAGAATAAGTAAATCACATTTCGTTAACAACACAAAAAATATCTGTTTTTTTCCTAAAACAGTTCTTTAGGTCATCACATTCTTAAAAACTCATCAGAGTTAACGCAATGGTTTTTGAATACTCTTATATGTATAATTGAAAAATCGAAAGCAGGTGAGCCAGAAAAGAGTAAATGGCATATAGATGAGTTCTACCGAAAAGCAACTAATGACTGAAATATTATCACCACAATTACCAAGTGAATGCCGTTACCAAATCAGAAACGATGCTTTCGCCTAGCGAACCGTTTTACATCAGCACAAGGAACATTGGCTAGGGATCTCCAGCAACTTCGCGAAATGACCGGACAAAGTTGAAAAGTCATTAATCATTTCTTTCTTTTCTAACAATATTGGTCTATCAACGTTGATCAATGTAGGAACTGGTCATCGAATGTAGGATATACAGATTTTTGACTTTTTTGAACGGTGACATATATGTCTCTTTTAATAGAGGATTTGTGTGTTTTAGTATTTGATGCTCATACTTATCTATGTAACAAATTAAACTGCAATAAAAGTATAAGTAAAACACTAGATCTTTAAAAAATGGGTTGTTTTTCATTTTTATCTTCGTAAAAATAGAAGTTGGAAGACAAAACATATTATCCTAGTTATTAAAACTATTTTATTTCAAAAACTAGTTTCACAGTTAATATCGACAATTGAGTACACAGTAAAATATTCACGAAAGTTTATTTCAAATTTTTATAAAAAAAAAAAAAAAAAAAAAAACACTTTTGTATTATTTATTAAAACTCACTAGGTATAAAATTGATAAACATTTCTATCCTTAAAAAAACTTATACCAATGATTGGAATGTATTTCACTGTAATAAACGAAAAAAATCATGTTTTTTTTTATCTCCTTTTATAAACATCGTACAAATAAAATAAATGTTTTTTAAATTGTTTTATTTAGTGTCCAAGAATGTGGTTTATTTAATATCATTTTAATAATTTAGAGAAGAAAAGTAGTTGATAAAACAAGAGTAGTTGCAAGCCAAGAGTTTTCATTTGGGAGAACCTAAAACATTATCTTAAAAAGAAAAAAAGAATCAAACAGAAAATACAAGCGAAACAAATGCGTACACAACTTCGTTTCAATACAGAATGTCATATTTCAGAAATATACCACTCCAATATACACTTCCAAGCCCTAATAACAAAGAAAAAATCCACTCTTTCTAGAGTACCTCTTCACGCTTCAGCACACATTCCTTCTTTTACCAAAAAATTCGTCACATTTCAACATCATACTGGAACCGCAGTTTATTTCCTTTCAATACATCCCCATTTTTCCTTCTTCTCAGTGTTGAGAAGGGAGGGGGGGGGGGCTTCAAAACCGATATAATAATTTTTTGTTGTGGCCAGTCCAGTCTTGCAACGAATCATCCACTCAAAAACTGTCATCCACAGCCATGAACTAACTCAATGGCGAAGCAGTCCACTCGGTTTAAAGCCATCATATTTTAAGACCGCAAAATCCATTACATTTCTTCAGCGACAAATCTCCAATGCTTCTTATATTTATTTACTTCTTTTTCTAGAGTTTCTTTCATATATATCCTTCCCCTGTGGCTAGAAGGAGGTTTTATTTCATAAGTTCTGAGATTTTTTGTGTTTTTTCCCCCTTCTGCGGGAAAGGATGTGTAAGAAAATATAAAGGACTTTTATAAACTCTCCAGCGAAAGAATTCTTTTTTGAAGAAAACAAACCTTTTCGTTTGGAAGAGGAAATAGATGACGATGTGGTGTGGTGTGATGAATTTCATGTATCATGTGTTGGGATTTTTATATGTCAAATAGAGGAAATGTGAGAGCTAAAGTGAGAAATATATAGCATGAGAATGAAGTAGAAGCAAGGGCTTTCTTTGTATGAAAACTGGAAAACGTACAAAAGAAATCCATAAAAGAATATAAGATACAAATGTATAATTCTCGAGTAACAAATTGAATACTATTGGTGAATATTTGAATTCATTAGTACATATATACCCGAAACTCATTCGAAGTTACTTTATACTTTTTACTTTTGATTAACTTTAAATAAACTTACTTGAAATGTATTTAAAAGTCTTATTACTTTTAAATAAATCATAAAATCAACATAGAAAATTCATGCTGTAAGTAAATAAATAAAAAAAAAAAAAAAGCCTTTTGATTAGGAGCACTCTTATCTCTATTCTTTATCAAGCACAATATCAATGCTCAATAACTTATGAAACATTGTTATTGTTCAATGGATATACATTGAACAGAGTAAAAAAAAATAATCAAATTCATAACCGACTATCATTTCTGTCGTAATCTGTTACTGAAATTATACAGGCGTATCAATGTCATTCATTTTAAGAAACAAATTATCAAATCATTTGCATTATCTCCCAAACAAGGCAATATTCGGAGCCCCACCCACAAATTAATCTCACGTCCGAAACAATGCGTAAATAATCCGATCGACACTTCGCGATACTCACGCTTTAAATGCATAACGAAAACTGGCCTTTAAGTCATTCATAATAAACACCACCCCTCCATAAACCATAAAAGGAAACGATCATTTTCATTCACAAAACTAACAACCTCCCCCATTATTAATATCATTCTTTCTCTGGGCACTACTTCACCTTCACAGAAAAAAGAAAAAAAGAACCCTGTTTTTGTCTCCAAACACCCTTCGAATCAATTAAGTTCAGTAACGCGAGACTAACGCGGTCGACGAACGAAATTGTATAGTGCCCTTTTTTGAGAAATATCCCTCAAATTATGGAATTCGAAGCATCAGCCACTATTTACAACTGCCGGTCGGCGGACGGATACAGTGCCGCGATCCCGCACTACTTCCATCCGCCAACCCCATACCCCTCTACGGGCGATGCTCCCCTCCGCTGAGTAATGAGGGTGCGGGTTCCGCTCCCGGTGTCAAATCAACCTAAGAAATACGCGCTGATTACAGGTTACAAAAACCCATCTCACCCTACCATCTCCAGAAATGAAGAACTTTCACGGATCACTTGGCGATCTCCCCTTTAAAAATAAATGGATATTTAAATTGGAAGGATTCGTTTTTCGCAGACGAATTTTCAGGTGTGAGATTCTTTTTCGCGAGATAGATCACTAGTTTTTTTTATTGCTATCTATTTTTTCTCCTCAATCTGTAGCTTTATTTGTATTTGTTTTGTTCCCGAAATGATCTCTTGGGGTACTTTTTTTTTCTCCCCCCCTCCCAACCTCGTGACGTTTTTTGGTTCCTATTCCATATGCGATTGCACACAAAATGATAGTTAAACGATTGGGTTTGGTCATCTTGATGTATAAAGAGTTGAAAAAGATTGATAGAGAACTATTCATTGGATGATTATTGATGAGATCTTTGACTCAGAGAGGAAAGAGATCTTAAGCTTAGTGAAGCGTTTTAATATAAATGTCACTTAATATTATTGTTCTATTTGTTTATACTTTAATGCTATTTCGGGGAATCTTTTTTATACGTTACGTATCGTTTTTTAAGTTCTATTCCTTATTTGATTGCACTTATTGTAGTTTAAGTATTGAGAAAGTTATATTTATATAAAAATCATGTATCAATTTCATGACATAATAATGAGGATTATTCCAACGATTTTTTGAGAGACTAGTTGAATTTATTGAAGCGTTTTGATGAAATCCTCATCTTATATATTCAGTTTTGATGGTGTTAAACACGCGTTTTACATCAATGGTAACTTATTCGAACATTAAACATAAACAATAAATATCTTGTATCAAGAAATAACTTAAAATATTTTTTAAAACTCCTTTCGTTATATCAAAATGTTTTGTTAGTTTTTATTTCTGGGAAGAGAGTGATTAAGAATAAATCTGAAATCTAAGATATTTAAAAACTTTTATTGAAAAGGATAGAAAAATATGTATTTTAGAATTTTTTTTTTTTCTTCTACGATATGTAATAGTGTATTAATTTTGAAATAAGGAAAAATTAATACTTTTGAAGTAATATAAAGCATGCTTACATATTTGTTGAAATAAACTTACAAATAACTAGGTAATATAATTCGGTAGAACTTAAGTTTTATGAGAAAAGCAAAATCATAAAAATGTTTAACGTTGTTGATTAAAGAATGAGCAAGGCATGGTTTAGGAACAATCCCAAATTTGAATATTGGTTTCAAACAAATATTTAGACATTGCTTTAATATTTTCATGTAAATTACTATTGTTAGAAAATCACTTTTTCCTTTCTAAAAAAAATGCCTGGGCCAAAAATTGTTAAGAATCAGTTCTCTCTAAAAATAATACTATACGGGGGAGACTATTCCGTTACAAATTTGTAATTGAATTAATTTCAAAATCTATCAAATTCATAAAAAAATACAACTTTCCACGAAAAAATATGTGCAATTCAATGAAAATAGTTCAAAGTAGTAGCTCCAATTTAAAATTACAAAAGCAAACATACAATGTTAGACAAAGACTAAATAATTCTAGTTAACATAATAAAATACTTTCTTAAAAATAACTACAAAAATTTTACTTTTTGAATAATGGACTCTTTATATTGTAATTGCTTATAAACCTAATATATAATTTTTTTTTTTTTTTTTTTTTTTTTTTTTTTTTTAAAGTTTAGGTTGTTTTATGAGCTACATCTTTTCGAAGGAATGATTTATTGCAGATATTGCATAAGAGAATCCATAAAATTAAAATTTGTATAACACACAATTTAATCTCTAAATAATAAGGTAAGTCCTTTGAAAATTTAGTAATATTGAGGGTATTATATCCTCATATTAGATTTCCATAAGTTTCATATTCTTGACAATTTAAACACAATTAACATGTCTCCATAAAAGTTAAAAAACATGACATTAATAAGTAGCGTATTAAAATACAAATAGTTGAAAGAAATTTTAAGCATTTTCGTTGCATTTGACAAAGATTTAGGATTTAAAACATAGCCAGGGGAAAAATGAATCTTATGATTTACAAAACAGGACTTTTGAATTCCATTTACTGTTTATTAACCCTTTGAAATCCATTGAGATACATATAACCTGTTATAAAATATGTCTTGAGGTACAAAAAAATTATGTATGCAGTTTAAAATTACTTAATTTTAACAGAGCAAAAAATATTTAGGAACCAAAAAATAACAAATTTGAATCTCAAAAGCTTACAGTTTCAAATTATGTCTCTATAACCTTTTTCGAGTTACAGTTATATTATTTTTAACTGAAACTAAATTCTACATTATTTCAGTAATAAATTGACTTAAATCAAGAAAATGAAGTAAAATATCTTTCAAAGTTACAAATAAAGAAGTTGCTAGATGATAGATATCAAAATAATCCATCTCTACAAACATCTGTCCTGTCGTAACGTATCTGAAAACTCGTCGAAATCGTCTCTTCAATAAATTTAACTTTTATCTCGCGTCCTTGGTTTCTTTCAAGAAAAACCAAACAAACCCAACTCTCCAATTGCTTCAAGAGTAAGACTTTCCGATTTACTACAATCATCTTTTAAACTCGACCACAAAACCGTTAAATCCCTTTTTCCCAAAACTAGTTCTTTTTATTCGTTTTCTGCACTTACCCCTCTTAAACGTTTTATAGAAGATCTTTTCTTTGTTTTGTTCTATCCCTTTTCTGGTCTATGTATCCCGATTCAATCTGATATAGGTTCTCCTTTCAAGAAAGACAAAGGAAGTAGGGTTCAGAAAAGAGCGGGAAAATGGAACATGGAGTTTATTTTATTTCCAACCCTCCTGCTATTGAAGTTTCTTTGTGTATATTTGCTCGGGTTCGGAAATGCTTTTAAAAGTTGTGGGAAACCAATTATATGTTTTTAAGGTTTGGTGGTTTTAATAGTTTTAAAATGGTTGGAATTACAGTAGGAGAAATATAGTAACAATGTTTATTCAGTTTTATATTCGGAATGTAATTATTTTAGATGTTTAATTCATGGTAGTCATTCATCAAATGTTAGATGAGGATTAGAATAGCCTCAGCAAGATAACAACCAAAGAAGGGTACCTTGACGGAACTGATATGATTGAACTTCAGTATATAAAACTTATATTTGAACTTGCAAAATAATGAAGTTCCAAGTATATTCGAACTTAAGGTATAATTTGAAATCAAATATCATTATTAAAATTTGCATTGTATGAATTAGTTGAGTTTGCTTAGTTACTCTTCGATATTCCTTGTAAATTAAAAAAATGAAGTTCAACTGATTTTAACAGAGAGATAAACAAAGATATATTTCCAGATATATTTGATTACGTTGCATAGATTTAAAAAAAAAAAAAATAATAAACGTGTAAAATCTTTCTTTTAAAAAATATACATCAAGTACATAAAATCTGCGGTTTACAAATATTTTTTGCATATAGTGAAAACAAAAAGTTTACAAATATTTAGCCAGATTCTTAGAATATTTATTAAACAAAAATATTTGTTAGTACCTTTCTTTTAAAATAAACTTACCTACTAAATTATGTAATTGTTGTTGTGATAGTAATGTGATTGTAAGTGTTGTTGTGAGAAGTAATGATGTTGTTAGAATTATTATAGTTTATTAGATTCACGAGTTAAAAAAAAACTTAATTGAAAAGCAAATGATTTTTTTTTTTACTAGTATCTGATGGAATGTCATAAATACTACTTTTGATGAAAATTTATGGCTACTTGAACATCCTAACTATACAAAATTAGAAATCATCATTTGAACATTTTAATCTAAACTCAAATGTTTTTTATTAAAGAAAGATGAGAATTCATAAGTTTTAAATATATATTTCGATGCATATCACAATATTGAAAGTAACATTCTAAAACTAGTTATAAAACTTTAAAAAAAAAAAAAAAAAAAAAAACTGGTTTAACAAACTTATCTACAACTATTCTAACTGCAATTCTGAACTATATACATAGTTCTTTCAGATACTGTTCAATTTGTTTTTGAAAATCTCTAAAAAAAAAGAAAAAAGAAAAGCAAATCTTTTAACACTAACTTAAAAGCATCCTGACATGTAATATTTGTACGTTCGTCATCCAAAGGAAATATCATTTTGAAGAAACTCACTTCAAATCAATTCTCTACTTTTGTAATAGAAATTCAACAACGCAAAACGCTTTCCATCTTTTCCCGATAGAAAATGCAAATCTCCCATTCCAAACTGCACGCTGAAGTGACTTACACACATGTCCAAAATAGAAAACAGCGCGCACCGTGCACAGATGAAAACGGGCAAGAAATCTGCCATACATAATTTAAAATACACAAGAAATCCCATCCGTGTGTATGACGAACCCCAAGGGAGATAGGATGGTGTAATAGGAAAGGGGAAGATGTATTATATAGAGACAGACAGCTAGTGGGTGTTTATGCAAATAGCGGAGGACTCAGTGAGTTGTCACCAACAGCTGTGTCTCCAGCCTGCACTGTAGGGATGGTTTAACCTCGCTGCAGGGGTTGTATGGATGGTAGGCCGACAAATAGGGTATTCCCTGTTGTGATCCCCTATTAAAACGGATTGGGATATAGGGGAGGGTGATGTTCGAGGGGTCAGCTGGAAATAGAGGGGTGACGTATTCAACACCTTAGTTGGGTCACTGGTTCTTCATAATGAGCTGCAGTTGTTACTAGAAGTAAGGAGGGCTGGTGTGTTGGGTCTGTTTATGACATATCTGAAAGGTTAGTTTCTGATATAAGTAATGTTTTTATTTAAATTAGTTGGGTGGATCAACATTGCACTTACTCCGATTGTGTATGAATGGGTGATCTGAGTTTATGAATGAAATATTTATGTTTTATTTTAAATCCACTTTGGTATTAGTTTCACTCTAAATTTCAATACCGATTGCCTGTACCATTTATCGAGAAATCAGGAAAGATGGTTACAGTTATTTAACGATAAACGGTGCTCTGTCACGAAAATAATTTATCAAAAACATTACTTGCAATTTGTTTCATTTTAAAGCATCGCTTCAAAAAAACGTACGTGACTTCAAAATATATTTTAATTGTCTGAATAAGTATCCATATCGCCATTTTTATAATGAAACAAAACCACATCAAAATTAAGTAGCTTACATAAAATTAGCCAACATCTTGCACTACACTAAATACTATAAATACAAATGAAAAAATAATGACTTAATAACACTTAAGGCCCACTTAAGTTAGCTTAGTTTGGTTCCTCCCTACAATATTCCAAACGCTGATCCTATTGCCTTTTAAAACTATTTACTTCTGTGCAATAAATGTTGTAGTCTTGCAAATACTGCTTGCATACTACTTATCAATCATTCTATTGCAATAAATACTTTTTTTCTGTTTTGTTTTGTTTTTTGAAGTCATAACCATTAATATAACTAATATGCTAGCCCCTTGTCTTGATATATACACCGTACTGTCAACCCTTGAAATCATCCTGTTCGATATTCAAATAATTTTCTCACATTGTTTCTAGACCTTCTTTCCCTATTTAGATTCCTCAACCTAGCTCTATAATCCAAACTCGAGCTACCCAGTAAAATTATAGTTGCTCTAACACACAAGTTCAAGTCAACATCGATAAAATGCGGACAAAACGAAAACGAAACTTAGGCAGACACTCCACTACTAGTGGTCAACCTTTCCCCTTCATCTCTCCAGCAACACTTGACCAGCCCCTCTTGACCATCAGATACAAACACCTTCGGCCTTCCCCCCCTCATCAAACGGGAGAGGGGAAGGGGGCAACATTGGCTTTCAGTATACAAACTTCCTCTGCTCGTAATTATGCAAATGTTGATGTCGTGTGGTGGACTAGCGAGGCCTGCTCGTTAGCAGTGGAGGGGGCACTACAAATACTATTGATTCTCTTGCAGTGGGTCGGGTAGTGGCAAACCTCACTAATGACGACTCAAGGTGTCTGTGTGTGTGTCCGAATGAATATTTGAAGCAGCCCGCCATTCTCACTTAATTGACCTGGACCATTGCAAACAAGATGAGATGGGATTGTCTGTGAAAAATATAAAAGAGGCATCATGATCCGATTGACATATCATTGATTATTTTCCTTTTGGGATGTGGTGATGCTGCCTATGATTACTATGGTGGTCCTCGTTTCGGAAATAATCTTGGAAGATGGACAAACTGCAGTTTATTTAAAATAAAAAATAAGTTTGAGGTATATTCGTTAAATACTTCAAGTAATGAGAATTAAAACGAAGAATAGGATTAAACTTGTTTTATTTGGGGGGGGGGGGGGAGAGAGGGGAAAATAAGTATAAAAAAAGTTTGAGTTGATATGATATCTTGTAATATATATTATGCATTGTAATATATATTAATTGTAATATTTATTATAGACTTAAAAAAAGAATTAAAGTAAGTTGAATGTATTTTTTTGTCCCAGTTTTTCATATAAATTTCCTAAACGTTGGTTAGGAATGTTCGGTATGGAACGTAAATTTTAAAAACTGTATCAAATAGCTTATGTCTGTAATTAACCGCAGAGCAAATCAAGTTCAAATTTTAATTTACTAACAAGTATTTCATCAAAATGTATCATATCAAAAGTCACAAATAAAAATTTGAAAAAGATTTCATAATTAATGCATCATATTAGAAACATTTAATGCACAAATTAAATTTTAGTGTTTATTTTTTAGTGTTCTGCATGTGATACTTCTAGAAAATATTAAATATATTGTTCGGTTTTTATTCATTATTTTTTGTTAGAAAATTTTTCAACCTCTACCGAAACATTCAGTAGATTTCCTAAATATATATTTTCTATATAATACAAAATTATAATAATGAAGAAAATATGAATATACCCATGATAAAATATATCAAGAAACTGATGATTTTAAAATATTATATCTAATAGAGAGAAAAATATATTTTTACAAGAGTCATAGTAGTATATTGGTAAGAAAAAATTGCACCGTTTCACAGAAATCGACTATTGATATAATTTTTTATTAGCTTTCCCACATTCTTCTTCTACTTTGGTCAAAAGAAATTCGTATATCTCTGGTTCTATAATCTAAAACAGAGTATTCGTTAAAAATAATGATTATTCTCCACTTCTCAAGCCTGATGTAAAAAACATTATAATGACAGAACGAAAATTTTATTTACGCGAATAACATCCCCTTTATTCCTACCAAGACAACCAGTGAAAAGGTTACAAAAAAGTAATACTTATACTCTTCAAAAACTTCCTACACAGACCAAAACTTATCCACCATTACTTTTGCTTGGGTAGACAACATTGCAATTCCTCGTAATGATTGCACCGAGAAAGCAGGAGAAGATGTTGCGAATACTGCATTGTTAACACCACTAACAATCACCCATCGTCTCATCAAAAGTAAATAAATATATACAGCCAAAATAATTGGACTAGCGATTATGATAAAAAGTGCTCTTTCCTTATAAGGAAAGCAGAGCGCGTGGATATGTTTTTAAAAAGTTTCCTAAAAGTGAAGTTTGGAGAAATTAATATGCCCCTATAGATGCTCAATGCGTGGGTCGTTGTGTGCTTTTGTTAACCTAAATTGCTGGCTCTTTTAATTTGGACCAAGACGTCGTCAAGGAAACTCAGGTTTGAGAGTTCCGGTGAAGTTACCTCATTTGGCGATTTATCCCAACATGCTGCATTTGAAATTTGTTCAAGATACATTTTTAAATTCTTAGAACAACTGGAAGATTTTGGTGTTATAAATCAATTGGAAAAAGCTGAAATTCGTAAAGACATCTAGGTGCGAATTCATCCTAAATATCATACAAACATTTAAAAAAGAATCTAATTGTTTTACTTCTAAAATCCTTTTAATTAAAATGATAAATTAAAAGTATTTTATTTTACAGAAATGTATTCAGTGCCATTCACAGTCTGGGTAATTCAATCAACCTTCGGAAAACTTCAACAATCAACAATTTAAACCAAAAAGGGACGAGTATACCAAAATATTTTTGTTATGAACTATTTTTACAATACATTTTTGCACCAGAAATTATATTAATATATTTAATACAAACCAAGTAAGATGTTAAGGGAACAGTTGACTACTTTGGAAAATGTAAATGGTCAATACACGAATCATCCGAACCAAGTTAGCCAAAAATCGAATAACTTTTACAAGTATTTAAACTCTGAATGGTGGCCGACAAGTACATTTCCTTAAAAGCATTTGTTACTTGAAAATATGATTAAAAAAGAATTAAAAAAATTATTAAAAAAAAATAATAATACTTTTTTTTAAAAGCATTTTCTCTTCATTATAAGTTTGAACAACAGAGCTATATAATAAGTTTTATAAAAGTCATGGTTGTAAGACATTTATACTTATTTTTCAATTAGTTGTATGGATTTTTTTTTCTGTGTGTGCAAGTTTTCTATTTATGTGAATTAAGAATGACAAAGATAATTTTCATTTTCCCCCAAGAAGGCAGAAAATGAAAGTATAAAATTGATAAGTATCAACAATGAAAAGTATCATGTATGGTAAAATAGAAAGCAAACTTACATTTTAAGGGGGGGGGGGTAACAGCTTTACAATTGAGTTTATTTTAATGTGCACATATAAACATTTAACAACTTTTCATTCTCACGTATTTTTTAAATGGTATTTAAACTTCCCTATACTTCCATCCTAATCAAGAAGAAAGCCTCTCCAATTTTCTTCATTCCTTGTTCCTTTATACGATTATTTACGGTATAGTAGGCAAAAAGAAATCCTAACGATTACTGTATTATTTGTTCCATAAGTCGAAACATAAAACCTTTTTGCACCCGTGTCTATTTCTATATTATGTATAAAAACCAATGTTTATTTCTATATAAGGTACCATTTTCTAAATTCTGTATAAAAATGCGTTAATAAAGGGTCGCCTACTATTTTATTGCAAAAAATCTCTGAAAACTTTTGAAGAAATCCCAAATTGTTCACCAGATCATTCATTTCATCATATACCGTAAGAAGTACGGTTTATGCTATGTGAAAAATTGAATGACCAAACTGTTACTCGTTTCAACATTTCTGCTTGAAGATTTACGTTCTTCATATTATGACGCTTTACGTGCTCGCTAATATTTTAGCAGCCCATAATTGGAATAAAAGGAAGAAATCTCGGGAAACAGAAAAAGAGAGGGGGAGGAAATGAGACAAGAAAATATACATATTTATTTTACTATTTAAGACATTTAAAATTTCTTTATTAATTACCTTATAATCAAAAAACTGTTTCCTCAAAAAATTGCATATTATTTATGTTTAACCTTTAACAAACAAAAATCATTTGAAGGGGAAAAAAATTGACATTATTTTCCTATTTATATCATAAAAATCGGTGTTTCACCTTAACATTAGTCAGTCAGTTTTTTGTCATTAATTACAGTTCATGGAAACCTTATGAAACTAGCTATTGCATCGGTTTTTTTGGATGTTAAAAACAAATATAGAATAGTATTAAGCTGTTGTTGAACTTTAAGAAGTTTATTTACGTTTTAATACGTATATAGCTTTTTATGACAAAGAAAACTATACTAGAAACCTTTCACAAAGTTTAACACTGGTATCCTTTTCTCTATTTAAAAAAAACCAAGGTTATTTAAATAGATTCAATACTACCTTTTTAGTTGGAACTGCAGTATACGAGTGCCTCGATTGGGATTTCTTTAAATTCACTCCCAAATTGGCGACAAACCAAAGAAGTTCATTTTGTTACAACCCCCATCCGAGATGAGCGGCGAAAACAAAAGGAAAACCTTCCTCGAACTTTCCAAGCAAGTTGTTAGTGTTGATTCCTCGACTTACTCTTCCACTTGACAAACCCAGAATAATTGTCCTGGAATTGGTCACGCTTAATCACTCGACTTTCTTCATGGTTCTCTTTTTTTATTCTTCCGCTTTTCATTTGCTACGCCATTTTTTTTTTTTCGGTCTTCAGTCCCTCCTTACTCACCCACCAGTGTCGCTTGGTTACGCCGCTTCTAACGAGAAAAATGCTCGACTTCGTTACAGCACAAGTTATCAAATTAACCCACTGCGGTCGTCGGGAATTAATTTCCATTTTCACCTTATTAGGGAATTAGTAAAAAGGCAGAGTGTGAATTTCGAAGCGAAAATCATCTTGGCGGGTTTATTGTGTCGAAATAAAAGGATTGGAAACATTTTTAATGAGAAAAAAGTGTAAGCTTATTAATATTGCGACGTAATCTTCTGAGTTGTAATCTAGGGTTACATTTAATGTGAAAATTATTCAATGAAAGAGAATTTGAAAGAGTTTAAAATTGTTTGGATAATTGCTGGATACTTATATTTATTTCTTTTGCACTTGGGAAGTCTAATTACATAGAAAATTGGTTTTAATATGGAAAAGTTTAAATCTGTTTTCCCAAGAGATTGTATATAAATTTTGTGATTTTTTGAAGGTCCATAATTTATAAATTATCAATAAATTTGCGTCTAATTTTGTTTGCTTATTGTATCAGAATTTTCAATCCTTTAACTGTATAAATTTGTAGCTATGAATATATATATATATATTTATAAATACAATGTAAAATTTTCTACATCTAATATAGGTGAACACATTTTGGAATAAACATATAAAAATTAATTAAACTTAAAATTAAAAATATTAATTAGTAATATTATTTGAGCAATTATAGGTTTGAAATTACTCTATATCGGTAACAACGGCCGATTTACAACGGTCCACATCGGGATTGGCCGATGTCGAGCAATATTGGCTATCGATGTTGTGCTAATGGGTTATACCTAAAATGATTCCCTGAATACATGTCCTTCTTATTTCTATCTTGTCCATTTCTTCAAAATCTTGGTTATGGTACAGAAAATACTCCCTTGTAACAAATCAGTATGTCGGACGAGATCGTTAACAAAATTCATTGCGCATACTTGTGTCTAGGAGCAGAATAAGCAACTTTGTTTAGATACAAACATTGGACAACTTTTTTCGAATTCAAGATTCTTCTTTTTCCTTAGAATGACGTGATGATCGACAAATCGGTTTAGATTACAAGTCCTCAAATGAAGTAGAAAAAGCATTCCCCGCATGAAAGATTGAGGAAACAGTAGCTTTTCCTATTAGGCCCAACGTTTTACCACAACATTCCATCAATCAAAGCCAACTCTTTATATTCAAACACAATCATTCGACGAATTGCAACAACGAAGTCATTCAGAAAAACTACCTGCAATTTCCAGAACACAATTGACCATAAAACACAACAAATCTTACCCAGTAATAACCGGGTACTGCGATAATTGCGTACACTTCCAACCCCGAGGCCCACTGAAAATTGCCCTCTAAAAACCCAAGGACCCCGCCTCTCTTATTAATGCGCTACCTTACAATGATATCCAACATCATTTGATGCCATTCCTCTAAGGTAAACTCTTTAGGATATCCATTTCCACTCAGGAAGTTGGCAACCACAGGGTCTTGGGTGAGGTCAGACGCATGGGTCACCGATAATAATTCGTTTTTGTTTCAAACGTTTCTTTTTTGCTGTTCTCATTTTTTTTACTGATTTAATGGTTCTTGAATTCTCACCATCAGGATCACCCTTGGCGAAGTTGTTGATAACTGGGCATTCGCCAGATTTGGTGATTGCACCTGTCTCGTATGCACAGCGGGCAATTACATGGCACAATAGAAGAACAATAACTGTAATTACCCATCTAGAAATCAAACGAGAATTTCTGATTCGGAAATGAGTATTTTTTTTATTGAGTCCCTCCAGTAACTTTTTTCTATATCTGTCAGATACATAATTGGAAATCAGTATTTATCTTTGTTGATAAAAATAAAGTGACTAGTAATAACTACCAAAACTTGATCCATTCCTATCAGCACATCTCTTGTTGTACATATTGTTTTTACTGATTGGTGTAGAAGAAGCTATACATTCTGTGTTACGCAGTAATTACTTGATTGTTTTAAATTTACCTCGGGCCAAAATGTCTAGGTAATTGAGAACAAAGAATCGATGTATGGTTAAATCAAACTGTTTATAACTCCATCAATGTCAAAAAAAGGGGCACATATTCTACGTATAATTTAGAATGATATACTATCAGTGTGTAAACCTTTCTACTAAGATAATATTTCTTTACCCTTTTTGAAATGAAAGTTGAAATTTTTTTTTATGAAATAGCTGTACATTTCAATTTTTAAAACTCATATGTATTTAAATTCACAAAAATACTTAATACGGATGCAGTAACGGATGGCGTAAAGAGATATTATCTAGCAATAATTTAATTTTACTAATTAAAAATGTAGAAAAAAGTTTAAAGTTTACTTATTTTTAATATTAAACGTAATCTAGTAAAACCGTGGTGATTAAGAGTTTGAATTTTATCAATCAATGATTTCAAATTACATTCATAGTCAAATTCATAGTATTATATTCATAGCCAAATTCGTAGTATTATATTCATAGCCAAAGTATTCTCCACTTGATATTCTAAATAAACATAGACAATTGGAGAATTCAAAGGTATCTATCTTTTAAATCATTCTCTAATTTGAAACATTTATTAAATTGAAATTAAATACACATTCATCAATTCAATTTTTTTACCTATAAAAGCAAAACACTAACACTTAGTATATAAATATAGAGATAAAAATATTATAGGCTCTAAGAAAATGACCAATACCTTAAATTTCCCCATATGATTATGCATTCAAATAATACTATTCACAAAAAAATTCCAGAATGCCAGCGCCAAACACTGCATCCAAATAAATGAAATCCGTTACAGACATAAAAAGCCATTTACCCGTCCCAAACACGGATAATTAAATGCAATAAGAAACCTCAATCATAATAAATACGTTCAGTCCAAATCCTTAATGAATGACTCCGATGCCCCCAAAGTACTAAAATCAATGTTTCAACTAGTGTGCTACATGTGCAATTTACATCAGCCCCACACCTAGATTGCCGGACCAAATTGATAATTTGTGCCAATGCAACAACAGTCCGAAGTATCCTCGCTCATATTTATTGTCGATAATTAAACGCGGTCTCGTATAAAAACAAGTGTCGTATTTATTATCGTAATCTGTCGTAATTACTGGACGTTTCTATACGTCGGGGAATTTATTGCCCTTCGATGTATATCAGAGTTCAGGAAAGGCATGGGGAGGGGTCGGGGGACTGCTTTTCGGTTTTGAGATTTCTTCTTGGGGCGGGGATTCCTGACAGATTGCTGAATTTTGTATGCAAGTCGCGTAACTGCACTTAAGACAGACTTCTGTTCTCAGCTGCCGTACAGTAGATGGATAGAAGATGAGACTTTCCGGTGGGTCTTTTCGAAGCATGGTGCCGTAACGTTACTCATGTTGTGCATTGCCTTGCATTTCTTGATGAAGACTATATGAGATTTATGTGGCCCAGTGACAAAAATGCATCGCTTATTTGGGAAAAAGCAAAACATTTGGCAACAGTGAACAGTTTGATTTTTAAGATAAAACAATATTTTTAAGCATCGGTCACCAAGATTAATAGTGTTCAGTTTGGTCTCAATATTTTTTCAGGTCAGATATACAACACTTCTATTTCTAAAAAATATTTGCTATAACACATTATTTTCGATGAATTAAGAGACACACAAAAATTGGTGCAGGTTTTGGAGATGGATATCTTAAAGGCTCTGATTTTTATTTGAGAACTCATCTCTACGAGACCTTGCATTTAAACACGCGTCTGTAGTATTTGTAATTTATAGAATTGAAAAATACTTTGGGAAGCGCTAGAAAATCAGGAGCCTGGACAAATTTAACTACCGACTCCATTCTTCTTTTATAATCTCTATAGATATGTTTTCCATTATAAAGATGACAGGTAAAGCTTATTTTAACTTTTATTACTTTAATGAATATGCTGCTGAAACAAAAATAATTATTTTTGTTGATTTGCCCATCAACTAAGATACAGAGATTATTTTCGGTCTTTAGCTTGATAGATTTTTTTTATGTTAACCCCGATTATAGAATTTAGATAATGTCACACGGTAACAAATCAGATATAGAGGTAAACAAGAGCTTCGCGAAGAACACCTTGCCAAGCCTAATATTCAATTTCAAGTTCGATAGAAATCTGTATCGTTATTTTCTATTGAAATCATTTGCTATTGTATAATATCGCAAATAGGAAATGTGGTAAATCATGTAAAAAATAAGATATGATCTTGGATTACTAGAAATAATTTGATATGCCTAGGATTTACGCTCGGTTGGAAAAGATGTCTTATCACTAAGATGTGAGTTCATTGATTTCGAAGCAAATCGATGAAAAGTTTTTTCATTTTGGCTTTTACTACCAATATACTGATTTATACTTAAAAGTTTTGACACATTCAAGTGGAAAACATAACCTAAAACTGTTACTATTGGTAAAGAATACATAATGAAGTTGCTGAAGGAAGGGAATTCTGGCACATTGAAATTATGCATGCAGGTCACGCAAATCCATTTAATTTCACTCAGCTGCTACAAAGTATAGTATAATACACATTTTAGTACTTTCCAGAAAGGTTTTTAAAGAGTAAAATAAAAAGTATTTTGTTGACAGAATATCATCAACATCATTGAAAATAATTGTGGTTAGTACAATAGCCAGCAAAAAAAAAAAAAAAAAAAAAAAAAAAAAAAAAAAAAAGCGGCTTCCTTCCAGATACGAATTTTGTATGCAAGCCACGCAACAGTATAGTAGACTTCTGTTGGCAGCTGTTAAAGAGAGAAAGGCAAAATAAGGGCACTGTCTGGTAGGACCCTTCGATTACTATTTTGTTAAGAGAAAGAAGTTGATAGGAAAGCAGTTAACAAATAATCAAGTATGAGCATTCATTTTAAGAAATATAAACGATATGTTACAGTTTACCGGTTATAGTTTGTATTAGTGATGATTGGGTGGCAAAAAGTACCAAATGTTAAAAGACAAAGCACTAATTTAAGAAGAAATCACTAAAAGTTCAAAAAGAGGAGGTAATCAAGCCCCTTTGAGTTATCCTATCTTCCTCAATTATGCTTTTGTTTGATGTTTATTACCTGCTGACGTTTGTTGTTTAAAATCTGAATATTTTTCTTGTATCTGTGAGTTAGTTGTATTAGGATACTTTATTTTATACCATTTTGTGCCCAATAACATGAATAGTGGCTATAAAACTACAGCTTATTTTTATCAAAACACAAATCACTAAAGGACCGAAGACAAATAAGCACTCCCTTTTGGTCTTAGAGTGTTTCGCAAGAAAAAACCATGTCTTAACATTTACCCATACTTGTACTTTCAGCTTTTAGATATATGGTTCATGTTTAATTACTGACAAAGTACAGTTATCCTAATATTCTAATAACTAACGGTAGGAATGATTCAGAATTACTTATATTTGTAGAATGGAACCATTAAATTCTCAACATGAATGTAGCAAATATAAAAAAGTTAAAATAAGTTAACAAATTCAAATTGCAAATGCAAAATTTTTAAATTTGTGTGCTAAAAATGAAAAAAACAACAACATAGTTTTATTCCTAGGTAAGGAAGGTTAGAAAGACTAATTAAAAGGCAATTTACAATTTATTTGTACTTATATACATACATTTTAGTTCATATTGAGGAAATTAACAAATGCTGAACTGCTAACCGATAAGAAGGTTTAGGTCTTGAGAATGGACTTTAAATAAATCTTCCTAAGTTATCAAAACATATTCACCATTCAAATAAAGTCTTTCAATATCCCATTCCAGCCACTATTCAAATAAAGCTTTTAAACACACAAACTTCCAAAAGTTTCTTTCGAAAAAAGTTAACTACTCAGAAAACTGTATTAGAAGGCATTGTCTTAAAGAGGACTTATTCTTTGCAATGGGCGTTCCCACCCAGTCCATAAGCAGTCTTCTTACCTTCTAACAGTGGCACTTACTGAGTGATAATTGTGGCACCCGTCTTGACCATTGATCCTCCACTTCCTGTGTCTGGAATTAGACCTTTTTTTTTTTTAATGCTATGCGCCATTTTTTTATAAGGTTCGGTCGGTCACGGGTTGTTGAATTTCGTGATTTTCTTCCTGGGTGTATTCAGTGCTCATTAGACGGGAATAGGATTAGATTTTAATGTAGTGGGAGAAGAGTATCTGATGGTTTGGAATTGAGAAAACTATTTTTTGTTTGCATAGTTTTTTCTCTGCTACGTATTTCTGCATTACTGTTACGTAATGCAATCTGGCTGTACCACTTAGATGATCCATTTTTCAAAAAAATATGAAAGAAAAAGATTAGCAAATTTTGCATCTTATGAACCTGGTCAAATCACTTTGGTGATCAACTTGGTGAAAACTGTTTGCAGAAAAAAAATTAAATAATTTTTTTAGCATTGTACAATTTAATTTTAACTCCACACGTGTTCATTCAAAGGCGGCCAAAGAGAAAGGTTTGTTTAAATATTTTTTAAAAAGATTTATTGTTCTTTTGTTCCACTTAGATCACTTCTGTTTTACAACATTAATCTAGTATTTTAACTAGATAAATTGCATATGTTGCTTCAGAAAATGAAATGTAACGTTGTAGGACACTAAGTGCTCTTACTTTTAGGTAAATGAAGTTACATCAAGTATTGGTGAAGACCAATCTAATCTTTATTACTTAACGAAACTTGTTAGAAGTAGAAAATTCATTTTGCAAACAAATTCTAATTATCTACATTACCAAGAAAATAAAACGGCCTATTACTTAAATAACTGGACAAGCAATCAAAGACTTAAGAAACACAGTCCTTTCAGCCAAGTTAAATCACAGAAGTTAATGGCAGATAATGTAGAGCCCCACTGTCTTAATACTAATTTGAACACTTACGATGGACTCTCCAATGTTGATTTTATTGATTGTCTTCCCACCACACTTAATAAGAATGAATGTTGTCCGGAATTTCTTAGGCAATTGGCATTGGAAATTATTAATCAAATTCCTTCAATTGACATCAAAATCTATACAGATGGCAGCAAAATAGATATACAGGCAGGCAGTGGAATTTATATAGAAACGCCCGTAGAGAAACATTCTATTAAACAACGTAATCCAGATTTCTGCTCTGTCTTTCGAAGCGAATTAATAGCAATTGACCTGGGTTTAGAGAATATCTTTGGCGAGGTCAACTACGGAGACTTATGGATTCTATCCGATAGCCGAAGTTCCATTCAACACCTTAAAAACTGGGCCCTCGTGGAAGACAAAACCAGTCTATCCATAATACGCAAAGTCAAGAGCATATCCCGACTGCACAAAGTGCACTTTCAGTGGATCCCGTCACATGTAGACATCCACGGAAATGAATTGGCTGACACTCTTGCTAAGGAGGGACTAGAACACCCTGTCCTTTCTACTCAAGAACTCACATATCAAGAGTTATACTCAAAGAAAATAGCTCAAAATAAAGCGAAATGGCATATACCTCCATCTCACGAATGGTATAAAGCCAAAAAGCCAGGACACTCCCTATCTCTTCCTTGTGATAGGCACACCAATACCCGTCTGTCCCGACTTGCTAGTGGTCACCTTAAAGGCCTCACATATTCCGGGGGAAGCAAAAATTTTCCTCTTTGCCCTAAATGCCAAAAAGAACAGGCATCACCTCAGCACATTTTGGACTGCCTTGGACTGGACTGGGAGGACATTTATAACTGTCCACAACTAGTGTCAGACTTCATTAATGTCAATGGCTTCACTGATATTGTCTGACTTCGTCAGACAAAAGGGAGATTAGAAACAACAACAACAACAACGTACGAAGTGTTATTCTATAAAAGCATCAACTGTATTAACTTCGTAGTCCACTCAAATCATGAGAGTTTTATTTAATTCAATAAACTCGATAATCTCTTGGAATAAACAACTGCAGACAAAATTATAAGCCGGTGGGGTCATCAAATAATGTATGATTACATTCGTGTACAATTAAAGAAAAAAACCTTGAAGTAAGTTCCAAGCTCAAAATACAATTAAAAAACAAGATTAATTAAAAACAAAATAAATCTAACCTTTTCTGTGATCTACATTTTATCTCACCACACATCTAAATCCAAAAATACGTCAGTTTTCACTTTCAATTTGTAATTGAGTTTAAAATTTACCTCACACCTACTAAAAAACGCCGTCAAAGTATATTTGAGTCAATCACTTATCCAGCTGCACACGATAGAGTTAACACTACCGATATATAAAAAAAGAAACCCACAGTGATTCTGAGCACATATCTAAAAAGTATCTGTACAATTTCTCCAATTCCTCCGCAGTGTCAACTGCAATTCCGCAACAAAACAGACACCCGTCCTTAACTGAGTTACGAGTTGCGGCGAACCAGGATTTCTCTTATTGTTGCTGTGCACCACGGATAGGGGAAGAGAAGCCTCTAAGCATTTCCTAGTATTAATATTGTTCAGCGCTTTCGTGAGATAAGTCCATGGATAAATGAAGAAAATTATATTAATTTCAGCAGTTTATCCAGAGTATTTCAGTGACACCTTTTTATTCACACTTTTCTCGAGTTTTCTTGATTTCGTGAGGTTTTATGGTTTTACAGAATAAAATACAAAAATCCTGAAAACTTTCTGAAATGAGTCTATATTGTAGAAAACTTTTTCAAATTAAATTAATTAAATGCAGTGTAAAGTAATTCTCTTTTATGTTTATCTTGCACTCGATGCCCTTTCATGTTAACCAGACTCGCGGTGCTGTATTCTCGATTCCTTGTAAATTAACTGAGTAGATGGATGCCTGGACAAGGACTGACTTCTTATTATTTTCCATGACTGCCTCCACCTTTTGTGATGAGCCTTCACTGAGCCTTTTACATAAATATATATTTATTTCCTAAAAATTCACTGTAGTAACATCCAATGCAGCTTCTTTTCAATTTATATTTGATGTTTAGAATGCGATATATATTATTAACATGTAAATGCGTATACTATTAGTTGGATACTTAGAATATGAATGTGATTGATGAAGCTACGCCCTAATTAAAAGATCTACGTAAGAAGTTAAATAATGTTGGTTAGATTAAAGAATGGCATTTAGTAAAAAAAATACGTCTATTTCTTTGAAATATTCAGTATACAAACAGTTTTTTTTATGAAAAAGTATTTTAACAAAAGCATGAAAAATTTAGGCAACATAACAGTTTATTTGACTACTAATATCATAAATTCGTAAATCTCATAAATTTTCAGATAATTCGTTCTTTCATATTTTAAATCTAAAACTTTAGTCACTAATACTGCTTTAATATTACAGCTACTTGGGAACTGTGGGAATTAATTAAACTGCAATTTATTACAGGAATGGAGGCTTTTTGTTAAATTTCATTATAAATAATGATGATAAATTTATTTCAAATATCTTAATTAAAATATTTCATTTATAAAAAGTTTAAATAATCTAAATTACTTTTAGAAAAAAAAAATTAAATCAAGACTTATTAAATAGTTGAGCTTTAATTTGTAGGCACATAGACACAGTTCACAAATATTGATATGAAAGTTTGAGAAATTGTACTTAAACCATTATTCTTCATATAACTGTACACAGTACTTGCAACGCAATGCTCCGAGTAAATCCAATTTGTATAGAAGGAGTAACTCCGTTGTAACCCGATCCGTTACAAAGAGTTCGCCACAAGTCTTGATAGTCACTACGAGATGCGGTTTATTCATCACTGCTTAAAGGCGTCAGAATTTCCTCCGCTGGTATTATCGTCAACTGGGAATACTGCTTCAAAAGGGGGCATGAATTGCATATGCCAAAAAGGATTCCACGTAAATAGGGAACGTGAATTGTATATGTATTTGCGGCTTTCCATTGTAATGGTCTTTGTCAGTTTCGGATGCAGAAGATGGATTTATGTCCAATAAAATTTCCAGGTTAGAAAATGTGTACTATTTATTTCATGAAAAAAATAATATTTTTAATGAATATGTTGTTCATATAACGATAATACTCATATTAACAGATATGTTGTTCATATTAACGAATAAGTTATTAATTTATTGGAAAATATTAACTCCTAATATTACTGACTAATGCTGATGAATAACAGTAGGGGGTTTTAAATTATAGTTTAATTCTAAGATTAATAACTTTAAGAAGACTAAAAATGTTAATGACAAATTTCATATACGGAAACAAAATAATTACTTTAACTTCTTAAAAATATAACTGATGAAAAGTAACAAATTTAGAGTGAGAAACAATTTTAGAGAAGTCTATTTTGTCTGTCATTTTTTTTATTCTTTTAATTTTGTTCTTTGTAGTTTCGTTGATGATTTCTTTTATTTGTAGGTAACAAGGATTCACATATTATTTAATTTTATTTTCAGACATTAATGTAACGATTTTTAATTTCTAAAACTGGATCCGAGATGTCGATACGATATCGATATTATTTTTCCTTAACTATAATAATCATAAGCAATACAATTGAATCCCTCACCTTTTTAACTAGCTAATACTATTTATCTCATACAACGAAATTTTAAAATAATATCTTAGAAACTCCAAATTAATGTAAGCAGCATTTTGGCATTCTCACTAACATCAATAATTTTACTATCGTTTTACGCATCAATAATATATACTATTTAGAATTAATTACTATGATTTCAATGTATGACCTACAGACATTTAAAAATGAAACGAATACTTTGATACTAAAGATTTCAAAGTGCACGATAGCATTCACATATCCTTTACAAAATCAAATAGTTCCACAATTCCAAATATCACGAACATCGCATCGGTCTCTGTCCATTTCTCAATATCCATATCAAAAGGACTTCAATGTAACATCTCAATTGCTGCTATCTTTCAGGATGGTCAAGAAGGCATATCCTGCACAGTTTACCGGTGTATCAGTCATCATTTGGGTGGTGGAATCCCTTTCTCCTGACAACCACCCTCCTTTTGCAGCAATCCATCCCGCGTGGCATGCGTGTGGACAGCAACAACAGTGCTGTGTATGGGATAATTATTGGTTGAGGGCAAGATCTCCTCAATCATTTTGGAGGAAAACAAACTAAGAATAAACGGCTGTTGCGGAATACTAGTTTTTGGTGGATCACAAACTTAATATGCAAATATCCTTGTTAGAATTATTTATCTTTGGCGGGAGCATGTAGTATGATAGGTTATATTAATATATCACTTGGTTGAGGAAATTTCCACTTAGTTTGGACTAACTAAGAGAATACGGTTGTTGCAAAATACTAATATTCGTGGATAAAAAACTTAATTTGCCAAAATTCTTGTTAGGGTTCTTTCTCTTGGGCGAGAGCAAATGGTTTGTCAGTTTATCAGTGACATTTTCCTTGTGGAAGAAATTTCCATTTGAAATATCAGTTTGTATGAATCCGTAGAACGAAGTCTTTATTGTAGATTACTTTTAGTTAAACATAGGCTGTTTTCCCCATTACAATCGCTAATTGTGAGAAACTATATTGTTTGAACAGAATATTAACAGAATATTTCCATTACTAATATATTTGAGGATATCAGGAAATAAGTCCTGGACTATTTAGTGGTATAACAGTCATTATTTGAGTCAATCTATTTCCATCAGAATACGTGAGCAGAATTCCAAAATCAACCCTCTCTATTGTGGCCTTGATTGATTTCAAATCGAGTATAGTCACAAAATGTGCTATAAATTGATTCCATAAAATTAACACAACAAAAAAAAAGTTATTGAATTATTCTATCAAGTATTAGTTTTATTTATTTGTGTGAGAGAATAATCATAAGCTTCAATAATCAAAGGCTAATCATAAAGTGTGAAAATATGCATTTTAATTTGTTTTGGTTTTGGTTTAAGGGGCTTTTAATTAGTGACAGCAAATATGTATATCTGTCAAGCATTCATAATAATTGACAGTAAATTAAACAGTAAAAATACTCACTTCTGGGTTCTCTGGGACCATCAACTGTAACTTTAATGGCTTTCACATATGTTGCTATTTGAGGAGGGCTTGTACTCAGGGTTATGGTCAGTGTGAAACTTTTACCTACCAAAGAAAAAGTAACATTAATTATCTAGTAAAGCTAATTTACACCTATAATAAGTTACATTTATTTATAAAATGTTGTAAAGAAAACGATTAACTTAAAACCAATCTAAATGCATTATAGCTCAACATAAAAATTAACTTATAAACTTATTTTATTTTCTAACACAAAATTATTCATTTTTAAGGTATTCTTTAAGTTTTAAAAATAATTTTTAAAAAATTGGAACACAAATTAATATTCACAGTGTATCGAACTACAGGTATTGTAACGATTCCAGTATTGGCCAGCCAACACTGAACTCATTACGATATGGTTAAATACAAGTTTTTTTTTCAGAAATCGAATAAAAAATTAAATATCTGATGAGTGAGTTTTAAACATAATGAGCATTAAACATAATTTATCAATACAAAATTCAAAATTTATAATTTTTGAATTAAAACTCTTTGAATGATACATATACACGACAGAGATGAAACAAATCAAGCATATATCTGAGAACGAATACTATTATTTACTTAAACAAAACTTTATATGCGATAAATAAACTAAAAAATACTCCGATCTTTTATTAAACTATAAACATAACCAAAACTACTATATATATAGTCAGAAGCAATTTCAAAACGAAATTAAAAATTACCCAATGAATTTATTTAAAAAAAAAAAAAGCTAAAAAATAATAAACACAGGTATAGCTGTTTTATAATTTATCTCCAAACCTTTCATTTGTTTTTGCCTGTTTTATATTCTTTTTATGTGCTCTTTGACAAAAAGACACAAAAAATTTGAAGCGAAAGGGTTTCCTCCTGCACTGTCCTCAGGGTACACATAAAAGATCGCGATCTAAAAAATCTCAGAGGGCAAAAAAGTAAAAACGCACAACGAGTTTGCATTTATGGATGCGCTGGGATTTCAAACTCAGATATTTGTATACAGAGGTGGAGAGACGTATGCAAAAGAAACCCCGAGAAAAATATTAAATGCGGCACCGAACCTTCGAAAAGGGGAAAGAAACTGAACGGGGTCATTATTTCAAACCCCCTGGGATTAAATGCCAACCCAACTTATTTCTGAACAATCTAAATGCGCAAAGTGGTTGTGTGCTTATACATGCAAACATCTAGACTCAAATTATCGGAATAGGCAACAAAAAAAGTATTTTTTTTGAATAACGTATTCGACATCGCTAAGTCACTTCGTAACCATGTCATTTAAGGTCTTATTAGCGCGAAACATAAAACGAAAAAAAAAAAAAGAAAAAAAAGATTTATTCTTCTTAAATCACTACATCATTTTATATTAGCATAATGAGGAAGTTAAAAGTTAAAAACGAGTGCGAGTCGCAAAACACATCGCAAACAAACAAACAAAAAAAAGTATCTAATTAAGTTCAAAATAAGCAGAGTATAAGCATTTTGAACCAAATTTGGGGTTAATTATTCACAAGTGCGATGATTTTCCGCATTAAAAAACTTCTTGCTACTTCATAAAGATTGAATATGAATATTCACTTTTTAATGAGTTTTTTGTAGTTCCCAACTGTTAGACGCGTAAAAAAGATGCATGAATTTTCCATCATAAAAGGGAAGATATTGAGTCGTTTTTTTTTCTGTGTCCCATATGCATTCGTTTTTATATGAATATTCAAAAACCGGGAGAGATGAATTTAAAAGGAGGTTGCTTTTAGAAAGAGGAATATGTAATTAATGAAAAGTGTGAAAGCTCAGTTGACAAGACTAGGCTTTTAATTTTAATCTTTAATGAGTTAGTTGAAGACTGATACTTCACGAGAGAAAACGATGCAATTGTACGAAGGTTTTTTGAGAATGGCGTGCAAATACTTTATTGGAAATGTAATAAAAAGGTTTCATGTTGAAACACTATTCGTAAATTACACGCTATAAATCATTAATAAATCCTATTTTTGTCAGTATCATAAAAATAAAATATCAATAGTTCATTAGGTTATTTTCTAATCATTAGTTGAAAAATTAATTTAAATCCACATTGCGATTAGTTTAATATTTCTTCATGATATGCCATAAGCAATGGCATGAAGAAAAATTTAACTGACCACAATATCCATTTAAATTTGTTTTTTAACTTATTAGTGTAATGCAGTTTATTAAAAACATAGAATTTTATCTATATCAGTAATTATTACCAGATATCTTATCATTGGACAAATTTCCAAAACTAATATCTCTAACTTTTAATTGCAGTATACTATATTTTAAAATTTCTACTAATTACTTTTTTTTATTAAATTTTTTTTATCTCTTAAGTTTTTTGTCTGTTAAAAACCTTTAGACCACAAAATACAGGGTGTTCCAAAAGTGATCTCCGACTTTTAAAAGTGAACATCTTGAAACCAGTTATTCAGAGGAGATTGAAACTACTTGCATGTTTATTGGATAATACATGAAATTCAGTTTAATTTTATGAATTTTACTGAACATCAAATTAATTCTAATCCCCTCTGATTAACGGTTTTTAGATGTCAATTTTTAAAGATCGTTTATCATTCCTAGTCATTATCATTCCTAAGCAATTTCACCCCTCCTCGAAAGAGGAATACTAGCCAAGCAACAATTTCAAATAAGGTACGATCAATCATTCTCATAAACATAAGCAAAAGCATTTCTTAATAAAGTAACATTTCTGACCCCAACTCTAAGCATTAAATTTTCAACTGAATTTCAACCACCTCGTGCAGTATTTAAACACAAGTACAATCAGAAATGCTACAGTATCAAATATCCCCATTTATTCGCAAAGTTAGGACTAATCATATATTATCCTCGAGTAGCGTAAAAGATTCTTCCTTCAATTTATTTTCAATAAAGTTAATAAAAAATGTTTATCTTTCATTTAAAAGTTTTAAACGCCACGAAGCCTAAGAACTCAATACTGAAACCCAAATGAAAGCTCTTCTCATGTTTAGTGTACGTTACATTAAAGTACATACAAACTTGCAATCTGATTACTCTATCATTCTTAAACCCGATATCAAACTTAAAATCACTATCAAGGATGTGGTTGATTGTATCGGGTAGTATCTGGTGAGAGGACTACACAACGGTTAAACTGTGTCAAAATACGATTTAAAACAATATCTAGATAACTGAAAATAATTCGCGACTATCTTATGGAAGTTCTTTCAATAATAAACTGCTCCAAAATTTCATCTCGAGTTTGAGAAGACCTCAACACCCAGCAAGCAGCCCCGACAACCGACTAGATACTATCTCTCACAATCGTTGTCTGTTTTCTCAATTTGAAAACCGACTGCAAGAGAGGTCCGGCGAGTCTCCATTGCGAGACCACTTGCATTGATCAACAAGAAATGTTAAAAGTCGCAATAGCGCACAAAAGGCAAAACACAGCCTCCAAGTCCGTACCCATCACTTCTAAAGCATATAGTATTATAACTATACTTTTCTAACACCCTTGGACCCTAAATTGAAAATCAAAACAATTTTCATTAATAAATTTTCCACAAATCATAAACTGCGTCAGGAACTTTGTACTCAATATACAACACCATCCTATACCAAACTAAAAACAAAATTCAGTCAATGAATTTCAAACTAAGTCATAAACTAAACAGACTCCTGACGTTACTTTTGCGGTAAGCCATCCACTGGAAATATTACAACACGCAAAAACGCCTGTGGGGGCAAAAACACGGCTTTGATCTTCAGCATTGATAGCGGAGGAAGACTATTTCCAGTGGCAAGTCCGTAATCACAATGTCCTGATTAGCAATCGAACGCTCTGTAATCATCCCCTTAGTCATGGGTGTGTGATTAGAGAGTCATTCATCTTTTTGGGCAGACACATCAGAGAGCCCTTCTGCAAAGGGAGGAAAAATAAAGAAGTAGTAAGGGAGTTGGCCCCTGGGGGAAGCACTTTCACAAGACATCCCCCTTCATTGCTTTGATTGAAGCTCTGTGTAGGAAAAGAACGTTTATGTAGAAGATGCTTTCTGGAGGTGCTTTTGTTAGATGGATGGAGTCGATCGGTGAATTGAAAAGAGCATAATTCTGTGGGGCAAATACATTTGATATCATATTTGTATTTCAGTTACTGATAGTATTTTGTGATATCAGGACTTCCTTAAAATCTGTCATCATAATAATTTCGTCTCGCAGGACTTGATACCTTTTGTTTCACGTCGAGAAAAGGCACATGTTTATAGTTTAAATAGCAAACTTGAAATAAAATATAAATTTAGAAGTTTATAATAGTTAATATATTACCTACAATAACGATGTAAGCTATTATTTAATTACAACTACATTTTCTTAATAAACTCCATGAAAATAAACCAAGATGATAATGGTTAAATTTTCTAGCGTGTTTTATGTAAAACTCACACTTATGTAAGATCCACAGATACATTTTTCAATTTGAATCTCTAATATACACAAGTTGTAAACATTATGTTCAATACAATTTTAATAAATCATTATCTTTCTGTGAATTAAATACTAATCCACAAGTTCCAAGCCAAATTTGCTAATACAAGAAAAAAGGTAAAATCTTAACATGAGAAAAATAAGATGCATAACTCAAGTTTCGTGACAACCCATATACCCCTTCAAAATATAACTTTGTAAAAACCTAATCTCTCTAAACTCCATATTTAGACACAAAACTCTCGTGTCACAAGAAAAGCGACACAAACCCACATATCAACATACCATTATCCTCAAGCAGACCAATTATCACATAAATTATAATATTATCAACCGACAATCAACGATTAATTGCGAAACACGGTCCTCAAAAGCGTCTCCTTTTTTCTAATGATACTTGCGTCTGGCAGGGCGGGGCCGTACTAACTACCCTACTTAGAACACTACTTGCCCTCGTTTAGGGATTATATATATATATATTTTTAATATTTTCGTCTTGTGGCATTATATGCTGTCACCACGTCATTTGTCACTGCTGCTTATCGTTCGTTGGGGTGGGCACAGGACAACCACTGACTACTTGCTCCTGTTGTGGAAGTGATCGGAATGGAAAAGCAGGTTGGTTGTTGTATTCGCAGTTGCAGCAGGATTTCCCAAGAGGTTTCCAGACAAAATTTAGGACCAGTTTGGAAAAAAAAAGTTAAGGATCACGCAGATTGAGCAAGTTTCCGGAACGCTCCCGTTTATATGTTATGAGAAAAGGAAACAGTTCCAAGTTATAATGTAAATACAATAATATACAATGTGATTACCGACGTCGAGTCGCAAAAAGAAGTGTATTGGAGCTGAAAAGCCACCATAATACATTTTTCAAAAATCTTTTGTTGAACATATTTATGAATTCTGCTGAAAATTCGGAAATATATATCGAAATAAATGTTTATTAGTAGATCTACAGGTAATGAATTTATATTATGTTCCTTCTAATTAAAGAAATTATAAAATATCGTTATAAAACATGTTTCACTAGTAATATAATTAAAAAATCAACGTGAAACAAAAAATGAAATTTAGTTGAAGACAACTTATTTTAAAAATACAAACAAAAATACAAGTTTTGTATTTCTATTTTTGTTTTTACAATAATTTAAATAACTTATCAACGAAAATGTAATATACAACACATTATTTTCTACATATCATTTTAATTCATAAGGAATAAAAGTAAACTTTTATTTTATAATGGAAATTTTTTTGACAGAGTAGTAATCAGCACTATCGAAACAACCCATCAAATTTGCTCTTGTTGAAACTTTGAGTGTGAGGAAAGAGAAGGGCAAGATAGTAATTTATAACACCGCTAATTTTATTTATTAAGTTGCCAGCTTATTTTTTATTTGTTCAATTTTCAGATACATAATACAACGTATTTTGGTAGAGTTTTACAAATTCGTGTAAAAGTCGTTGATTTCACCTATTAAGAGAAGTTGCATATCAATATTTCTTTTCATACGGTTATGTTTCATTTATTGATCTATGATATAAACAACAAAAGACACTTAAGAGGGACTAACATAGGCAATGGTTCATTTTTCTAGTGTTTCGATATTTTTATACAGGATGAAAAGTTTATTTTCTTCTGTTTTATATGTAAGTGCTTTGGGTTTTAGATATTTTAAATGCCATCCCTATCGCAATTATACGGATAAAGCATATCAGAAAGCTTCTTTTCCCTCCCTCTCCCTGCTGACCAAATATTATGCAGGTGTTCTAATGTATTATTTTAAGTAATGATACCGTATTCAATAAATAAAAAGAAGTCCTGATCTATAACTTGAAATTGTTAACTAGTTGGCTAAAACAAGTTAGTTAAACAGAGATGTGCTAAATGCAAATTTTCAATTTCATAAAATTCCATCACGCATTTCTTCCCTTCAACAAAATAAAAAGGATGTCTGTAAGCAAAAGTATAAATATGGAAAAGCATTCATAAAATTATTTAATCGATGATTAATTTATTAGTGAATTTCTCCAGCATTTTGTGTTAACCAAACCACAATTCCTTTATGACATGCTAATATAATGCACGCTGTCAGAAAAACCATAAATCATAGAGAAAATTTTGTCATGAATCTGTCGGGATATTCTAATTTGCATCAAAGCATGGCGGGCAAGACTAGACCACAAACATTATAAGCTTTTCAAAAAGCTTGATGTAGTTCGTATTAGTATTCCAGTCACTCACAGCTTCGCATTTTTTTTGCAGTCATGCGAAAAATTATTCGGTAAGAAAATACTTAACTATATCCTAATTGTTTTCTTGAAGAAAATTATTAAGTAGTTTTAATAATTTAACCTTCAAAGTTCTTATTTTAACATTGAGGTACGTTTGAGATTACTGTCATGGCCTTTGGCCATGTTGGCGACTCATATCTTTATTCCAGATATGTCTACCTTTTATTCTTAAATATTCGGGTCAACAGTTAAAAAATCAGTTATTTTATTAATAAGCTAAATATTTAATCAACATTTCTTTATTTGTTAACAAGTTTTATTACCAAATGAAAATGAAGTCTAAATGTAATTGGTCATCCAGCAACAATGGTAATGCGAATCTTATTCATGTAACTGAAGATGTTCATGGTCGTCAGCAGACGATTGCAAAGAGGTGCATTTGCACCCACCGCTCTGGCTTGAATAGTAAATCAAAAATGGGAAAAAGGTGTGTATTCCAAGAAAAAAAAGCACGTATCCCATTACGAAACTATGGTTCAATATTACAATGTACATTTTTTCGGTTCTTTTCTTATATTGTTTTTTATAACTGAGTATTGCACTTGCTTGGTGTGAGTTTCAGGCGCCTGTTAGTATTATTTGAGACTGGTATAGAGAAGTGCAGGGTAGAACTAGAAGAAGTATTTATATCTTTTATTGTATTATCATTTATGTGTTGTTCTCTCAATTTTTGGAAAATATTTTGCTCCTGTACTGATTTTTGTGTTTGATTTCAGAGTTTTTTTTTTTTTTTTTTATTCCTGTATCTAGGAAAAAATAATAAAATGTTACTCTTTAGCATTTTTATATCTTCTGGTTCCTCTGTTCTTTTGAATGCCATGAGTACTACTTGGGTGATAAAAATATACAGACTTTTTTTTTTTTTTTTTTTTTTTTTTTTTTAACATGGTTGCCATTAAGTATCAAATAAAAGTTTCAGAGGAGAGAATTACAAACATATATATCGTAACTTTTTTCTGATTATTCTCAATCAGAAAATGTGTTAATTGTTATAAATGTTCATTAACAACTAATTTGGAATTTTAATCAACATACAGTGAACTGCTGTGTTTGGGTGGGGGGGGGGGATGGACTTTATGATATTATGATTGGCTAATGGAATGTGAAAATTCAAATTTGTTGTTAAAGGTGTGTTGGCGTTTTGAAAATTTTATTCGTCATAAATGTTGCCAATCAATGAAACTCAACTCAAAATAAAACGAAGAAACACTTCTTAAGCAATGAGCAAATTTTTGGTACGTAAGACGTGCTACAGAAATTTTACTCTTTCATCTTATAGAAAATTGTATGTAAGTATCTATGCTACATATGTCATATAGTAAAAAATTAAATGTTCCATGTATTTTTGCAATGTAAATGTATTTTTTTGCAGTGTACTTTTGATAATACTTGTACTTCTTGTAAAACTAGCATACAAGAGACTTTAAAATGCGTTATTAATAAAAAAAATCATAAAGTATTCTAAGCATATTCATTTTCAATGCATGATATTTTCTTAAAAACAGAAATTTGGATTTTTTTTCATAAATGTAAGTTTTTGTAACTTTTAGTCAAGTATCTCTTCTTTCTTAGAAAAAATAAGCACTTTTTGTATTTCTGTGCTACGAATGTACTGTTCGTAATTTTATTCATTTATATGCAAAGAAAAATTAATATGTATTATGCACAACACAAAAATAAATGGGAATCCAAGTATATTAAAAAAAAATCTCAATATTTAGTTTAAAATATAACCATCTATAATGCAGAAAACGCATCTTAAATTTCTTAGAAAGAAAAAAAAACAATATCTCCGTTGTTTGTTCTTTCGCACATAAGATTTTAAAAGGTTAATTTTTTAATCCTATGTAAAACTACTACCATCACTTTTCTATTTTGAATAAACAAAAAGCGAAGAAATATTTATGTATTAAGTATTAAACAAACTTACTTAATTTTTCAATGAAAACAAATGGAAAACAACAATCTTTTTTTGGTTTTAATTTGATACCGCTTGTTTACTTTCAGCCACTGTTTTCGAAAACGTTGTTTTAGTAACGAATAACGATAATATTTTGAAATAGTTTAGCTTAAGGTGAGTTAAATTTTTTTCCTGTTTCATTTTCGAGTATAAATCTTATAATGTTTGCGTTTGTATATATCATCGAAGCGTATGGAGCCCATCCGAAATTCTGGCGGATTATCTTGGATATATTGTTGCGCTTTACACCAACTTAATTAAATTTTAATTAACAAAATATATTATAAATAAAGAAATAATTTTAACCCTTCCTTGGGATTAAGACCCTATGCAAGATCAACATATACAATTATGTGCATATTTGTGAATTAGGAAAAAAAATGGATGCGTAAAATTATGCTTAGTAGAGCATTACATGCATATACAGCTTGAAAATGATACTATTACGTGATACAAATTAAAAAAATTCACACTTAAAGATCGTAATCTTTAAAAGTATTCAAAAAATATTTTCTATAACTATTGTTTTAAAATTGTTTTAATGTTATTATTTCGGGAACTTGTTAAACTCTGCAATAATTACAAAATTGATAATCTACTTAAGAATTTTAAGAGAAAAAAAATATTGTTAAGAATATAGCCGAATAAGATGTTACTACTTTAATATATTAGAGTAAACAAGTCAATACTAAAAAAATAGCTTAATGTTGATTTAAAATTTAAAGATGTTTTTAAAAATTTAAAAATGTTACTTGTTGCATTATTTTTATGGAGATTTTCAAGTGTTCATCGTAATGCGTTCAAGAGTTAAGACTTAGTTAATTTAGAGAAGATAAAATATTTTTTTAGCAATATAGTAGTTAAAGAGCGGAACTCTCTGCCACTACATTAAAAACTGTACTGAAACAAATAGCTTTAGTGCACAACTGAATCTGCATTAAATTACTGTTAAGAGATGTGGAAATGAACCAACCTACACGGATATCTTACCTGTAGCTGGTGGTCATTATTTGCATAGATTTTTATTTGAATATAATTGCACTGCATATACAGGGTTATTACAAAAGAATCATCGGGTTTCCGAAGCGTTTATTTCGGAACATGATTGGGTTACAACAATGAGTTATACATGAAAAGAAACCGAAAGTATCCAAGATTCACATCCATACTATATATGTTCAATATGTGTTCCTTCAGTGATACAGCAGATGTCAAAGAAATAGTTCAGTTCGCTCCACACATTACTCAGCTTGGTCGCGTCGATGGTCGCGAATGTAGTCGTGATGTGGTCCCGCAACTCATCCAAAGTGGTAGGTAACGGTGGGACATGGACATAGACAGTCTTTAACATATCCTCAAACGAAGAAGTCACATGGTAAAAGGTCGGGCAACCTGGACGGCCATGAAAACAGTGTCTTGCCATCCTGGTCACATCGACCAATCCATCGTTGTGGGAGTTGCTGATTAAGGTAGTCACGAATCGCTTTGTGCCAGTGTGGCGGAGCTCCATCCTGTTGGTGAATGAAACCGTTGATACCTTGTTTAAGTTGTGGAAACAACCATAATTGAAGCATGTAGGAAGTACCCATCACATTGTCCGTACCAAAAATGAAAGGTCCATACACCTTGTTACGAGAAACTGAACTATTGCCTTGACATCTGCTGTATCACTAAAGGAGCACATATTGAACATCTATAGTATTGATATCAATCTTGGATACTTTCGGTTTCTTTTCATGTATAACTCATTGTTGTAACCCAATCATGTTACGAAATAAAAGCTTCGGAAACCCGATGATTCTTTTGTAATAACCCTGTATTTTTAAAGCTTGTTCCCCTTCCCTCTCCTCAGACAATCAGATGTACAATTATAGATCTAGTCATATGAGGTTCGTATCCAAGATGGTGCCTTGCAAATGTTATTTTCAAAAATCAGCATAATCAAAATAGTAAAAATGTATCCTGATTAACATCACAAGAATCTAACATTACACAATATTGTTAACTTCGAAAATTACTGGGTTTTAATTTATAAATGATTAGTTTAACTTATTGATTTTTTCGGTATTGTATACAGTGGTGGAAATTGATTTATGAACTGACTGGTTTTTTTTAAAGTATTTCTTTATTAAATTAATATTTATCGATTTAAATTTCATACAATATACAGGCTTTGTATAATAAACTATACACATAAATAAAAAAATTTATAAATTCATAAACAATTTCTTTTGTTGATATTTTAGTTTCAGCATAAGGAAATTGATTTATGAACTTTTACATTCAATCGCAATTAATAATTAGTAAAGCCTCCTTTTTTCATTAATACTTCCTTGATTCTGTTTTTCATAGATAACACGAGACTTTGGATCAATTTTTGGTCAAGTAATTTTCGGTTTTTAATGATTGAGTCCTTCAATTCTGTAACTGTTGCATACTGCTTTCCATTTGTGTAAATCATTCGAACCAATTAACTCCAGACATTTTCCATGAAGTTTAAATCAGTGCTATTGGCAGGATGATCCAAAAGAACAACACTCTGTTCATCAAACCAGTCTTTCATTTCGTTTGAGGTGTGGATACTTGCATTATCATGCATAAAAATGTAATCAAAGGCATAGTTTTGCCATGCAAACGGAAGCAAAGAATTTTCTAGAACTAATCTGTAATCAAGTGATGTTTGTCGACCCTTCAGAAGCACAATCTCGCTTCTTTCATCATAAGATATAGCGGCCCAAACCATCAAACTTCCACCACCAAAATTTCTGCTAAAGACAGATCTTGGTTCCTTACGAAGATCCCTCCAATAATAGTTTAAACCATCAGGTCCGTCCAAATTGAATCTTTTTTCATCAGAAAATATATTTTTTTTCCATTTCCCCCCCCCTCCCCCATTTTCATGTAGTTATCACAATATTTTAATTGCATGTTCTTGTGGTGCAGAGTCAACTTCGAACCAGCCTTCATTTTGGACCATTTCAAGAAGACGACGATTTCAATATTTGTCTTACTCTTCTGGGAGTTACAGGAAGTGATAGTTCATTACAAATTCGCCTTGAACTGTAAACCTTTTTGGGATGCAAATCGAACAATCCTGCTTTTGTCCCTCGTGCTTAAACGAGGATTTCCTTTCTTATTGAAGTTTTTGCCGTAATCAGAAGGGTTCTTCAAATATTTATACATTACATTTATTGTTCTTTTAATTAATTTGCCGATTTCTCCTACAGATTTGTTACATAGTATATAAATTTCAATTTTTACCTTTTCGGCTTCAGACAGTCCCTCACGCTTACCCATTTCGTAAAACGTGACTGAAACAGATAAATTTCAACGAAGTAGGCATTGATCTTATTTATAAACATTGATAGTAAGCTTCCCTTGATGTTCAAATGAAGAACTAGTTAAAATATTTGGTACCTGAGTTCAAAATAGATTCGAGTTCATAAATCCATTTCCACCATTTGAGTTGCTTAAAAATGAAAAATAGATATAATTTTATTTACTATCAGTTTTTAAAAAATTTTATGTGTGCAAATCCTTTATTATGCTCTGAATATACAACGTACAAAATTCGAATGAATAGCATTTAATACTAAGCGATATCTGGCGAAAATAGTGCTAGTTCATAAATCAATTTCCACCACTGTAGAAAGTTTGTGGTCAATAAAAAAATTATTCATTCAACAGTGTCTTTCAAAAACCAGAATATAACGTCATAGACACTGATTTAGTAAGAATGAAAAAACACGATCCAATTTTTTTATCCCATGACTTAACTTAATAATTTAAATTTATCACAGAGCTTTTTTTATATAACTAATTATAGGCTCTAAAACATGAGAGGTATAATTGGGCCATTGGCTTTAGACTATGATATCAAGGGGTCTAATTTTAACTGGACAGAAACGCACATGGGCGCCGGCAGGATTATTTGCAGGGGGGTGCAAGACTGCAAGAATTTTGTTCAAATCGTTACATTTCCAGAAATTTCGATTGTAATTCCTAATATTAATATCAACAATTATGCAATATTTTTTGCTTTAGTAATACGAACACATCACTGTATGTATTTTTAAAATCCCAAAATTTTTTAACATGGTGCCCAAAAGGCAACCATGTTAAAAAAAATTCTTGCAAGAAAAAATGGTAAAAATACAAAAAAGTAAGGGTTTTCTTATTTTTCTATATGGTTTTATTGTTCTTCCAAGTAGTTCTCGCAGTTTTTAAAAGACAACATTTCAAATGCAACTACAGAACACAAAATATAATCCATAAAACAAAGTTTTTAATAGGTATAAAACTTTATTCTATACATTATCAATTTCTATGTGCAATCGTGAGCTCACATCGTGATTTCAGTATTTAACCACCATGAAGAAAACATAAATTTCAGACGATTGAATACATTGTCATCCACAACGAGGCTATGTGCCAAGTTTCAGCTCGATTCGATGACGGGAAGTAGATTTATTTGTAATATTAAGCAAAAACACAAGCTGAGTAAAAGCAGCCTTATATTGACAGTAAAGCCCCTAAAATTTAATAGAATACATTGAAATGGATATCGAATCTATCAGCCAAGTTTCAGCTCGATTGGATAAAGTTAAATATGTATTTCAATTAGTCATTAGATGGGACAATAGTAGAATGTATATAATCGGTATTTTTGTGACAGCCCCAAAACTTCATATAATGCAATCTTATCGACAACGAATATGTCAAATTGCATTGTGATTGGATGAAGGCAAGTGGGTCGATTAGCCCTCCGCAGATTTGCAGGCCACACACAAATTAAGCGAGATTGAAGTCAGGCCTGGCAACTTTTTGATCGCTAAAATCGCCAACAACCCATTAAAAATCATTAAATCTAAAATTTAAGAAAATAGCCAGAAAATTCTCTAAAGGGGAAATATGTTACTTAATATTAAATTCTTTTTCAGGAAAAGATGACCCACCTGATGACTGTGTGGTTTTAGCTCTAGTCTCGCATACCAAAGGTGCCTAGTTCATTGTGGTTCGGAATTCACGTTAAACTGTAGGTCCCTGCCTGATTAACTATCATTGTGCATAAAAATAGGTCGTTGAGCGTACAAACCAACCATTCCAGAAAAATATGTTTTTATCAATAGTATGTTAAAAATTAAAAAAAAAAAAAAAAAAAAAAATTGATTGTGTAATTAAACTTATCCAAAAAAAAAAAAAAAACTTGAATCAAATTGCACTAAGCAAATAAATACAAAATAATTTTTATTTACCTACCAGTCAGAAAAGAAAATTCTTCAACGAAAAAAAAAAAAAAAAATCATTTATAAGCAATCAATATTAAGACAACTGTTATCTAGTTCACATAGACTTAGCCAAAAATTATAATAATAACTCAAAGTGATAAAAAACCATTTTTATCTAAATGTATGCAAACTAAACAGAAATTACGCCACCAGAGTAGCCTAGTGTAAAGCAAACCTCCAAGAGAAGAAAAAAAAAAAAAAAAAAATGTTGGGTGTTGCAATTATAGTAATGATAATAATAATAAAAAAAAAATTAAAAAAACAACAACGTAAATGTTATATAAAAACATCAATTAAAATCTATAAACTTCTATCAAGATGAAAAGTTCTTAATAGGTATTAAACAGGAGATTTAAATCATTGGAGGGTAAAAAACCACCTAAGAAAATAACCACAGTAAATCATAAAAAAAAAAACATTGAACTATGAACTACAATTTCAAAAGGGCATATGTGCTCTCCCCCCCCCCCCTCTTAGAATTAACAATTTTTTATTCAATTTCATTGTAATTTTCAAAAGCCAGGAGAGTGCAAGTGCACCCCCTTGCACGGCGCCTACGGAAACGCATTAATAAAAATGTATGTAAAATTTTAGAATTGAATAAATAATTCAATTATAAATAGTTAGCTAAACAGACTAATTAACAAAACTAATAACATATTTCTAAATATAGTGAAATTTTTTTTATATGTTTTTCTTGATAAAGATTTTTTTTTTTTTTTTTTTTTAATTTTGCTTTCAATTGAATCAACTATAATACACAGTTTTACTAGTAGAAATCAACAAGGGTAAAATATAAATGAACTTTTCAATAAACAGCTCTTTTAAAAATAAACAAAAAATGCTGTTTTCTATTTCCGCCTACCAGTAATGATCCTGATTATTCACTGCAACGTTCTCCAAACTGTGAGTGGCGATTCAGGCCACATTCGAACAATATTTTTGTAAAATTATATTTAATATTTTTCTCCTCACAGAAGTTCGTTTTTGGTCCATAAAACTTCTTTCGGAAAGAAAGTGGGATGTTCGTCTCTGAAAAGAATCAATGCACTAAGGATCAAGTGGGCCGCTATAGCTTCGGTTTCTAAAAAGTGGGTCTCAATGTTTAAAAGAGTTTGGGAAGCCCTGATTTGCAGTCTTTTATTTTATCTTATTTTATCGCACGATCTGTTACTCTAACGAAAAAATTGCCCCAAACAAGAAGTAAAAATATAACAGAAGCAGATGTATGTTAAAAAGAAAAGTAACTTATTACTTTCAGCTACATACAACAGATGTTACACGTAAACTGGGGTGAGAAAGATCAAGTCTAACTGCGAGTAATATTATTTCTACGAACAGTAATATTCGCACTGGTAGGTCTGGAATAACAATAATTAGAGGCAGTTTATATCACTGGTCCTAGATCCAACTACAACACGATAGCTTATAATGGGTGCCAGACTAATAACCGGATGTTTTGTACGTGTGCGAGTGGTTTGGGGGTTTTGCAGAAGTTTAATTCTATTTCGTTCCAAATTGGAAGATTGTAGCGTAGTGAATCAATTTGTAGGTCGTTAGTTGAAATGCAATTTAACAATAGAAAAGCCATGCGTGGTGGAATAAATGGAGATGTGATACGTACCCTTATGCAAGGGTTAATTCGGATATTGAATTTAACAATAAAATAGTAAGTTAAATGAGTTGATTTTTTTTATCTGAAGTAACACTTCGCAGAATCAGTCAGCTGTTAAACTTTGTTATGTATTATTGTTTATTGATTCCCTTATTAAAGAGATCACTGGAATTGAGGCATAATATGTTTTATTAATATGAAATAACTTTATTTAAAGAATAAAACAAATAAAATTTTAACGAAATTAGATATTCCCAAAATTAGTCATTGATTTCAGATTGGAGACCTAAGAAAAATAATTGACCTATATTATACTTTTACTCAAAGGAGCAATACTTAAGAACAATATAGTATATAAAGGAATATATCAAGCAGATTCCCCAGTTTTTACTAACTCTATAAAATTAGTGGAGTAACAATAAACAACAATATCAAAAGACTGTAAATGTTAAAATGGTACTACTAGAAGACTAAAGCAAAAGAAAATAGTATGTAGTTCACTTATAAGGTTCAGATACAAAACATTGCTTCAAAATATTGGTAAAATTTTACTCGTTACTTTGAAATATACAAACTTATGTGGTATAACTTTAACTTAATTATTAAGTACAATGCTACAAAGTACATAATCCACATGTTTATGTTTTAAACTTATATTCTATTTTTGAAAAAAATATAAAAGTCACCCATATTGATACGTAGTTGTTGTTCACATCAAAGGATTTTACAGAAAAGTCGAAACAATCATTCATTGTTAACCAAACATAACTAAAAGAACTTAAAAGTCAAAAATTTTTATCGAAATATTTTAAGCTGAGTTTGTCTTAACACGATTTATTTGCGGATATATTTTAACCTTGCAGAGAAACTGATCAAGTGAAAAATAGTCGAACATAAAGTACTATGCGAAACACAGTGTCAAAACTTTTTACTTTATTAAAAAATATGCCGTGTTAGTGAAAAAGGGACTTCCATAAGGCAAAGGTGTTTTTCTCTTGATACAGACCAAAAGTCTCTTATTCACTAAATTACTCTTTGACTTTCGATTAATCAACTTTTCTGGTAGGTTCTAGGCATTCTTTTTTGCAAATGGATGGCCCTTACGCGTTGCTACATAAGCAAAAATGTATGCAGTGATTTCGTTGAAGTTAATGAAACAGGTAATTTGTTCCCTGTAAAAATGAATATCGTTATAAATAACACGCAAATTTAGTGTTTAGTTTGTATAGTGAAATTATACTCATGATTTTTCAACAACAAAAGATAACTTTACTTCATTACGATTTTGTAAGTCTTTTCAATACAATGGGCCTGCAACATCTTAATTAAGGGAATTATATCTGTTACAAATCGATTTAAGCTAAATACCTCAATTACATCATTGGAAACTCGCTGAAAATTCTATTTAGAATTTCTGAAGCCAAAGCCCTTAAATAGGGTGACACGTCACCACTGATAATAAATAAACCTGGCAAAATAGCGGATCCTATAATTCGAATCGAGGAATTGACGAGGAAAGAATTAAGGCACAAGCAGAAAAAAAAAACCTCTTCTACGTCGTCTCTTGCGGCGGTGATATTTATTTGAAAGAATATACCGATGGTATTAACTAACCCTATAATCCCTATTTCGGCTGGAAAGATAATTACTGTAAACAGAGCCGATGTGTGTATGTATATATATGTAAGGAGAGTTGCTTCTCCTTTTGTAAAGGAATACAGTCACAGTTAAATCAGTATCAGGCAAAGAAAGGTTGGGAAAAGAATTTTTCGCCTAGGAAACTAGTCTCAAAGTTTAAAACCTAATCATACAAATCCCAAAGGCAATTAAAGGAGGAATACTGGGGTTTGGTCTAAATTTCCCCACAGTAGCATTGCCTAGTGCACGAGATTAAATTTGTTCTTAAGTCAAATATTTGATTAAGGCGTATGGGAAAGAAAGCGGCCGAGTGTCTTAACAAGCGTGAAGACAACAGCAGAAAAGTGGATTTATATTAGCAGCTGCAGGGCACCGTGTGGAACGTTCTTCTTTCGAACACTAAATTTTAATCCTGTTACAAGACCCCTTCTCCCCTTCTTCCTCGGGACCGACTAATTGCCCAATCTCCTTTTCTATTATATTCCTTTTCTGGAGGTGATTGGAAGAATTAGAAAAGAGTTCGATAGAAGGGAAACAAGTGAGAAGATGAAATTGAGGAGAGGGACGCAGAGGGGAAAAAAATGGCGTCGATGTTCCAAGCTCTACGACATTTGACTGCGAGTTGGAATGAATTTTAGGGATTTGAGGATCAATTCTTATATATTATGTTTCTATGATTTAGGATTTAATGTATTTAATTTTCTAAATGAAGTCTTGTGTGGAAGGTGTTAAGTTGTTGTCAGCGCGACGGCTTAAAATCATCGTCATATGGATTATTTTTCTTTATCGCTTTTTAAAGAATAGAAGTTACTAGTTGTTATTGCTTTAGTGAAAGGCGAAATATCAGCATGGGATTTGGATTCATTAAATGTCTTCCGATATTGCAACAAATGTTGTCCAAGTTAATATTGTATGAATTTTTTTTCCTTTGTAAGCCATAGACCTCAATTTTAATTGGAAATTTTAAAATTAAAAATATGTCTATCATTTTTGAAATTGTTTCCGAAATAAATATTATAAAAAATTATAAAGTTAATGCAATTCATACATTATTTTTACTGTTTTATACGTTATTAGTTGAACATTCTGAACTTTTAGAAACATTATCGAATGCCTAATTTTTTTTTTTTTTTTTAATCTTGATATTTCTTAGTAATCCAGTAGAAATTATTTTCTGTCCTTGCTAAATGCTTAAATTCTTTATCCAACTAATTAACATTTCAATTTAGCTCTGAGCAAAATCATGGATTACTATAAACAGGGTAAAAGTTGTATAGGTTTCAAAGAAAATATAATTGTATAACAATTTGTCATGATTTGTTTACATACATTTTTTTATTGGCACATTAAAGGGTCAATGCACGGTAATATGCAACTCAAGTTGAGTTATCTTCCAAGAAATTAGATTCATTGTTAACTCAATTCTTTTTGCATAAGAAGTAGAACCAATGTTTGATATCACCATATTAGAATTTTAAACTTCTAATCAAAATTTAAAATAGTAAATTTTTAAATTCTAAGTAAAAAGAACAATTTTGTATAACGGTTAAAATAATTTTTTATCATGATCTAATAATAAATTATCATACTGAAGTTCTCTAGTATCACACAAACCAGGTGCTTTAAGTGATATAATCTATCAAATTAAAAATATCCTAATAAAACATATTTCTTTTTCTATTTTGGATAAAAAAGATATACTTCAACAGTAGTGAAGAATAGTAAGTCCAATTACAGCAGTCTTTTATGCATAAAACCACCTGATGGATAGAGGATGGAGAATAACCGAAAAGAGAATTTTTGCTTAATTCCTAGTGCAGATCTCAATCAAGATACGTAAGATCTTAATTGCACTTGACCCGTTTTTCACACAATAATCGACCCTTCCTCTTCATTTTAATACCCCTTTAGAGTGAATTGTTGCCATTAATGGATGATATGGAATTTCCTAAATAGATACGGTGCTAAATTGAAAGATTGATACATGAGTGATGTGACCAAACGGGATTTTTTTTTTTTTTAAAGAAAATCGTATATTTAAGAGGTACCACACTAGAAGGGTAGTTATATGGAATTTGTCAGTCGTATCTAGAAAAAAAAATTATAGATTCGATTTTATCTAGGTAACATTAATTTTTAATTTCATTATTTTCTATAAAATGCCATTTATTGAAGTATTCAAGGTAAAATGAAAATTGTTTATGGTCTTAAAAATTAAGTAGATACGTTTTTGCAGGTGAAAACAAAAATAAAAATGTATGTCTATTCAAAGGATTTTGAAAATAGTACACTCTTCAAATAACTTTTCCAATAATTCCAAAAGGACATATACTCTATACCCTTCAAAAATCAACTGATATAATAAGACACCTCAGCCCGCAAGAAAACAACCAACTCCTAAACCAACACATGACAACATTACTCGGTGGACAACAAAACCACTTCTAGAAGTAACATCACTTTGTAAGCATCACCTCACCGAAAACAAACACAATTTACGAGTAGTCGCGACAGATCTAAACATTTTAAATGCGATTAGGGACACAGAACAGTCCCTTTCTCTTCATTTTAACTTGGTTAGAGCTCTCTTTTAACGCAATTAGATAGCTCAGGTTTTGGCATTGTGGGGCCCTTAGTGTACAGGGACCACCAGCGCTGTAGCATAAGCCTGATGTAGGTATTCAATGCGTGGTGGCAATTTCGCAATGATTATGTGTTAATTAATGTTTATGCTTAGAAAATGAGTGCATTAAATGGTTTAATGAGACATTTGGTTGTAAGGATTGGTATTCGTTCTGGGGAACAACCGTAATCTACAAAAGATGGATAAGTAATTTATTTATAGGAATTTTAGTCGTACTTAGGAAAAAATATGTATTCACTGACTTTCGTAAAGTGCTAAGAAGCAGAGATAAAGCGAGTAAAAATTGCAACAGTGACTTACAAATTACACTTCAACGCATTTAAAATAACACACATCTTAAGATTGCGTTTAGAATTAATAAATGGTGTGTAAAACTTTAGTAGCAGCCTTTGTCTTATTTTTTCATGCAGATAAAAATCGTGGTTAATTACGTACAATAGTTGCATGACTTGGACATGCTATTAAACACTTCATTTAACAGTAGAAGCCTTGACAAAAACAAAATTGCAAATTCATACGACGTCTGTAGCGAAAAATATTTAAAAATTGTTTCATTAGAACTTGAAATAAATTATCAAAATATTCTTGAAATTTTTAGACCAACCATGTTTTGATTCAGAAAAAACACAACAAATTATATTTAAGTTTAAAACTCAAATTTAAAGTAAAAAGATTAAAGTTATGCAAGTTAACTGGTTTTGAATACTGGAAAAGCTTGAATATTCAGCTTGATTCTGAACAAATATTTTAAAGTAAATCAATCAGTACCTATTAAATCTTTTAAGAAACGGAACGTCTGTTAATTATTTTAATTATATTTTCATAATTTTTTTTTTATTATTACCATTTAGAGTTTCACTGCGGAATGATGCGTCGAACTCTTGCATTTGGATTTCAAAATATTACTTTAGAAAAATCTCAAAATAAAACGCTTTTAGTGTCTCCAGTAAACGCTTGATAAGTTTAGTTCCTCAAGGGTATACTTTAGAGTATACGGGGATAAAAAATCGAAGAGTCAAATTGTCTCTTTCCCGCAGTGTCTCTGGAAATCCCAGCCATGATATTTCACGGCGGTAAACCTCAAAGGAGCCTAAATCTATAGCGTAACTCTGGATCCTGACAATCTTCGTATATCACTGCATTCGGATAATGCACATTTTCTAAAAATATATTCTCAATTGAGGATTTCCGTATTAGATTCCTAAATATTTACCCTCACGCTGAAATTGGTCTTCACATGTTTGAGATGTTTGTTTAGAATTTGGTCTACAGTTTCCTTCACGTCTTCACCAGTTGAATGGTTCTTGATAGTATTTTAAATTTATTTATCTTTTATATAAGAAAACACTTCTCCTGTGAATTCAGTACAGATGAATATTGATAAAATTTTAAGTGTATGAAATATTCCATTTATTTTTAAAAGCTGACAGTATGTTGGATGTCAGGGAACAGTGTTTTATGTTGAAATCATGGGAACTATTTCTTAAGCTACTTTCGAGAGAAAAAGAAAGAGGTGCAGGTTTTAATCGAACAAGGGGTGGCAGTAAAATTAATGAATTATCTCAGGAAAAAGTATTGCATGAAAGAAGCATTGTATGGCGTAGCTCAGCAGAAAATGAAAATACCAAGGATGGGGGGGGGGGGGGACTAACTTAGTCTGACGCAATGACGAACAATAGTGAATATTAAGTAATGGACTCAGTTTTGGAAAAGCACTGACATAAACAAATCTAACATGAGTAGGTTGGTAAAATGTAGGAATGTTATTGAAAGTGATGATCGGTGAAAAAAAAAATAGATGGCTGCTCTGAAAAGGAAAATTGAATTTAAAGGGGATTCTAAAATAGATTTTAATTACAAGTACATGAACAAAATATTTATATGTTTGTTAAAATACTAGATTATACTTTTCACCACAGTGCACTGTGTTAGTATCAAAAGTATCTACCTACAAGCAGTAATGACAAGGAGGTGTTTTTCATGAATTTCAGTTTGTGGACCTCTCAAGTCTAATTTATTTCTATCAGCATAACAGATCATTATTGATGCGCAAACCATGCCATCGAGAATCCAGTTTAGAACTGATTTGCAACTGTCAGCTCCATTAGAGAAAACATTTTCGTTTTGCTGTATCGTATTCCACCAGTCTCTTGAATTCATTTGTTTATGTTAAATCGCAAAAGATTCGTATTGAAATGATGGCAAATCGTTAAAGTGAGTCAAAAACCTTCATTGTAAAAGTGTATACTCATTCTGAAAATCTTTTGAATATCATAATCATGTCAAAATTTGTGTTTCTGCAGGCCCTCGCAGAAAAAGCGATTTATATAACCTTCAAATTGAAGGATGCATAAATAATAGTCTGAATATTTGCATTCAACATTTTAATTGAAATTGACCAAACTTAAAAAAAAAAAAAAAAAAAAAAAAAAAAACCCTCAATTGATATGAGTTACGTCATGAAATCTCGGATCTATGTTTCTATTTCTTTTACCGATCGTAAGCATACACTTATTATATACTTTGCCACCAAACTAAAGAAATATAACACAGTTTTTTTAATTAAAATTTTGTACATTAATTCGGGCATTTATTGAACAAACGAATACAACCACCCTGCTCAAGATTCCACAATACTCAGTTAGTTTCAAGTTCTGGCACTTTGTAATAGGAAAGCACTGCTAAATTTGAACTCCTATCACCACATACAAGTAACATTCCAGTCTGAAACGACATGTAAATCAGCTTTTAAGTTGTTGTGCATGTAAACATGAACTCTAAAATATAATTAGATATACTGAACAATGTTGTTCAACCAAATCTATTTAAACTTTTCTAGGAAGACCAACCTTTCTCAACCTGAAAAAATGTACAATTCATTAGTGGTTCAACGACATAAGTGTTCATAATTTTAACTATACTTCCCAAAATTTTATATCGAGGCAATCAAATACAGAATGAACATAAAGTAACTTTGCTGATAAATGGATCTCTAGCGGCAGTTCCGTTCGAGATGAGATTTCAGTTTGAGTTATTCAGAGGAATGAGCTCGGGATTCTGAGAGTAGCAAAAAAATGGCGTATTATACTATTTTGTATAAAAAGATAAGCATTTTTATTAACAAGTTATGATAAACTTGGTCAAATTTTAACTTTGGATTAACTTTCGTTTAAGCTAGATTTCAATTCTTAGTCCATATAAAAACAAGCTATTTTTTCAGAAAAAAAAATTAAAGTTCTCTATTAATTTAGTTTCATTAAAGTACGCACATTTAGAAGCAGTGTCCAACTTCCAAGTAAAAAAAGCTGTATCGCAGAATATTTCTTAAAAAAAGAACATTACATTTTAGACCCTTGTTCAATGTTAGTGTTAGGAATTATTTCCTTACCAGCTAATATTTTTTTTTTATAAGATACGAAATTATTAAATTTATCGTTGGGGAGGGGTTGCACTTGTCACCAACTTTTAGGCATCCCTACGCTTTCCCTCGCCGTCAAGTAAGCCATGTTTTGTGTCCACCTATCGCAAACTAGGTGGAAAGTTTTCCCCATATATCTGCACCACTTCATAAACGTACAAGAGAGAAGAGGGAGGGGATACTGACACTGTATTAAAATAGGCTTCGAAAGATATTGAGTGCCCGAATACTTTTGTCCATGCAAAATATTATGTCATGAGAGCTGTATAACCATTAGATGGTGAAACTTACCACCACTTCTTGCTTAAGTCATACAGTGAAATGGCAATAGGTTAATTCATCACTTAAGATTATGTTGAATCGAAATATGTTGATAAAATTTATAAGGTTTGAAACTATGAAGCTTTCATTATTGGAAAGAGAAACTATGCCTTTCATATGACAGTCGAGCTCAAAAACATACAATATTTTCTTACATAGTTTGATTGCGCATCTTTTAATTAGATTTACTTAAAATGTCAGAAATACATTTATTTCGTAATTGGGCGAAATTCTTTTATTGTATATCAGACTACTTTTCAAGCATTCATTTCATTAAAAGTAAAAATTAACTGTCTAAATATTTTGTGATAGAAACTTAAAAGTTTTCCTAAAGAGATATTTTAACAGTATTTTTTAGTTATATTTATTTTAAAATGTATCTATATTGATTTAAAATAGACTTTTCGATTTTCAGTTTAAGATGCATTTTCAAACACATATACATATGTATTTTTTGAAAATATAATAATTCAATAATCTACTTTAACGAATATAACTATAAAATTAAAAATAAATAAAAATTTACACAAAGTACGAAATTTTAAATGTATATAAAAGTATTTTGAGAATAATGTTTTACAGAAATTCGCATTTTTCTCCATTTTCACATAATAAAATAAACTCCAATGTGCAACAATATTTGCTTTTTTTAAAAACTCAATAAATTATTTTATGATCCATCAAAATCAATATTAAATTCATCATTTCTGAACAATTCTGAATATCAAGCAAACAATTTAATTTCTTTTTATGAAAAATTACATACTCAATCCAAGAATAACATCTTCTTATAATCTTTCAATTATAAATTAGTTTTATAACAATAGAGAAAATCTTATTATTCCACAAATTAAGATATTTAATCTATTTGCAAGGATAATTTAATGGTTGGTTGGTTGTTTTCAGATTATCTGGCACCGTCAGCAACACGAGGGCCATAATGCACCGAAACATTCGTCATTAGACAAGCCAACATACATTTACAAACACCCATGCCTAACACGGAACTCGAACCCGCAACCTCGAGGTCTAGAAGCTAGCACGCTAACCACTATACCGTTTGGTCGGCCAAGGATAATTTAAAGACTGCTTTGATGTGATAAATTGTTATGAGTTACACAGGGGCAGAATATGTGCTTTATAGTGTTTGGACATTTCTAAAAATGTATAATGAAATACTTTATAAAATTAAACATACATTTCATGTTCATAATAAGCATTCATTTTATACAGAAAATACGTATAGATTTCATGCACACAATATGCATATATTTCACTCATTTATCTAAATAAGAAACATAAAAACAGTATTGGGATGGTGATGGCATAATTCAGGTATTTGTAAATGAATTACATATAATTTCAAATTCTTTTCTAAAACTTATAACTATTTATGATATTGAATTTACAATTCTTAGTTATTTTGTGTAAACTACAGTTTACATTTTTAAAAAAGTCTACTGAAAACTAATATTTAGAATTTCAAAATGTTTTAAAATTATTTTCATATTAGCTCTTTTAATGAATAAAAAATCTTGTTTTGGTGCTGGTTTTAAACCAGTGCAAATATAACAGATTTTTAGTAATCATGAATGAAATCAATCCAAATCGAAACTAAATACTGTTACTAATGCTTGCAATTCCCATTTCACGCATGAATTTATTATTTAAGTTTTCCTTCTATAAATCGAAGTTATCTAGAATTAATCAATGCTATAAAAATTAAAAAATAGATAAGGCTCATTAGGGATTTTTTACTTGAAATAAAACTAAGTAAATGAATGCAAAAAAAAAAATTGTGGTGCCCATAAAAAAATTAATCAAGCTAAAGAAACCCCATAGCTTTTGTTAATAATTTTACACTTCGAAGGAGTTAAATTTTTAACTAATCTAACAACGCAGAAAAAAAAAATGTTTTCTTAATGTTTTTCTAAAGAATACTTGTTATCGCACTTAAAAGGATTTTTTCTTAAATACCTCCAGGACGAATTTCTTTTTCCAAGTGTAATTTAGAATACTTTAGGTAATTCAGTGCAATTAAGCTTCATTATCCAATAGGAAGAAGGACGAGGGATTAATTTCTTTGGAGGAGTAACACGGCGGTTAAGCGTTTTTTGAAACGCGGAAGAATACAGAGCAAAAAAAAATCTCGACGATATTCGAAAAGTATTTAACTCTTTTAGAATTTAGTGAATAAAAAACCATTCATAAAGCGAATTAAGGGAGAACTAATCCAAAGACATTAAAAACAAGAAGTCATTAGATTTTTTTCAGAGAAAAAATTTGATTTGTAGCTCACAAAAAAAAAACAGAAAGAAAAAAAAAGTATTTACCTTCATTAGACAAAACAGTAAGCTTACATTTTTAATCCAATTTCATCTGGGTATTACACGTATTTAAATATTAAAGTAACCTCTTAAGATTTTTTCCGCACTTCTTTTCGTAGCAAAACAAAGACTAAAAAGTATTCTTAGGATAACAAGGGAGTTTTTTTCGCACCCCTCAAGAAAAAGGGAGGTGGCTTAGCGGAGTATTTCCACGCAAATTAACTTTAAAAGGCATGATATTAAGGCGACAGGTAAGAAATAAGAAATTGAATGAAAAACTCGAATGATGAGTTAAAAAGGGGTTAAAAGGAAGGTGTGTACTTGCTCCTGTTTTTAGGTTTTGGTAAATTAAAAAATGGTGAATTCGGGAAAAAAAGAGTGTTTCTATCTTAAGTTGGAGAAAAAGTGACATATGAACATATTCTACATGTTACGATCTGGAAAGTAAGTGAGCTATTTTTTTTTCATCATGTTAAAAGTTGTGAATTTGTATTAATGTTAAGTTGAATTAAATAAAATATATAAAATGTCTTGCATAAGTCATATGAATTGTTTGCATAGTTGCGTAAAAATTATATTTTTTCCATAAAAATGACTGATATCATTACACATTGCAAGAAACATCTTATATAATTCAAATTAAAATGTTTTCCTTAGATTCCCCAATATATATATATATTTATATATAATTTTCATTAAAATTTTTTTTTTAAAAAATGCACTTTCCATAAATAACTGTATAGTCTCCATAAATTTCCTATTATTGTTTCCATAAAACGAGTTCACTTTCCATAAGAAACTTCAATATGTTCGGAAAAAAGCGATAACTAATTGATAATGGTGTGAAATTCAAGCCATTAGTCATAATGATAAATTATCTCAAAGTTGTATAACAGGATATAAAACTTGGGGATATAACAGGATTAAAATATTATTTGCATCAAGATATTCAATTAGTGGTATACAATGGATTTCTAATAATAAGATAATGGTTTATGCTGTTGTTTTTAATTTTTGCTCCATAACCTTGACTAGATAACCACTTTTAAAACAAGAGATTAGGAGCTACCCATTCAAATAATTATAAAAGTTCAATTGGTACAAACATATTAATAATTCTATTTCATTTCTATGTATAAGGAATTTTATCTTTGTTACTGAAATTTCACGAACTTATACTTAACTTTTTCCTGTCAATAAACTAATATCAGAATAAAATATCCAATAGTGTATTATTTCCTCATCTGTTTTAAATGATATTTTAAAGATAATAATTTCAAACATTTAAGTACCGTGCCTTATAGCTATTTACGTTATTCAAAATACTTGACCAAAAATTCATTTCATGTTATGGCCAAAATCTGAAATTGCCCATATTCTGATTTATCTGATTACTTTAAAAAAAAAAAAAAAAAAGCTCGACAACGTAAGTGTAAATCTATTCATTTTCACCTAAGAACAATAATGCTTTTTAATAATTAAGAATATTGATCAAAATATTTATGGAAAAATTATTAAAACTTTTCTATATTTCTACTTCATGTGTATTACAATTTATTATTGTATGTATTTGTGAACTATAGTCATTAGACTTATATATTACAAAAGAGTGCTTTATTAAATAGTGCCTTTATAAAAATTATTACATCTTTTAAATATATAACTTTACTGCTTATTAAAAAAATCTTAAACCTCTAGTATATAGTATGACATATATGCTACGCAACTTATCGAGGAGAGAAGTTGTAATAAAAAAAAAGCTGCGTTAGCACATGATGTTACACATATGCTACACAACAGTATTATTAATTTAACTAAATAGGCCCATAGGATTTTTTTTACATTTTTTTTTCAGGGGAAGAAAAGAAAATATACTTTATTAAAAAGAAAAAATCATACTTTAGAATAGCGTTAGCCACTAAGCGGCCCGCGGGCCGGATTTGGCCCTCGACAGTTTTTTCTGCAGCCCGCCAACAACACAGAAGATTTATATAATAAAAAAATAAAAAAAAATTCACGATATGGACTTTTTTTTTTACATAATTGTAATTTTTCCGAAATAGTATGCGTTAATTGTCTAGGACAGAATTCACCACTACATGCTCGAAGAAACTATATGATGAAGCTTTCAGTAAGATGACTTTCAAAAAGAATGAACACAGGAATAACATAAGTAAATCTCATTTTGACAATTTATTAAGATTTGCTACAACAAATACTGCGATAAATATCAACTCGATCACAAAATAAACCGAATGATTTCGACCGCCATCGTCTCACAATTGATATCGACTAAAATCTGGAAATTCAGTTTAAATACCATCATTAAAAGTTAGGTCAATGCCCATTATCACGTTGGAACAGACGATTCACGACTTTAATTTACTAATAATGAGAATTATTATTTTTTAATAATTTGAAACAAAGAAATAAAGATCAATTTTAATTTTATTAAGATAAAAAAATCATTTTTTTTCTTTTAGTTTTTAAAAATGTTATATATTGTTAAATCGATAATAATTAAGATACATATATTGGTGTATCCGGCTCACGAAAAGCTCCAACTTAAGTCATACGGCCCTCCTCTAAAAGTTAGTGACGACTCTAAATGTTAAAGACCTATAACAAATAATACATACATTAAACTTAGCAAAAACAAAATCGATATATGTATATTATCAGTTAAACTGCATCTTTAATTTTGATCAACAAAAATATTACAAGCACAATATAATTATTAGAAGTATACTTCCGGGGTCCTTAAATATAAACCACTATCGTTCAAAATCCAACCTTTTAATTTAAAAAAAAGAAAATGAAATAAACAAGAATCAAGCTATTTATTTTTTCAAGATAAAGACAACCTACCAAAGTTTGATTAGCTGCATGCAATTATCACTTTGCAATGATTAAACATGTTTTCTCTTCCATTTTCTTTTACACTTATTATCTCTTTTATTTTTGCTGGGGATCTTAAAAAGAGATGAAGCAGAACTCTCTAGTTGAAGTCTTCTTTTGTTTTCTTTTGATTTTTATCGCAATTAAAACTGTTTCCTTCTACAAGTTTTCCGTTCACCATTTATTAAGCGCCGAGACTGGCTTTTTATGCTTTATTAGGAGAAAAAAGTTATTTGCATCGGTGATAAGCTTTTGATACATTGTACATTCTACAGATATTATTAGTGTTTTCTTTTAATTTTCTACATTATATTCTTTTTGTTTTAATACGAAGTTTCAGTGTATTGTTAGTACAGAAAAAGCTTTAAACACACTTTAATTGTCATTTTATTCATCATTGTTTATTTTAAATCAACTAATTAATACAAATTTTTTCATCTCTTTTTAATATGTTATGTATGTTTTCATATCAAGTATTAAAAACAAAAGTAATTAAATGATATATGTAATATTCTGTAATGTTTTAAAAATTTAATGATAGGTATGTTAGTCATACTGTATTTCCTCGCACTAAAAAAGGTTAAAATAAGTAAGATATTAAGTTGAATAAACCTAAATAACAAATTGTTATATCACAAATTTTCAACTGTATATTTAAGATATTTTATGTTTTTCGATTTTAGTAATAGTTGAAAAAAGAGTATCATGGGGACAATGAACCTGGGATTATTTATAATCGACTCGTTTGATAAACACCGTAAACTAAATTAAATAGTTATTCTAATATTTATACAATAATTATAAATATTTATTATAAAAATATTTGTAATCCCTCTCAGAAAATTTTCCTCTTATTTCTTCATGCAAACAGTCTCAAGAATATATGGAAATACACGATAAAAACGGCGTAATTTTTAAAAAAATACAAATTACGTAATAGGGAAAATGGAATTAATAGTAATTTCTTAGTCCAGATATATATATTCAACTCTTCCAGATTTTATAAATATTACACTCTTCGTTATTTTAATAGAATATAGTCTATATCCAAATACAAAAATAAATACTACTCAACGAAAATGCTTTTTATGTTATTTTTTAAGCAAACTACAAGTGTTAATATGAAAAATAAGTTGTTTTTTTTATCCAAATTTATAATTCACTCAAATAATAATTTCGCATTCATATAATAAGATGACAATTTTTTTTTTTATAAGTTCGTATTAAATTCGTAGAAAACTTTTATTTAAATAATCTCAAATATAAAACTATTTTAAACCTTATAATCAATTATTTAAGAGTTTTCTTTTAAAGATAGTGAGTTTGGTGAATATTTCTAATCCTCCATTATCATTTAATTTACCAATGCTATATAATTTCAATTACTATTAATTACTTAAAAATGTCATTTTCATTATACCTATACTTTTAGTTACACTTTTTACTTTTACTTATTTTATACTTCTGAGAACAGAATATTATAAAATACAGAACTTATCTCATTATTATTCCTAAAATTCTATGTTATTTAAATGTACTCATGAAAATAATCGAGTTTAAATTACAGGTATTCAGTTATATATATATACTACAGGCTTGCTTTCAAAGGTAATTTAACTGATATAATGGCACACATATTTTAACTTTATTTATAATTATAACTGGATTTAATAGTCAAAAGAATTAAAGTAATAATAAATAAAGTGAATTCATTTTTTAAGAAAAACTCAACTTTGTGTCACCAAATGAACTTTTCAAATCCAGAGCCCGTGAATTCTTAAGATTATTTATAGCAATAATTTAAAGACAACCAAAGATTTCGCTTGATGTTCATGTATTGAATGTATTTTAAAGTCATTTTTTATAAATATTTTTTATGAGGAAATGAAAAGTTTTATTCCAACTATAAAATTCCTCTTAAATATAGCAGAATACTTATTTGAAATTACGAAAAATTAACATTTTCACCGGAAATCTCTGATAGTTAAAAATAATTAGCAGAAAGTCTAAGTAATAAGTACACAAACTAAACAAAACTATATGGTTTTAAATATAATAACATATTAATTTAATGAAATGGCATTTAAAAATTAAACAATCTCAATTGTAATAGTCAGTATCATTAAAATACCGCTGGGACACAAGTTCTAAATTCGTTACATTAGGTATATATTACAGTTTAGGGTAGATTTAATGGATGAAACATCTCCTTGTAAGAATATTACACAAAATAACATAAAAATGCTGTCAGGTTTGAATTCTTAATTTTAAATAAAAATTTCGCCCAGTTGATGATAAAAATATACCAAAAATAAGTCAAGTAAGTTATAGCTATCGTACAAGTTTTTCGATTTTAAAAAACAAAACAAGAATTATTGAATTGTTAAAATAATTAATAAAAAGAAATGTAAGAATTAATTATTTGTACTTTTTGTTAATAAATCTCCCAGTTCTTTACCAATAGAAGCGACATATTCTAAGGAATTTGATCTCTTTTAAAACATTGTGAAAATTCAAACCAGCCCTTCAGTTCCCCTAAGCTCTCCGCACGACTTGTTTCCTGACCCCCTCCCCCCACCAATCTCAACCCTTTCCGGCATCCCTGAAGATACATACCCAGGAAGTTAATCAACCGATAGGGAGAATCTCACTCCCAAGAAACAACAAAAAGGGGAAAAAATGCGTGAGACTGGGCGAGAAAAAATGAGGCACTAGTAAGATAATCTTGGTCAAATTCATCAGCCCTGATAGGATTCCCAGTTTCCAGCAGTCTCCTGGACTCGTTAAAGGAAGGGGAAAAAAGCATCAGTGACACACCGGGAGAAAAACCCTATTACCAGGATAAGGAAGCTGGCCTGTCTTGTCGTATCTTGCGGGGAGTTCACCACCAAGCCCTTAAGCAGGAGAATATGTTAGAATGAGAAATTTTCATCCTTTCTCTTGCCCATTTCCATTGAGATAGGGGTTTTGTCTTTAACCAGGAATCTCGATTCTGGTCATTGTTCTTTTACTTTTGGATGGTTTATTTATTTGAGATGTACACCTTCGTGTCTTCTGTGAAGGAACAGATCTAGTCAATGGCTTTTTCGCTGGAGTTAGATTGCAGAGATATTCCATCGACTCATTCGAACTTTTTTTTGGTAGTTTGCTTTTTGGAGTGTCAGGAGATAAAGGGTATAAAGCAAAAAGAGGTGTCAATCATTTATCACTCGTTGGGAAATAGGTTCGCTGTTTTCTTAATAAGGATATTACTCTTTGGGTGAAATATTAATGTTGCCAGGAGAGGATTCGTATAGCGATTTCTTTTTTAGTGATTGTTTTGAATTAGGCTCTGTTAAAACATATTCCATAAAATGTAATTATTTTCAATCAAATTGGGTGATTATCACAGCTAAAAAAACCTACTTTTTAATTTTGAGCAAGGGGTTTAAAACATTTTTTTAAACTAAATTTGATTTATTAATTTATCATGATCCGATCAACTAACAATCATCTTAGCTCACGTTATTCTTCCTTAAAATACTAGATATTATTTTTCAAACTTAAAGTGAAAACCGTTTTGCTGACGATAATTTATTTCGAATGTGTCTAGGAGAGAAGATTGATTTTTTAAACAGTTACCACTAGTATGACTCGCATAAAAACAGAACTGAAAAATATAGTTTAGTAAAACCGTTTTTACTTGCGCTTATAATATTACAAATAGAATAATATATATAATGTTTTGTTTATGATTTCAACGTGCACTCGTATTTTGATCTTGTCATTAACTTAGTTTTGAAACAATTTTTCTAAGATTAAAGGGCTTATATGATAATTTTTCAGTAAAACTTTTTCGTAGTGTAGAATAAATCCATAAAAAATCTTCAAAACTTATAGTAATAAACTAGTTGAAAAATGAATACATCGAAAATATATAATAAAAATATGAATATAATAAAATAAAAATATGAATATAATGAAATAAAAATATGAATATAATGAAATAAAAATATGAATATAATGAAATAAAAATATGAATATAATGAAATAAAAATATGAATATAATAAAATATATATAAATATAATAAAAATTATAAAAATAAATAAAATTTAACTACCATGCAAAACGTACTTTAAAATACCCCATGACCTATAAGTGACCTATGAACCATGTTTATGCGATTTTCAATTTACAAATGATTGAACGGTTTGTAGAAAAAAAGATAATCTTTAAACAACAACAAACTCTACTTCATTAAATCATGTGAGTAAGAAGCATTTGTGGGAGAAAAATTTACGATGCTTTCTTTTTAAACTAAACAATACGATTTCTTTCCTGCAATTTTAGAGAACCACAAAAGTCGTTATTTCATAATTAAACTTTAGGGTACAAAGATGTATGACGCTGATATTACATAATTATTATATAATATGTACAAAATATTTTAAATAACTATTACATTTAAAAAGCATAGTTATAATAAGTATCATGTTTAATGCATAATTAGGATTAACGTAATGTATTTATGATAAGTATTATGTTTGACTTTCTTCGATAGAAATTTTAAAATAATAATCGTCAAAGAAATTAATTATAACGTTTTTTTTATTAAAATTTCAACTTTAAAATATCAAACAAATCTGCTTAGAAATTTAAGAGAACTGTGTCATGTTACTTCAGGAGGAAATCAAATACCCTCAAAATTATTAAAAGTTTTTAAACAGAAATTAAAAAAAAAAAAAAAAAAAAAAAAAAAAAAAAACTCTTACTCAGCACATTTCAACTCAGAAGATAAGTATCCGATAAACTTTAAAAGCTTATTTTATATAAAACTAGAACAAAGATATCCTATGGATATAAAAAAGGGGAATGAAAATTGTAAGACTTCCTATGACGGCCTCACTCTAACCAGCGTGACATCGATTTTATAGGTCAGATAGCTAATCGGTTTTGATCCTTTTAAGGGAAGCCACCAAACCATTTGGCATACCACATGACAGAGACAGAATACACGATGTAATCTTTCGAAGAACGGAAAGGACCACCTCAGCAATAAATACCAAAGTGAAAAACGATTAAGATAATTATAAAGGATATAAGGAAGTGGTTATTGATTAATATTAGTATGCTAATAAATATAGTAGTACTGATTACAGGTTTACCACGGCAAATTGCTTAAAGTAATACGCAGAATTTATGGTTTAAAACAACCATCAACGACATTTTAAATTGAAGGAAAACATACAAGGTTGGCTTTCTTTAGATTGTGAATATAATCAAGGTTGATTTCTTACTAGTTTTAAGCAATTGATCTCCATGAGACTAAATTATCATTAAACTGTTTATAAGTCTTTATATATTATGCCAATTACAGAAAATACCTGCAATAGTATTAAGAAAGGTTTAAGATTGTAACAATCTAAGTTTAAGTTATACATTTGCTATGAGCGTTTCCTTCTAAAAATAATGCCTTTTTTTAAAATACTACATTTCATTTTACCGTTTTAAGATATAAACGTGAATACCTTAGAAGATGATTACTAGATGAAACACACCAATTTAATCACAATAAACGTTTTAGATTCATAATTATCTGAATATATCTCAATAAAAAACCACGAAACGAGGATAGGAATATTTTATTTATTTTTTTCGTATTCCAAAAGAGAGTTTCTTCTGGAGTCACTAGTTGAAAAACGTAAAAAAAATTGCAAGCGTGTTTGTTAACATAAATTATAAATATATTTAAAAGATCCCCAGAAATACTCCTTTACAGCAATTCACATCTATTGCCTCTATAATCTAACAAGAAATCCCCACAAACTAAACAAAGCTTTTCACCTCCAAATTTACAACCGCATATGACTAGCATAAAACGAAACATTCTCGTCCCAAAAAAGCAAACGAGACTTAAAACACTCCATTGTCCCCAACAAGTGCCATCGTTTGCCCAGAGAAATCGGATCGAATCTCCTTTCCCCTTCCCCGAAAACCCCTTTCCCTTATCCAGAACCCACCACTAATTCCCCCTATATTAGACTCCTAAATTAGTGGACCACAGACGAAAATGGCTCGTTAACCCTTGGTCCAACACAAAACCTCCATTACCGCCAGCCAACCCAAAGGTGCTTTAAATCACAAGGACTAAAACCCCGTTACAATCACCTCTCTCCTCTTGCCATTTTCTTGTTATTAAGGATCTTGTATTTTTCCGGCATTAATTTCTTCAGAGGTTGGATTTCCCTAACGAGAGAAGTTTGTACCAATAGATCAAACTCGTTGGGTTGTTATACACTCTATTAACGTTTATGACCAAGATTTTTGCTAACAACAAGGTTAAATGTAACGTTTATGGGCAAGATATATGCTAACAACAAGGTTAAACGCCACGCTATCGCCACTAAACGCGCCAATGAACTATCTATTTTTGTTAAAGACTATTTTTTCTTGTAAGAATTTTATACTTGTAAATTTGCTAGAACTAGCTTTATAAGCTTATGTCTGAAATTGGCTCAAAAGCAATCACTTCAATTCACAAAGCTACTAGTAAGCAAATTATTTTAACTTAGTACTCTGATTATTTCTCTGAGAACACAGTTTCTTAAATTTTATTGGACTTATTTATTTTTTCCACTGATATGAGTTATTGTGTATACAGTGGTATATTATGTAATTGGCGTACATTGTAGTATATTATATAAATGGTGTATATAGTAGTATAAATTTATGTCGTTGAGATCGTAATTTAGTAAAGTATTATCAAGTACACTTTCATATAAGAATGTGCATTTTACTATAAAATTGATTTCTTTATAATATTGATAAGATTGATTTATTAAGTTGGACGGTAGCACAATAATGCGTTTCCTTTACTGGGTACCATTGACAAATGACTTACATGCTGGTGATAAAATGCAAAAAAGCCTGTAACTTTAAAGTGGAAACAGTTTAAACAAATTGAAAATGTGATTTACATCATAAAACTAAAAGTTTCTACCATTAAGATGGTAGAAACCACTACCATTAGAATGGTATCTAAGTTATTAATCAAAAGTTTAAGCCACCACAGTTCACTTTTATGTGAAACTTGTTGTAATCACTCAAATTTGCTTTCATTTTCAATCATGTAAGTCTTAAGCATTGTGATGGAAAGTGGAAAAAAGTACTTATTTTTGGCTAGAGGAGGTAAAACTATTTGATTGTATTCAGACAAATTTTCTACTATCGCAAAATAATTTCTCACATTTTGTTAAAAATGTCCTACTTTCATTATTTAGCTATATCAAATTTAAAAAAAAAGTCCCAGTAACATCTTTTTGGAACTTATTATATTTGAACTAAAAATAAAAAAAATGGGAAAACGATTTTGTGAATTACATCAATAATATGCATATATCTTAATAACAAACTTATTTAATGGTGAATGGGTTTTCATTTCCAAAAATTACAGTACAGTCTGCACTTTCCTCCAAACACAATCAAATAATATTACTTCCTCAAAGTCAACCATAATTAAAAAGCTATCAGTGAAGTATCACTCTTTGATCTCTAAAACAACTTCAACCTTCTTTTGCAAACCATCTAACAAATACCGTGTCATGAAAACTTACAAAACTAAGTCCAAAACTCACCTGTTCCGGACCTAGTCATTAGCCAAACACAACTTTTTCAACCCTACAAGCACCTCTGGCTTCCTACGCGTACATGGCAGGAGAATTAAATTTTAAGAACAAGAACTTGAAAAAAAAAAATGGCGGAAGCTCGGGTCTCTCAAAACAAAACCAAAAGTTTGGAAATCCCGGCCTCAGAGTCTGATGTCTCTGGCAGTGATTAATGGATCCGTCTTTTGTATCCCCTCCTTCATTAAATGCTTGTTGAGATGGCAGTGGGCTCGTTAGGCTTAAAAACGCCATCAAACACGGCCTGGGAAAGCATCTATTAACACCTCGCGGTCTTTTGGAGTGGTGGCATGGAGGAAGGGGTACTGTCGACATGAGTGTAAGATCGTGTAGCGCAGGGGGAGGGAGTTTTTTAATTGAAATTTTTGAAAAGATGTTGGCGTGTCAAAGTTGGTGTTTCTTTTCTTTTTTTGGTGGGGATGGATGGTTGTAGCAAAAGTGTAAAAAAAAAAGTTTCATTTAAAAGTAAAAATTGTGAGTATCCTAAACAGTATATTGAACGCAGTGGAAGTGAATTTAGAAGTACACAATATTTAACGTACCTATGCTGTACAAACATATTACAATACTTTTTCGAGCACAAGAAAATTTTTATGAAAGAATTTTCATATAACTTTTTTGGAACAATAAATTAAGTTGTACTATATGTAACGATTCTGTGAGAAAGCGGTGGAATCTTTAAAGATTTTAGAAGATTGTGAGACACCATTAGTAAAATTTACATTCTTTGCAGAACAATGTTCATCAATTTGTTCGGCTTAACCTAGTTTTAGCAGATTGCTTAAAGATGGAACGGAATTTTTTTTTTCCAACAAATTTGTTACATATACTTAATGATGTTTATTTCTTTTAATAAAAAAAATTAAAAGTCGATAGATTCACAAAAGCAAACAAAGTGAAATTAACAATTGAAGACTAGAAATGGAAAACTACCCAAGTCCAAAAAAGAAAAAATTTCAGGAGAGCCGAAAAATGAAAAACACTCGCATCTGGTACTTATGGCTATGACTAAGTACCAGATTGAGTTTGAACTTTCGCTACTGGAGTTCGCACTTTGGGAGTTCTCCACTTTTTTTTAGCTTGGTCTTTAGGACATTTTTCCGTAAAAAACGATTTTTTTTTTTTGTACTTAGGTCGTTTTCCATTTCTAGTTCTAAATTATACAATTGAAATAAAAGCATGGACAATTCTTAACAACTTTGCTTAAATTTCTTAAATTTAATTTATTTTTTCTAAAGAAAAAATACGTAAATAAACGCCTAAACCCAAACAATTTGATTTCTTGATACATTTTAAATTCATTTTTTGTTATTGTTCTAACCACTTTAAATTATAATTTTTGAAAGGATTTCACGACGAAAATTAGGTTTTGAAAAACACGAATTTAAGATCTATGTTTTAGGGGTATTTTATTAAATATCGTTCTCATAACCTATTTCTGTGTCTAATCAATACTTAATTTTTTTTGTACAACCTCATAATGAACCAAGCACAATAAAATTTAAAAGGGTAAAGTACAATTATTATAGAAGTCTCTTTGCTATTCCTTAAATTTAATGGCTTCTAAATGCTAAAACCATTAAGTATCATCCTGGCATTTATTCGATATTGTTAATTATATTAATTTAATTATATATTTAAAGACTAAATTAAACGGCATGCTGTTTTCTGAAGTAGCAAAGTACAAAGTGAATATTATTGTACTGTCCCTAATTAGAGACATAAATTGTGTGCTCTAAAGAACACATCTTAAAATTGGGTATACATTCTGCATAGGCCTTGAAAAATGATAGTTGTATTAAAAATAAACAATTGATCAAGTTTTACTGGTGAAAATATGACACTTTAAGCGCTTATATTGAAGTTAATTTATAAACTTAACCTTTTCAGAAAATTTTCGATTGAAGTTTTGGAGCAAATTAAAAACAACTCCAAATGTTTGCATATATCTTCCATAATTGTTGTTTTTGAAGTGTCATTTGCGAAAAATTGATCGTTATATTTTTTCCTATCGTATTCCGCATTTGCGCAGTTTTATGAAGACTTGTTTTTCCAAATGTCCCCATAATGTTTAACACGACGGCAGTTTCATTATGGCCAAGCTACTTAGCAAATGGGCGGCTTTTGCTGTAAATTTTGTCAGTTAAAAATCCATTTTTAAACAAGATGTAGTTTCTATGGAAGTGCCTAATGTATGTGGTAGGTTGGTTTGTAAGCTCAAAGACCTATTTTTATACACAAAAACGGTTAATCGTGCCAGAATCTACAGCTCAACGTAGATTTTGAACCATAACAAATATCCATGCCTAAACCATAATTCGAACCCAGCACCTTTAGCATGCGAAGCCAGAACACTAACCACGCAGCCATTAGGTGGAGATAATTGTGCTTGAGGAAGTTAAGTTCAGAACACGGTTAATAAAAACTTATCATGCATTAATTGAAATAGTTTTTGTGTTCCGATGTAATATGGCAAAAAATGTAGACCACATACTTATTAAAATGTCTAATTTCATGAAAGTAAATTTTTCTTACACCAACAATCAATCTAATAAATGTCGCAAACTTATTATTGAACGGTCACTTCTTATCAATTTCACGATGGTTTTAAGGTTTTTCTGGGAATATTATATAATAAAATTTTATATTTTAATCGCTGACTAAACAACAAATTGGTTCCACTTAATTAAGAACTTAATATGACTTAATTAGTAGTATTTCAATGTCTTATCTTTTAATGGATTTTTGTGCAAATAACTCATTATTTTAATTGTTCGTTTTATTAGCGATTTCATTCAAACAATTCAAATAAAGATATCAAAAACATAGGTCCTATAAAGCTAATGAGGTATTTTTTAATAACAATGGTATTTATTTTTGCTTGCAAAACATCTCATACTTATTGTCTCAGAATTTTTTTAACTTTACTCATCTTAAACGTTGCAATTGCTTGAACGTTGCATTTTGCTTGCCTAGCAATTAAAAGTTTCATTGAAAGTTTGACTTTAAAAAATTTCATTTTGTTGTTAAACATTTTTAATATCTTATGTATCTGCGTTTGAAACTCATTCTCACAAATTGTTAAAAATAGACAATTTACTCTTAGGAGTTAAGCACTTAAAAGGAAAGGGTTATTCCGATATTTGACAGGAAAATCAATTTTTACTTAGCCTAAAATTTTGTGTATAATCTAATAAAAAAGTGCTTACTTTTCTTTAACAAATAACTTCTTTTATATACATATATGTCTAGGTTTTATGTACATTTTATAAGAATAAAAAATCGATTTAACAATAGAGGAAAACTCAAATGCCAAAGTTGGCTTACAGAACCATAAAAGTTTTATGATAATTTTATGTTTATACATAAATATTTTTATACTATATATGCATTTGCAAAAGATTTGTTCTAATATATTTCTTAAAATTATATAATTCCATAAAGGAAATACTTTTAAAATGCTTTGATGTCCTTCATTTTTAAGTTTAAAAAAATGCATTTGGGAATCTATACCGGAAATATACTATCACGCATACTTTCTGTAGAGTAAACTCAATTACGTAAATAAAATATATTGTATTTAAAAAATCTAGTTTAGTTAACTGTATAATATATTTGAAAATACCAATTAATTTCATGTGCATAAAAGGAACATATCAACTGCAATATATTGTGTTTGATTGAGTTGGAAATTTTCTAGTGCAATAGCAGCAGGAGAGCTACACTTAGGCGAAACTCGGTTAGAGAAGTTTCTAGTCTACTGAGAGTTGTTCTAGTATTAGGTGGAAATCGCCTTCCGGGAGGTCTTACAGGTCGAAACAGCCCCACATTGCCTCTTAAATGCGTTGGTTTGTACCCTCAACGACCTATTTTTATGCCCCATAATGACTAATCACACATCTTAAATAGGATAAAACACCGAAAACTCCCATCAATCAACTGCATATATTGTGTTCCCAAAGAAAATAAACAACCAATTATACATACGATTCGAACCCAGCTACTTCGGTAATACGAAAATATCAATAAAGTCCTTACTTTCTAGTCAATTGAATCTCAATTCCTAGTTAAATAAATTTGTTAATTTATTAAATGAGAAATTAAGGACTTTTCGATTCATTCATTAAGTTCTTACTTTTTAGTAAAATGCATCTACTTGATGAACATGTCAAACTTGTGTGTTGGTTGATTTGTACGCTCAACGACCTATTTTTATACAAAATGACGGCTAATCAGGCGTTGACCTACAGCTTAACGTGGATTCCGAACCACAACAAGCATCCATGCTGAACCAGGGATTCGAACGTGGCACTTTTGGCATGCGAGGTCAGAGAGATAACCACACAGCAATTAGGTGGGCCAGTCTAGTATGTAATAACACATATTTATATACGCAGTTTCTTTTTATTCAAAGTACTATAAAATTTTATCAACCCAATAAATGTATCAAAGCGTTACAATATTGGTATTAATTAAAAAAAAAAATTCTGAGCTTTTTTTAAAAGGGAGGATAGGTTTAAATTTGATGTATTGAATTTTTTGATTAATTGATTTTTTAATCATCAAATCAAATCACATATTTCATTACTGATTGCGTAAACCCTATTTAATAAATAATTTTGTGCTAACATTATTCTTAATATACGTAAGAATTTTTAATGTAAAAGTTTATTTCTTAATATAGTGAAAAATCATCTTTCCTGTGAAATCTCAGGTATTTTATCACAATTCTAAAGAATTAAGTTTGTCTCATCTAATTATTCAATATACTGATTTTAATTATTTAACAACCATGAATTTATATGAGATGGTACTATTCCTTACCTTAAATATAAACGACATTGATATAAAGTTTATTTATGATAGACTTATAACATTTTATATAACCTAAATCCCTTTTAGGCAAATTTTCAGTCAACAACGACACTAAATCAGAAAAAAACTTTTCTTTTTTTTATTTAATTGTAATTTGTTAGTTGTATTAGATTTTTACCCAAAGATTATACTCTGTCAAAACACCAGAAGATTAAGTTCAGAGAAAAGTTCAAAATACAAAGGGCCTTCCGAGAAGCCTTTCAATGGGAACTTATTCATATTTATGTTTCAGATAAGAGGTTTATAGGTTACATTGAATATTTTCTCGCGCTAGAGTAATAGAGTAATGCACACCGATACATCATTAGAGAAATATTATGTAGTTATACAGCGTGATTTTTTTATTCGGTCAGATGACCAGGTCTGCAACTGAGCTACCTACTCACTCAAAAATATAATACAATTTTTTGAAAGAAAAAAAAATGTCGCAGTGTTTAATATATCAGATAGTCACAATATATAATACGGATAATATAACACTTAAAAATAGTTTACTGATATTTAAATAACCGTCTCAAAGATGAAGTGTAAGGTTTTAACCCCAAATGCTTATTACCAGTCGCGCACCATACCGTTGAGCTATAATTAGTAGAATTTAGTCTAAATGGATTTAATAATAAATAGATTCTATTATAATACATATCTCTCTTGTCTATTACAAAGTGATTCCTAAATATGCTAAAACTCAAACTAAAAAAAATTCATAAAATTTATTATTACCCTTACCTCTTCCACTTCTTCCGACGAACCTCAGATCGTTGAACTTGGCCACCTGATTCTTCATGACAGCGGTGGCATTCCTCAGTTCGGCACAGTAATTGTCATCATTTCCCGCCCGGATGGTCACGGTGGTCCCGTCCAAGATCTCCCCAAGACTGACCACTCGAAAAGCAACAGGAAGGGTCTTGTTCGATCGCCAGTGGGTGGGTAGAGCAGAGCATACGACACTAGGACTGCCCGTCTTGACCAACTCGCCCGGGTGCTCACTGAGGACTTCGGTCAGAGTACGCTCGACGGGAACGAAGAAATCAGCCATCGCATCGCGGGAGCCGCCGCTCTCCGCCGAGAGGTGCATCGGTTAAGATTTTCTCCTGGTTAGGCTTAGCTTCGAAAGTATCGTCTGCTACGGAAAAAGTTTCAGTTTTTCTATTTGATAAAACACAAAAGTCGATCAATCAAACGATTTTTGTTTCGTTTGTTAGACGATATAAAGTTTTTTGTTTTCGTCAAGAAATACAATTCTGATCAACACAGACGAAATGTTTTACTCTCCGAACGATCGGATACGGTTGAATTTTAATTCAATAAAACACGAGAGTTATATCACAGCAGACGATTAATAGTGCAGATGATATTTTCTTTTTCTTTCGCCAAACGATGCTGCAGCTGACAGGAGGGAGAACGAGATTGCGGGTTTGTGTATACGCGGCGCCCGGGTGTCAACAAGAGTGGCACGCTTCCTCGCTGCCACAGGAGGAGGCGTCAACAAAATCGTCTGCGAGTTAAGGGGAAAAGGTGTATTCTTCCGCGCGGGGTGACCACTCTTGCGGGAGGTACTCCGCCGCGGAAGGAAAAGAGTTCGCGTTGTTCTAAAGTTGAAAAGTTTAAGCGGGAAAAATTTGATGTGAAAAAACAAGCGGGAATTTTAAATGTTTGAAGCTTTTAGAGCATATCAGTGGTTCTATTATATGTTGTAAATCAGTCTAATGTTTATAACTTTAATACATATTTTCAATTTAAAATAATAGTAACTGTTTGAGCTCAATTGATTTAATTTTAGTTTTTGTAACAAAAAAAATAAATTATTATTATTTTTAGAAATGATTGAATCAGGATAAAAAAAAATCGAATAAAACTACATTTATGATAAGTGAAAAATATGCTTTGTTTGTTATAAATAAAAAGGTTCTAAATTTAAATTAATTTAGATTTATAATTTGAAAAATTCTTGAGTTGTTGTATTCATCATACGATTGAAAAAAAAATAATACAAATGTTTAATAAAGTACTTTGGTTTAAGAATGTTTTTATCCTTTCAAAAATATAAATTCAACTATTTTATTATTTAATAGTAAAACTTTTAAATATATTTAATTTAATATCCAACTACTTTTCATTGCAAATATATTTAAGTTAATAATTAAAAATAATAATAGTATTCGCGCGCTATTTAATATTATTTATGTTGTGCTGCTATCAGTTTTTGCTGTTGCAACATAGTCTATGCAGTGAAGAAAGTTTTACAGAAACTTTTATGTACTTGTAATTAGGTGCTGGTGTCAACAAGAGTGGCACGATTCCTCGCTGCCACAGGAGGAGGCGTCAACAAAATCGTCTGCGAGTTAATTGTAATTATTATTCAGAGGTATAAGCTCGAGATTTTGTTAATGGCAACAAAATGGAGCTCATGGTTACGGTTATAGTTCCAGAAAACCGAAATTTTCTAAAGGCAACCCCTACTTTTTTCTATCGCAAAATGCTCAGCGCATGCTAAAACCCTGGAGAACGTTGGAACGGTACGTGTATCACAAAAATCGGACACGTTAGAGTCGGACAAAAAATAAAACCAGCTCTGAGAATGGCCAACAAAAACTCGAGCTGGGAACACGGAGGCCGTTCGCCAGATATTCAGCGTAGAAAGCTGATAAAATTGCCTGTGATGGCACCCATGTGAACTTTGGCCTCTGTCATATGTAAATTTCCACCGTGGGGGCATTTTCTTCCATTAGTAAAAGATCCCTACAAAAATTCAGGCAATATAATTGTAAAACTATAGACAATTTTACATAAAGAAAAAAGTACTTCATATTAATCTAGTAATGTTCCAACTATTTAAATGGTTATATATTGTAAGATGTGTTATGTTAATGTTCAATTGTGTTTTCTGAAGAATTGTATTTTTAGTGAAAACCGTTGAACGGAAACAGGATGTCTCAAAATATTATTTAAGGAATGCAATGAAATTTATTGTGCATGTAAGTTACACCTATACACATGTTTTGGAAAGAAAACCAAGGCCTAGGAAATTTGTTTTATGGCAATTTTTAAGGTAAATTAAAAAAAATTAAAAAAATTATCTATTGTCATATTTAAAATGCTTTAAATTCCAAAAAAGTGTATTCTGCTTAGATATCATGTCAAAACACAAATAATAGTTAGAATTAAGTAAATTATGAAGTACAAAGAAATTAAGTCATAATTGTTTTACTTAGAGTGTTTTACGAAACATTAAAATTTCTTATATTTTTTGTAAACAAACACTATTATTTTAAAAAATAAATTTCATTTTAGTATTTATTTTCATTATTATGTCTTACGACATTAATGTCTAACATAAATACCAAAAATAATATGAAATTTGATTGTTTTTCAAATAAATTCTCCGTACGTAGTCGGAAACCTTAATATAACATCATTGTTTTCCTGGCTTTTAAGGTGTACAAAGTCGTCCATAAATCTTCACATATCATTTTACGCTTAAAAATTTACTTTACCGTAATTACGTCTACTTTGCCTTGTAAATAAAAAACAACAATCATTCAGATAAAAATTAAATTCTCCTTCAAACAAATCCTTTCGTATTAATTAATCTATTTTTTATTTTTTCATTTTTTTTAACTCCTCAGTTTATGCAAGATATTTTTTACAATACTTTTAGGTTTACTCTTTTTTGACACATTAATAATCTTTACATTTGGATCATTTTTTTTAAAAGTAGAAAATAACATCTCAATATTGGATGTCAGAACATTCAGAAATAAAGTTTAATAAGCAGTAATTAGTATAATTTTGGCCTTAAAAATAGCTACAAAGATTTTAAAGTTTTTGTAATATACAGTGGCTCAAACAGTTAAGAGTACACTTCGTTTCTTGCACAAATTAGCACTTTGTATGGTGAATAATGCACAAAAAATATAATAATAACAAAACTTTTTGCAAAAGCACAAAACTATGAACATATTACTTTGTATATATACAAAAAATATAATAATACATTACAAATCATATTATTTATACAGCTTTAAAACTTTGTTAGGTGAATTTTGCAGTCAAAAAATTGAGAATACACCTATGAAAAATTTGTTTAACCACCACTAAATATTTTCTATTTGACTGCTATTTTAATATAATTTTGCGTAATCTAATCTTAAACCAGTTTAACGATCATTTTTATATGAAAACTTTTGTTAGATGAACTTAAAACCAATCGTTTGGCTGAAAAATGGCTCCTCGAAGAGAAACCAGTATTGAAGTAAGAAAATTCGTATTAAGATTATTTCAAAAAGGAAAATCTTATTGTGAAATAGCTAAAATTGTTGGTAGGAGCCCAACATGTGTCCAGAAAATCATTTGAAAATTTAAAACTGATGGATTGATTGAAAATAAAAGTGGAAGATGAAGGAAAGGTATTCTGAGTCATGTCGTAAAAAGAAAAATTGTAAAAGAAATCAAGATTGATCCTAAAGTAAGTGCAGTCAAGCCTGCTGCAGAAACTTCTCAAATCGTTGGCAGAAGTGTATGTGCTGAAACTGTACGGAATGTAATTAGACAAGCTGAATATAAAAGTCGAGTTGCTAGAAAGAAACCATTCCTCAGCTTGCAAAATCAGAAAAAGCGTCTGGAGTTTGCTAAAACTCATCAATTGAAGGCCAATAACTTTTGGAAGAAGGTAATATTTAGCGATGAAAGTAAATTCAATATTTTTGGAAGGGACGGCCGTCGCACCGTATGGAGAAATCCCAATACCGCTTTGGATCCAAAAAATTTACGTCCCACAGTTAAGCATGGTGGTGGATCCATCATGGTTTGGGGTTGTATGGCTTCAACCGGGGTAGGAAATTTGGTTTTTATAAATGGTATTATGAATCATTTAGTTTACTTGGATATACTACAAAAAAATCTAAAAAAAAAAATTGGATTTAGATGGAAATTTCATTTTCCAGCACGACAACGACCCCAAGCACATGACACGTAATGCCAAAATGTAGTGTCTTTTTAGTTGTAAACAGCAGTTGTACACACCACCACAGTCCCCCGACATTAATGTCTTAGAAAATCTGTGGGCCACACCCGAAACAGCGATCCAAAAACATAAATAAGAAACAAGGCCCATTTAAAACAAATGTTATAAGAAGAATGGGGTAAAATATCTTTAGATACCAGCCAAAAGTTGGTCGAATCCGTACCACGACGTTTGAAGAACGTTATAAAAGCCAAAGGGCATGCAACTAAATATTGACGCTTTCTTTATAAGTGAGATATTACTAAAATTCCATTAGTGTATTCTCAATTTTTTGAGGTAAATATTTGCAGATGTTTATTTAAAATGCTTCTGAAACTTTTCATTGAAAAAAAATTTCGTTTATTGTTCTCTATTTTTACTTTAAATTAAACCATTTGTTATGTGTGAAAATAAGAACATGTTTTCATTTCTTGGTAATGTGTTATTTATATTGAAAGTTGGATTTATCAAATAAAAAAAAGGGGTATTCTCAATTGTTTGAGCCACTGTATATTGGATGTTTTCAATTCACAATTTAAGCCAAGTCATTAAAATTCCTTAAAGTTAGACAGGTTATTACTGTGTATATAATATGTACCAAGGATTTCTTCAAAATTCTTAACTAATATAGAACTTTTTCCTCTACAAATATGCATCACAGTAGAAATCAAGAGATAGGACACACAAATATGAGTAAATTAAAGAACACTCTACTATCATCAGTTGGCTATAACTTTGAAACATGGTAAAATTAGTAAGAACCTGAATAAATTAAGAGTACTTTTTCCAAATATTTAGTTTTTATTAATATTTATTCAAATATTTAGCTTTTAAGTATATTGCCTTTAAATTTTTAATTTTCAAGCATATTGCCTACAAATGTTTAGTCATTCAAGGCATTATAATCTATCCGAGGCATTATAATCGAAACAGCCAATGGCACTTTGCTTTCCGTACGGATTATTTTAATTTACGTTGGTAAAAATGAAGTTTTGAAATAATTTTTACGATAAAAGGTTTAATCAACATGGATGATTCTATTCGAAAATATGGTTTTCAAACATTATTTAAAAATGCGTGAAATGTCCTTTGCAAAACGTATTTCTTACTATAGATTTAAGATGTGAAAGACAGTTAGCAAAATTAGAATTTTACCATACAATTGCAATTGTCACCCACACATTTTTCACTAAAGACAATTTATTTATACCTATCAAACAAATCCTTCACAACTATTGTAATAATTAAAAACATCATACAGAATATTAAATAATTTAACATACAGTGGCTCACAAAAGTCTTTGTACAGTTTAAAAATTTGTAGAAAAAGTGCTGTTATATGGAATTGAATTCAAATATTAACTTTGATATTTTTTTGTAGAATTTATGTTTAATTCGGAATGATGTCTGATATTCTTAAAAGAAGTATTGAATCATTTTAATTTAATAAAAATATAAATTCGTAGAACCGGAAAAAAAAGAATACCTCAAAAGTGTTTGCACACCATAAAATTTTCTTATAAATTCATTAGTAAAATTATTTTCAGAAGTTTTTTTTTTTTTTTTTAAATTGGTAATTTTTATTGTGGTTACATTTAAAAAATAAATGGCCTGTAATATTTGCTTTGTATATTCGTTATAATATATTTATTATTTAAAATGGCTCGTAGCCGTAAAGAAACAATAAATAACTGCCTAATTACAGTCTTATAAATATAGTGTAATATATTATGATGAAATATGAATAACATTTCATAGTAATAGATGCAAAACCATTCGATACATTGGTAATATATTATACTTTATTCCATTCAATTGTTTAGTATGCAATAAAACGTTTTGAACAAGAAAACAGAATCCAATACCAGCCAAGAAAAGATTGTCCAACAATGTTATCTGAAGGTAAAAAGTGATTTATTGCATAAAAATTTGAGAAAAATCAAAGTTTGTGTACTATAAAAGTTTCTTCAGAATCTAGAGAAGTTTTTAACTGCAATTTCATCTGAAAGTATTTGTAAAGTAGTCAGAAAAACTGGACTACATGGGTGTTCAGCCCGAAGAAATTTTGTCACCTTTCCTTTGCAAAGGCAATGGATAAATAAGCAGAAACGTATGGTAATCGAGTCTAATTTGATGATGAAAATAAATTAAAAAATTTTGGTTTCGATATGCGCATTATTCTGTGGAAAATAAAATATGATGAAAGTAATATCAAGAACTTAGTTGGAATAGTAAAGCATAGAGGTGGTAGTGTCCATGTGTGTGGGTGCTTGTTAGCATCAGTATTTGGGGATTTGGTTTTTAATTATGGGATAATGAATCATGAACTTTATTTAAATATTTTGAATGATTAAATTTTTCAGTCCAAAATTTGGATACTACAAATAAATTCATTTTTATCAGGATAATGATCCGTGCACACAGCATCCAATGATCATTTCCGTTGCCTCTATTGTTGCTCACAAAATCTAAAAACACCAACTCAGTCGACAGATTTGAACACAAAAGAACATATTTGAGAGAATTGGAGGTCGAAGTAAAAAAAGACACGACATTAAAGTGAAAAGCCAAATAACAGCAATAATGATCCTAGAAAATTAGTAAAATCTATGCCCAAACACTCAAAAGTTGTGAATGTTAAAAGATATCCTATTAATTACTTATTTATCAGAATATTACAATAAATCATGATATGTAAACAAATTTAAGTGTACGAAGTCTTTCGGGAGATATTTTTAGTGCTACTTTTAGGCTAATGATTTTTCTAAAAAAAATTTTTACTATCCATTAATATTATTTTATGTAGTTATATTAAGATGAAATTTGAGATATTGTTAAAAAAAGTCCTTTTCTGAAATAGTAATTTTTGAGATGGATAATGTAGTATTAATTTGAAATTTGTAAGTGTACGAACACTTTTTAGAGCCACTGTATTTTAAAATTAAAAATAGTTTCCCTGTTAATAACTCCACTTACAAAATGGCCACCACAGAACTAAAATTTTAAAACTTTTAAGCATCAAATTCTCAAGGGATTATAGTATAGAAATATCACAAATAAATCAAAGGGCTAACAAAGACTCGAAATAAAAGAAAATTATGAACTAAATTTGATTTTAACAATGGATTTAAGCAGCATTATGTTTAAAAATTCAGTATGTCGTTGTTGATATTATATTATATTTATATAATTATGTTAAAAAATATAATATATATATATAACGACTTCACAACTACAAAAACTGTAATTATGATCGAGGTATAATTGAAAAGTGCTTGAATAGTAAACAAAGAAAAAAAATATATATATTATTTATTTCAGTTCTTGCATTTTCATAATTACGTTGTCCAACAAATTTCTACTAAAGCAATGTAAGTTTGAAATTTCACTTTGGATGTGATTTAACTTTATTGTATCAAAATAATGTTCATATGCTTACTACACGATAGTATTCATATGTTTATTATTCAATTATGTTAAAACGTTCATTACAGAATAGTATTTATAAAGGAAATTAGTTTATATATTTTTAATGAAATAATTTTTATAATTTTTTTAACACAATACAAATTCATTGCTTGAAAGAACTGTAAAATAAAACCATATACACTAAAACGAGTAATTTTTTATAAAAAATGGGAAATGTATTTTGAGTTTTTCATTAATGATTGTAAATCAATTTCCTTGTGTTCAATAACACTACTATTCAAACTTAGATGCTTACATGTTGAAATTTTTATTTCATTTTTGAATTTCAAATTTGTAAGCTTTCGTTAATGGATAGCATTAAAATACAATTCATCGCATACTTTTCCTTCTTAAAAATTAAAAAAAATTAAAAAACATGCGTTTGCTCTTAGGAAGTTTTGTATTATTTAGTATGGAAAAAAGGAAATACTAGATCACTCAAAAGTCAGATAAAGTTCCGAAATTTAAGGAGTTCAACAATATTGTTCTTTTTTTATTATTACTTTTTATAAGTTTATTTTAGGACTGATTGATGTTGTTGCTAAAATATTCCAAATTATATTTCTTTATCACTTTTTTATGTTGAGTTCAGATTAATTATCAGTTTTCTAATTCAAGAAATGAATCATCAATTAATCGAGATTAAAGAACTACATCTGAATAAAATAGTAAGAAGCATCTATCAAATTGTTGTTCATTACAACACAACACTTCGGAAGAATGGAATTTTCTTCTAAAATTTTTCTCTTTCATCAAAGCTTATGAAACAAAATTTAGTACTTTTCTAACTAAAATTTTTTCTCAAACATTATTTTGTCAATTTCATATATATGTAACAAGAAGGTTTTTAAACAAAACTGCGTTTTACAACTTCAATCAAACTGCACTGTTTTAACACTATTACTTTAAAGTTTGGTTGTTTTTGGAATATAAAAGTGTTTTTATTGCAAAGTTTAGAATTTTACACCACTTTTGTCTTATTCTCAAGGGATTTCTAATAAATCACCCGAATTTAACTAAGATGAAAAATGAACTTTCTTCCAAACACAACAAAAACTCCAACTTTTGCAATGAAAAACTATACTAAAGATGTCAAACGACAAAATATATCAATTTATACTGTTTACTTATTCAAATTGTTTATTATAAGCATAATTTATATTATTATGAAGAAATTATATGAAATTGCAATTACTTGGATTATGTTTAAATATTTTTTGCAATATTTAAGTAAAATAATACGAACATATGTACATAAAATACATAATTCATAAATTGCTATTAATTCGTAGCAAACTTATCTAACACTTAAAAAAAAAACGGTTTGAATCAGCCATAATTTCTTATTTTATTTCCAAAATCTTGACGCATGTTCAAGATCCAAACTCATATTACTGATGATATTTTGTCAATAAAATAACACAAAAGATAGTGATAAGCAGTTTAAGTAAGACTGTATGTAACATAACACAACTTAAATAAGTAGATACCTAAATATCTAGTGGCATCTTAAATGTGGAACTTTCAATACACTCAAAGTTTCATGAAATCCTCTTAAATAAATTTCTGAAGAGCTATGCATTAATCCTTCTTTGAAAGAACTTATAGATGTAACCTTCAATTTTGAATGTTTAGGAGATTTTTCAAGTATTTTAAATTAAAAAAATGCTTGGTAAATGTAGGAAATGGGTAAGCCGAGTATGAACATTTGGTGCTTGTACTTGGTGAGTTTTGTGTTCTAAAGAAGGCTACGGTAAGAGAGATTATTTGTAAGGTTCTCTCAAACTTATCTTTTATCATAACGAAATCATATTTGTGATGATTCAATCTATATTAGAATGTATATAATCTCTGATATTTCATCTTGTTATTGTAAGCTGTCTTGCTTCGAACACTTTAGTTAGGAATATTTAACGTAATTTCAATTTCATTTTTAATTTTACATATAGTAATCCTGCGATGCATATGCAACAAATATTTAATTTTAAGAAATAATTCTGAATATCAGATATTAGAACTCTTTTTGTGTTAAATTATACTTTTACTAAAAAATAAAAAATAATTAGAATATATTTTCAAATGTAAATAATGCATGTTAAATATGTATACTACTGTGGGAAAAAGAAAATAATTTAAGATAAATACTTTTCGGAGTTTAAAGTTGTCAAAGGCACAGTCAACAACGATTTAGAGTAAATGAAAACGAAATTGTCCATATTCGTTAATAAAAAATATTAGGGAAAGATTTAGTAATTATCGATGATAATTAAACAATTGATAGGAAATGATAGTGAGGACAAAATTTTAACCAGACCAATAAAATGTCTTTTAATTATATTTATTATAGGAATATATATTTATTGTATAAATTAATCAGTTATTATTAGAAAATAAATAATAGCAATACAGGAAACTTCCTAATTACTTAATTTTTATTGTAATAAATAATCTCTAAGTATGATAAGAAGTAAAGTAAAAATCAGTAATTATGATGTGAAAACCTAACTTAGTGTTAATATGTAACCATTCTTAGATTCCTAACTTTATGAGAAATAGGATATTAGAATATACATCAACGTGTTAACCCTTTCAAAATTCTCAAGGGTGGTTAGACGAAATCGTGATATATATATATATATATATATATATATATATATATATATATATATATATATATATATATATATATATATATATATATATATATATATATATATATATATATATATATATATATATATTAGTTTTATTACGTACAACATTGGAAACGTGAATACCTATTTTTCCAGCCTTGTCTTAATGTGCAGTACGGTTTTGAATTCAATATTTGAAAATTTTAACATATTGTTACGAATCTCTGTATATTTGTAAATATTTCGTAGTATTAGTTATGTAAAAAAAAAAGTTATGTACTTTTCGCATAAGGCAGTGCAAGAGTTTGTCTTTACTTCGCTTTCCTGCAATGCGTCTCTTAATGCTTGAAAACGTGTTTTTCAGGGATAATGCTGGAAAACGAGTTTTACAAGGAGAAGGCCATTTAACATTACAGTTAATTTCAATCTCGCCAACTTGGTGAGATAGAGCCAAGTTGGCGACGATTTTGGCGACTAATTTTGGCCGGGTTGGCGGGTAGCCGGATTTGGCGAAAAACCACCAAATGTTGCCAAACTTGGCGACCATTTGGCAACACTTTCGATCCTCATGTACCTGTATAGGGCTTTTTAACTGCGATCTGGAAAATTCTCCGAATTTCTATCTCTAGAAGATTCGCGAAGGATTAGCTTTCCTATAAAAGGCCAAGATAGCGGGTGATCTAGTTAGTAGTTAGTTGTCTCTCAGCGAGCATTCAGAGTAGTTCCGAAAGTGAATTGTATTGCATTGTCTTTTGCGTCGATTCTAGCAGTTGTGTATCTAGTTTTTAACTGCTGTTTGTTCTCCATTGTTGTGTAAAGAGCTGTATATTGAGTCTATTAGAACGGAAAGTTCTGAAGTTGTAAAAGAATCTGCGAAGAGTTACATCGGAATAAATTTCTTCAAGTTTTAATTTGCTTTGGCTTCAAGTCTTTCGAACGCATCCACGCAACAATATTTTCGACGTCTTAAGAATGATTAGTCAAGATTCGAATAGCTTAGTTTCTCTGGGTTCAAACCTTTTGACATTTCTACGTAATTTCAGAATTGTGTCGCTATGAAAAGTAGAATAATTAGTTATGACTCAGACATTAAGGACATTGGCATTGGCATACACCAAAACACATAGGAAGAATGAATTAATGAATGCATGAATTAAAAATATGTTTATCATTTTTCATGATTTTACAGTAACTTCAATAGTAAACAGTTGCATTGTGCTAATTTGGCATCTATTTCATAAATATTTTATGCGAATCATTTGTATTTTTAAATTTAATGTTTATCATAGTCTCCGTAACAATTTTGTTAAGTTCAATTTCAAATCTATCAATGTAACAAAAACCCAAACATTAATTAATTCCATCATCCACTCCCCATCGTTTAGCTCCATCATCCGATCCCAAGTTACAAGAACTCATCAACCCATCCGAATCCCGATCATATCAACCCCAATCAATCACGATTAAGCATCTTTACGCAACAATCAGCCGGCCCTTATCAAAACGCCTTATCGCAACCATCAAAACTAAATACAAAGTGACATCTCCTAGAACCTAACTTCTTTCTTATACAGCGAATGAAGGGCACATAAAGTGGACGATTCCTAGAACCGGTCACGTGGGACTTTGTGTAGTGAAGAAAGGACGCATAATTAGGTATTCGTATTCGGAGGACGTTCGTCGTCTATTGTTTGTGAGGGGGGATATTTTTATGGACGATGCGGTCTCCACCGCAACTATCTTCCTATTGTTTGAGTGTGGAGATCCGGCGGATCTTCCTCTTTTTCGTGGGGGTTGAGGAATAGACGATGGGGGGTTTTATTTGTAGGTCATACACCATGGCAGAGTGTAAGGCTATTTGGTTACTAGTTAGTTTGTCACATGGGCGCCCGCAGAAATGTTTGCAGGGGGTACAAGACTATATTTTTATCTAAATCCTTAATTTTTAAAAATTTTAATTAATAGTTATGCATTTTAAATTATACTCTTTGAGAATAGTTTTAAAAAATTCATAGTATATTTCTTTGAAAGCGCAACCCTGTTAAAAATAAGAAAAAATACTTTAAAAAATATATATTATTAACTATTTTTTATCATCCAACTAGATCTCACGGCATTCAAGAGACAGTGTTCAGAACAGAGGAACTAAAAAAAAAAAAAAAATTCAAAATGAAATACAAAGGCAGTATTGGATATGTTTAATTGAATTCTACAAAGAGATTTCAAGATAGTATATCTAATGACTTAAAAAGCAAAATATTTTTCCTAGAATTTTGAAAACTACACAGGAAATGATTATACAGTAAAATAAATACTTCCACTCAGCCTCCAATAATCCTAGACAATAGGCGCCAGTATCTATAAGAAACGACATACAAAAGACTAAAATAATAGAAAAACAAATGCTTATTGTAACATAAAAACCGAAACAGCAAGTGTGCTTTTATTTTTATCTTGGAATTTACACCTTTTCTCTCATATATATTTTTTTAATTTTCAAGAGCTAGGGGGGTGCAAGTGCACCTCCTTGCACCCTCCTGGGGGCGTCCATGGTTTGTCAGGATGTATATTACAAAGAAATCATCAAACATAGTGTATGATTGGAAAGGATGACAGTAAATGATACTTTGGTAGTGTTTAAACCCTTAAATGGGTGAATTTTTATTTTTAATAAATAAAATTTGAAATCTACTGGGAAATGGGTATAGTTAATGGGGAAAATATGTAAGGATTAGTGAACTTATGTAGAACGAATTTTGCATAGGGATGTATTTTTACATCACTAAAAAAGCTACATTTTTGTTGCATTAATTTATCAGTACATCAGTTCTCTATCAGTTAATCAGTTACTCTTACTTTGTTTCTATCCGAAAACAATTTTTCCTGTATGTTTTTATTACTTTTTATTCTAAAAATCGTAATTGGTAACGCCCGCCGAAATGAAATTATACTCAGATAGCATGCCACCAATGAAAATTGTCACAAATAAAGAAATAAACTGTAAAAGATTGTAGTTGCGTGCGGAAGCGATAAAACAGTTTTGGTAACATTAAAATAAATAAATTAAAAAATTAAAAAAAAACACGATGCAAAGATTGCTATATAAAAAGATCATCGTAATTCGTAACACCCGCCGAAATGAATGTATACTCAGAAGATCGCCAACAATGAAAATCGTAGCAGATAAAAAAAAAAAAAAAAAAGCTATGCATTTAAGGGTTAAATAAATTCGTGAAAAGTATAAAAATTAAATGATATCACCTGCTATGACTTTGTCTCGAATGGTTTAAGTTGTTTATTGATTTGATTAATTGCCATTTAGAGGACAATAATAGCTTAGATTGGTTGTTTTAAGTTTTTTATGGATCATACTGGCATTATAGGAATACACAAAAATCATTCTTTCAATTTACATTAAAAACATAGATTAAGCAAGAGCAAATCGTCTGTTCATAATTTGTGAAACATTCATCTTCAGTTAAACAATAACTGTGAATTCGATAAACATTTTCATGATCATCAAAATTAAGCAGTTACCTATCTTAAACTAATAGCGTCGCAGCATGGCCCTAGTGTTGCCCTTGAGCCAGTAAACTCAAATAAACCAAACAAAACTTTAACTAATAGTTTACAGAAAAGAAAAGTTGATAAGAGAAACAAAAAATACTGCAACTTATTCTGCTAACTTCTTTTTCGATGTCACATACGAACTAGACTTTGATTATAGAAAACGATCAACAAACTGTTTTATATATATATTTCACAAAGCAAAACCGAATGCTTAATTCAAAACACAGTAACATTTAACCTCAAAATACCTTGCCTATCTTTACAATTGGACTTTCTTGTGTAGTATCTAAACGTATACAGAAAAGATGCTCATTTTTCACCTTTTTAAGCCTTTATCGCAGAGATTTCGGAGGTGAGGATTATGTTAACAAATAGATAATTGAATGTAACAATCTGCTTATATTTTTCTTTACGTGAACCTATTGGTGGAAATGGTAGCGTAGCTACTCTAGCGGATCTGATTCAAATCTATCTTCCTCCGTATTAACTCTTTCAGAACTACAGGTAGAGAATTCCATAACTTTCTTATTTTTCACATCTAATTTTTATAAACTTAAGTTTTAGAAAAAGACAAATAAAAAGTAAATTCCACATGCAGATTAGTTTATCAGCACTAAGAAATGGTTATTTAATAATTTCTTTGTAAAAATATTAACTATAAATATGCATCCGAACAACTTAAGTACTGAAATTGTTTAGCTCTTAAAATAATCAGTTGATGAATTACATACACATTTTGTTCCCAAAACGGCTATGTGTGAGAGCTGACACGTGCACAGTTTAGAGAAGTAACACTCAACATGTGAGCATTTGCACTCTACCTACTTTTTTTCTGGAATGATATAACACATTAAATTAGCTTTTTTTTGTGTGTGTGTTTAATGTCTAAAATGTGTCCAAATGCGAAATGTGTATATATTTATTACTTATACAGATTAGTTTAGAAATATGTAAAATTAATTCATTTTTAGATAATGGGAAAGATCAATTTAAAAAGTAGGTACACATATGCCATTCAATATGGTAGAAGGTAGGAATAAAATGTCTTTGTGATGTTGTTCTATAAAGTTTTATTCTTTTAATACATCACATTTTAAAAGGTGGTTTTCAACGGCCTATTTTTTTTTTCTCAAAATGAGGGCTAATCAGGCCGGGACCAACATCATAACGTGGATTCCGAACCACAACGAACATCCATGCTTAACTCGGTATCTGAACCCGGTACCTTTGCCATGCGAAGTCAGAGCACTAACCACACAGCCATCAGGTGGCGTTTCAATAACTTGCTAACATTAAAATTAAAACATACAATAGGGTTTGGGTATTAAATAAAAAGTTCATGATATATCTTAATAAACTGGTCAAACACACACAGGTCTATGATCAGTCTCTTTTACAAGTCAGATGTATGCGCAGAAATTTTGACTATTTATTTTAGTAGAATACTGGAAGTGTTGCCGATCTCCAAAACAGTATACACATATAGGTTCTAGTAAAAATATATCACTTTGTGAGCGGTCCCTTTTTAGTGATAACCTCCCTTTTGCAACACGGAAAATGAGAATCAACCCTTTTTTGTTTTCCGAACCGTTACACCGCCTTTTCCAACTGAAGATAAGACAATCCCCGAAAAAGAACAAAACCACTCTCACGATAGGCCTATAGTCACAAGAGATGCCGATTCGCATAATAATAATAAAAAAAAGAAAAACTCAAACCACGTTCATGCAATCTTCGCAGCCGTTATATTATAGTTTTATGGTTTCTCGTCGATATTTTTGCTACTGTCTTTTTCCCGTCTCCCATTTCGTTTATTTTGCGGCGGAAAAGTGTCGCTTTGGAGCCTCTATATCGTTCTTACGGTTGCCACTTTACCGCCTCCTCCTCTATATCACCACCAACTGGATTTTGTGGTTTGAAGGTCTGTTTAAAAGAACAAAGGATTTCTTTTTGATAGAGGTTTTTTTTCTGTTTGAATGGTAAGAAAAGATTGCGGTTTTATCTTGGCTATGATCTGGGATCGGGAAATAAATTGGGTCTTTGGAGAGGAAATTTCTTATTTAACCTTTTACTCCTGTGGATTTTATGTAGAATTTTTTTTTTTTTTTTTTTTTTTTATCAGAATTTATTTTTAACCAAAGAGATTTTAGTCAGTTATCAGTTTTTATAATAAAATATTAAAATGAAATGTATTGTAACGAAAAAAAATATGTATAACAATGTTAATAAGTTTTAAAATTATTCGTTAATTTTTTTAAATTTTAATAAAAACTAGTAGTATGGAACATCGCACTACTTTTAATTACACTTTAATTACTTGTATTTAAATTTGACATGGATTGGTGTAATTTACCATTTTCGCTTTCATATTTCCATTCATTTTTTTTTTTTTTTTTTTAATTTCGAGTTTCGCTATATTTTTGGCGATAATTATTACAATAAGAGAAAAAACATCAAAATTGCGAAGTTGGCATTATGTTTTCAATAATTGTAACATTATCCTTTCTTGTATGTAAAACAGAGGCAAAACAATCATTGATGCGTAATGCTCTAGGAAAGAGAACTCAGTGTTGAAGATATTCGGGTTTTTTTTACATTTTACGCTTTAATCGAATTTCTACGAAAAAGTCGGAGGTGGGGATAATTAGAGGCCTTTAAATAGCATTAGCAATTTTGATCAAAATCGTTCGAGTCATTTTTTGGTAATTACTGAAAAACCAAAATTTTTCAATGACAAACAACTTATGAACATGCGCAATTTCAATAAAAAACTTAAAGCAGGTCCCATGGCCACCACTAACCCATATACAATAATTGAGTTTCGTGGGTCAATTTTTTCTTCTATCACTTTTTTCTTTCACACAGTTTTTTTTATACTACGTTTTTTTTTTTTAACATAGTATAATTTTAAACGTGTATAATTCTAAACGTGTAGATCGATTTTTTTTCTTATTATAATACTTTCATAACCCTATATATCATATAAAACAATTCAAAGTAATTAAGCAATTATCACAAAATCCTTGATGGCTTGTTTAGCATTCTTTTTTTTTTTCATCTAATTAAATTAAGTAAGAAACATTTTGATACAATACGAAAAAGTTGCATACAAAAAAAAATACAGGAATAGGCCATTTATACATTCATGAATTAAATTATTGTATTAAAATGAAGGAAATCAACTCGAAAAACAATGTATTCTTTAATAAAAATCTTTGTATCTATATTTATTTTATAAATTAATGTAAGAAATTCCAATATTATTTAGTATAATAATTAACAATTTATTTTATTACATTTTTTAAAGTACTTTTCACTGTAAAAATGTGTAGGAATAATTTAACTATTTTGGAACATGTAATACTTTTTATATATTAACTGTTTTTATTCGTGCTTTGTTAGATTTTATCATTAATTTAAGAAACAATTTTCCTATAGTCTCAGAAATGCTTGTGCAAAATTATTTTATATATGTATGTTTTTACAGGCTTAGATTGATTTAGGAGGAGTTGGTGCCCAAAAATTTATTAAAAATCGATTTTGAGTCTATTATTTTTTATTAAAATTTAAAATTTTCTTTTGAAATGATACCTCATTTTTAATAATACCTAAATTAGAAGTATTTTTAATAATTTTTTAACACAAAATTGGGAACTATTAGTGTAAGTAAAATTTTTTTTAAAATGAATTTTTCTCAAAACTTCGTGTTTCATTACTCATGTACCTTCTTCTCAGAAACTGAACACACAACATACCTAAAGTCTTATTCAAGGCAGTCAACCCACCTGAGCTTGGGTCTGCTTCTAACTTCGAGTAGCTATGGGCTTAGCAAGGAAGATCTTTTTTGTTGTCCTATTGCCTTCCATTCGGATTACATGCCCTGCCCACTTAAATCATTGGATTGCTATGAATTTGATTACATCAGGTTCTGTAAGGCATTTATAAATTTCTGTATTTTTTCTTTCTCTAAAAAAAATCTCCTCCTTTTATTTCACCGAATATGCTTCTCAAAATTCTTCTTTCAAAAATTGCTAATGTTTTGCTTATCTTTTTCTGTCAGTGCCTTGGTATCAGCAGAATATGTTAGGATGGGTCTAATCAGGCTTTTGTAGGTAAATACTTTTGTATCTCTTTTGATGAAATTTGATTGAAGGTAGTTTTTAAGCCCCTCTCCCCCCCCCCCCAAAAAAAAAAACACATCTGTTAGCACCAGTAACTTTATTACGAATATCTGGTATTATGTTGTACAAGTTGTTAATCTCAGAACCCAAGTACTTGAAGTTAGTGACAGTTTCAAACTTGTATTGTCCTACTTCCAAGCAGGTCCTATTAAGCTCTGCTTTTGTCCATGGCATATATTTAGTAAAATAAAAAGAATATGTGGTAAAAAAAATTTTACCGCAAATTCTTTTTCTGTATCTGTATATATTGAAGGGAGATTTTGTTGTTAATTTAAAAATATTTTTTGTTCTGGCTTATTTCATCAAAAAAGCTTGTGATTTTTAACAAATTTAAGTGACTTTCTCGATAATTCATTTAAAAAAAAAACAATGTGAATAAATAAAAATTAAAAGCACGCTTTAATAAAAAAAAAAAGTGTATGATAAATGCATTGAAAAAAAATAGGCTTCTATGTTAATTACTTTCTGGGAAAAAAGTACATGAAATATGGCAAATTAACATTACCGGTATTGGGGGTACCGACTCCCCTTAAAAAGTTTTAAAAGTCAAAAATTGTCAATCTGTATATAACTAAAATTCAACTCCAAACACAACAAAAACAACACACTCTAACTCCATTAACATATTCTACAAATCTACCATTACAACCTTTAAAATAAAAAACTATATAATGGACATATAGTTTTTTAAAAAAAGCATAGTCTAATTTTACCATCCCATCACATCCCAGGGCCAGCAAAATGATTCTCCACACAGAAATGAAATTACTTTCCGTTTCCATAGTATCTCCCCATTCAATACTCCACACAATTAATCATAGGAAAAGAAAGCGACCGATCGCCAACTTACAGTAAAAGGGAGTCGGAGATTCAAGGAGAAGATCTAACATCAATGAAGCGATGCTATTGAAGTGGATATCCTGGTGTGACCCATTCCATAGAAACCTCTCCAAAGAGTCCTTTAAAGTATGGAAGTAGGTATAAAGTGGGGGTTCTGAGCCACCGGAGCCCCGGAGCCATCCCGGAGCGGGGAGTTCTGAGCCACCGGAGTCATATTGGAGGGTGGTTTCTGAGCCAGGGGGTTATCCCGGAGGTGTACGAGGGTTCTACACCATAGTGTTGTAGAGTTGAGTTGTTTCTCCTGTTGTAAAAGTTTGTTTTTAAGAAATGGCAACACTTTTTAGTTTTGCTTTATGTAACACTACGACTACTATAGTAACTTATTTAAGTTAAAATTTTGTGACGTCACAATACTAAATTAATAAAGTTTAGTTATACTGAGTGGCAACAACTCTTACTTTTTGGCTAAGTTTAATGTAATGGTTGCGCCATCTAGTGATATGGAATTAAAGCTATTTTTCTAAGTTTATATTTGAGAATTAGTTTAAGATGGTGGTGCCATCTAGGGATGGGAAACTAAAGTATATTGTTTTACAGAGTTATTTTTCTAGATTTCTTTTACTAGGTCGGGGGATCGAACCTACAATCTCGTAGTAAAATGACTTCATAGCCCAGTAACTTGTCGTTTTAGTAACTGGGCTATGAAGTCATGTCCTTTATAAAGTAATGTATCTATACAGACGTCTCAGTTGCAAAGATGGAAGTGTCGAGTGAAGTTACCGTTGGTTCTTGTATATATATTGGTGTGCTTATAATTTTTTCAATTATTTATTTTGTAACAGATAACAGTAATTTGCCTATTGACTTTACTCTTCAACTCAATGAAATCGGAAATATATCAATTTTATTGTAAAGATGTTAGGACTTAAGATACAGATAAGAATTAATAAAATTTCTTGTTGTAATGAACACAACGTATCAAGACCCCGCAAGCGTAGCAAGCTTCGGCGGTATCGACGCCTTATACCGTGCTGCGGACAGGAAGGTTCCCAAGAAAACGATACAGAAATGGCTGAAGGGGGTGGATGCGTATACTCTACACAAGCCCATTCGTCATAAATTTCCTACGAATCGTGTAATAGTTCATAATATCGATCAACAATGGCAAGCGGATTTAGTGGATATGACAAGTTTACAAAAGTTTAATGATGGTTATCGCTATCTTTTAACAATTATTGATGTACTATCGAAGCATGGGTGGATAGTACCTTTGAAACAAAAGAGGGGTGTAGACATTGTTAAGGCTTTTCAAATAATATTGAGTCAACGAAATCCAAAATCACTTCAGACTGATCAAGGAACAGAATTTAAAAATAAGCTGTTTCAAGCCTTTTTAAAAAAGAAGGGGATTAGATTTTTCACAACTTACAATGTGTCAAAAGCATCCATCATTGAACGCTGGAATCGAAGTATTAAAACTAAAATGTGGAAGTACTTTACTGCTAAAAATACACATAAATACATTGACGTATTACAAGATTTAGTGAAAAGTTACAATCACACTTATCATAGAAGTATCAAGCGAGCTCCCGTGGAAGTGAATGCCGAAAATGAACAGGATGTTTGGTTCACCCTCTATGGAGATATGGAGAATTTGCCTAAATCCAAATGTGTATTTAATGCAGATGACGTAGTTCGCATTTCAAAGAAAAAATTAACCTTTGAAAAGGGGTATGAAACGAATTGGACGGAAGAATTGTTTCTTATAACAGAATGTGTCAAGAGGCAGCCTGCAGTGTATAGAGTGAATGATTTATTAGGAGAGTCTATAAAAGGGACGTTTTATGCGCAAGAGTTGCAAAAGGTTACAATGAAAGATGAATTTCCGATCGAAAAAGTTTTAAGAAAACGCATGCGTAAGAAGAAAATGGAATATTTTGTGAAATACCGAGGTTATCTCGACAAGTTTAATCAATGGATTCCCGCTTCTAACTTACTAGCCCTATAAATATTGCTTACACATGTTTCAAGACTCATTTGTCATCATGAGTTTCTACATAACACTCATTTCGGACAGTTCCATGTCATATTTTCCCGAGAATAAAATTTCTCATTTTATCACTCGTCTATCCGTTCCAATTGAATTGAAAGGAGAATGGGAAGTTGGAATGGTAGAGTTTTTATACCCCCATACTTGGTATAATGTGAATCATCAAAATAATTTAATTGGATTCGAGACGAGTGGAAAGTTAGAGGTAGGAAGAAGATTACCTCCGGGTTGTTATGAGACGGTTCCTGATATTTTAAAGGCTATTTATGTGAAAGAACACGATGATAAAATTGTTACAAGTTATAATCCTGTCACGAAGCGTGTTCAGATAACTGTAAAAAATAATGCGAAACTCATATTATATCAAGGACTTGCTGAAATGCTTGGATTCGAACCTATGGAAATAACTTCGTTTGACGCAAGTATAGAAACAACTGTTGTTGGTCCATTCGTAGCTGACCCCTCTGCACATTATCGCGTATTGATGATTTATACGGATATAGTAGAACCGCAAATTGTAGGAGATTTTTTAGCACCTCTCCTTCGAGTTGTTAGAGTAAGAGGTCAAGACGGTGAGATGATTAGCGAACAATATGATAGACCACACTACTTACCTGTTAACCGGAAATTTATTGAGACTTTGGAAATCGTTATAAGGACGCACTCGGGGTGTTTAACGCCATTTGAACGTGGACGCTCGTACGTGAAGTTACACTTTCGACAGAAATCTCTCTCATAATGTATGTTCCTTACCAGTGCTGTCAAAAATCTTTTGAAGATTATTATGTACAGCAAACAGGAGGAGGTTTGAATTATTATCAGGGAAGTTCTTATCAGAGAGGATATGGGCTAGGAGGTTTATTTAGATCATTTTTTCGTGCTGCAGCACCGCTTCTAAAATCGGGTGCTAAAGCTATTGGGAAACAAATGTTTCACAGCGGTGTAAACCTAATGAATGATCTTTCTCAAGGTCAAGATTTTAAAATAGCCGCCAAACGAAGGCTCAAAGAAGCCGGAAATGTGTTAACAGATAAAGCCGCCACTCGAGTTAAAACTATGATTGGTAGCGGGAAAAAGCATAAAAAGCGTAAACAGAAGAAGAAGTATATCATTCCAAGTTTAACCAAGAAGAAGTGTACAGCACGAGATATTTTCTCCTAATGGCTTCCTTTATCTACAAAGACTCTCCCCCTTGCGTAAAGTCGGAATTGGATTTATTTTCAATTCCCCCTACACAAACCGTTATCGAAAAAGGGCAATTTGTAGAATTTCATCCCCTTTCAAGTGTTCGTGATGGTGGACCGATCGAGTTCACGATATCAGGGAGTGGTGAAGAATATGTAGACTTAGCTGCATCCTATCTACATGTTAAAGTGAAAGTGACAAAATCAGACGGTTCTAAACTGCCAGAAAATGAACCTGTTGCCCCCATAAACCTTTTCCTACACTCGCTATTTAGTCAAGTGGACGTTAGTTTAAATGAAAGAAATATCTCATCTGCAAGCAACACCTATCCTTTTAGAGCCTATATAGAGACATTGTTAAATTATGGAGAAGACGCCAAGAAAAGTCTACTTACCTGTGAAGGATTCTACAAAGATACCCAACCTGATATTATAGACCCCTTAAATGCAAGTGCTGATGCCGGAATGAAGACGCGCTACAATCTTATCAAAGACAGTCGAACCGTAGACATGATTGGTCAACTTCACTGCGACATTTTCCAGCAGAATCGTCTCATGATCAACTTGGTAGATATCAAAATTAAAATGATACGCAGCAAATCGTCATTTTGCTTAATTTCAACCAAACAGGATGGTGATTATAAGATAGTTCTAGAACATGCTTCTATGTTTATAAGAAAAGTGAAGGTGAGCCCTGCTGTTGCCATCGCACATGCCAAAGCTTTAGAGAAGACGTCCTGCAAATATCCAATCGATCGTGTGATTTGCAAAACTTTTAGTATTGCCAAGGGCAGTTGGTCCTTTTTACAAGATAATGTGTTTCTTGGACTCATGCCAAAGCGCGTGATACTAACCTGTTTAAGAAATGCAGCAATGAATGGACAATATTCAAAGAACCCGTTCCTATTTTCTCACTTTAACGCAAACTTTGTATCCATCTACGTAGACGGACAACCTGTTCCTTCTAAACCGTTAGAACTCAATTTCGATTCTAACAACTACGTTCGCGCCTATCACAGTTTATTCTCGGGATTTAATCAAGATAAGGGAATTTACTTATCTCAAGAAGAATACACCAGAGGACATGTACTTTACGCATTTGATCTAAGTCCTGATCTTTGCGACGGAGAACATTTTAATCTACAACACCAGGGAAATTTACGTGTGGAAATTAAATTTTCCGAAGCTATTTCGGAGACATTATCCGTTCTCATTTACGCAGAGTTTCAAAACGTGATTGAAATATCAAAACCACGTCACGTTGTCTGTGACTTTCCGAATTAATGGATACCTTTCAAATAACCAGAATTCTTTCTGGAAATGCAAAAACGAAGAATATATTCTTGGGCGTTTTCTCAAGTGATCGATTACCCTCGTCTATTCGAAACTTTCCAGCCTGTCTTATTGCCAACACTGACAAGTCTGATCAAGAAGGTAGTCATTGGGTAGCTTTCTATATAGATTCGCCTACAAAAATTTGCTTCTTTGACTCGTTCGGAAACCCGCCCTCATATTTTACTGGAAAAATTTCAAGTTATGTTAAAAATTATCAACATGTAGAGTTTAATCCCATGATACTTCAATCGAATGCGAGTTCCGTATGTGGACAATATTGTATTTTTTATCTATATTCTAAATGTAATGGTCGTTCTCTGAACGATATCCTCTTATCTTTTGTACCCAATCAGCTATGTAATGATATCAAAGTGCATTATTTTGTAACCAAGCACTTTAAAATTGTAGCACCATTTTATCAATAAAGAGTATTTAAACAGTAACACTTTGTATCGTCTCTCATTCAATATGGAATTTCCAAAGTTGCAACACCCTTTTACTATGGTAATTGCCGGTCCAACTGGTTGTGGTAAAAGCTATTTTGTGCGGGATTTGATAAGTGAAAAGCATGGCATGTTTTCAATCGTTCTCGATAAGGTTGTTTGGTTTTACGGAATACATCAGCCTTTATATGACGAAATTGACAATGTAACATTTGTAGAAGGTCTGCCAACTACATTTAAAGAATTTTTGGGGGAGAATACACTCTTCGTAATTGATGATTTAATGTCAAATGCTAACAGTCATTTAACTGATCTTTTTACAAAAGGGAGTCATCATTTAAACCTGAGTGTTATATTCATAACACAGAATTTCTTCTATAAAGGAAAGGAAATGCGTGACATTACATTGAACGCGCATTACTTGGTACTTTGTAAAAATAGGCGAGATTTGAGTCAAATCTCGCATCTCGGAAGGCAACTATTTCCTAGACATGTAAAATTGTTTCAAGAAGTCTTTGAAGACGCCACGAAAAACCCCTATTCATATCTTTTTATAGATTTACGGGCTGAAACTCCAGAAGAGTTGCGCCTTCGATCAAAAATTTTACCTTATCAGACACAGCTAGTGTATCAATTTAAATAATATAAAAGTGAATAACTTTGAATAAAAGTGTCATTTAGCAAGATGTCACTTAAGAAGGAACAACTCAATCAATTGCGACTATTACAAATATGTCCGTTAAAGTTACGAAAAACGTTACTGAGTAAACTCAATAAGAAATGTATAAAAACCATATGCGAATGCTGCATGAACACATTGAATGGAAATGTTCCATTGACTCCACAGCAGAAGAAAGCACTCTCTAAGCATAAAAAAACTTTGCGACATTTAAGTAATCGTAAAGTGTCTTTATCGAAAAAGCGTCAAGTTATTTTACAGAAAGGAGGTTTTCTTAACATACTTATTCCCGCCGCTTTGAGTGTTCTAACAACATTATTTCATGGCTCAAATTAAGAAATTTGCTCTTATACCAGAGGAATTGGTCACAAAACATACAGTGTCTCATAAGAGACTTAGTGAATTAGATAAAGCTATGATACAAATTTTAAATAGTGACTTACCTGATCATGAGAAATTAGTTCGTTATCAAGAGCTGCTTATGAAAAGTTTAAATTTGCAAGAATTTAACAACTCGCGTTCAACAGAGGAAAAGAAAAATGGAGAAGTAGAAGACATTGAGAAATCTGAAAGTAACAAGAATGTGGAAGAATCTGTGAAAGTGGAAGATAGTAAGAAGCATGTTCAAAAAGAAAACATTTATCAAGAACTTATATTGTCTTCAGTACCTAAGAATTTACGAAGGAAGGCGGAAAGCGTATACTCTCTTATCAAGAACCAGTCTGATATCTTATCGTGGAATTCCAAAGGACAAATTTCACTACATGGAGAAAAAATACCAAACTCTAATATTGTAGACTTTTTCAATTATATGTACAATAGCAAAAGTAATGCCAGAAGTATATATGATACAGCATTACAAGATTTAAATGTTCCAAAGCAGTTTATTGGAAATAAAAATTTGTTAAAGTCACCTGTAAAAAATGTTCGAGGGAAGGTGAAACGAAATGTAAAACATGCTTTAAAGTGGGAACCTTATTCAATAAATTAGTGTTGTTTAAAACTGTTCTATTATTGAAATCACACAGACACAAATTATTGAATAAAATACATTTTATTTATAATCTCATAAGTTTTAAAATATCTGAATAACATAGAGTTTCAATGACAATTATTTACAGCAATTTAAAATTTTAAATGATCTTTCAAAGCATTCCAAGAAATAACTTTGAAGAAATCTTCATCAAATAAGTGAATAACATTTTTAGATATCAAAGTTTCAATGATAGTATTTACATTCAATATGAGAATTGCACTGTCACCCACATACCAAAATTGATCTTCTACTGAGGCAGTTATACAGGTGTGTGATTGTTGTCCCATTGCGTTGTCAACGCAACCTTCACAACGAAATAACTTAAAAACATTAGTTTCAACTTCAAGTCGCAAAGCAGAGACATATTCATTAAATAAATCTACATTAGGAGGTACATTAACATTTGCTGCACATTTAGCAAGAATTTTAGAATTTAATAGAGTTAAAAGAGATTCTTTAATTGTTTCACACATTTCGGGTATAAGGTCTTTAATTTTAATGAGATTATTATCATCCACTTTTAAAAAACTGTCTTTAAGTTGAAAATTAAAAATTTGTTTGAAAAGTAGCTCACCTTTCTGTGATAAGATTAGGAGTTGGTTATTACACACTACGCTTGAAGTTGAATATTTCGTATTCACGAGAAAGATTTTGTTCATAAAGTCCACAAATGTGCTCATGTTCATTACAATTTTCTGAGTACCTCCTTGGCTACTATGTTGACACATATGAATAAAAACGCGAGAGTCAAATTGATGTAGGGACACTACAAAACCAAACCCGAGGTTCCACTCTTTAAGGCACACACTATTTTTCTTTGCTGGGGCGTATAGTCGGGTCAACCAGTCATCTTCGGGGATAGCTTCCTCAAACGATCGTTTTTGTGAAGAAGACTTGTGGAGGCCAATATCTTGAGGTTTCTTAACGAGTTTCCGGAAGGTAATGCTGATTCTAGGCTCCGTTACAGCAGGCTCAGCAGGAATTTCATGGCTCCAAAAGTTGTTAGTTGGTGGCTTCATGAGAAGAAGGGATCCACTTTTCAGCAAAACTTTATGGGACTGGAATTGAAATCGGGTAAAGTTCATGGTGCGGCTGGCCCCAAGACTGAGCGTGGGGATGATAGAGGTCGGGTCGAGACTTGTTTCATCATCCTTGTGGGCTCCAATCTTGGCAGATCCATCCGGGTAGAAATTGAGAAGGGCATAGTTGTACTCTTGTCCAGTTTTACTTTCCACATCCTTCTTAATGGCTAGTAGCGTGGGAGTCCATGGCTCGGCAGAGACACTCGTTCCGGAAAAGGCATAGCTAAGACCGTAATCACCAAATGCAAGGACCTTCCTCTTAGGAGTGTAGCTTCGTCCATTAAAACAGAGTTTCAAATCATGATACTTGTACTCCAACAATTCAAGAAGCAATTGTTGAGAATAATCAGAATCGAAAAAATTTTCAATGTTTTCAATACTTAAGGGGTCTCAGTACCCTTAAAAAATTCTGCAGGCATATGAGAAATCTCAGTTTTCGAGTCAATATAACTTTTTAACCAAGCAAAGTTTAAGGTTCTGGTTTTTTACATTTGAAACTTTACACTATTGTTATTTACATCACCCTTAAACTTAAACAGCATTCAAATAATTATTATATATATTTGGAAATGTAAATCATAAAATTTTTAATAATCAGAAAAAAATGCAATTTGCTGCGCGCATGATTATGAAATAAATTATGATCCAAAGTGTCTCAAATTGGTTTCAAATAACCCATACAATAGCTACCTAGAAGTTATACATCATTTTAGTATATTTTATAAGGCTTAAGTATTTTTTATTTAAATAAAAATTCAAAAAATTAATTTTTTCGAAAAATTTTCACACAAAAATGCTCCAATTTTTTTTTGTAAATAAAAATCTTCCCAAATTGAAGTATAAGTTATAGAGTAAGTTATAAAGAACATTTTCAACAAATTTCAAGTTCATACAATAAATACTTTTTTTTAAATCATGCGCGCAAACTAGAAATTTACATTTTGAGAAAAATCAAGTTAAAGTTAAAATTTTACCTAAAGTAAATAAAATGAGATTAATTACCTAATCAAATTCTCCTGTACCATAAGCCATTCCTTCCTTCACCTACAGAGACTCATTTATTACAGCATTTTTTAGTTTTTTGGCTTTCCGAGCCTCTAACAAAGCACTGCTGGCTCTTTTTTCAGCCACAGCGACACGCGTTTGCTATGTGAAATACAAGTAGTAGTTATAAATATTTTTTTGTATATTTTAAGTCTAAAACTTTCAAGTTAGCTAATGTTGACTTCTCTTCACCATTATATATACAGGAAGCTGAATATGCAGCTAGCTTAGTTACTGTTATACACGGCCCAATAACTTTCGAACTATACTTCCATACGAGAGAATTCATGGATTCATTGGTTTTCTGTGTTCGACCGCCAAGGCATTACCATAATAGAACCACTTGGGATATATCTTTAAAAACGGGTTTAATAGTGTCAATAACGGCCAAAGGTAAAGTGTTCTTATGCTTAAAAACCCTCAGTTAACCGTTAGCTTCTGCAATGTTATACTTACACCAAGTCTTTTCACCTTTCGGGCAAACCCAGAGTATAAGCTCTTGGTCAGAGCTGCCTGTATGAGCCCATACAGCCGAAACAGATTGCCTCGTCATTAACGCTAATTGAATTGTCCCTTATAGCATTCCCGTAGTATGAAGTCAGTTTCTTGACGTTGGTTTCTGTTAGTTGACCTTTGCCGCCTATAGTTTTGCCATCTGAAAATTTCTTATTTGCAAGAACTGACTTCATTTTTCGTAAACGAGTACCCATTCTTTTCTGTATTTGGCTCACTTATTCTACTATCTTAATTTTAAAATCTATCCCACATTGTTTGCTTTCTGAAACAGCCGCAGATGTCTTGTACTCTTTACACTTCAACCCTCGTTCAGTTTCCGATCTCCGAAAGATTCCATCGACCCCCATCTTTCCTGCAGATCCAAACATGATTTTTAGAACAAAATGATCTGTGCTTTGAAATCCAAGATTCATATCTGGGTCCAAATTTACAACCTTTGTACAACTGGCATTCTTTGTAATGTGCCGACATTACCTTGACATCAATGACTTTACCCGAATCACTGTCAATCAACACACAGGCACCGACAAGCGACATGTGGCCTCGACTCTTCCATGTACTATCCCCACTAATAGCAACGGAACTATTGTTGTCATTAAGGGAAATTTCATCAGACGCAGCCTGTTTCAAAGAGTCTTCGGCAACTACCTGGATGACCTCAGTCAAAGTTTTGTTGATATAGCATATGATTTTTTTTAAATGGGTGTTGATAAACTTATCACGTTGCAGAATGTTTGAAGAGAAGTCATTTCAGCTCCACAATATCTCATGGCTAAAGTCAATTTATTTCTGAAATGTTTTTATTTGGGCCAATCATTGAACAAGATTTAAATGAAGCCTCAGAAGTACAATGAACACACGTGACTGTGTAAGTAGAGTACTGTGACTGTGTACTTGTTGATTTATCAGAGAATTTTATATGTCCATGATACAAAAAACTACAAACAGTTTTTTAAATTATCAAACATAAAAATATCAACAATTCTATATCCACAAAATTCAGTGGAAATATCATCATTCTTCTATGAAAGAGTTAGAAGAAGGCATTTTTTTTTTTTTTTTTTTTGCTGATAAGCTTTTAGAAGCATGCACTTTGATGAGTGTTGTACTGCTACTATTTACATTTTGTAAGCATATTTATTACCGTTAAACTTCTTCTTTTTCGACCGCTGTCCTCATGATCTCTTTTAATGATAATTTACTCGCATTTTCATGACTTTAAAAAGCTTTCGGAATCAAAACAAAATCGAATCCTCAAAAGAACAGTCCAAAACACGCGCTCCAAAACAAAATAATAACATTAAATAACCAGCAAGTAATTCTAAAGTTTAGTTGTATACCTTCTGCTTGTTTACAAACATTAAAATAATATTAGCAAAGGCTTTGCATGTAGATTAAAAGTGAAATGAAACATACTATAAGCTTGAAATTGTATCGTCTGCTAACAATAAGTGGGCGTGGCATCGACTGATTTCTAAATGTTGGTTTAAACTTTTTCGAATAACTTCGCAAATAATTTGAGTATCTTCATAATTTTGGTACCAAAATATTCAGAATAAAATGGCTCATAACATATATTTTTTTCAAAAAATCGATAATTTTAAAAGTTAAGGGTCCTGAGACCCCTTAAGTTAGCCATTTTAACCAACGAGCAGCAGCAACTTCTTTTAGCAAGCTCGAGTAAGGAATGAAGTTCGATCAGTGACGATAGTTTTATAAAGAGAGCTAGCTATGATAACGATATCAGCGGTCGATATATATCACGCGATGGCCAAGCTTCGAACATCACATGATGTTTACTCATGATATCGTGATTAAACAAACCTTAATCCGTGAATAGTATGTACTTGTACAGTCACCTCTATCGATTATCTCATGACTTGATAAGGAGCACGTCACCATCACATCGATGGTTGACTGAGGCTCGTGATCTGGTTATATGACTAATCCTGTTTAAACAAAGTCATGCAGTTTAAGGACACATGTTTAAACCATCCGCATAGAAATTAAGTTTTAAAGTAAAATCACCAAATCTCTAAAAGTTATTTATGAAAACTTTTATAACTAATTAAATTGCAATCTCTTTAACCAAATTTTAGTAACAATATTCATGACACAAAGTTCTATAAGTATGTGAGAAAATACTACTGCTTTTGTAATAAATAATAAAAACAAAATTTGGAAACAAAAATATATTTTTTTTTATTCTCAACCATACAAAAAATCACATTTTAAAATTTAAATTAATGAATACAAAATCAATAAAGTTCGAACTATAATAAAATCAAGTTCTATTTTAACAATTGAATAGTTTAGAAAGAAAAATAAGTTTAAATAGTAAAATGACCATAAGCTAGTGATGAAATGCCATCCCTTAGTACATATCGTTTTGTGTCATATGGACACAGTGTCGACTTTGAATAGGAGACAGTTTGTAGAACGTGATTAAGGCTTAGTATTCGATGTGTCCGTGCTATGTCTCTACATTCCGAAATTAGACAGTTTTTATAATCACTATGCCTAATACTATTTTTTACAACTACTTTACTTACACCCTTTGCCGTCTTCTTCTCATCTTGCACACTTTTCAAACTATACATTTTAGGTTTAAGACCTATAAATTCAAGAGTAATGACCGAGGATAATTCATCCTTCATTTTGCCTAAAACTTTTTTATTAACATTGCTATAAAGTGCATGGTTAGGAGGATAATCCGAAAAATCGAATAAATGGGAGTCAGTATGCATGTCAGTGTATATGTCCTCAGTCATTATGCTATAACACAAGGAATCTGTGTCTGTAAAGAGTAATTTAGCATGTGTATTATATTTAGGTTTAATGTATGTGTAGTGAAAATTATACATTAAAATTTTAGAAATGTCTAAAATTGAGAATCCAACGTAAATTGGCCTGTTTAGGAGAAGTGATGTGATTTTACGTTCAACTGAAACTAAATCTTTATTAATTATCTTATATGAATTAAAACTAGGAGATGCTACTAATTTTTTGGCCTTTTTCTCACTTGTAACTAAATCTAATTTCATTCTATTTCTAAGGTTTTCAATTGTCTTACCAAATACGGCATTATTTAAAAGTTTAAACAAGTCTTTTTGAAATGTGGTTTGGGCTAATTTTCTCTGCTCAGTATTAAAAGAAATATATTTCTTTAACCATGCACTTTGTCTAAATTTAATAACAGAGTGAATTTTGGTAACTTTTAATCCTAGTGAAACGTACTGCTTCAAATTTCTATAATGAAGAATGTATTTGCTTTTAGACATCAAATTGGGTACAAGTTTAACAGCGGGGTTCACTTTTAAATTAAGCTTTTCAGCTAAAGATTTATTGTAGGGGGAAACCATGTGTGGGGAAATTATCATCTTTTCTGGAGCGAGGGGGTAATCATTATGCTCATCATGCAAAGACTGAGGATACTCTAAATCTACCTCCAAAATATAACCAACTTCACAATCATCGGCTACATTCATGAAATCTATTGGACCTTTATGCCATTCAAAGGCGTGTGTAGGAAGAGCCTCTGACATAGCCCAACCGTATAGATTGTTGGCATCCAAGTACATGATATAGTTTGAGGCAAGATCAGGATTAAAGTTTTCCATATATTTATTATTAGCTTCACTATGTCTATGAGAAATCATTGATACACCCCCTCTTATGCCCCGTTCAATAAATAAATGCATATCTGGATCAACTAAAAGTTCTAGTTTAACACCAGACATGCGAAGACAAGCTTGCCAAGCAAGACCAGGAGCAGTGAAACAATGACATGGATCCAATTTGTAGAATGAGAGACAAAATTGCCTAAAATTTTCAAAGACGTCCGCAAGCAATAAAACATCAGTTACAACATATAAGTTATGATAATCCCCTAAACATTTCAAATTAAATTCTCTCCAGATTTGTTGGGCATATTTGTACTCATCTAATGAAACGTGGCTTTCTGTCAAATTGCTAAAAAATGCATGTTGAGGCGGAAGAGAGGATTCTTCAAATTTTTGGAAGCTATCCATATATTCATAGGGATAACAACCCTTCCTAATCATTAAACCCGCCTTTTCTCCAAAATATTTCTTGGTAAGTCTTAGTTGATTATTCTCTAAACTCCCGACAAGTTTATCAAGAGAAGCATTTAAAAATTGGAGAGAGTCCAGAAAGCGTAAATTACCAAGTGAAAATGAAATAAATTTTTCACTGTTATTTGGTAAACAGCTAATGTTTTTATCCTTGATTTTACCAATGCCCTGTAGAATTAAATGCGCATCATAGTTTTTCAAATTGTGAATAATAACAGGAATGTGGGTTGCAATTTGATAATCTATGTTACATTTGCTATGAGCTGGGCCTCTATACAATGAACTCAGGTGGCAATGGTCCCTGACCTTATCACCACGAAGAGGCTTTTCACAAATATGGCATATTGTACTTTCCTTAAAGTGTTGTTTGTCAACATCAGTGAAAGTCATGGGTTTTTTAACTTTGAGGATATTGTCAATTTGAGCCTCTTCCTCAAGTAGACTGGATAAGAACTTATCAACAGCATCCTCACCTCTGTAAATGACAGGATCTTTTATCATTTTCCCTTGATCATCAACTACAATATACGAAAAGCCACATGGTACGTGATATGCAACAGGAACTGTTGAAGAGTACTTTGGGTTTGGGAAGCAAGTATGCGTTTTCACTAGGATTGACTCAAAGTCTGCATAAATTGAGAAGGGGACAGGCAAAGCAAATTTATACTTATCAAAGGTGAGCCATTTATTATGTTCAGACGGCATTTTAATTTTTTGCAGTTTATGTACTTTACAATCGATAACATGCTCATTTAAATTTTCTTCTAACGCAAATCTATGAAGACAGTAGTTACAATAATATGCTCTACTTTTATGTTTCGTCAACTCAGAAAGTAATCTATTTAAATCTTTTATCAAACAATAGTGTTGATTTTCCCCCTTCGATATCACCAATAGATTAACATGATTATCACTATTCAAACGTGTGATGCGAAGTGGAAAAATTTCCTTTTCAAAACCAAAAACATTTACTGAAATATTATTTTGTGTCTCAAATTTCTCAATCTGGGATATCGGTGTGGGAAAATCAATACCATTTAAATTTAATTCCTGCTCAAATGGTTGATAATTACTAATTCTATAGGCATGATTAGTGTGATTAATAGGATGTAGAGATGCTAGGACACACCAAAGAAAGCACTTACTGTCACTATTTTGTAAGTTCAGAATGGCCTTTTTGCTTTGAAGACTTTTAGGGAGGGGGATGTATGATGAGGCAGCGAGGGGTGTGTATGCAGCAGTCTTTAGTTCAGCATACAGGATACGGTCAATAATCCATCCAGAACCCTTGGCTTCAAATTCATCATAGGAACTTAGAATCTGTTAAATAAAAATACAGTTCTTAGTAAAAGTTATTTTATAAATTTCCTTCCCTTTTAAATGATACTATGTTGTTGTTGTTTTTTCTAAAATTTCTTAAAATTATATCAAAGAAAATATTTAAATAGTAATTTTAAAGCTATTATTATAAAATCTATGTTTTTGATTACAAGTTTTAAAATGAAACGTATGTTACAATCAGTTTTGAAAAACACATACTTAAAATTCAATAGTTTATATAGTGCAGAAACAAGTGTTCACTTGAGCATAGTAGATTCGAGCATTAATCCAAGCAGTTCCCATGCTTACAAATTCTTTATACGAAGATATAATCTTTTAAATAAGAGAGAAGAAAAAAAAAAATAGAAAGAAAGAAATGTACGACATTATACATTTGATAAATAATTATAAACTTTTCAATGTTCTATTCAATTTCTCGCTATATTATTTCATTTAAAAAAATTAAATACATTTTAAAGTTGCAATTATAATACCTAACTTCTAAAGAAGTTATTGAAAAACATGTATCCTCTATTAAAAGTTTTGAAAAGCAATTACTCTTCTTGGTAATATTAAAAGAGAAATGCATATTAATTTAAATTACATGTTACCTTAAAATCGTTAATGTTTAACTTACATTATTTAAAAGGTTCATTAAACATACATTAAAAATATTTCATTCGAGTAAGTGATTTGAATTAGTAAAAATATTTATATTTCTTAAATTTTCTTGTTAAAGAAGTTTGAAAAAACAAATACATAAGGTAGAATTACAAATGCTACAAAACTATCATTTCTCAAATATTATTTCTAAAAAGGTATAATCATAAAATCTATCACTCAAATATATATTCGAGGATTTTTCTTAATGAACATTTTAAATGCTTATTTAACCCTCAGAATAAAAAATGTTGTGCTACAGTTAAGTATTGAACTTTTAATGTTAAAGATTCTTTCTAAATAAAGAATAAAAATAAATAGTTTTAATTTCACCAAACTTTAATCTTTTCAAAAGTAGAATTTGCATTTTAACTATAGAACATAAACTTTTAAAATGTATATATGAAAGAAATTGAACTTACTTTTTCATAAGCTTTCTCGATATTTGGGCTTTCTCCTTGAAGAGTAACATCGCAATTTGATCTGAAGTGGCCAACACACTCTTCATTCTCAGTTGTAGAAATCCTTCGAGTGAAGCGAATTGAGATTGAGATGTACCATTTTAAGCCTTTGCGAACAAGACGCTCAATTCTTTCTTGTAGCTCACTCTTATTCGTTCTAAGAAACACTAACAGGTCCATACACTCCTTCTCACATGGATGCACATACTGAGTTTCGAATGTGTCCAGACTTCTGGGTAGGCCACGGGGGGGTAAACCAACAAAGGGAACTGCTTGGGGACGAGAGGTAGACACAACAGCAGGTGACTGAAATGAAAGACAACATTTTTATACGTACACTTTAAGTAAAAACATGATCGGTTCACTTAAGGTATAAAATAAGAAATTAGTGACATTGAAATATTTCAACCATAAAAAAAATTTCACATACAATTTAAATAAGCAAGCAATAAATACTTACATTTGAAGAAGAGGTCTGAATATTAGGGGGAACTGGTTGGGCACGAGATGTAGACGCAACAGCAGATGACTGAAATGAAAGATATAACATTTTTATACATACACTCTAAGTAAAAACATGAGCGGTTCACTTAAGCTATAAAATAAGAAATTAGTTACATTTGATATCAAAATTTCAGCCATAAAGTTTTTTTTCACATACAATTTAAATAAGCAATAAATACTCACATTTGAAGAAGAGGCCTGAACATTAGAGGGAACTGCTTGGACACGAGATGTGGACTCAACAGCAGATGACTGAAATGAAAGATATAACATTTTTATACATACACTCTAAGTAAAAACATGAGCGGTTCACTTAAGATATAAAATAAGAAATTAGTGACATTAAAATATATCAATCATAAAAAAATTTCACATACAATTTAAATAAGAAAGCAATACATACTTACATTTGAAGATAATGGTGGTAGATGTGACACTTCATCATTACCTTCCCGCTTACGCTTTCTATTTTCGTGTGTTTTTATATGCTCCTTCAAAGTATCCACTCTACTAAATTGCCGTCCACATATATGGCATTTTTTATTGTTGTTCCCATGCTGATATCTAAGATGTCGTAGCAGATTACGCCGCAATGTGAATGCCGTGAAACAAATATTACACGATAAATTGTCGAATGGTTCACTTAGCTGTGAGGCGGTGATATCACCAAAATCCGCCATAGCGAAAACTTCATCATTTAGAGGCATTGATGAAGTTTCAAACACTTGAGAGACACTATCCATGGTAGCAAGGGAAGTAAGTAGATTAAATCCTAAGACAGTAGAGTTAAGTAGCCAAAAAAGCTAAAGAAGGCAATTAGCTCAAGCAAGGGGTGTAATGATTTATATCTTCAAATACTTCATTTTATATACATGTCCTTACGATGTATACACCAATCACATTAGAGTAAACTTCATGCTTGCACTTGCGCACAAGTGATTATATACGTGACGAATAATGCCCAACTTCGTCAAATAAGATAGAATGCAGTAAAACCCTTTGAAAGTTTGTCATCATGGGAACGCATGCTTTTTACACACACAAGAAAATAATCTTTGATTAAGTCTTAAATATACAGACATGTTAGTATTTTAAATAAAGAAATGAGTATAGGCAAATATACGAATTGAGATTTGTAGTATTTATTGTGATAAGCGTACAAGATTAGAAACAGCAGACTACTAGAAAAGTCATTATCGCATGGAGTTAAATAGATTTAATGAGAATAAAGTTTACTTTTGATAGTAGGTTTTTTAAACGATGTTATGCACACATTAGTAGATGGTACTTTTCCAGCACAATTACTGCGTGATTAGCACTATCTACAATCCACAAAGCAGTGACAATTCGATTTCAATGTAAAGTCTATTCTTAAAGATTATCTAAATCACTTTGGAACCAACTCCCTTTGTCGTGATAAATGTTTATAAACACATCAAAGTACATGTTCATTACACGTGAAAATACTGACTCTCCAAGTTAATCTTATTTTCAAAAGAAAGTGCAAACGAATTTATCTTCCCACGTAAGGGTGTCTACTATTAATTAGTGGCATTTAATTCTATTTTATGTAGAAAAACAACTTTTCAAGAAATAATAGAACAAATTTGAATAAGTATACGCTTTATAAAAATTGAGAATAAAGGATAATAAAGTTACATTATCTATTGAAAAAAGGAATGTATATTATTTTCATGTACAAATGAATATGATTTATAAATGAACTTGTATAAGTATTTACTTCAATAACTAAATTAATTAATTTAAAATCACTTTATTATGCCAAATTGTAAAACAGTTTAAGCACAGGTGTAGAAATGGAGATTTATTTATAAAATTATGAATTTATTATCTGTTTTTCTATCGGTTACTAAGCTACAAAGTTATTTTACCACAATACTGTAGGTTCGATCCCCCGACCAAGTAAAATAAATCTAAAAAATGATTCTGTACACTATATTTTAATTCCATATCACTAGACAACGCTACTAATACATTAAATTTAGCCAAAAAGTAAGAGTTGTTGCCACTCAGTATAACTAAACTTTATTAATTTAGTATTGTGACGTCACAAAATTTTAACTTAAATAAGTTACTATAGTAGTCGTAGTGTTACATAAAGCAAAACTAAAAAGTGTTGCCATTTCTTAAAAACAAACTTTTACAACAGGAGAAACAACTCAACTCTACAACACTATGGTGTAGAACCCTCGTACACCTCCGGGATAACCCCCTGGCTCAGAAACCACCCTCCAATATGACTCCGGTGGCTCAGAACTCCCCGCTCCGGGATGGCTCCGGGGCTCCGGTGGCTCAGAACCCCCACTTTATACCTACTTATGGAGACCTGAGAAGTATTTATTTCTTGAGATGGAATTTGGTGAAGGGACTTCCCTATTATTTCAATTGCCTTATCTGCAGGGATTGTGGTCAAAGCGGCGTCTCTGGTTGACTTAAGTAGGAAATAATGTAAAGTTGTTAACGCTTAATAGATAAATAATTATGAGTAAAATTATGGATAGACGGCGGGACTAATTAAAAGTGTGTCTTGAATGAAAGAACAGGATCGTAGAAAGTATAAATAAATAATAATTTAATTATTTTGACGTAATAAAAAGTGTTGGTTCCTAGATTTAATAGTATGTATGACCAAATTCAGTCCTGGAAGCTATTATCACTACGACTGATCCAATCATGGCCTTGTATTTACATCTCTCAATAACGCACTTTAGCAAAATTAACTTATTTAACTATTTTTGATGTTTTGGACGTTGTTTTAGACAATATTGTGCAAATTAAAGTTGAAGAAATGTATATGATGCAATCGAATGTATGTTACAAAGCAAAAATGTGGGATGAATGCCACTTCCAAATGACTCATATTCTGATTTTAAGAAATATTAAGTTTTTTTAAATGAACTCTTTTACAGAATTTAGTTGTATTATGATTGATAAAACTGATTTGACAAGTGATAGTCGCATAATAATTACGGCGAAACCTTAACAAATTATCAATAATAAAAGGAGACTTAGGGAGAAATAATTAATTTGAAATCTTGCATCATCAAAATCGTATATTTTGAAATCATGCTGACATTCGTTGAAAGATACTATCAAATAGAAAATATATATATATATACAAAACTGTAAGTATACGTTCAAAGCTCAATATATCGAAAACTTCGCTTGAAAACAAAGATAATGAGTGCATGTAACATATATTTAATATAAAAAAAAATTGAACAAGTATGTATAATATTTCAAATTATATATATATTTTTTTGGCTACAAACTCAACAAACATTTAACATAAATATTTAAAAATAATTGTTACTCTAAAAAAAAAGACGCAGAATATTAACAAATCCCTCATAGAATAGAAATTTTCAAGACTCACCGTGAGTAATATAATAATTATTTTTATTTTAATATATTTTACATGTCCTTTTATGTCTTGACAAAAGAAATAGATTTCTAATGAGTGCTTTATTTCATAAAAAAAATGACGTAAACTGGAAATATTTACAAATTTATATTTACATAATTGTTTTTTAAAAATACATTTTAAAATAGCATAAAAACTCTCTTATAAAGCAAAGAACCATAATATGCGTAAACTATGATATATATTCTGATGATATAGGTTAAATCTTTAACAATCCTACATAGAATGAAATATATTTCAAAGTGCACGAAAAACGTTAGTTCTCTTTAAATGAATGCTTACTTCCCAATTATGAAATGAAATATTTCATATTTATATTATAATGACGTAAAAAGTTCAGACAACTCTTTTTATGGTCAATCAGTTTTGCGAAGCTAATTTTAAAATATTCCAATCAAAACCTTAGCAAAAGAATTACTTAACTAAATAAAAGAATTTCAAAAAATTAACTGAAATAAGACCCGTACCCCAAACAAAGAAAAAATTTGGGGGAAAAAAGGTTTTTTTTTTATTTTATTGCATAAACTTAAGCTGTATATATTCAAAAAGACATAGGTGAAATTTTAAACTTCTAGGCAACTGCAAAATTCGATTTTTAAACGTTTACATAGCGATCTACTATGTAGTTGTATACAAGTTCTTATTTTTAAGTTCGTTTTCCTCGAAATCTAGAATTGGCAATTTTGGCTGTGTTTAAAATGCTATCGATTTAAGAAAAACTTACTTAGATTTAAACTGTTCATATTTTTGAAATCTTGAATATCTGTTTCATAGATGTAGGAAGAGTTTTTTTTTAATAAATAGTATTACCTTTTTTTAAGAATGAAAAAAATAGGAATTTTTTGAGAAAATTTAGAAATTTCTTGTGAAAAGCACAAAACATCTTTTAAAAATCCCCTGTCAAACTAATTGAAAAAAAATCTCCCCTTATATCTTCAGAGTATACTTTAATGTAATTAATTAGTTTTGAAATTGATAAAATATTAAAAACTGAAAGAGGAGTAGTCTTTTTAAAAAGGCGTATATTTCGGCCAAAAAACCCTAAAAAACATAAAAATATTAAATTTAAAAAACAAAAATTGTGTCAATAATTATTTAGAAATAGATGATTTATTTATATAAAAAATTCGGTGCTATTAAATTCATTAATAAAAATTTTAGGTTTTTGCTTACGGGTCTCCCTTAACCAATCACAGCAGAAAGAAGGTATTATATGGTGATTAAGTTAAATGTCTTTTTACCAAATCTTTCTTATTATTGACTATAACTCGATCACGAATACGTCATAATATCAAAAAATAAATTTTGCTAACCTCTAGAAAGCAAAGGTATATTCCTATAACCCCAAATTATTTCTTAAAAACAAATTCACGTTTATTCTTTATAATACCAAACTACTAATAATAATGTGAGAGATCTACAAAACATATATTTATTCATAAAATACATTCGAACTTTACATCCCGCCCCCTCAGCTTACGAAACAATAATAAAAAGAAACTTTTTTTTTTTCTGCCCTCGAAATCTCTTCTCTTTTCTCCAACTCACTATGGATAGACAAACCTTCTGAAAAAAGAGGGGAGGGGGACAGTCAATGGCAGAGAGACGGACTTGAAGACAGAATGACAAAGTGAAGTGGTCAGACGAGGCCCCGGGCCCCATTCACTGGAAGGTCATTTAGGCTGAGTGCCCCGGCCCTTCCTCAATTCTACACAGAAAAACCAAGATGATTTTTTATCTTTTTCTCTGGGTATTTTTTTTTTCTCTCTCTCTAGAACTTTTCTTTCCTGTCTGTAGTAGATGCGTATATAATGATCAACTAGATCTGAAACCTTTTTATGAACGGAAGTCCAGTTTATATAAGGTAACATTCATTTTTAGAGAAAAATGAGCTTCGTTTATGAAGTTGGGCCTGTCTACAGCGATTATATCTAAAGAGGATTTATCTAAAAACGAAGCTTAGTTTAAAGTTTTATTTTGCTTCTACAAATTTTTCCAAATCGTCTTGAATCATTAATTTTTAATTTTGACTAATACATTCTATAGTTGCTGACCAAATGTTTAATAATTTAATTCACAATGACAATGTTTCTGTTTTCTGAAGTTGTTTAATTTGTAGGTTCAACAAAAATGTTCCCTAGTTATACACTGTATTGTTTGTCCAGCGGACAATATACCGGGGATATCGGTTATATATAAGATACATCATCTGATGAACTAATAATAAAGTATGATTTAAGAAATGTGCATCGTAATAATACAGCAGAGTAGAAGTTGTAATAGATTTTGATTTGAATCTAGCACACTTATCCTGCAAAGGTTATGAAATATCATTTAAACCAATTAAAGAAACTAGTTTGTAATGTATTCCTATTTTAATATATGGATTATAATGAATAACATAGTTTATTTATCTGCAACTTTAACCAATCTTATAGAGAAATACAATCCAGAAAAGCAAAAATTCAAATTAATTGCAAAAAATGAACCCTAATTCTTATTGGTATTGTACCTAGCCAACTCCGGAAGGCGGAATTTTTACATAGAATGCAATAGGTGTGTGGATCGAGTCTCACGGAAGCTCTGCGTTTTTTTTTTTTGTTTTTTTTTAAGTGAATAGACCAAAATGGTGATAATAACTAATAACCTCGTTTCGTTTTTATTAATGGACTGTCTGATGGTAGTCTTTAGGGTTTCCACCCAAGATAGATGTCCATAAGGTGCAGCAGTATACTCTTGAAAGTAACTCCCAAAAAGCACTTCTTCCTTCAAACGGATCTTGATTAAACCATGCATTGCGCAGTATACCTATTATATAGTTCTTGTGCAATAAAATCTCTAATACAACCAACCAATCTTAATGGTACATAACCATTTAATTTTTTAAAAAGAAACTATTTTAAAGCATGCAGCCACAGGTGACGAAGCTATTTTTGTGGAAAAAAATTCCTCTCTCTCTCCAGCTCCATTCCATTTTGGCAGCATTTATCTTGATCTGCAGAAACCCTCTGCACTTATATCCCATCCCACTCCAAAGTATAACTTATCTCCGACAAACATTTGAAATAGAAATAAAACGAATCCGTCACACTTTCAAATCGCGATAGAGAACCTGGCAATCCACTTTTCGTGTTATCGGATCAAAGACCTTCCTTCAACTTCATAGTCCGCACCTGAATTTCAAGCAAAAGAGAGAAACAAAATAAAAAAAAGATTTTCTATCTTTAAATCCAGGAGTCATCAGTCTTTATAGATTTCCGACACCGCAGATTTTAAGCCGTAGTACTATAAATTTTTGATGATTTTAAAGTGCGTCGCCATGTTTGTTCAAAGCCATAGTTCACAACATACAGCTTGGAGGAAAAGTCGAAGGTTTTCCACATTATATCCCCAAACTCCTCCACGGGGTAAACCATGTGTTATTATCGGCATATCCGTCAATTTGTTTTTGTTTTTTCCATTGTTTTTATTTTTACCTTCGTTTACTTTTAAAAGAGAATTGGGGTAAGATGTGTGTGCTGGCGACTTTTAAGAGTTTGAAGTGGTGAACGAAAGCGCTTTAAAGTTATAAGTTGAGACGTAATGTCGCATTAGGTTCGGACGTGATCCCGTGATATTGAAATAAAAACGGTGTTTCGGTAAATTGTTTAGATCAGATGCCCGCGGAAATCAAAACAAATAAGGAGAAGACGTTAAAGTTCTTCTTCTCGTTTAAAAGACTTTTATTGAAATTTAAGACATTTCAATTGAACTGTAAGCAATTTAACTGTCAGCAAAGAAAATTGTAATAACAAAAGATAATTTGAAGAAATTGTTTTTAAAGCTTTATAAATCTGCCAAAAAAATCCTAAAAAAACGTTTTGCTTAAGTTAAAAATAATTTTAAAAAAAAGTATCTAAAGGTATTTAAAGATTTATAAATTAGAAAATATTGTATCTAGGTATTATTTCAGGTGTACTTTTACACATTTATGGCCAAGACGACAAAGCAATTGCTCAGCAAGTAAAAGATCACGAGATTGAATCTCGATGAAAGACGTCGCTTTTCAAGCTCTACTTTAATAAATAAGTAGATATGATAAGTGATACTAACAGCAGCAGGATTAAGTTGATTATCAGGATGTTTAGAGGAATCCTTGTGAATACTCTTGGCAAGCTTTTTCCCTGATTCTCTACAAACATTATTTCGCCGTAGCAGACCCCAGTGTAGAAAATGTCAACATCAAACCATGTGCATCATTATAGGTTAGTATTCAATACACATATATATTTTTAATAACTTGTAAAACATAAACTTTTTTAATCAGAAATCATGACGAAAGTAAGATTTTCGGGCTAGGAGTGCGGTAAAGTAACTTTATCGCACTAGTTTGATAAAATACTTTACCGCACGTATAACGTGCTTAAATTTTATAGCATTATTTACTCTCCAATGCAATATTTTGAATGAAATATTTTTCAAGTTATATGCTGGCTTTATTATTATTGAAAAAGTGTTATCCTTTCTAAGTCAAAATAACGCCTTTTATTCTCAATATTTCATTTAAAATCCTTCAAATTCAACTACAGTAAATATGAATAATTTTAATAAAACATTATTATGTCTACCAAAAATTGATATTTGCAATTAGTAATGCTACTCTAAAATTATTGCCTGCAAGCATATTTACTAACTGTTAGTAATGCTACTGCAAAATTAATGCCACTAATAATATTTTTCAACTATTAGCAAAGTTACTACAAAATTAATGCCATTATAAGTATATGTATTAAGTTATCATATGGCAAAATTAAGACCAGCAAGTACATTTGTTAACTATTAGCAATGCTACTGCAAAATTAATGCTATAAAGTATATTTATTAATTATTAGTAATGCTACAACAAAATTAATGTCACCAATTATATATTTTAATTATTAGTAATGTTACTGCAAAATTAATGCCATTATAGGTATATTTATTATTAGTAATGTTACTACAACATTAACACCACCAAGTATGCTACTGTAAAATTAATGCTACCATTTATATTTATTAACTATAAGTAGTGCTATAGCAAAATTAATCCCATCAAGTATATTAACTATTAGTAATGATACTGCAAAACTATTGCCAGCAACTATTATTAATGATACTAAAAAAGGATTACCAAAGACTCAAGTAAGCGACGCAAGAAGCATTGATTTCTATTAAAATCATACACATCAACACAACTAACAAATTTGAATTACTTAACGATAAAAAACTTTCTGATAAATTAAAATATTTTACTTGGGGTAATTTTTCTAATGAATAATTTTAAACAATGTGAAATAGAAAAATGTAAGTTAGAAAAATTAAACTTACCAAATACTAACTTTCTTAATTGAGAAAATCTCTTATTTTTATTTGAATGCATTGTGTTAAATAAAATACATAGATTAAAACGAACTTTAAAAGCTTTTTCTGAACTTATAGTATGAAAAAATCTGAAAAACTTAGCAAATTGCAATTGGTTTCGAGTTTATTTTGTTGACTAAATAATCCATTTTTAAGAATTTTTTTAACCCATTTAATACTAGCTAAATACCCGCGCTTCGCTACGAAATTTCAAAATGTACAATATTTTAGCTAGCTGTGAGGCCTCGCATTGCGGAAATCTGTCATTCGTGAATAGAACCCAGTTTTTGGCGCTTCGCTCGCAGGAAGGTTCATCGCTACGCAAAATCGAGCTCGCTTCGTTCGCTGAAAAGTTCATGGACACATAAACACTGACTTATTTCACTCGTTAAAAGGTTCATTGCTATGCAAGCATAGGCTCGCTTCGCTCGCTGAAAGGTTCATTGCTGAGTAAGCATAAGCTCGCTTCACTCACTAAAATCTAATTGCTACGTAAAGACTTAATATTGGAAGCCTCTTCCTTGTCAAGAAAAAAAATTCCCCGTTAATACATTAATGCAACACCCCTTTAAGATTATTTTAACATGTGTTTGTGGAAAGCAAAATTAGGCTAAAACTACTTATGTTGAAACTTTCAGAGATCTAGGCCTATTCGAGGTCACTTTTTGTGAAAAAATTAATTGAAAAACAAATTAAAATTTTAACACTTTAACAATCTTTTTGTCAGTTAAATTAGAAGGCCAAAAATACTTGCGTTGAAAATTTCAGAAATGTAGCCCAATTACAAATCATTTTGTAAAATATTTGCTAATTAACTAAAAAAAAAAATACTGTTTTTCAAAAATCCAATTAGAAGGCCACAACTATTTACTTTGAACATTTCAAACCTGTAGCTCTATTTGAAATAGTTTTGTAATATATAAATTAATTAAAAAAATTAATTAAAAAAGAAAATTTTTAAATTTTGTTTTTTAAAAGTCCAATTAAAAGGTCAAAACTACTTATGTTGAAAATTTCAGATTATTCCCTATTAAAGTTGTTTTGTAAAATGTTTATTAATTAATTAAAAAATTAATTATAAAAGAACAAAATAAAAATTTAAAATTCTATTTTTTAAAAGTCCAATTAAAAGGCCAAAACTACTTATGTTGAAAATTTCAGAGCTGTAGCTCTATTAGTGATCGTTTTGTAAAATGTTTATTAATTAATTAAAAAAACTAATTAAAAAAGAACTAATTAAAATTTTATCATTCTGTTTGTGATGCATAAAATTAGAAGGCCAAAACTACTTATGTTGAAAATTTCAGAGCTCTACTCCAATTTTAAGTATTTTTCTATAAATCCACAGAGCCACAGACAGACAGAATCTATAATAATAAAACACAGCTTGTTTTATTATTATAGATTCGAGAATTCAAAACACTCGCCGTGGAAATACTTGCACTTGATAATTTTTTAGCACGTGGAGGAATTATTTAAAATACTTATTTTATAGTCCAAGACAATTTAATAAGTGAAACAAAATGAAACTAAAAAATTCAATTTTTCATTTATTTAAAAAATTTATATTTATATGAATTACGAATATAACTAGTTGGTGTACAGACTCGATAGGTATTTCTTTTTAACTTTTCTTGGGTACATAAAACTAAGAACTATATTTCTTTTAAACTAACAGATACGTTTCTGAAGCTTGTGTATCTTAATTCACTTTGCTTTAAAGCATTCAAATAAAAATAAAAAATTTTAATGGTTTAATCATAATAGAAATTTACATATTACAAAGCATTTTCTAACTATACTGTACGTATAGATTTTTAATAGATTTTCTATCATTTAAATATTTCACAAGGTTTAAAATTTATATGCATGTTTATAACATGTAATATAGAATATGATATATATGCATTGAAAATTGGGAAAATATTATTTAAAGTAATAAATACCTCAGTAAAAATTTTCAAAACCAGATTGAAAAGTGTAACTTTAAGGATTTATTCATAAGTTAACTTTACATGCTGAACTTTACCTAGAAATATGTGAATAAAGTTTTAATAATAGAAAATAAATTTACAAGTTTTCTGCACGTATTCTATAATTGTTTCCTGGAAATTTTAATCAAAGAAGAAAACTATAAAATATTTATAAATAACTGGCAAGACGTTAAAGTCTTTGAAGGATTATTTGCTAAAATGTGATTTTTTAATGATATTTTTTAACTTTTTTCAAAGAAATACCTGCTCTTTGTGCTTAAATGATTTTTCATATTTTATGAAATTAAAAACCACGTCACTAACTATATAATTTTAGAGTTACTATACTAAAAAAAAATGTATTTCTTTAAAATAAAAGTAGGAATCTAAGTTTCAATTTATATAAAATTGAAAATTTAAACTTTGAAATGGTCACTTTAAAAGATAGAGTTATCTGTGTGCTTCCATTTTATTTACTGTATTGATAACATTTTATTTACTGTATTGAAGTTTCTTTATTATAGAATATGCCAGTTATTATATTTTACTTGCTTTCTTAGACCATGAAACTATTTGGGTAATTACATGGCTTCAGAGCATTATCTCTTTTTTAGAACAGCGTTTATGAGTTGACCAATTTAAAAATCACTTTTGTATGCAAAAATACTATAAAATAATTCGATATCATCATCTACAATAGAAGTCAGAAATATCGATCAAAATAAATATCGATGCTATATCGTTGCATAGAAAAAATATCGATATATCGATCTATAATTTTTTTTATTTGATTTTCAATTTTGCCAGAAACAAAGTTTTTCGGGGCAAATTTCTACTTTTCGTGATTGCTTTTTTGTAAGGTGACTACTTTTTCAACTGAAATGGATTTATTACAAAAAAAAAAGTTATATTTTCGCTTAATTGGTGCAGTGATTTTAAGAAAAATTTAGATAATTTTCAATGGCTTTTAAGTGTATGGAAAATATTGAATATTGGTGCCGTTTTATTGTCTTTCAGCCAAGTTCAAACATTAGTTTTGAAGTTTTTGAAAAGGGAATAAATAAAATCGAAAAACACATGGAACTACAAAACGATCATCAAAAAACTAAAATTGTTTGAAAATATCGATATATCTGTGACTTTTATCGATAATTTTAATATCGATATTTTATTAGAAATATCGATAAAAATATCGTCGTATCGATATATCGCCGACTTCTACTCTACAACCTTACGGAAGAATATTTTTAATAAATAAGCTTTACTTAAAAATCATTAAAAGTTATGAATAGTTATATATTCAATCGTAAAAAGACTTTTTTACCTTCTCCTGGTATACAGCACTTGATATGTAATAAAAATCTGAATTTGCAATTGCGTACTCATATGATTCTACCAGTGCACTGGTTAAATTCCATCTTTCTCACTCTTTTTTAAACCCGTTTTAATGAGAACTACTACAAAATACCTTGATGAATATGCACATTGAAGTCACTTACATTTCGATCGACATTAGAACTGACTTTAATTCTTCAAGCTGCTGTTCATTATGGGTTTCGTCAGAAAATTAGAGCACGAAACTCATAAAAAGCTGTAATCTCTTCAACGCCACGATTTCATGCTCCACAAAGTCCAGCATCTCTAAAAACGGGGTGATTTATTTTATCGAGCAACTCCCACTAAATATCCCTTCCCCTCTTTTTTTTTATGTTCACATGGGGGAGGGAGAAGCAAACCACCCCAGCTTTATCGCTTGACCCCACCAAAAGTCTTTATCGTTTGCGTCTCTGAAGAAGACTGAGTGTGCGGCAGTTCTATATGTTATGCCCTCTTCCCTTCTCCATTGCCCCCACCCCCATACAATGCACGTCAACTGTCAAATTAGGATTCACCACAAGGGTGCCAAAACTGCGGAGACTCTTTTTTTCTGTGGATGAGGGGGGATGTAAACAGGGAAAGGAAAAGATCTGGAAAACAGGAAGAAGAGAAAGTAAATCTGAAAAATGTTTTCAGGGTGGTGAGAGAGAAGGGACTTTGTCCATATCTGGTTCAAGGGATGGACATTAAATGCTCGATATTGTTTAACAGTACTATTAGCAAAAGTTATACAAAAAAAAATAACATAATTTATATACTATGTACTAATTGGAAATAATAACTCTCACTCTAATGAGTAATATCATCAATGCTCAAAGATTTTACTAAGTAAACTTGTACCTATAAAATTATTGAAATTTCTAAGGACTTGTATAAAGAGGATTATTATGAAGACCCTAAAACTACCAATAGAGGAGGAGAAAACTGCAAATGTTCGATGATGTCTCTATGAAAAATAATAAAAGTGCAAAATATGAGGAGTCAACACTAAACAAATATTATGAGGAGACTATTTATCATACACAAAATATGTTTTATTTTACAGAACATGAAGTGTGTGAGAGCCAGAGGTTTTGAAAATATTGTACTTTCTTACAATTTCGAAAGAAATTATTTCCAAAAGAAAATAAGTTCGACGGAATTATTTATATTTCTTAATTGACCAATAGTTTTAATTTTGCTCTTGTATAATGTTGTGATTTTGCATTACAATTATTACGATACAGTTAAATGCAATAAACTTGAAGTAAAATTGGAGGAGATTCAGTTCTGTTTTCTAACGCGTAACATCAGAAAACCCAATTTTCAGTGTGATTATTTACGTTTTCTGCTCAATATAAATAAATACAAATTTGAAGATAAACAGAAAGTACTTAGCCCAATAGGGTTGGTCGAGGCAAAAAAAAAAATAAGAATAAGAATAAATACCGAATTTGCAATTTGCATACATAACATAAATCACTGGACTCGCAGAATAGCATAGTAGAAAATACAGAGCTTACAGAATACATAACAGAAAATATCCAATTTTCAGATTACATATAAGACAAGTATTCATAATTAGATTTTAAAAAATTTCATCACAGTCAAAGAAGTTTTATTATCCACCATAGAGAAATTTATATTGTTAGCATTCATAGTATGTAGGCTGAAATCCGAAGTGGCAATCTTATGACTCCCACAGTACCTTTTTGTCGAGATTGTTGTCGCATGTACCTACTTTTACCCGAATTTCAGTTCTTGCTCTTTACTTTTTTAATATTTTAATAATAGTACGAGAAAGTCCATAATTCTCTTCTATCAATGAAAAGCTTTGCCCCATCTTTGCACTTACATCTATTAAACAAGTTTTAAAATTACAGAAATTCTTATATCTTGCCATTTTAATTAAGAGGATTCGCCAGGTTATATGTACCCTGGTTTATATGTACTCATGCTTTCTATGTACAGTGGAAGACGTAGATACTTTGAATGACCTGTTTTTTGTATAAAACATTTAAAAGTTTTTCTGGTATTTCAGCACACATAATATGCATATACATGAATGCATTACAACTTTTTGGAATAATCATAATCTTACAATTGCAGGTGTGATTAGTTTTTTATTAGACACCACATTTATTTCCGTTGATATGTAGATAACAAATAACTCATTATAAGGTATATTGCACTTTCTAAAGAGGCCTTTCTAGTTTTGTCTACAAAACTACTTAATTATTGCATTAGAACATATATTTGTTCCAAATTTTCATCTATAGCTAAACCATACGAAAGATTGTCGCCCTCTCAAAAATCCATTCTGATCCTCTCCCAATCCGCAAACCCCATCACTTCCTACCCGACCCCTCTTTACAATTGATAGATGCCCTGCTTTGAAACACAAAAGGTCCAGCTACTTTTTTTTCCACCATCCCCAAAACATCAGACATCATGTCAATGAAGAGGAAGATGAAAAAGAAGCGCAAGAGCATCCACCATCCCTGACCGGACGTCCCTACCATCTTCAATTGGCGAGTGCTGAGGTTTGGGGGTCCAACATATGCTAAGCAGCCCAAGAAAGGCCGGAAGTGAGGCCGTTTGACAGGCCGCCGACGTCGACAAGATATTTAAGGTCGCATTGGTCGTCGACAACTAGCAGCACAAAAGAGAGGAGACATATTTCTTTCGGAGGTTCTTCCTGTGTAGATTCTATGACTTCGCATAAATCTCTCTTGGGAAAGTCTTCTATGCGGGTTCTTTTTGAACATTATTTTGATAGGACTTGGTTCTTCTTAATATAGTTTCTCGTATCAGGGTTGTTTTTGATTGGGTATTAACAATAAGAAATCCAGGAAAATGGAATTTAGAGTATTTAACACTATAATAGATCGCTTAATGGTATAGAAGAAACCAATTTTCAGTTATAATTGGAAAAAGTGCATTTTGGGAAAAAATTAGTTCAGTATAAAAAATATCAATTGTAGTAAAAAAAAATTAATATTATGGAAAGTTAAGGACAGAGTAAAAGTATGGTTATTATAATTTATAATAATGCGAACATCCTCTTGTGCTAATGAGGAGTGAATATAAACAGCGATTAGCTTAGTATAAAAAGCTGAGGAAAAGGAATGCAATTGCTTTGAAATTGTGATATTTCCACCTATACTATTATGATCGATTAGATTTTTAAAGTAAAATTAAAGTTATTAAAACATAGTATGTAAAGAGAAAAGAGAGAGCATATTCTTAACACTATATTTACAAATCAACCTTTATTATAAAGGTTACCGGCAAGGTGTGAAATTCGGTATTCTATAGAATGCCTAAAAAGTAGTCGGCAATGTATGAAACTATTCATATTTCACACTTTTCCTAGGCATTCTACAGAAGGCCAAATTAGAAACTGGCCAAAGTATGAAATATATCTCCTATTCATTTTGAATATCACGTGGCTCGTGACTTTTAACGCTCAAACCTTACTTTTTAGAAAGTTTTACAATATCAAGTGATTAAAAAAAAGTTTTTTTTTTTTTTTGGGGGGGGGGGGGTGAGATGCCACAAGCGACTGCCAGGAATAGGCAAATGTATTTTTTTACATTTAATTGACAGTGAGGCCAACAAAACAGGTTGTACTTTTTCCTTCACCCCCAAAATAACTTTTTTAATTTATTGGTACTGTAAAACTCTCTAAGAAGTAAGGTGTAAGCGTACTTCGCGATCTGAAAGAAAGTATTACGACCTATTCAATTGGCCTTACGGCCAGTTGAACCTAAAAAAATACCCCTACCTATTTCGGGCAGTCATTTGTGGCATATCACCCCAAGATAGCTTTTTGTTAATTAGTTTGTGCATGTAAAAGTCTAAAAAGTAAGGTGTGCGCGTTTCAAAACTCATATTTCATAAACTATTTTGGCGGCTGTTTGGCCACTAAAATATAGTTCTGATTTTTATTGGTATATAGTTTCAAGCTCAATATCACAAAAGCTGTGAATAAAAGTAATGTTTTCATACTTTGCCTAAATAGCATTTGCCATTCTATAGAATGCCAAGGTATTATGTACAATGCCTAGGGAAAGAATATAATAATTCTCATATTTCATACTTTGCCTAATAGCAACAGTCATTCTATACAATGCCTAATAGCAACAGTCATTCTATACAATGCCTAGGCATTCTGCACAATAACAGCATTTCACACTTCGACGGTAACATAAATACTATTAAATTCAGAATATACTAAAATAAGTACATTGACCAACTTTTCTTAATTTTTCGTAAGGTTGAAGCTTCCTTAACTTGAAGGCAAAGAACGCATTGAGCCTGGGTTTGTACATGATCATTCGTCCAGTACAATGTTAAGGCCAGTGGTGGTTCGCGGGGAATAATAAGTACAGCTTGGCTGCATCTAAATGTATTACTTCAAAACTAAAATCATATATTTTACTAATTTTCTTAAATAAAGATGCATTTTCTACGGCAAGTGTAAAAAACCAGATAAATAGCAAACCTGTTGCCTCAATACTGAATTCAGGAGAGGGGGGAAAAAAACCTTCAAATCAACCCAAACTGGTGATCTTCCAGCGAACTGCAGCCCGTTCGAGAAATCACGTTTCGGCTGCAACGTTGTCATGGTAATCGATGGCCCAATGGAACATTTCCCTCCTCGCAGTGTATACGGTTTGTGGGGAGATGCAGCCCGTTCAGACTTTTTCAACTTTAGCTGTACTTGCGAATTCGATTAACTGTATGGCTCTTTTGAATCAGCATGGTTGAGTGAGGGTGGTAGGAGAAAAGAAACTACATCTCAGCATGATCATAAGTTTCAGTCGTCTTGGTAAGAGCCTTTTCCGTGATTATGTGGTTGTTTTTATTTACAAAAATTGTTTTGTTGGTCACGTTTGATCGTCGGAATTAAAAAAGGGAGTTTGGAATAGTGCTGGATTTGAAAGATTGTCCAGAATCACACGTAGTCACATTGACCGAGTGTGTGTGGGGGGGGGGGGGGGGGGGAGGGGATCGCATATTTCCGGTTGCACTTTCGATCCCGAACCGCTACTGGTTAGAGCTCAAAACTTACAATTATCTATTTAAACATACAACAATAGAACAATTTTCTTTATAAAAAAAAAGGAAATTTTATATTGTATTGCATTTTTAAATGTTTCAAAATGCTTCGATAACCTATGACGTAATGACATACCTATAAAAATAATCTCACATTCATTTCTCTGTGCAATTACAATTTGCTCTTAAAATAAACAAGATTGTTTCATGAAATTATCACATAAATCTTGTACGAGTATTTTGAAAACTATCTGGCAATTTCTTAGTAAGCAGGTTAGCAGAAACTGAAAAAAAATGAACATAAAATTATTTCAGTCAGCAGATATCCTTCTTTGGTGCCCCAAACAAAAATAATTAAAGAAAAAAAAAACTAAGTATACCAATTCTATTGTAGGCTCTCTTATACCACCACTGGGTGATTTCAAAGTATGCAAACAAACAATTAAAACTAATTCGAATTTGGTAATTTTGGATTATTTCGGTTAGGGTACGTGACAAATGGTCGAGAGAGAATTTCTTCAAAAAGGGCTTCTTCGGCTTTCCGCTCAAAACCGTCGATTCGAAAGGACCCCGTTTACCGGAAACAAGGCTAAATTGAGCCTTACATTCCTTTTAACGTTTTTAATGTTTTCTCAGCTAAATGGAGCGGAAACTTCCCTGGCATTTCATAATAGCCCTGGAATTAAAGCGTTTCTGCCATTTCCCACCCTCCAATGCGTGAATGCAGGGTGTGTTTAAGGGGCCACCCCACATTTAAGAAAATCTCAACTTTTAAAATATATATCGGATTTTTAACCGTGGGTACCTATGTTAGCTCGTTATTGTTGAAGAGGGTGGGGGTGGGGGGTAAAACACTGGACTGTTATTGGTCTGGGTTATTTTCAATGCTGTTCTGCAGTCGTTAGGAACAGGTCCCCCCCCCCCCCTCCTGCTTGGAAGTACTTTACACTTCATTGTGTTTTTCTCTTTTGATCGCATCGCCTTTAATCGGCCGATTTTCTGAATGCTCTGGAGTTCCAAAACCCACTCTAATGGGCCCGCCATTAGCGCATCAGCCCTTCGCCACCCTTTATTGTATTCCGTTCTATTCGAAATTAATGGGCAGACTGCGAGTTTTCATCCTTTCCTCTAAAGAAGAAAGGAGATTCTTAAGTACAGATTTTCCAGCTAGAGCCCGTTAATACGGAAATAACGTTTGCTTCTAATGTCAACAAATGAAAAAGCGCCATCCCAAAACAATATGTAGAACCAACCCACGTATGAACTGTCAATGGCCATAGACGTTTTTGGACCCATTTTTCCGAGATTGTCTGTGACAGTGAAGCCATTGTCGTTTTAAGAGCTTAATGGCTCAGACTTAAACTTGACGCTATCTTGGAATGTTTTGTGTACCTCGTTTTAAGTTTTATGTCAAGCTTTTGATTTGCAGGCAAATACTGGTGGATGTCGTTTTTGGAGTTAGTTGTTATCTGAACTTACACGTACCCCAAGGGAGCATGAATTCTTGTTTCTTAAATATTAGATATGAAGAGTGTTGTTGGAAGAAACTACTGTTCCCGCGAAATGCATTAAGTCGAGGGGAATTTTGAGAAAAGGAATGGCCGTTATCTATTTATTCGGAAACAATTAGTTGCTTTAAAAGACGGGGAAATCTCTTGAAGGCTGTTTTAAGCCCATTTTAGTTTCTGCTTGAACGAGAAACATTCGATGAAACAAAAAAAAAATCAATTCTTTTGTTGGAAAACTAAAGCCATTTGAATATACTAATCGTGTATGCATCCGTTGCTACGTTTGTTGGTTTCATTTGGTACCATTATTTCAAATGAGAATTCTCTAGAGAATTTAACATGGCATGCTCCTTAATGGTGTTGATGGAACTATCTACAAGTAATAAGTTAAGATCCTTAGAAAAAAAAATTCAAAACGCTGTACTAAAAGTCATTTTTATAAGTCTATGTTTGGACTTGTATGATTTTAAGTAATGTACATCAAATAATTTTGCACGATTATGTTCCAAGAATGTTATTAAATGCGCATAACAAAAGTACAACGTGAATTAAGTGGAGGGATTTTATGAATACAGAACAAGGCATTCACTGTATGTTTTGTACATAGAAGAATATCAGACTACTGAAGTGATGTCTTCTATAAGTTACTTAATTCACAAAATTTTATTAGTCACATTTAACTTATAACATGCAAAATATATATTTTGCTGTTTTGTATTTTAATTTATAATGGCACTGTACAAATTCATACACTCTTTATACAGACTATTTCGCAACTTTTTTAAAATCAATGATACTGTAAAAACTATAAAGAAAATCAATGATACTAAAAAAAAAAATTCGTTTGAAATATTCATCTTTGGAATAATTTCATATCGTAATTTTTTCAAAGCATAGAGCCTTCATAGCACAAATACATTTTCAAATTAATTGTTCTGAAATTCAAAGATTCTTAAAAGAATCATCTATTTGATAATTTTTAAGATTTTTTCTAAACCAAGTTGAAACACAATAATTTAGTATAATTTTAACACATTTTGATATAAACACTCGTCAGATATTTTAAGTGAAATTTAAGTTTTACAAATATACCGGTTAAGTCATTGTTTTCCTATTTTCTTCTTCTATGATGGCATCCAGTTTTAAACTTTAGAACCAAAATGTAAAGCACAGTAATAATAAGAAAAAGAAGAAGAATGTAAAATATCTTTACTCTTTTCAATTAAGCTCCAACTTAAAAGCAAACTTCCCCTTTTATAAATATACAATTCAATAAACAATCCCGCTACCATATGCACACTTTTCATTAAATAGTATCTCATACACACAACTCATAGCGTTAATTTAAATTTTGACCCGTGAATATTAGAATACTTTTATATTGACTGATATATGCTTTTATATATCTATATATATATATAAGCATTTTTCGACACAATTTAATACATTTAAAATATTTTTCAATGAAATTTTAAACAGGGACCTAGTTTAAGATTTAAAAAAAAACTAGTCTAATTTATATTTCTTTAAAAGAACATGACTGCTTGTGTACAAGTACAATATGAAAAAAAAGTATCAAAACAATATAATGAGTAAATTTTGAGGAAAGGGTACATTTTATGAAAATACAGCATTCTGAGAAAATAGCATTTAAAGTCTAAAAATATGCATGATATTATTTTGATATTTTTTTTCTAAAAATTACTAAAATACATCTAACAGACGCACTATACACCAAATTATATCATTTTGTAGATAGCATTTCAAATATTGCAATACACTAAAAATCTTTAAAAAGTTTTTGAAGTAAATTTTTGCCTTCCGATATCATTAAAGCGAGAGAAAAAAATCACGAAATCTAATAATATTATTTTATTGTAATAATACATTTTAACCACAAAGAGAGGGGGAAAAAAACCATCCCTATCCTTGTATCCATCTTTCAAGCAACCTTATCAATGAGAAGTCCAGAAATGCCAGAAGAAAACGAAGGATACAGTTCTACCCCAAGGCGACCGTAAGTAAGAGATTCCTATTATGTTCTTTCCGACCACAGAGCCATTACTGTTAATCAATTTGGTGATTCCGTGGCTAAACAATTCATGGCCACTCTCCCTTATCTCTTTCTGTTCCTTTTGCCACATTTCCAGGGAACAATGCCCACGGAAAGTGGCGCCGAGTTTTAATTGCGGTCGCGGTAATTAGTGCGGGGGGATTTTTAGTCGGGGAATTCCACCGACTTCAAAAGTCAGAGAAGGAATTGAAGTCCGCTGAGAGCGAGGGAATTTAATCAAGAGGGTGGGAAATGAGGTTACGTGTGTTAAATGGAGATGTGTTCTGGGGCTGTTGGTTTGAGTAAGCATTGGTTGGTATATGGGCTTAGTCTTGATTAAACTGCGTCATTTTAAATCCATGAAGAGCCTGTTTGGATTAGCTAATCTTCATAAAATTTAGTGCACATACTACATTGAGACCATATGAAATTAATATCTGATAAAAAAAAGTTAACATCAGTTAAAAAAAATGTCCACAATAAGCTTTGAAATATGGCACTTTAAGGGCTGATTCGTAAGTTAACTTCTTAGGTTAAACCTATTTAAGAAAGTTGTAGAAGCAGTTTTGGACCAAAAAGAAAGCTACCAATAAAGTTTTAAGTAAATATCATACAGCTGTTGTCTTTGAAGTACCATTTCCGAGATTTTAAAGAATTTTTATTTTTATTTTTTAGTATTTTGTTTTATTTTTAGAGATCTTATTAGCACGTTCATTTCCCAAGTGCTTGTACAAATTTTTATGAAGATCTGTTGATTTGTACTGGCTGCATATTGCTTTAAACAGCGTTAGTTCACATCACCAACCTGCATATCATTTAGATTTCACTAAAAAATTTTGTTCAAAACATTTAAAGTAGATTTTTAGAAAAAATTTCACCTTGTAGACATATTCTTAAGTTCATATTGTATATAAATAATCAGACATGTCTCAAAAGAAACTTAATATTGAGGTGATTTAAAGTAAGATTTTCATATTTACCTATTTTAATTTGCATTCATAACAATTTCATCTGTTAATATTCACATTTTCGATTCAAGTCACTGTTGTGTTTGATAATTTTTAAGCCAGAGCATTCCACCAACTTTCAAAGTCATCGAACAAATTGAAGTTCACTGAGAGCAAGGTTATTTTATCAAGAGGTCGGAAATTTTGAATATCTATGTTAAATAAGATGATCATTGTTAGTTTTAGTAGAGGCTGTATGTAATTCATAATAGTATTAAAGATTAAAAAAGATCATAAAGACTTCCATACTTTAATTCTAGGTTACAATACAATCGACATTATAAAATGGTCAAATAAAAGTAACAATGTTTTAGATGTCGTGTTTTATCTAAAAAAAGATTGAATGATATTTAAATAATGATTGTCTGTCTACAAAAGTCTTTGCACAGTTTTCAATACATATCATATACCAAAAAATTGTATTTACACAACAGAGAGATACAAACTACTCAATTTTGATAATTTCCATGCTAAATATCGTATACCAAAAAATATATCGTATACATCGTTTTCAATACATATCGTATACCAAAAAATTGTATTTACACAACAGAGAGATACAAACTACTTCATTTTGATAATTTCCATGCTAAATAAATATTATGTTAGTGAAGGTTTGCTTAAATTTTTCATACAAGAGAAAATTTTCTCTAAACATATTCGATAACCTGATATTGTTTAAATCAAGATTCTATTTTAGTCATTGTTTCTACAAAAACCACCATGATACAAAATTCTTTAGCTACTAGCTTAGATACTAGCTTAGCGGAGATTTTATTCAAAAACTCTTTTATTATTCGTATGACTACAAACTTGGTTATGAGTGCACTCCATATATGTCACTTGTGCACTCAGTTAAACTAAAAATAATTAAATTACCCTCATAATTGAAACACTTTTGAAAATAACGAGAGAAAAAAAACTTCACCCCAAAACCTCCGCTATCCCATGAATTCGAAATTTCTCTCAAAAGGATCTTAGCCTTAAAAACTAACTCCACAATGATCAAATAAATCAGAATCAAGACCAGCTCCTATCTAATAAACAATACCCATCTCTATTCCACCAACCCCCAACTCTCCCAGCCAAGGACTTAATAACAAGAGCAAACCCTAAACTCCCATTCATTTTCAAGAAAGAGAGAGAAATATAATATAATTCCAGCAGACTCCAGACCTCAACATCGCATCAACTAGAAGCAACCTTCTCTCCTTTTGAAAAGAGTTAGCCTTCCAGGAGGGTTTCGGCTTTCGGCAATTTGCATATTTCCTTTGAGGACGGTTAATTTGGGCTCGGTTTTAGCACAGACGACAATTAAGAGTGGTGCATGTAATTAAGGCGGCCTCTGGGGGGTGGCTTGGATGTATAATGGAGAAGGGGGTGGGGTAGGATTGATGGTGGGGGTCGAAGATTACTCAACGGGTGAAAGGAGAGTATTCCATGCAAACGATCCGATTCCCTTTTCGTGGATGGAGTAAGGAAGAAGGCGTCTTTTAATCTCTGGGGTGAGGTCACTGTGTGTGTTGCTTCGAGGGGTAATGGATGGATGGTTATTGAGATATTGACCATCATGAGATAGGGCTCATTACTAAGGATATGCTTTTGGGATTGTTTATTATTTATTATTGAATGTAAGTTATTCGCGATGTTTGTGAAAGAATTCAGAATTTATAAAATAATTTTATGATAAGGATTTTTATATTGTTATAATGAGTATCCGCATCAAATGTTCCGAATTTCAACCGTCGATTAAAAAAAAAAAAAAAAAAACTTTTACGATGCGTTGGAGGTTTTAGGCCAAATTATCTAGTGATTTCTTAGATTTTGGTGACCATTTTTTTACAATACGCGTTAATGGAGACCACGGTTCCGGAAGTGGAGGCTCAATTGCCCGCCGTCAAGGTCTCCAGACGTCACCATACTGGATTTTAACTTTAAGGTGATGTATGATGTCAGAGAAAAACGAACATTTGTAAGGTTGAAGACCTTGGTGTACTGAAAATCGCAGCTATTTATATTGTGACTAAGTAAGTGCTACAGAGAACATGACTGGAACTGGACTACCAGCTGATATCCTCAAGGCTACTAAGGGATTCCACATGGAGTGTATTGATACATTTCTAAAATCTTTGAATTCTATTATCTAATAATATATTTTTTATGTTTTTTTTAACTTTCTGTTAAGTATAGAGGCCTCACCAAATTAGGGACATTTGTTTTCGACCTCCTTTATTAGTAGTAGCTGCTCAAGGTTCAGTAATCCCCTTCTGCAAGTGACCATAACTAAATAAACGCCCTCGAAAACTAGTCTAATTAACATTTCTTGTCATAACCAAATCCTTTAATGATGAGGATTATTAAATGCGATAAACTGATAAACAGTGATACAATGCTCTTTCAATACTATTTTTTACAGAATAAAGAATTGTACAAAACGACACTTAATTCTAAACGCATATAAACATTTTTGTAACAAGCAATATATATGGAATCATTAATCCCTTGTATTAATACTGCATATTAGTTGTACTAATATTATTCTCTTGTATCATTATGTAGTTATTTAACACATTTCTAAAGTACAAAATAATTTTAGTCATTATTTTAAAAAAAATGCATGGATGTGCTTTAGCAGTCTTTTGAATAAAAACTAACTCCTTCAATTCAATAATATCATATTGAATACTTCAGTTAGTCTCATCGAATATACCATTCAAAAATATAGATCTGAGATGTAATTACATTCAATTGTATTTGAATTTAAATTACAAAAGTAGTTAAATGTTCCCTGATTTTAAGTTGCAGAAAAAACGTATTTTAAGGCAAAATTTCAAACATGATAATTTTCAATGAAAAATTAATGTTCTTTTTGAAGTACAAAAATAAAACTTTTTTTTTATTTAACACCTAAATTTCGAGTAAATAATAAGTATTGATTAACATTAAAATCTAAAGTATACTTAATGGCCATACGCTGCTCTTGTTTGAAATTAAAATTTTAAAGTTTGAGATAAAGTTGAAAAAAACAAAAAAAAAAAACAGTGATTGCTAGTCCAATTTGTCTCTGAAGATTTATCAACATATTTCACATGGTCCGTGGATACAGATTTTCTTAGCTTCCGATATAAGGTAATAGACCATTTGCTAATAATATTGAAATTAAATCTGAAACCTTCAAGTGGTAGTATTAATCTGGCAGTCGTGTGCTGAATCCATTTTTGCGGTTATAAGTTTTTTTATTGTTGGTATTTCATCTTTAGGATAATAAAATGGCGTGTACCCATGAAATACCTTTAGGCCACTTTCAGAATTCAAGACGGAGGCCATTCCTGTATTAAATATATAGGTATAAAAAACACAAATTCATAATTTTGGTAATTTTTATTTGTTCAACCGAATTTTGTAAAAAAAAATTAGAGAATGTAATAAAACTACACATTCAAGATGACCGCCTTCACTACTTGAATTGTTAACACATAAAAACAACTCTGTTCTGTTAAAAACAGATCTGTTCGTGTAGTTCCAAGAAAAATTATCGATATATGTCGAAAGAAAACAACATATTTTTGACATTAAACTACAAATTGTTTCAGAACCAAATTATATTTAATACAAAAATGACCACCATCTTGAATTCTGATAGTTTCTCAAAGGTATTTCATGAGTACCCTCTATCTTATGTTCCTACATAACCTAAAGATGAAATATCAACAATAAAAAAGCTTATAAAAGCTAAAATAGGTTCGAGTAAAATCCCCATTTGGCTGTAGGACTATATAAACAAAGGAGAGTGTATTCACTTTAGGTACCTTATATTAAGCAACCAGTATATAATTATAATTTCAACTAGTTATCAACTTAATTTACCAACTAAATAAATTCAACTCACGAAATAAATAAGTTATAGGTATAATTCTTACATTTCAGAAGGAAGAAATATGTTGTGTGTATTTAATTAACAACTTCATTTCAGAATACTGTGAAAATAATTAATTTTCAACAATATAGTCGCTTTTAAATTACATCTTAAAGAAAATAACTATGTTGATGCTAACCTAAAATTCAATAAAAACAACCACCGTGTAACGACCAGAATAACAAAACAAACCTGCGATTGTTTTGCGTATTTTTATCTTCCGTCCAGAGTTTAAAAGCCGGCTTTTTCCCCAAAAAAAAATCACCTTCAAAACCTCCCTAATTCCTAAAAGATAGAAGGATTGCGCGGGAAAAACCTCCCGGAATGTACAATGCGGAGTGAATATTTTTCATCATTTTGTAGGCTTACCGAAAGAGCAGGCAAATGTCCTTTTTGCGACGCAGCTAAACTCCGGTTCAGCCTAAAGTGACAACTTACACACGCAAATGGTTTCCATGCGGACTTCTTTGCAAACGCATTTTTCTGTTCCCTGCTAATCCTCATTTTCAGATCCCTACACAGGATTTCATACCTAATGCTTCGTATTGTATTCACAATTTTTACTATCATTCAATTCATTGAGAAATGGAACACGTGTCATATGATCATTCAATAAAGAAACTAAATTATTCTTGTGATCGTCTTATTTATTTGTTGTGTTAGATTAGTATCATCTATATATTAATAATATCTATAAATTAAATCTTTTGTTTTTCAGTTCAGCCATCTTTCCGAGCCAACGGCTAAACATAATATTGCGGCTCAGATTTGTAATAGTAAACAAAATATTGACCGACGAAATCTAAATTTAGGTATAGAGCATACTTTTCAGCTATCCGGTTTGAAAAGCTTCAAGTATTTGCTAAAGCAATAAATTGAAGCTAAGTTTATTGAAGCTCACAAGATACCAAAGCTTTTGACGATCGGAATTTGATGTCACACGTATGCCTTTGTTGCAAAATGTATATAATTTTTACGTTCAAAGAAATTTCCATTACGTGCATATACAGGGTGTCTACAAATTAGTTGGGCAATGGAGTTCAAATAAATCTGTATAACTCTTAATAAATAGGCATTATTAACCATTATTTTTCCCCAACTAATTTATTTCACCAATTATGTTCACCATGCCATTCTGTATGCAAAAAAAAAATAATATTTATTATGACTTGTTATTATGAGTTATTCAGATCTATTATAGCTCCATTACCCAACTAATTTGTAAACATCCTGTATTACTTTGTAGACATCCTGTATTACATTAAACTAAAAATGTTCATGTTTTCAAAAGAAATTTTTTATAACACGATCTAAAGAGTTTACATCAACGTGTATTTAAAGTGTAAAGTTATTAAAAAGGTGTGCACGTACTACTAACTGATTTTTAAATACAGCTTGGTTATTAACTTAAAGCCGAAGATGGCTTAACTATCACCATACAGATCTATTTTAACAACTTCCCCCATACTAGTTGAATTTTTTTTGTAACCATGGACAACCTATTTAATAGTATTTGGGGGGTGTATTCAATTGACTTATTTTTCTTATAGAGCATAAAAGACTTACTTTATAGTTGGAAATCAATGGTGCCTTCTTATTGAATAATTATATTTTAGGTAATATCTGCACCACAGGAAATAAATTTAAAACTTAAAACCCAAAATGTGTGTGGAAACAAAATTTATTAACTAATCACATTCTTGAGTGGAAAGAAAGAAAAATTCACCCCACAGCTTGTTAATTACATTAACCAAAATAGTTTTTGTGCAAAACTATAAAGAAATGGGTCTATGTTTTCCAAGCAATCAAATTTTCTGGTTCATCCATAACTGATTTTGCTTCAAGTAGTTTAAGTTGGTGCACATTACGCTATGCATTTAAGGACCATATGTTTAAGAATTACAGTCGTTATTTTTGTGAATAGCTAAGACAAAAGCCTATTTTTCTTTAAAATGTATCAGATATTTTACTTGCACGTCTTGATACACATTTATTGCAGAAACTCGTTAGAAATAAATAAATCGGGTAAGTGTGAGAACACTCTTCTTGTTCAACTACTTAATTATATACTCGTTCCCCACGCGTTTTTGAAGAGCGATTTCCAACCTATTGAACAATTTGTGATCTACAAGCAGGTCAAACACAATCGTTGTATAGACCAAACTTTTAAATATAAAAAACATATTGATGGATTTGCAAAAGTGAAAAAAGAATCTCGGTTTTGTATGAAGCATCGTCTGAAGAAAGTGTAAGACCATCGGACATGAAGAATATAATAAGAATTGTAGAACTTCGCGATAGACCCAAAGCAAATTATCTAATAAATAAGAAAGCTATTATTGAGATGTATATTCATGGTACTCTATCTTAACTTCACTCCCCAAATTCCTCTAGAAATCATATCCTATCACCTAGAGAATATTCAGCTTCTATCTCCCTCAAATGCATTTCCACTTGTTTCTCTGGATCCAACAAGGTACAATCCCGAAACTCCTCCGAAGAGAAACGAGGCAAATAGGGAATTCATAGAGTGACCATGGTCAAGAGAAATAGAACTCTATTCCCAATCTTTAAAGGAGGGCCTAAGTCACTAGGGTCCACTCCATTCTTACATTTATTACAAGACCATCATTGTATTCCCTATTTTATTCAAATCGATGATACCCTGATATAGAGTTTACGTATCACCCATTATATCTGTTATATCTGACACGTTATTACATGTGTGTGTTTGTGTGTGTGTGCGTGCGTGTGCTTGTGTGTGTGTGTGTGTGTGTGTGTGTGTGTGTGTGTGTGTGTGTGTGTGTGTGTGTGTGTGTGTGTGTGTGTGTGTGTGTGTGTGTGTGTGTGTGTGTGTGTGTGTGTGTGTGTGTGTGCGCAGCAAAAGGAGATTTGGATGGAAAAAAAAGTAACTTATCGTAACAGTGTAGTACAAAAACTAAAATTATAAATTTTCCTAATATTAAAAATTAAGACTGATTAGTTATTAGTTACATTTGCATAGTTTCAGGTATTTTTGTTTGCGTTATCGATGCATTTAATTTTTATGTAAAGAAGAGGGATTGTTGGAGATAGCTTTCATTGTCATACGAAGTTCACTTTTCACCTTTCACACCTACAGGGAATTTTCTAGAGAATTTCGGTGGTGAAGATATTGGAAATTGTAGAAAAGGCATTACCAGAAAAATATTATCGAAATCGTTAGAGCCGTTTTTTCTTGTGGTAATTACTGATAAACTACTATTTTTTTTATTTTTTTATTATTATTATTTCCTAATTGTTTTAAAGACAGGTACTTTCTAAGTTACGCACGATGGTTGACGAAAAGAAAGCCTTATTGTTCCTTCTCGTGGGAACTATTGAGTATTCACCAAATTTGAGTAGCATGTTCTGAACTGATGATTTGTTTATCACACTCGGACAACCCATTTTTCAAACACTACTTTTTTGAACTTGACCTTAAAAAAAGTGGTGATAACCGAAAAGTTCTAGCACTTAATTTCTAATTTTGGATAAGAAGACGAGGCAAATCTAACTATTATACTATTTCTTGATAAATTCCGTTTTCTTTCCCAATAAAGAATTCATGACTATTAATGGATATATTTGAGCTTATAACTGATTTTGCAATTGGACAACTTTTAAATAAACATGATATGTTACTCAGATATCTTTCACTCCTTCGTCAAATACTTTAATATTCCCCAACAATTCAGACAAGAATTATTTTTTTCCCTTTTACCCCACCCTCATTCATCCAGCAGTCCACACATCCGATCACCTAGAGACTACAAGTACCAAAAGTATACAGTCCCATGCATTTCCAAAGACGCTATATCCGTCAAGCCGCAATCCCATACTCCCTTCACAAAGTGAGTAGAAGGGAACTGGGAGTTCTGCTACTGCCCGTGGGCAAGTGGTGCAGCAGTCCCCAGTTGTCACATCCAATACAGGGACAACTAACAGCATGCACAAAGTCACAGAGGTCCACCGGTCTCTCTGGAGTGGTCATGATGGTGACGGCAGTGGCGTAGGAGGAGGGCAGTGGCGTAAGGAGATGTTGGAGAGATGGAGTGAGTGGTTTTATATGCAAATGTCATATCGTGTGGGGAGGATTTGGATGGATGTTGTGATCCCTTTTAGTTGACTGTTTCAGATGTTTGGTTGGGAGTTTGCACAATGTACTTTGTTGCAAGCGTTTGGGGCGGTTGTTTGGTTACTTACATCGGATTTTTCATTGCGCGTGTGACAAAGCAATTGATAGACGTAGGCTGAAACATATCTACAATAAGATCTTATCTAATGAAATAATTTGATTTCTCAAGAAAAGAGTCCGTCCTCTAAGAGTTTTTTTTTTTTTTTTTTTTTTGTTTCTTTTTTTTTTTCTAACTCAAAGGAGTTATAAAACTATTACAAAGTTAGTCAAGAAAAGTACGTGTTAACAAATGCTGGCTTTGGTACATCAGTGGTAGTTGGTCTACGAAAGTTCTATTGAAAAAAAGTCGCCAAAGCATAAACTGGTATTCATAATAACCTTACAAATATCCAGCCTTCCAAATAAAAGAGACAGTATTTCCACGATTGTTACTTTTTAAATAATGGGGGAAGTTATTACAAATAGAGAAAAACAGTTCAGTCACTGTTATAATTTCTGTAGTGAAAATAAGATACCAGTGTAAAATGGATGCTTTTAAGACATTCTAGTTTCATTGGTACCGTAATTATATATAAAAGGAACCTACAGAAAGATGTCATTTAAAAGTGATAAAAATTGGGTACAATACTTATTTTCTAAGGACGACAAAATAATTCCAAATGTCACCCATTTTCCCAAACAAGAACTTACTCCTATATTAGTATGGAATTTCTTCCCTTCATTTATAAATTAGAACCCAATTAAAATGAATGTGCAAAAATATTAAAGCGATTGCTAACTGCCACCACTTTAGAAAAGCTTTAAAATAAATATTTTAATGGTATATTTTCGTGTCCAACCACCATTCTAGAAATCCGTACCAGAAATCTCGAAATGTTTTTAGATATCATAAAATTTAATTTACATCATTTTAAATTATTTTATTTCAAACTAACCAATAAACGTTTTGACCGATTCAAAAGTTAATTTAGCAAAATTATGTACGTCAAAATAAAGAACACTACAAAATATTTGATATAATTTTTGTTTGCTTTTTCTGTCAAACTACTTTTCTGTTATGAAAGCACTTCATTCGAATAAATATATTAATTAAAAAGTTTTACGAATTGAAAGAATTGGAAACAACAATACGAAAATATGGTCTGGAAACGCGAATAATTTCCAATAGTTCTCTCTCTCAATGAATTCCGCCAGATGGAGACAGCAGAGAGCATTCCCTTTTCCATTTGCAGAAAGAGAGTCGGATAGTGAGGAGTGATGGGAGCTGCTCTCAAGAGTTCTTCTCTGGTGATTCATGGCTGTCAGGAAACATCGAGATCACAAAACCCATTCTTGGACTCTGGGAGAAAATCCTCTCTCCATACATACACTCCACACAGAGGGGACTGTGTGCATATTGCATGCAGTGAGGGGTGCACTATAGTAAGGTACTTACAAGATATGATCGATTTCGATTTATTTGGTTAAAATTGGGTTGTATTTAAGAGTCTTTGGTGGCGTGTAAGAGTCGAGTGTACGATATATAGAACATTTCATTGAAATTGTAGTAAACGTTATTCTTCTAAATAACACCAGAAAGTTTGTTCAAAGTATTATATTTTTAAGGAAGATTTGTATTTTGGTTCGCATCTTCATATTAATTTTTAAATTGACGGTGACCAATGCAATAAATTGAGGATTTAGTGTAATGAAAACAATGTTCTTAATATAAATCATTATCATGTCATTTAGAAATAATGAAATTTACAAACTTAATATTTATTAAATATACGTACCTTATTAAATACGTTTCCCAATTTGAAATTACGAACCTTATATTAATTTAAACTAAAAACTGAATTCATTAAAGTTGTGTTGGAAAGATTCTTTAATTTTTTGTTTTACATCATGTTTTACTCATACAAAAATTCCATAAGTAACATTATAACTTTTATTCAGTGATCCGAATCAGTGATGGAAATGGCCAGATTTCCTGTGGATTATAGTACCTTGTACTACAACCTTGTGAACCAAAGCCTTATGACCACTATCTTATTTTCTCCCATACGAGACGCTAATGTGGAGAAATTTTTCCAGAAGGTTCGAAATTCAATTATCCACTGATTTCTAAGCAATAGGACTTACTTTACTTTTTCATTGTGACAATCCAAAATAATTAAACAATATAGCTAGCTATAAAACTTCGTTTGGCGTCCCTTAAAGCACGAGGGTATAAAAATGTAATAAAAAAGGATTTCTAAGTGTTAGAGTCTGGTCATCGAATAAGACGAAAAAGAAAAAAAATAATAATTTCAAGATTGCATCATTAGTCGACCAGCTTGAAAGAAAATAATACAAGGTAGTAATACAACTCTCTGATTATCAATTTTTATGGATTTAAAACACTTTTTATCAAAGAATTTTATGTAAAAACTGAAATTACAAACTTGGTTTATGCGGGACTCAGAGTCTCAAATAATTTTCTTCAATGTTTTCTAATTGATAGTCGTCTGCATATACTTTAGATTAAATATTGATTACATTCTTTATCATTAAAATGAAATTCATCAACCAGTGTTCGTTCAAAATAAACCTGCTTGTAAACTAATGTAGAATAATTGGTACGTTTTACACCAACGTATAAATGCATAATTTTTCTAAAAAAAATGTAAGATTCAATTTTTCATTTATATCAAGTAAAGTTATACTCGAATTACAAATCAATTTAGTGGCTTGCTAAAACTCGTTCGACAGTGAAAATGGTTCTATTTAACTGTCATACTTATTATCCTGCTCTGTTCAAGAATACAATGGATGGGGCAAGTTTAAATGATTCATTAATGATTTATAAAATTCATTAGTGTTGATCATATAATTTTAAATAAATGTATTTTTAAAACAGATTAATGTAAGCATCACTCCTCTGGTAATCAATGTTTTAATGCAAAACATGTTTTAAATTTAAATATAAAGTTTATAATAATAGATAATGCATTATTGAAGATTTATGTTAGTTCTGCATACGGTACTCAATTAGAATAAGGTAAAGTAGGACAATTAATTCTTACACCAATATCAAAAACAGTTTGTAAGACGAGTTTAATCAAGTCATTAAAAACTTGTATACGTTTTAAGAGAAACATTATTTTATATAAATCTGATGTTTAAACTTAAAACCTTATCTGTGGTACAAATAATAAGTATTTAAACACTAAGAAAAATCGTGGCATTCGCTCGACAGTAGTTATGAGTTCATTTATTTTGAGCGAACACTAATTGATGAATCTCACTCTAAAAATAAAGAAATATCAGTATTCAATCTCATGTAAATGTGAGACACTATTATTTTGAATCCAATGAATATAAGGAACCTTTCTTCAGGCCTTTAATTTAAAATTAAGTTGTTTTCTTAAATATTGTTTCTAATTTTAAAACATCATTAAAATTCTTTGATCCATGTCAGTAAAATCTCCAAGTATTTTAATGCGTATCGACGCTCTCAAAAATTTATCTTAAAATTCAAATTAAAATGTGTGAATTTTGATGAATCACTCAAAAAATCACTCTCGTCACTTTTTAGAATTCCACAAATAGCCAACGATAATTTGATAAAATTCAACTTGTCAAAAACTATTGTTCAACTAAATACAAATCCACCTGTACCAATGACGATTAAAACTTAAAAAAAAAAAACTCTTTCTTCAGCTCAAAACGTCCTCTATTCGGTAAATATATATTTTCACTATGTTTTTCAAACTATGACCATCTCGAATAAAATTAAAGTATGGTTGTTTTCAGATCATCTGGCGCTGTCAGCAACACGAGGGCTAAATGCGCCGAAACATTCGTCATTAGACAAGCCAACATACATTTACAAACACCCATGCCTAACACGGGACTCGAACCCGCAACCTCGCGGTCTAAAAGCTAGCACGCTAACCACTATACCGTTTGGTCGGCATAAAATTAAAGTAAAATGGATTTGAAGTAAAAATTCACAATTTTGTGTGAATGATTTTCCTCAGATCTTATGACAAATTTAAAAATTGGCAAAATCAGTCTAAATAAACAATTGCCAGAAAAACTGACAAAACATTTAATTATTGCACTATTTACCAAAATTAATTTCATTATACAACAAAACACAGGTCTCCATTGGTTTCAATGGTTAAAGGTACCGTGAGCAGTAGATTACGGGTTCGGTCTTTGTCTCGCCGAATACAAGTATGTACTTAATGGAGGTTGGTGCGCATCAAATAAATCGTGAGCCTCAATGTCTGCTCATTGGTATGCTAAGGTTGGAAAGAGAGGTACGCGTGATAAGGTTTCGCCCTCGTCGCACGGGATCGTACAAACTAAACTATTATTATAAAAAACGTATTGGGAACGGTGTATTCCACGGTTCTAATATAAATGATTACTAAGAACCATGGATTGAATTCTCATTTCTCTGTTAAACCCATATTGTGTGGAATACGAATGGGTTTTGAGATAGGGGAATGCTAAAGGGATTTTTGCTATTTTACGCTTACCACGTACTTTCGCGGTCCTTTTCAAGTCATACTATTGTCTCTAATACAAGTGTTTTCTGGAGAGGAAGTCCTAGTAAAGATCATTCCCTTTACTCGCTGTGTTACAATCTTCTATCCCAGTGCATTTAGATAGTAATAAGTAAAGCCTTGAAATTTGGTGAGTAGTTACGTAAATGATCACTTAATGAAATTACATCAATTAAAAACTTGGAAATAGCTTATAATATATTTAATTTTATATTTGAAAACCTTACATCAATGCATACGCCGTGGTTCCAACTCGTTTTGTCTTTTGCTATTTTAATTTTCATTTATAATAGATAGACATTAAATGAAAACAATTTATGTTATTTCATTAGGTGCTTTTTCGTACCTACTCACCAAATTTCAAGGTTTTGTAGAAAGTAGCTTCTAAATGCACGGGGCTAGAAGATTGTAACATAAAAAATATAAGGAATGATCCGTACTAAGACTTCCTCTTAAATTAATGTAGTTACTATGCATCCTTTCAATGATATTACCCAAGAAATCCAATTTTTCTTCCTCCAAAATTCATGCCAATCTATTGAGCTCCAGCTATAACACCTCGTTGAAAATTACTTAAATCATTATAGCTCTCCATTCCAGTTAAGAGTGATTTTCTGAGAGCGGGGTACACTTAGCATTGGGCTGTGATTATGCTAATTTTTGATTTCCATAAAATTTTCAGCAAATGTTCTCAATGTTATGCTGATTACAAATTTGAAAACCGTTTTACAAAATTCCATTCCATTGTCATGTCTCAGCTGGTTTTGTAGAGGAAGGGAGGAGCGTTTTATAGCATTTTTGATGAAAAACGCTATCATTAGAATTAATTTTTTGCCAAATTTTCTACATGTGCCAAACTTTTGATTGCCAAAATGTATAATAGACTACTAGTACTAATTGTTATCAGTGCTAATTTCTTGGCACATCACTAAAGTTTTGGTGCAGATAGCGGACAAAAATATGTCCGATTCACTATTTTTTACAACTTTAAGAGCCAAAATTTAGCTGACTTCAGATATGGGCCAAACATTTGGCATTGTTGTGTGACAGTACACCACTAATATAATACTTTAGCACAAAAAAAACTTTGGCACCTATCTAAAGTTTCCAGTCAAGTCAGTCTGAAATCTGGATTTTTTTACTTTTAGGCCCAATTTAAGGCCAAAAATCTCAAAACTTCAGAATCTCTAAAATAAGGTGAGGGCGCTAACAGAGAGTGACTATAGTGTACTTAACACTGCCATCGTCTGTTTTTTGGCACCTCTGTTCATTTTTACGAAATAACGATGTAAATATGGTCAAAATGTTCAAAAACATCAAAATTGATCGATGCCATTTTCCATTGATGAAATGAGCTGCAAACTTGTGCTAAGAGTTTTCTTTAATTTTTATTTCATAAAACCACTCAAAGGTCAGAATAGGCTTTATAACTTTGACACCTGCTTGAAGTTTTTTAAAATATAAAAAGATTTTAAAGATTTTTTAAAAAGTTATCAAGACTCATCCTGGTCCACTATATTTATCCTTTACATGTTAAAGTTTTCTGATAGAATCTTTTAGTATGATATAAGATTCATAATTTTGAATGGCAGCAGTATAAATAAGAATTGTTGATAGAAATGACGATGCTGGTTGTTGTAGCACAGTAAAAGTAATTGCAAAGCGACCATAAGCCAAGAAATGGGATTGAAGATCATACGCAGTTAATTCAACGAACCACAGCGTTTCAAAGGTGACCATGGTACTTCCTAATCACAAGAGATATATAAAGCTCTTCTCTCTAATGGCATCATTAAAAATATGAATTGCTCTGTTGTTCATATTTAACATTACGAAGGCTCTATAGATTAGATAAAATCACTTTGAAAAACAAATCGACATACCATTCTTTTAACCTAGAGAATTAAGAAGGAATAACATTTTAGAACCATCATGATAATGGACATGGGAAGAAAACTGACATAAAGATAGAATATGCCAAGCACAAATTTAAATCATACAACCGTTTTCTGAAGATTTTTCCAAAGGGAAGCCGCCCCTAAATAAGCAACCTAGGAAACAAAGATTAGTAGTGTTTAGCCCTGAGTGGAATGTACAGCAACATTTAACTCAATCAAGGACTTAGATATTAATGTTGTATTGGATGAACAACACACAACTGTACTAGCAGTAACAAAGTCCAAAGGACAAAGCCAAAACATATTATGTACAAAAATGAAGACCAAAGCAACTAATATAACATACTCATTAACCTTTTACAAACAAGAGAGCTATGAAATTCCACTGGTTAAGTCTGATAAAATACCCACTATTTATGTCGGGCAATGGAGGAAGAAAAGCAGTAGTTGACATTGACGCAACAGTCCTATAAATAAGACAGCCTTCATGTAAGGAGAAGAAACATGCTGAAAAATTTGTTCGGAAAGTTTAGTACATTCAATGAAGGTACTTTTAGATTTAAATGGAACAAAAATGTTTAGTGTCTCTCACTACTTTACAAAACAGCAGGTGATGTTGACGAATGCATTTTCTGTGTTAGTAACATCTTCATACATATTTGAAGTTAAAAAGAAACTAAGTCCAATAGAAATATGAAGCAAAGAGGAAGATGAAGGTCTTGAAATTTAAATGAAAGAAATATCTGATAATGACGAAGAGAACTGGAATTTAGAAACTGCTGTAGAAGGAAAGAATTTTCAAAATACTATGAATTCTCTGACAGCTATTTAACAAAACATTATGATGAATTCAACATGCGAATACAATTCTACCATAAAAATATCATCTTATTATGGTGTATATTATACAAGAACCTGCTACATTAAAAAAATACAAGCAATATAAGTTGATACAAAACACTTGCATCAATATAAAGCCAAATTTCTTCACAAGATAGAAGCTAATCAATATGATTGGTTAAAACAAACTGACATAGAGAATGTTTCAGAAGTCATATTCTATGGTCCGTTGACAGTAACTGGGGTGGTTCCATTTTTTTTTTTTTTTTTTTTTGTAAAAAAAGGGGGAAATGTAAGTGTATCATACAAAAAGTTTAAAAATGAACTAAAAGAGAAAAGCAAAATACCAAAGTTTGGATTGTAATTTGTTTGTAAGCAATAATATGCCTATGCTAGCTAATTGTTGTGAAAGTAAATAAAAGCCACCGTATATGGCCAAGTTTTATATAAGTAAGCACAAAGTATATACATATGTTGCTTACACAGAGAGAGATCCATTAAAGCCAGCTTAATAGTAAGAGCAAAACGTTTAAAGAATTTATGGTTTTGGATTATTTTAAGTACCTCAAGTCTACATTTAAAGTTTATATGTGTGTTTTATCGATATTAGGTAAGAAATTTGAATAAAAATATATTATAGATACTGTAAAGTTGCTTATTATTTATTCAATTTCATTAAAAAAATACGTGAAAAACAATTGTGGAAACATGATTACTGTATCCATATTTTTCCATTCAAATATTAAGAACATTAAGTATTAAAAAAAAAAATAGCCTAACTTTAAGCAGGTGCCAAAGCAATAAAACCTATTCTTAACTATAAATGGTTTTGTGAGTCAAAAAAATGAAAGTAAGCCCTAGGCACAAGTCTGCAGCTTACTTCATCAGTGGAAAATGGCATTGATCAATTTTGCCGTTTTTGAACATTTTGACTATATTTAAATCGTTATTTAATAAAAATGAGAAGAGGTGCCAAAAAACAGACGATGGCAGCGTTTAGTACACTAAAGTCTCTCTCTGTTAGCACCATCACCTTATTTTAGAGATTCTGAAGTTTTGAGATTTTTGGCCTTAAATTAGGCCTAAAAGCCTAAAAATTCAGATTTCGGACTGACTTGACTGGAAACTTCAGATAGGTGCCAAAGTTTTTTTTATGCTAAAGTATTATGTTTGTGGTGTACTATCACACAACAATGCCAAATGTTTGGCACATATGTAAAGTCAGCTAAATTTTGGCTCTTAAAGTTGTAAAAAATAGTGAATCGGACATATTTTTGTCCGTTATCTGCACCAAAACTTTAGTGATGTGCCAAGAAATTACCACTGGTAGCAATTAGTACTAGTAGTCTATTATATATTTTTGCAATCAAAAGTTTGGCACATACAGAAAATTTGGCAAAAAATTAATTCTAATGATAGCGTTTTTCATCAAAAATGCTATAAAACGCGCCTCCTTTCCTCTACAAAACCAGCTGAAACAGGACAATGGAATGGAATTTTTTAAAGCGGTTTTCAAATTTATAATCAGAATAACATACAGAACACTTCCTGAAAATTTCAGGGAAATCAAAAATTAGCATAATCACAAGCGTACCCCTCTCTCAGAAAATCACTCTTCAGAAGACAATTCTACTAGTTTTCCAAAGATTTCAACTACTTTATATGTACTTTGATTAAAGCAAATTATATGTTTTTTGCATAAGATTGTCTGAAGCAACTTTTCTGGTATTCCATTATATTAAAAGGGGAGTTATCATGGTTGAGAGTTTATGTACCTTTTAAAAAAAGATGACAGTTTTCCAAGACAACACCTGGTTATTTTTCAAAAAAGAGTTCGCACAATTGTAATAACAAATGGAGCAATGTAATCGTGTCATCTTTGTTAAGTTAGAATATTCTAACGAAAACTTAATAAATTTTTAAAACTTTTACTTCTGGGAATATACAAGTTTGGCAATCAATACTAGTTGGTTCATGATATTTAAATAAGAATTATGCAGCGAAATAGTTTATATGCTTTTTACTTCAAAATATTCGACCGAACTAGAATGAGACTTATTCTGTGTGACCAATTTTTTTTATCCAAAATAGTTTAATACTTAAAACTCTAGATGAATCGTTCACTTAATAACATATCAAAATTTCAGCCTCTATTTATAATTTGTAACATTAACTAGAATTTCATAAAAAGAATTAAAACTTTTTATTTCAAAATATTCAATGGATTACAAACAAAAACTGGTTTGTGAATATCAATATTTTACATCCATGACAGCATATAGTGTAATATAAAACTGGCCCGAAAAAGTTTTTTCTTACTCTGAATTTACCCTTGTACTTCTAATGTTTTATCCGTCTCCTGTTTTTACGGGTCAGCTGCATTAACTTAGAGGCATATTAAATGATTTTCGATACTCTAAACTCTAGTTAAAGCATTCGCTTAATTTCTCAGCGTTTCAGCAACTATTCACAATTTTTGGATAACGCCTTATTAAGGATTCAACAGAAAAAGCATTATGACTCTTTGTATTTTAACTTTTTGTAGAGAACAAGACCTGTCCTATTGATTCCAAGAAAAAAACATATTAACTATTTTTTTTTTTTTTTTGCTCTTAACTCAATTTATTTAAACGCATATTCTTAATTGCACATCAGGTTTACCGCAACGAACTACAATTTATGACAGGAAAATAAATTATGTGAAAACAAACATCCTAATAAATACGCTAACAACTCCTAAAAACTCCCTCTCGAGTGTTTGGAATTTGGCGTGGTCTCATCCCATGCCCTATATTCCTCTATCGCCAAGTGGTGGTCTTGAATTTCAAATATATCCGTGCGCCAAAGATTGGCGATGCCTGATTAACCGTAAAGAAGTACGCTCGACTCAGGAACTAAATTGAATTGGATCAAAATACGATACCCAACATCAGGCGCAATGATGGGGGAAATTCTTTTTTTCTCTTTCTTGGTTGGGAGAGGAATGAGAGGGAGGGAGACCCATTGCACACCGGCATTTCGATTAAGTTTCACGTTAAATTGAGAAATTCCCTGTCAAGACGAGGCTCGACTGCTATATTGAAGCGTTTGCAAATTGTTGAGAATATTCCGCCGGGAGGTAGATCACCCCTTGCTTTACCATTCTTCTGGTTCACTCAAAGGTGTTTTAATAATTTCTTTTTTCGAAATCAGAAGCCGGAGTTGAATTGGAATCAAGTCATGGAGAAATTCACTTAGGCACTAGATTCTTTTTGCTGTTCCATCGGCAGTTATTGGTTTTGTGTTTTGGGAGTGTTCGAGGAATTTTTACTGATAGTAATTAACAATTGCAGATGGTATTTCAAAATTGAGTTTCTAAGGAATTAAAAAAAATATTATTATTGAATTAGTTGGTAAAGTTAAAAAAAAAATTAACGATATACGATCAAAATTATTAAAATGGTCTTGATTTTGACCATGATATTGCTATCAATTTTACAGAAATAGATAAATCTTCTTATTTTTAATGTATATGAAAAATTGTAAATAACTTTATTAGTAAACTAATTTTGTGACATAGTTTTTGTGGGTGTCAAAGGAAATGGAAATAGGTGGCAACCATAACCTCGCAGTTTTTTAAGATATCAAATAAAATCTTAACAACATTAGTTTGATGCACATTTTTCTTAGAATCAAATGCAAGCTTTATTACAATCCATTATTTTATAAGTATGTGCAAAATTGTAAAATAACTTAGTAAAATAGTTTTTTGCGTATTCAATTAAACTGGAAGGCATTTCTTAGAATAAATTTTAACATGAATATCCAACTGGATAAATATGTTGGATATAATAACATATGGGGATATAATAAGAATAAATACTACTTATAGGTAATTAAAAAAACACTATGATCACTAAAATTACTACAGTAGGCCATTTGGTAAGGGACTATAACAACCACTAAGCAGTAACATTTATAAAGAAGCTACTCTTCTAATATTCTTGAGTGATAATTGCTAACACTCAGCATCTACTAAATAAACATAAATACCAAGAATAAAATACCAAAACAAGGGCAAAAAACAATCTACCAACACAGGCAAAATATATCAACTATGGACAAATGCTTCATTTAGCTCTGTGTGTACGAACGAACTACATATTCCTACTGTATCAATTTTCACAAAATGTAAAATCTAACTCGTCAATAGCTGCCCATAGAATACATAAAAAACGAAATAAAATGGCCCCTCCTTGAGGAATGATGTCTTCAAAAGCGAAAACAGATTCGAATTGACTAGCCTCTCACGCGAGTAGGTCCCGCTAGTGGTCAGCTGTCAAAACCACAAACACCGTTCCATCGGTCTTGAGTTCTGGACATTGAACGAAACATCGTTCTTTTTCCAAAGAGGAAATACGTGAGATGATGAAGCGGAGAGATGTCAAAAGAAGAAACTTGTTCCGCCAGCAAATGCATCTTTTCTACCGTTTTCTTTTATTTCATTTTATGGAATGGCATCGATGTGAAGAAAATAGTTCGCTTGTGTTTCTGAATCAATGTTTCGTCTCCTGTGATGTTTGATGTTTATTCCAAAAATTGATTTATCGCACGCTACGTGGTAAAATGTCGCAAATCAAAAATTTATTTTTTAATAAACAAATTAGAGATGTGAAACATTACATAAATTTTAAATACATCATAATACTCTTCAATGATTTTACATTTGAAATAAATAACTTACCTTTTCGTTTGTTTCTTCGCATTTTTTGATAAAAAAAAAAAAACTTTAAAAAACTCGCCAAATTTTCTAGTTTGACAGAACATTTGGAAGAAATCTCGTCATGTTGGCAAGTTTGTTGCAATTTTTGGTGACAAAAGTAATTGTCAACTTCTAGAGCAGGATGAGAAAATTTAACCCAAATAATTTAACATACAGGCTGTCCGATAAATAATTAAACCTTATTAAATTTTTTAACGTGAATAATTAAAATATGACTAGAGATAGGAATGTACCGCTTATTCTATTCGTACAAAAAAAAAAAGTAAAAGTTGCCAATTAGTTTTTATCTCGAAACCTTGTTTTTATTATTTAATTTTAAGATGGGTCAGTCATTTACGAGATACCCTGCAATTTCTCTTGAATAGCTTAATTGTATTATACAATTGATCTCATTATTATATCTTCAGTAGCACAACAACTTTGGCCTATATCAGCTTGACATAGGCCAAAATCGTACATTTTTGTTATTTATACACACTACAGAAATTATCTCTAATTTAAATATGCGTGGTTTTCAAGCCATAAAAAGTTAATAAATTTTATTTGGTTTCAATTTTCAGTCGCCAGATTGCAATTAAAATAGGAATGAAAAATGATAAAAAATTACTTATTTTTTGGAAACATGTATGTTGATTCTTTTGATTTGAAAAATTGAGAAATAATAGATGTTTTTGCCGGGTAATTTTTGAAGGAGTACAATTTCATATAAGTCTTCTATTTCAATATACTATAATGCTATTATAATTTTGGAGTATTATGATTTAAAATGAATAAATTAAATCAGTAAAGCTATATTTATTTCCCATCTGTATAGAGAATATAAATATCAAGGAGTAATTTAGTGTTTTTAAGAACACGAAGTGAATTTACTTAACTTAAGTTGATCTATAACTAAAAAAGATAATTCACAATTTAAAAATTTAACTTCATGTTTTTATAAAACCTTAATTAGCAAAGAAAACTTTAGTGAATTTTGACTGATAAGCTTTTTTTATTGTACTGTTTGGAAACCACAACTCAATTTTTTTTACCAAACATAATAGTCATACATGTAGTTTTAAACTGCATGTGTCTTGCTAAATCCCAGAATATTAGAGGTATTTTGATTCCCAAATATGACTTTTTGTGAACTTATAGGGTGCAAAAAGACATTTTCGAAATGTTAAGATGCAATCTTAAAATATTTTTATTTCTGTGCTACCATGTATTACTGAACGGGAACAGCACAAAATTTATCAGATTGAATATTTCAAAAAATATCGATTACAACTCCACTTTCTCTTCCAAATAGAAAGTTCGGAAATGCTGCGCGGCAAATTTGTCTAAAACTGCCTGCAGTATAGCTCAATAATGAAAAAATAGTGGATATTTCCCGAAATTACACATCATTACTGGCCAATACTTTCCCCCAATTTTGACCAAATCTGTTCACCTAGATTGTCCAAAACTTAACAACGACACTGTCCAAGACTACACTGCAAAATTGGTAAATTTTGCAAAAATGTTTGCCATTAGATATTGGCCATTCCTAGATTATCTAGAATTGGGTAATCTTATAGAATTCTTGAATCTTCCTCAAATGTTCACAGTTATATGGAAATACTCTGGCTTCTTACATTGGCCATTACTGCTGTGCTACCTCGGACAGTCAATGAGATTATGTACAAATTGCGACCAAATATTTCCGATCTTTAGCTATCAGTATTTAAACCCAATTCTTTACTTCCTATGAAGCCATTTAACAAACCATATAGAGTGATCTTCAAAAAAACAGTAACATTTCAATTGTGAAAACATTCGGACATACGTTTAAAGGGGTGTATATATATAACCAAGTGTTTATACATCCTTCTAGGTGGTTGGTTGAAGTTTTTTTCTTCGATTTATTTTATAAACCTTGTTATAAACTTGATTTAATTAATAATAACACATTGCTCTTATTTTTGCTACTAAGCAGGAAGGATAACTATTTTAGATTACTTAATGCAAGAATTAACTGTTGCTTCTCATCTCTCAACAGACAACTTACACATAATTTTGATACCAACTGAGATTCTTCATTAATGCAGAAAAGACAGATAGTTTATGTATAAGAACATTTCCGTTCTGAAGGTTAGCATCGGTGCTTAAATAAACCGTAATTATTAATTGCAAATTGACACAAGTACATCACAAAATTGCTCTCAATCAAAATTTTCTATTTATTTCCTTTGACTCCTTTCGAATATTAAGCAACAAAGCCAACACACTAGAAACAGAATTAAATCTCAAAACGGATTTGATTCGAAGTCACCCCAACTCTTTCCCACTCTTTCAACAAAAATCCATTGCTTACACGCACAACCATTTGCATTTTCCCGCGTCTAAAAACCCTTCTTTATTCAGGGACAAAGCAGCTAAATTACCACACCGATATTTTTTCCCGAGCATCCGGATTTCTTGTATAACCAAACAAGGCAGCGAATAACAGTAAATAAACTGTCATTTCATCTCGAGGGAAAACTTTATATGCGGTGTCAGCGGCTACCCTTAATATGACAAACTTCAGGCTATAAAAACAAATCAAACCAGGCAACAGCTCTAGCTGAAGTTATATTCTGATACAATAGACCGGGGAAGTTAAATCCAGTGATAAAACACAACTCCTAAAGCCTGTTACGCGTGATAGGATCCTAAATTTTGCATTCCCGCACTTTTTCACGGATTTTCACCTTCACCCAGTGGTTTCCTTTGTTCTTTTTGTTCTATTTCTCTTCTTATCAGGATAGCTGGTACGTTCGCATACCTCAAGTCATATTTTAGAATTGTAAATGCGATGTTCTGATATATGTTGCGCCTTTGCGCTATAATCTGAGGCAACCAGATATCGGTAGGTGGCATTTTTGTTTTTAAGTCATCATTCTTTAGTTCCAAGGTTGGAGTGGAAGAAAGTTGGTTCGATATTAATTTTATTTTACACTTGTCTCTACTGAACCTCGGCCAATATTTTTCTAAGGAGCGTGGATTGTGTTTTCGTTTAAGAATAAAACATTGTTTGAATGTCAACGAGCATCGAAAACAATATATTAATCACACACATATATATATATATATATACGTGTGTATATATATATATGTGTGTATATCACACACATATATATATATATATATATATATATATATATATATATATATATATATATATATATATATATATATATATATATATATATATATATATATATATATATATATATATATATATATATATATATATATATATATATATATAACCGTGAAAACTGTGCCATCATTGCCTCAGTGGAAAAATTCATAACAATATATATATATATATATATATATATATATATATATATATATATATATATATATATATATATATATATATATATATATATATATATATATATATATATATATATATATATTGTTATGAATTTTTCCACTGAGGCAATGATGGCACAGTTTTCACGGTTTAAAAATATTTATTCTCTCTTCAGAAAACTCACAAAATTTATTCACAGGCAACAGTTTAATTACTCTCAAGCTTCAACACAAGCTTCAACAAAAATAACTTCGAATTCAGCGATTATACAAGCTCACTCCAATAGGTAAACAAAGCTTTCAACGAACTCCGAAGTCAATCTGAAAACTTTCCCGTTCTCCAGTCCTTTATATACAAGCGCGTGAGACATTCTCGAAATTTCCAGCCAATTTATAGAAAAGAAATATCTCGAAACTTCTCGATGGCTTTAGGTGTTGCCACCTTTTTCTAACTTGTATAATCGCTATTAATTAATAAATAAAATAAGATAAAAATAAATTACAATAGAATTTTGAAATAATACGTCACTATTTACAATATATACAGACAATTTGTGCAACATTATATATATATATATATATATATATATATATATATATATATATATATATATATATATATATATATATATATATATATATATATATATATATATATATATATATATATATATATATATAAGATTACTTCTGTTGCCTTATTTTAAAGTGTTTGAAGACGAATGAAGTGAATATTTTCAAATTCCTTATTAAAAAAAGTATTTTCCAAAAGTAAGAGTCCATTAATTCCAAATTAAAACGATACTCACAGTTAAAGTTGACGAATTAGCTTTGTGTGTTCACTTTTGTTAAATAATGTTATTAGCTATCTTAAATTGAGCTTCTTTTCTTTTGAGAAAAACCTTAAAAGGAGGGTTTTTTCACGCCATTAAAATCAGTTTCATGATCAGCGTATTGCTTTTGTCTATTCGTCGATTTGCAGGTTTACACCATTTTCTATTCAATACTTTTACTTCCAAAAATGTATGGGCTTAGTACACGTTTTTATATGTACGTTTTTCTGTTGAAAATAATGTGAAACATTATAGTTTCATTTTTTTTATGAAGTATTATTCATAGATTGATTAATCGAAATAAAATGTGTACCAAAAATCAATGAAAAAATTATAAACGAATTTCTCAAAGTAACAGTACTTCTAATACAGATTTTTTTTTCCAAATGCAAATAAAGAAAATGATATACTTTTATTTTACGTTACGTTACACCATGTTATGTTATTTTGCTTTGTAATTATTTTTATTTTTGTTATTTTAATATTCTAATGCCTAAAAAAACATTTTTATAAATATTCAAACAAACAACATAAAACTTTTTTGACTCCAATATAAGGATATAAAAAGATAAAGATCTGAATAATGTGAAGTTATTAAACTTAAATTATATTATTACATTTTTTCAAATACGTTTTTAAATATGCTTACAGAAAATCATTTTAATAAATTTCAATAATTTTAAATATAATCCTTTAAACTTTTATACTAAGCACACTAATTAATTTTTAAACTAATGTAACTTGAGGGAATATTGTTTCAAACTCATGATAGAAATTTTCTCAAATAATCGGAATACAAAATGTTTATTCATGTTTATGTTTTATGAATTTGATTAAGATTTTTTAATGTAAGAATAGTTTATATAATTGTAATATTTTGGTTATAAAATCCAATGAAATTCTATCATGTATAGGTATTACATAAAACCTCCCATAAAAGCTCTAAACATAATATATAGAAGTAGTTGCTTTGTGTATACGAATATTTGTTTACAAAAGCATATCTGCAAAAGGTAATGTGATACAATGTCAAATTTGATATACAAATCAGTAGTACCCATAAGACGCAAAAGCAAGGTTTTCCTCAAAACCGCGCTTACTCAAAAGACTATCATTGAAACTTTCGAGCGGTTTAGAAATTCCCAAACACTTTCTCTGGTAATTTTTATGAAAGTAGTTTTGGTATTGATTTCTTGTGTTCTCATCCTCACTATCAAACTCCTGTCAAAAAGTATTGAAAACGTAGAAAGTTGAAAAATGAAATATTTCAGCCATGAAAATCATCTTTCTAAAAGAGTTAACTTTTTTTTAATCCAACTATCAAATGATAAAAATGACAGTTCACATGAACTTTTCATCCGACCATTTTTTGCGCAACGTTTACTCATCACTTGTTTATGAGTGCTATTAAAAGATAAGAATTAACAGAGAAAAATTAACTTAAGCTCATATGTGCACCAAAAATGCAAGAAATGTAGGAAATAAATATGGATGGACACATCTTCTCAAGAAAGAACTAAGTTATTCTCGACCACTTCCATTGTTGAAAAAAGTTAATAGACATAGGATAATAACAATTTGAGCCTCTGCTATACAGGAAGAGAAATTTTATATTGTATTATAAAAGTGCGTATAGTATAAATATTGGGTTTCTTCAGCGCATGTTATTCTGCCAAAGTAAGAACAAATGAGTTTTGCTTTCAATGAAAATAAAAGTTAGAGGACACATATTGCAACTAATATATGTGATAAAATTGGATGAAATTATTTATTCTTTGTTAGGTTTGGGGAAACATGGTATTTCTTCAGCAATTTCTCATGAATTATTTTACTTTGAAAGTTTCCATAACTAACACAAATAAAAAACCCTAAAATACCCAACTACATTCCATACACATTTCTAACAAAGAAAATCTGAATCACCGTCAACACAATAAGTCCATCATCATCAAAACACAACAATACCCTAAAAATGTGTCAGACACTTTTCCATCCATCTTTTATAAGATGTTGAGGAAACAAAGCGAAAATGCTTATTTCTACTCTAGAAAAATAAAGAAACAAAAGAAGAAATAGCTATAGAAAACAATGTCGAAGAAACAGAAAAAGATAAAAAAAAAATATTGAAAAGACAAAAAAATCATTGCCATCACTGGGAATAAAGAGATGATGCAATGATTTGGATAATAACTCTTCAAATGACTACTTTGCAGGGAAAAAATGTATAATAGGAAAAATTTTAACCAATTAAATCCTCTATTCCTGATTAAAATAATAAATTTTGCTAATTTGTTTCTAGGTTACAACACTAATCCAAATTAAACTGATTACCAAACTAAATATTACAGTTTCTAATATCACTGATTATCCCCTTTTATCAATTACTAACAGCGTGGCCCCGCGTTATGGAGATCCGTCATTGGTGTATAGGTTTCAGCTTTTGGTGCTTTGGAAATGGGCTCGCTTTGCTCTCTGAAAGGTTCATCGCAATGCAAACATTAATTGCTACCCATAATATTAGAACCCCCTCCCCTGCCGAGAAACAAAAAAAAATTCCCTTGTTAAACAATAATACAACCCTGCTCATACCTCTGAGAATATTTTAGCATGTGTTTGTGAAAAGCAAAATTAGAAGGATAAAACTGCTTATGTTGAAATTTTCAGAGCTCTAGGAGTATTAGAAGTCACTTTTTTGAAAAAATATCAATTACAAAAATTGATTGAAAAACAAATTTAATTTTTAGCAAAGTCCAATTAAAAGGCCAAAACTACTTTTGTTGAAAATTTCAGACCTGTAGCCCTATTAGAAATCGTTATGAAAAATATTTCAAAATTAATTTAAAAAAAAAAAAAACGAATCAAAATTTTAAAATTCTGTTTAAAAAGTTTATTTAGAAGGCCAAAACTACTGATGTTTAAAACCTCAAAGGTCTAGGCCGATTACAAGTAGCTTTTTGTAAAAATATTAATTAAAAAACAAAAATTCAAATGTTAACATTCTGTTTGTCCAAAGTCCAATTAGAAGGCCCTGGATGAAATTTTCAACATAATTAGAAAGCCATACTTATGTTGAAAATTTCAGAGCTGTAGCACTATTACAAATAGTTTTGAAAATATTTTTCAATCAATTGAAAAAACTAATAAAAGTTTTGAAATTCTATTGGTCATAAGTCCATTTAGTTGGCTAAAACTACTTACGTTGAAAATTTCAGAACTGTAGCCCAATTAGAAATGGTTTCGTAAAATATTTTTTGATTATTTAAAAAAAAAAATATTAAAAATAAATAATAAATTTTTAAAATTCTGTTTTGCAAAAGTTTAATTAGAGGCTAAAACTAGTTATGTCGAAAATTTTAGAGCTGTAGTCCAATTAGAAGTCGTTTTGTAAAAAGAATTCAAATTAATTTAAAAAAAACTATTTAAAATTTTAACATTATGTTTATCAAAGGTACAATTAGAAGGCCAAAACTGCCAGGTACAATTAGAAGGCCAACTGCCTGATTTCAGATCTTTAAGCCTATTTTAAGTAGCTTTCTATAGATCTACCACAGACTGTTTTATTGTTATAGATATGTATAGTGGATGTCACCCAGGGAGAAAAATGGTGAAAAATCTTTTTTTAAGTAAGCTAAAATAACATTGTTTCATCATTCGCTTGTATACATAAATTAGTATTAATGCTGCTTTTTTATGTATGGTACAAAATTATCAAATATTTTCGGTCACTAACTGTGAAACTTGAGATATCCACCATCCCAATACCCCTCACATATAAAAAAAAAATGCAATTTTTTGAAATCCTCACACATATTTTAGCACTTTATAGATTGGGTATCGGCTGTACTGAGGGAACATCACGTGTGCCTCCAAAACGATAAATTTGGAAAGCGTTGGTTGGTTGGTTGGTTGGTTGGTTGGTTGGTTGGTTGGTTGGTTGGTTGGTTGGTTGGTTGGTTGGTTGGTTGGTTGGTTGGTTGGTTGGTTGGTTGGTTGGTTGGTTGGTTATTTTCAGATTATCTGGCGCCGTCAGCAACACGAGGGCTATAATGCGCCGAAACATTCGTCATTAGACAAGCCAACATACATTTACAAACATCCATGCCTAACACGGGACTCGAACCCGCAACCTAGCGGTCAAATAATCTGCATAGGATAAATTATAAACAAAATATACTTATTATTTAAACAGAAAACAAAGCTACCAGTCACAGATATCTATTATAAGGTTCGGGCAATATAATTAATTGTATAGTTATGCGTTTAGTGTAAAAGTAAAAAAATAACCTCATTCAAACATTAAGGGCCACACAAAAAATACAGATCTCTGTCAACACAACATGTCCATCACATAAAAAACATCCTTCCAAAAAAAAGAAGAAGAAAAAAAAAACATGTCAAACCCTCATCCATCTTTCATCAGGTGTTGTGAAAACAACCCAACTATGTGCTTTCCTCTGCACATTTCCACCATAGAGAACAATAATAAAAAAAAAAAACTACACAGACGACATCCTTGCGAGAAAAAAAGCAAACTACAGAGGAAAGGAATGGACTCTTCTCCAAGGAAGGACTTAAAGCATCCTCCCCATCCTCCTCTTTAGAAGAGAGGGAGAGAGCGCGTGTGAAGCCACTGATAAGGAGGGATGCGGTGGAGCGGACTCTGGGATGATAGAAGCAGTAGTTGAGTCGGAAGAACATGTGGCTAGTCCGTGTCGCCGCTGTCACGCCTGGCCGCTCCGGTTGTCCTTCCTTGGGTCGCTACACTACTCCCCCGAACTCCCCGATGGGGGGGGGGGGGGACTATGGTGGCGTCCATCGGGCTAGAGGCGATGATTCACTGCCCCCCTCTAAACACATCATCAGTGTTGGGGGGGTGAATTTGCTGAGGGGTTGTGTAGGTATAGAGAAGAGAAAGGCAAAGTCAGAATAAATCTAGCAGATAGTAAAGCATCGAATAGCTTGTGTGTCTTATATGTTTTTGAATGTGAGATTTCGGAAGGCAGAATGATGTTCGTGATAGCTTAAGGTATCCATATATGTTGGACAATTTTTTTTTTTTTTTTAATTCTTATGCCAGCGTGTCAAATTTTTGTGACAATTACAAGAGCAAAAAATGTAATATATTTGCAGTAGCAAAAAGTAAAAAAATAAAATATTTATTTAATTAATTGAATTTTAATTCACTAATTAAGGCTTAATTGCAACAATAATAAAATAATACCTAATTAATTTTGAAGCAAATTTCTTACTGGAAATTAAAGACAAGGTATTGATACATGGTCCCAAGCAAAATATAATGTATAACTTAAATATTTTTTAAATTTTAACATTTAACATGAAAAGTACTAGAAAAAAATAAAAAATTTCTAAAAATAAAAATATTCTAAAATACATACAAAAATCTACTTATTACCAAAATTTTTGTATACAGCTAGGGCCCGTGCTCTGAAATGCTATCTAAATTATGCAGTTTAAATTTTAAAAATCAGTTAATTAACTCTTAAGATATCACCGTTGAAGTACATTCACTCAACAATGAAAAGCAGTTCTCCAGAAATTGAGTTCAAAGTTTTCGAAATTTTCTTTTTTCCAATATGTTTTAAACGTCGACCTTTACGAAATTGCATATAATTAAAAAAGTATTTTAACTATAAGAAAGTTATTGGTATCATTTTAAAGATAATGAATTGGAGAACATTTTAGAATAAAAAAACAAAAATTCCTGTTTGGGTCAATTTTTGCGATTCCCAACGTATATGTATACCTTAAAAATTTTTATTTTAAATTTATTTTTACACTACATGTAAAGGTTTTTTTTTTTTTTTTTTTTTTTTTTAACTAGTAAAAACTAGTATACCATTGTGTAGCTAACGAAGGGAACTATTAATATATATTTTAATTTTAGTATTAAAGGCGCTTAATAAAGGGAAAATGGTGGAAAGAATTTTGTGTTACACATTACCAGAGTGAAAGAAACTATTTTTTTAATGTTCTTTACTTGGCAAAATCACCTTTACCCTTGCATCCCTCATATTCATTTGAAAATATCTATTTTGTAGAAATCGAACTTCAAAATTACTTTCTACTTATTAAAGGACAATGTGATCTATAGTTATAAACTGAAATATCAATTTTCTTCATATTTTTTTTAATATTTTATAAAATAAATGGTAAATACAAATTGTTGTGTCAATTTACTTTTGATAGAGATGTATAGCGTTATAAATCTACGCATAATAAAAAAAAGTAGCCAATTCATTTATACCACGCCATTATACAAGCCAAAAGAAGGGTTTATAATATGTAATTATAAACCATTGTTTATATAACCACGGTTTATAATGTGTAATTGTGTTAGACAACTCCAATGTGACTCAATTTATCAACTACTTTGTATCCACCCCATATTACAACTTCGATGATGACGTAGAATAGATACTCGATTTCCAAATGTCTAAAAGGGACCATGAAAAATGGTGTCATTGCAAATTAAAGGTAGAGCAACTTATAAAACCTCAAACAAATAGTTTTTAATTTATAGAGTATATTTGGATGTGAATACTTAGAGAAGAACTAATATTATATATTAAGATACTTTATATTGTAAAGATATCTACGAATGCACTTCAAAATCAGCTTAGTACTCAGTTTTAACTTTGAATGATATCTTAAATATGCAAGCTAAGCATGAGTTACCGTCACTTTTCAATATCTACAAGATTTCTATAAAGTTAATTTTTTAAAAAGTTAAAGTTATAAAGTTAACTTTCCTAATCTTGTAAGTCATTTTTTTTTAGGCTGTCGTGAAGTAACAACCCCAATAGCACATATACGCTGACCAATATCAGCTCGACACTGACCAATCCCGATGTGAACTGTTGTAGACTGATCATTGCTACAGATCTTGACCAATCTCGCCCAGTGCTGGATAAAATATCCTGGAAAAGTTGCAATGTTGATACAGAGTTTTAAAATTAAAATATATTATTATGAAAAAGGACGGAGGGGTAATAAATATGTTTCGTGATGATTTGACATGTTTATTTTTTAACAACAATCGTGTATTTTGTAACGATACTCGAGATTCAGCATGGACACTAGGCAATCTTTCCAGAACCCCTGTTTTAAACATTGGCCAATTACATTCGCTGTGCTGGTAAACAACCTTTATAAGCTGATTCGTAGCGAGTAAACGTTCCCTCTTCGACTCTGAGTCCAGCCGGTTGACTCCTGATGTCAGGTCCCGCCCTCACAGCAAGAGATTCTACCGTGTAAAAATAATCGCGGTTTGAGCAAGGACCGACTTGCTGGTCATCCTTGTCGCCACACTGCAATGCAACAAAAACAACCTCCCACCAAAAGGCAAGAAAAAAAAATACAAGTTGGTAGTGCAGTGTAAGAAGGAAAGAAGAGGAAATAAGGGATGTCGCTTTCTTATCGGGTGTTGACAGAAGTATGGGATGGTAATGCCGTAATACATCTCCCGAAAAAAAACGGGGAAAGGTTCGGAAATGTTTTCTGGGAATTATAAAAGGGGAGCACTGGACTATATAAAAGTATGGAAAATATCCATCGCGGAAGAACTTTTTTCTTTTTCTTTTTTTTAATAGTTTTTTTAAAATTTAGGTAGGTTATAAAATACCAGTTTTTGGGGAAGAGGAATATGACGTTATAACTTTTACAAAGAGTACGTAAATACTTCGGATGATGAATACTGTGAAAGTATATCGCTCTAGAAATAAAGCAGGAGTTGAATATGGTGTATCTGTTTACGTATGATGGTTTAAGTTTTGTCAAAAGTAGTATGCTTTGTTGCATGCAAAGGCAAAGTATTTTTATTGACTGTATGATAAACTGTTGCATCAGTAGCGCTATTTTCATTATAAAATATGATTATCAAAATTGTATCTAATCATCGTTAGTTTTTCACAAATCAAACTAAATTTTGAACTAAAGCCATTCTGAAAATAAATTTCAAAAGATTGGATTTCACGCCACTTTTAAAAAAAAGTATTAGTTGCAACTATTATTCAACCATATTATCTATTCAATCAAATATTAATAGTAACATATACAATAGTTAAAATGTTTAAAGATTATACATTTAAATAAAATGTATAATGAATACCCATTAAAATGTGTAAATTGCACAATACATATATCTTTGAATTTTGTAAATTGTATATATTTTCAAAATATATAAATTTTCCTATATATTTAAGTATAAAATATATAATAGATAATAAATTGAATGTGTCATTTTTTCATATAATGCATTTGCTTTTTGAAAACTCTCAAAATTTGAAACAAAAAAAAAACTTTTAAATGATTGTTCTTAATAACATACACTGAGTCAGTAACATAATTTTCTTGAACTTTCAGATTAAACTAATAGGTATAAAAAAGTAGGCACATATTCCTTTGACTCCGGATAATAATTTCACGAAATTTACAAATAAATTAAATAATAGAATTTAATATTTTTAATGTTCAAATTGTTAGATAAATACTATTTGTGTCTTAAAAATTCTACACTTTCATTTAATCAAAAGGCATTATACACAATAAAAAAGAATTCAAAAACAACATTACTTTCAAATAATCGGCACTCTCAAACAATACACATTCCGTTAGAGCTTTTTAAATCGACTCTTCAAAGCTATCTTTCTATCCAAAACGTCCAACAATTCAACAAAACACAACAAAAAACAAACACAAAAAAATTCTTTTAGATTTCATAAAGTATATCAATCGCATTTTTGAAACTTAGCTTTACTTTTCACTTCAACGACTATTGAGCTCTTCAGCTAACAGATAGGTCCCATGTTCTAATTTGCGAAGAATTCCCGTCAAAAGAATCTCGGCTTTTACGGAGCGGTGTTCCAAATTCTCGTTAGAAGGAATTCGAGGAGGCACCCTGGAATTTGGCGAAAACACATATTTCCAGGGACCATTCAGTTACCCATAACGTGCAAGATGCCCTTCTTCCAACCTCACTAATTCATATTTGATCAATGGATTCCGATGTTAGTTATGATGTATGTAATAAATGGAAAGAATCTGGTATCATTTGTAAGTTGAATCACTCCTACATATCAATCAAATTAGGGAATTATTTTTTGTATTTATTTCTGTTGGTTGTAGGTGTAGAAAAGTATTATAATGAATGATAATTTCATTCTAGTTCACATTGCTCAGTTTAAGGAGACACACAATACGAAAAAGCACATTTTATGATAACGAACATAAATCTTTTGGTGGTGAACGTGAATCATTTTTGATAGATCAGTCATGAATTGTATTAACAGTTTCCAACTTCATTTTCTAAACAAAGCTTAGTAATATAAACAAAAATCCATTACAAAAACTAAATCAGATAACATAAATCCGTTGGCGGCTAATACCTTTCGGTGAGTCAACAATAAACGAATTTATATGCAGTTTCAGTTTTTGAATAGTAAAGCGTAGGTAATTTCGTCCTATTAATGACATAATTATGCCCCCTTGCTGTCTTATCTAGGTGAGGATGTGCTATAACGCAAATGCGGTTTGAAACTATAGAATTTAGAACAGTAAAACGTTAAATCATTGAATGTATATACTTATGCTTTTAAATTAGTTGAGTAATTAAGGAATTATACAATACATGGTACTAATTTACAATGACCCTTTTTAGAACGGTGTTCTAATGAACATAAAATTTTGTGTACATGCTATTAAAACCGTATTAAAATGATATTTAAAATTACATTAATTCAGATTTTTGACACTAGAAAAAAATTGACATACTTTAAGAACTTTTGTAAAAATTAACTTGCCTTAGCGGTTTAGAAAGTTCATTAACTGTTAAGAAAGTTTTTAACATTTTTAAATGCACACACACACATATACAAACTATAAATTTATCGATAAATAACTTTATTCAAGCCGTAATATTACAGAAAGGCAGAAAGTTTTTCAAACAAATTATTAAATATTTTATCAGTATAACCCGATAAAGAACGTAAGTATGTATGAGAAATTTTTAACATTTTGAATACCCAATGTTAAAAAGAAATTCGACTTCATAAATTGTTTTTGATTAAAAAAATTGTATATAGAAGCAAAATCTTTTGTTTCGTTTATTTACCTGCAACTAATAATTAAAAAAATATTTCTAGTGCTTAAATTTGGGGGATTTTACCTGTTTAATTATAAGAAAAAACATTTAAATTTTCGGTTTTTACATAAAAATAAAATATGACCTTTATTAAGCTAAATTGTAAAATATTCTTAAAATTAACTGGTCAAATTATTGAATAGATTAACTTTCGTATAAAAATTATATTTTGCATTTCGAGTTTCCTTTTTTCTAGTAAAAAATTTACACTGATTGAAACAAATTATTACAATTTATTTCACAGTAAAAGAGTAAAAATTACTTCCAAACAAAATGAAAAATAAACTCATTAAATAAAGTTCTATCCTTATTAACTTTCCAATTTCACAAGCACATTTTTAGAAATAAGACATTTGCTTAATGAAATGCAATTTTCAAAACTTAATAAATCCTAGAAGCATTGAAATTTTTTGCTGGCAGCTTAAATAAATATATCAAAATTTATTAAAATGTATTTATGTAATCTTATTATATACGTCACAATTAACATCCAAGCACAGACACTAATGAAAATCGTAAAATAGTAGTAGTATATATAGTTGAGGGGAAAAAGTTCATTATTGAATAAAACATTCCGCAGGTGCTATTAAATATTTATTACTTGTAATAGGATTATCTAATGACAACTAGGTGTTAAAACATTCGGCAAATATGATTATCTTTAATAAAATGCTACCGTTTCTACATAAACTTAATCTATTTAAATAATTTTCACTACCTGAACCTAAGTTGGTATTATAAGGGCTGATGTTAAGTGAAGTGAAGAAATTACACAATAAGGATCATTTTTACTAGAATTATATTCATATGTCAAATGTTTTTATAAGAAATTCAATTGAATATGCATTTCATGTCTTGTTTTAAATCAACTGTAATCATCTTTAGTAAAACTCTAATCCAACATTGTCGAATGCTTTGAAATATATTTTTATTGCTAATAATTTAGTAAATCAATTAAAAGATACATAATTGTATACTAAAACATTCATTTGTAGTTTCCATAAAAATATTTCAAATAAAGTTTTGTATTTAAATGTTAGTATTTTATTCTATATTTTATCTCGATTTCAAATATGTAAAGTCTATATTTTCTAAAAGAATATATTTTTATTTATCTTTTCAAAAGCTTACTTATTAGCAACTTCAAAAGATGGAAGCTGAGTAGCAATAATTTCGAAATCTCACTCCTCCAAATTTTCCAATTTCCATTGCATATTAAGCGAGCATGTAAATTTGCATGCATTTTTATATATATATAAAACCTCAATTGACATTTTATTCTTCGAGGTACTCATTTTGCGAGTTTTTAAGCTATTAAATAAAAAAAAAAAAAAAAAAAAAAAAAAAAAAAAAACATAAATTTACTGAGCATTTTTTTTATCCAACAGTATGAATATACTAAAGAAATATGTTATTAAATCATTGTAAAATCACAATAAGCTTTTAGAATTAGAATACTACATCAAATCAGTCTAAATTACAAATTATGTATATATTTAGACCATATGCTTCTTTGTTTTCCGCCATAAAATTAAAATCTCGTAAATCTAATTTTTAATATATGCTCGTTTTCAATATTAAATGTTTAAATCTGTATTCTTATAACTTCTGAGGAAATCTCAAAGTAAAAGTAAAATTGCAAATCTAATGTTTAAATTACTCTCTGAAAATTATTTTGAATTAAGACCACGAAATAACTCTCAAAAAAGTCACTTTTTGATTTTATTTACAGTAAAAAACTATAAAAGGATAATTACACGTTGAATGTCTTGATTTAGAATCTTAATCAAGAAATAAAAATTACTTTTCAGAAAACTTTCAAAAATTAAGATTTGAAAGTTTCTTCAATTTTGAAAAAGTTAAAACGTCGTATTCTTACAGATTTATCTTAAAATATAAAAGAAATACTACCGAGTTAAGTTCTGACAAAAAAATAAATAATTGGCAACACAGTCGTCAACAAAATTCTTTCTTTCAATTGAGTTTAGTGCCTTCGCAGTTATGAGTTAGCTATTTCATCTATTTCCTTTTGTCAATTATTTGGCGTGCCCCTGAAGATAGAGGATTATTTTGATACAGTTCATCATAACATATCGGAACAGAAATCCTCCAGCCTATATTGCCACTTTCCTCTTTATTTGGTAAGATGAGGCTATTAGCAAAGCTATGTGTATAATGCCAGAAAAAATGTCTTCTCTGTGACACGAAATATTTCCAATGAGGGCTTATAAGTTATATGATCAATATATTAGATACTTCATGTAATAAAAAAAATTGCCGAAGAAACTGGTTAGTTTTGAGTTAAAATAGTTCGAAATTTTTTTTTATTGTACAATTAATTTGTAATTTTGAAATAGTTTCTGTTCAAGTGTCCCAGAAAAATGCTGTAATGGAATTTGTTCCTTTTACTATAAGAAATTGGTGATCAGAAAAAAATTGCAAAAATACTCAAAATAAGGTAATTAAATCATAAAAATACAATAAAATTTAAGGGACAAAATAAGGTAATTAAGTAATAATTCATTTAATTTAGAAACTAAATAATCACACAATATTTTTGTGACTAAATTAATAACTAATTATTAAATTAATTTTTTTTTTACTGGCACCATATTGAAAAAGGCCAATTAAAAAAGTATTCATAAAGTCAAATCACATTAAGTGGTACATTCATCACTCTATCTTTAAAACCAACTAAAATACAAAGCATTGAACAATATTTTTCTTTCACGACTTTAGAGGAGCTATGAGAAAAATTAAGCACTCTAATAAATTGATTTTTTAATTTTTAAATCTTAGGTATTCTAAAGAATATGAATTATTTGCATTTAAGAAACCATGTTTAGAATCAAGGTATTTATTTCAACAGAAAGTTTTAATTAAACATTTGAAACATATTTTATTGTAGCATGCAATCATAAAAATGAGTTTCCTTTTCTAAATAAAGATACTGCTCACTCAGTTTTAAAATTGCTATGATTCAGATCCCTCTAATTAAAGATAGAGTGTTTATTTTTTAATTAACGTGATTTTAATTCAGGGACACTTTTATAATTGAACTTTTTCCCCTACAGGGAAAGTGTAAATATTAAAATTTAAGTTTTAAATTAAATCACCCCTGAATATAACACATTCATTTTATGATTTTTTTACCTCATTTGAGCATATTTACAATTTACACTGAAGCCCTATCTCAAGTGTAAACAAAAATTAACCACGTAACCCTTTTGAAACATCCTGTATAGTGTTCATTTATATGCAATATACTGATGCTGATAATAAATGTTTTTAAATAAAACTAAGATGGCATTTGGAAGAACCAAACGTTTAATATTGAAGTGGATTGAATTAAAATACGATTCATGAATGCACTGGTAGTTATTATAATACTTCTCTATATTAAAAGTCTGAAACTTCACACAAATAAAAACAGTCAAAAATTTAATAACCTTAAAAACGATAGTTTAATTACTGAGGAAACTTTTCTAAAAAGAAAATTATTATTTTTATTTAAATAGAAATTCTTCAACAACAAAAAAAAAAAATAATAATAATAATTGTACAAAAATTTTAAGAGTGCATAAATTACTGACGAATTTTTTTTTTTTTTAATATTGACATAATAAGCGGAAAAAGCGGAATTTAAAAAAAAAAATTTAGCTATTTCTACTTGTCAGTCTCAAATAAAATTGAAATATTAGTTTTTTAAATGTATATTTTTAGAAAATTTTAAAAATACAAATTTGAATAATTTTATAGGAACATCTTTATTTAATATAATTTCTTAATATATCAGGAATGAATAATTATTTTAGTCAAATTATTTAAGGAGAAATTCCCCGTTCTCCATTCTTCTTCTTTTTCTTCCCAAGCATTCCTGTTACGAGACAAGGCTCCCCAGCCATCTAATACGAGACGCTTTTACTATTTTCGTTATATCGGGTTCGCCATATTTTTTTATATATATTTTATAAACATATGCGATTCTATATTCGTTATTTTGTTTTATTGGTCAAAAAATGTATCCTTGAAATTTTTCTTTCAAAAATCAGTAAAAAGTTCTTTTCTGCTTTATTCAGTGTCCAGCATTCGCTCACATTACAAGCAACAGGTCTTATCAATGTCTTATATAGGCTTATTTTTGTTTTAATGCTGATTAATTTAGATTTAAGTTGGTTTCTAAGGTCATAGGAAACATCTATTGGCCATGGATAGTCTGCATTTTATTTCGATTTTTATGTCATTGCATCTTGAGATCATTGTGCTCAAGAACTGTAATTGCATTACTGTCTCAAAAGTATAATTACTGATCTTCAGAGGGCACAAATCTGGGGTTTTATTTGTTGCAATCATAAATTTAGTTTTACCTTCGTTAATGGTTAAACTCATCTTTCTTGCTGCATTCTCAAGTGATAACAAAAGCTTCGACAACCACCTGTTTAGTTCGCCCAATGATATGTCATCGACATAAGCTAGCATTTATATTGTTTTCTGTAGGATAGTTCCGCTTGTGTTTAATTCCGAGTCTCAAACTGCTTTTTCCAGAGCCAAGTTAAACAATAGACTTGAGAATGAGTTTCCTTATCGTAAACCTTTCTCAGTATAAAAAGGTTCCGATTGATGCGACATAATTTTAATTCTGCATTTCACTGTGTTAACAGTCATCCTTGTGAGACTTATCAAATTCTTTGGTATGTTAAATTCCACCATTGTTGAGAGTAGGTTTTTTTTCTGTTCCCGCTGTCATATACAGCTTCAAAATTAATGAGTAGGTGTTAAGTATCAATGTTGTATTCTTTTGTTCTTTCCAGTATTTATCTAATAGAACAGTCTAAACTTTCCTCTTTGGAAACCACATAAGTAGTTCCCAATAACTATGGATGTGAATGAAAGCAATCGTTTATATAGAATAGTGGAGAAGATTTTATATGCTGTATTCAATAGGGTAAATCCCCTGTAATTACAACATTCTAGCTTGTCTCCTTTTTTATGAATGGGGCAAACAGATCCTTCTTCCAACACAGTGGGCATTCGTTTCTGTGTGCATATACAACAGATAATGTTGTGAATTGCTTTATTTAGGTTAGTTTCAGTGATATTTATGAGCTCAGTTTTGATACCATCTGATTCAGCAGATTTATTGGAGTTTAGCTTTTGGATTACTAGTTGAACATCATAAAGAGTAGGTGAGTTGTGCTCTATTCCTTCATCCTCACTGCTTATGGAAGACAGCTCATTAACTACATTTGTCTTTTCTTCATTATCTTTACCCATTAGCAGATTCTTAAAATGTTCACTCCAGCTGGTCAGGACCTCTTCTATATGTTTGGAAATTTTCCATTCTCTTCATTAAACTCTTTTATTTGTAGGCGGGTAAAATCATGACTTTTTTTTTTTAAAATCCTAGGATAAAGCTGTTTGTGTTCATGTGTTTAAGTTATGATATTCTATAGTTCTGTATTCAAAATTATTGCTTAAGCGATCGTCCAAACCCTCTTTGAAAACCTCGCGACAAACTCCAGTTTTACATCACGTCACTCGATTAAGAATACTTTATGACCTCTAAATAAAAATTTCGTAACTACATTTTGAAAACCACTTCTACATAAGCAAAAATCTATTTGCTGTTTGTGTCAATATTAAGGAGTACCGTTTATAAGTAGAGGAAAATATGAAAAACTGAACACTTAACTCAAAATTTCAAAGCTTTTTCTTGCAGATATACGTCTCTCATAATTCAACGTTCACCAAGATTTAACAGTTTGACATGAATTGGTTCAATATGATTTGTGGGTCATGTGATTGAACAGTTCACATGATTTAACAGTGATTTCCGTAGTTTTTTTTTTCTTTTATCAATCAAAGCAAAAGATATAGTTAGTGCTTGATTTTTTTTATATATGATATTTATATATTTATATAAATATACTGTTTAGCAAATTCGTATAAAGCATTTTATCTTGACTGCATATCTTGATTCCAAGAAAGGGTTCAGTAAAGCTTTAAATCTAACTAGAAACATTGGGCTTAAACTTATCCTGATTCAAATTGTTAAACAAATTTGTTCTTCAAAAGAAGTAATCAAACACGAGGCTGAGGATTTAACCCATTTTATTTCAGGAAATCGTTTTATTTTCTTCCTTTAAACGGATCAACAGCAGTGTCAGTAGAATATAATCATCCGACATCCATCCTGAAAGAATTTAAATACTTAACAGCATCCAAAGGAATTAACTATCACATTAAAATCCTCACGCCTATCGAAAAAGCTTTGTTTAATTACATAAACACGCACACAACAAACTCACGGCAAAAGTTAATCCTCCATTATTTAATTTTCAATTACTTCTCGAATTATCTTGACAAAAGAGCAACGGCGCAACAAGAGAATCACTCCTCCTTCCACAATACCAAAATACTTTTTCGTGCTCATTATCAATTAAACTAGGGGACTCCAGCAAAAGGAATCGGCTTTACGCCCTAAAAGTAACTAAGAACCGGCGTAAAAGTAACGAAGAATCAACGTTGCAACGACGTCACCAAAAGAACGCCTGATCCGCTTACTGTTTTCCCATCTAAGAGACGGACTGACCCTCGAATGCGGTTATCCCCAAGAGAACGAGGACGTGTGTTAACGAGAGTAGATACAAAGTGAGCATTCCATGTATATCCATAAGCATCTTATTAAAAGAGATGCGTCTGAAGTCGATGCAGTCTTATTCCAAAAACTCACCCTCCCCCAGTTTCTCATTTAAACGTGTGGTATTAAAACGGAATTTCTCGCTGAGAGCGTTATTCTTCTGCTTGTGCTTGTTACGCTCATCTAGAGAGGATTACTGCGAAGATGCGCGCCAAACGTCGCTTCGTAATTGAGACTCCGAGTCCCCAGTTTGATAAACTTTAATCCATACAAAGTCCTCCTTTTTTCGCTTTTGTTCTTTCCACGCAGCACGCTATCCTTTTCTGGAGGTTTGAATTCCCCCATGTTTGAGCTGCATGGAATCAAAAGCAGCTGGTTTTCCAAGTTAAGCCAGGGAGGGTTTTGGAAGACGCAATTTTTCATTTTTCTTCTCTGCCCAAACCGAGAGGTGTCGAACATTCTGCCTCTGACTTTGTTTGCTCAGAGTCGTCGTGGTACAACAGGTAATGTACGATCTGCTGATGAAGCTGCTCTTGGGGGTTGTTCTAAAAATCGAACTCCTCTGTTGTTCGATGCGAATTAGGGAATTAAAAATTAGTTCTCATGAATGGGTTTGCAAGCTTATGCAGGGATATACGGTTCCGTGACCTGAACTATCTTTCCGATTAAAAGCTTTTGTTTTCCTATTTGATGAAAATAAGAAGATTTAGTCATTCAAAGACCATTAGGTGATAGAATACTTTTTAATGTATGCGACTCTTGTATCAAATGCTATGAACTTCAAACAATAACTAAAGGAATTGCCAAGGAATTTTAAACCTGGAGTTTTCAAAAGAGTTCTATTGGGAAATTTTGAAGTCATTACTCTTATGTATTGAAAATTATTTGTGACAGAGAAGTATGGCATTATTAATTAAGGTTTTTTAAAAAGGAATATCGGGCACTGACACCTTCAAAGTGTAATTGTTCAAAGTTCAAGCAACAAAGATATATTTAAAAACATGCTCATTTAAGTATTTTCGCAATTGCAATATTTTTACAAAAGATATTTTGTAAATAGTTGTACAGAATGTAAATATTTCTTAAATTCTAATTATATTTTCATTTTGTAATCAATTACAGTAACACCTTTTGAAGAATACATAAGTTTTTATTTTTTTAGTTTTATGCTACCATTTCTCTGAAAAGGAAATTTGTAACAACCGATCCCATAAAAGGAGTCTTCCTATAATGAATTCGTTCTAAGTGGAATAATGGAAACGATTCAGAAGAAACAAATAAAGCATATAAATGACCTAATGAAGAATTTCCAACAACACACTTTCAAGTTGCATAACATAAGTTAATTGCCGAGCTGACCAAGGAGAAATTACAAATAGGTGGTTTCTTATAAAAAGCAAGTGGATTCTTAGTCCATAAAAAAATATATGCATATAAATAAAAGTGTTCAAGTGTATGTACGTTGTGGTTGATTTTTTATAAGAAAGTACAGTTTTATTCCGATCTTGATAAAATGTATACACTTAATTTCTGAAAAAAAAGGGACACTCTTTGCTAATTGAAATTTTCTAACTCTCTCTACCTCTTTCATTTCTTACCCCTAAAGGGGTATGATCGTTATTTGAAATCGACAGTTTTATTTCGATTTTAATGACATTTTCCACACTTGATATTTGAAACAAGTAGAAGGCAACACTTTACTCGAAATTTAAAAAATCGCTCTCCTCCCGTTTCTTACCTATTAAGGGGTATGAGCATGAATTCTACAGTTTTAATTCAATCTTGATGAAATTTTACATACTTGATATTTGAAACAAGAGGAAAATTCTTGGCTTCTTGAAGTTCCTAAAAGCTCTCCTTATCCCTCTTTTTCATCTCTTAAGGGTTACGGGAATAACTTAACATAAATTAGAATTACATTTGGATATTGAACTGGAGGCCCCGACTGGTCTCTCATCAGGGGGTTCGACCAGCCATAAACCCAGGAGGTGTTTCTGAAAGAATACGAACCAAAAGGCACAAAATGTCACTCTTGAAACCCGACGCCTCCAACCAAAACAATGAGAAATAAGAAATTACATTACAAAAAGTATACAATGCTTTGAAATATAAAATAATCCCGAGAACTTACCCCTTTGAAGAATACCCGATATACCTATATAAAAATGTTGCAATTTATAACAACACATCTGGAAAGATTTCTGCAGAAAAAACCATCCCGCAGATAAATATAAATGTACCATCATCAGAAGAAAGTATCTTCATTTACTGGGGCTACTCATTAAAGCTTCAATGTCGCCCTTTATTCTTCTTCTGATTATTCTTCCGCCGAATTCTTCTTCTGATTGATGGCGCTTTTAAAATTGTATTTTTGTACATTTATATTTATCTGCGCGATGGTTTTTTCTGTAGAACTCTTTTTGGATGTGTTGTTATAAGCGGCAACATTTTTATATAGGTATATCGGGTATTCTTCAAAGGAGGATTATTCTCGGGATTATTTTATATTTCAAATCATTGTATACTTTTTGTAATGTAATTTCTTATTTCTTATTGTTTTGGTTGGAGGCGTTGGGGTTCAAGAGTGACATTTTGTGCCTTTTGGGCCGTACTCATTCAGAAACGCCTCCTGGCGGTTTTCGGCTGGTCGATCCCCCTGATGAGAGACCAGTCGGGGTCTCCAGTTCAATATCTAATTATAATTATAATTTATGTTTGTACTGGTTATAAGTTCTACAATTGTTCTACTTTTGCGCCAATGTGGACTTGTACTGTTTTTATCCTAACTTTTTGATTCTTATTTCTACTTTTATTAATTTGCTTATATGGTAATAACTTAAGATCTACTGACCCAATTTTAACCAAATTTTTTTTTTCTATCGATTTTTTTACCAATCCAGTTTATCAGGAACACAATATCATTCCGATGTTTTTTGCTTCGGTGGTGAAATCGAGGATAAAAGATAGGAGGTTAAGAGGGGAATGCACATAATTTGCAATAGGCTGTACTAATTTGAACTGGGTTGTGCCGTGCCACAGCCGTTTGAGCCCGGGAAATGCCAGACAATTCAGCTAGTTACACATTTTTGACGAGGTACAATTAAGTTTAAATATTAAAATAAGTTGAAAGTTTCATGTTTTCGCAATGAATATACTGGCATACTCGGGAAAGTCGTTGAATTCTTCTTACAATATTCTCCGGGTAGGATTGAGGAATTATCTATTAAAGTATTCCTCTCTCTCACCGTCAAATGAAAATTATGTGCAACATGGGGACAAATTGAAGTATTAAACATCAAGTAAACAAGTAATAATAATTTCTGAATCACATATGGAGTTCGAAAGTAATCTATCTTTGTCGTACTATGTGTGAAGATTTCGATGATCAATCTATCCTTGAGTGGACTGAAATTACTGAAGAAATCGGAGGAGGGGGGGAGAGAGATTTTAATTTACACACGCATGTACATGAGAAACTTACACACGTATGCACAGTTTTTTAATTAGAACTAAGGAAAACTAACATAGACATACAATTTCTACATATTCATACTTATCGGCAGATATCACCAGAAGAAAAATCTCATGTGTTATTTCTGGATTTTTTTTTTTTACTAAACCAAAATAGATAAACCAAATAGACAAACGATACACTATGATAGTTGTCCGGGATATGACCAGAACGACAAGCTGCACGATCTATGCCGCGCCGAGTTCTGCTTTCCAAATAAAGCGTTCATTAAATCTCCCAGCAATAGAATATGTTATCTAACTCTGATAAACATTAGAAAAATAATTCTTCTATGCAATTTTAAATGCACAGGCTTCGAATGGTCCCTCCACTATAATGAATACTTATCAAATTATAGATTCTCTTTCATTCATTATACTTAATTTTTAATGTTATTATATCACAGAGCTCAAAACAATTAATTTAATGTTAGTTTATTGCGCAACACTTTTTATCAATTTTTCAAAAAAAAAAGAGTTTCAGGTAAAATGAATGCTAAAAGTCATAATTCTGCAGCACTGCCGACCAAACGGTATAGTGGTTAGCGTGCTAGCTTCTAGACTGCGAGGTTGCGGGTTCGAGTCCCGTGTTAGGCATGGGTGTTTGTAAATGTATGTTGGCTTGTCTAATGACGAATGTTTCGGCGCATTATAGCCCTCGTGTTGCTGACGGTGCCAGATAATCTGAAAACAACCAACCATAATTCTGCACCATTAAACTTAACTTTTGCTCAAACATTTTTAAGTATTTTATAAGTGTTTCGAAATCGGTAAGGTTAAAAAAAAAAAAATAATAATAATAATAATTTTTCACACAACTTTTTCTATTCGATGGCATTTTTAATTTTGAAGTGTTGTACAATTTTCACTGGAGCAGTTTCTTTGGGGTTTTGGAGAGCGGGGTTCAAGTTGCCTTGCTCAGCGAGTTGTGACAGGTTGTTTTACTTTCTTATTTATCATGTATAGGAATTGTGGTGATGATAAAAAAAAAAAAAAACTTGATTTTGGTCCACTAAAACATACTGATTCTAAAAATACATATAATTCCGATTGTGTCTGTCAATTCGTTCTGCCACCCGTCCATCAAGCTCAAAACTGTACCTAACAGATGTTTAAATATTCTCACAAATAACAGAATATATGGTTGAGGGTCAACTGAGTCTTAGAAAATATGTGTGCATGCAAGTGTTTAGAGCCTCAGAATTCACAATGGAGAATGGTTATCATGGCAATGGTTGGTGGCAACAATTTTCATCAATGGACATACAATTTTAACAATCCATGCTCAGTTTTTATGTTTTGTTATTTTGACTACCAATATAGTGGTAAACAACAAAACTATCCATTTATGTCGCACACGAAGTCGAAATTCGTAGCTGAAATTAAAAAGTGACAACTATTTTAGTTGACAATATAGTCAGTTTGATAGGGTTTTTTTGTAAAATATTGCCATACAATAAATTCAAGAAAGAGGTTTTTTCCCTATCCTCTCAATATTTTCTAGAACGAAAAAACTCAGAATTTCTTCTGAAATCAATTTTCCAAATTTTTTGACATACATAAGTAGACTAAAAAATGTATTTATTTCTGATATCAACTTTATATAGTGCAGATTCAACATCTATTATACATGAAGCTTACATAATTACATTTAGTAGATGTATAAGACACATACCAAGCTTTTTGTAATAAAAAAGGGATTTTTATATTCAGCTAAAACATTAAAAGGGTATTGAAATACTATTGATTAGAGATTAGGTGCATTTAAAAAAGATTGTTTAAGTTATTTACGTAAAATAATAATAATTAAAAAAAAACTATACAATTTAGGAAACGAAACAATATGATCATATAAAGTTTCTAGATAATTTTAGAAATTCTATAATTTTTATTTTATAAACAAAAGTACAACACTTCAAACAAAATGCATTTTGAATAATAAGCAACTAAGGATGTCTTTAAGGTCTTTTGTAGTTTTGTGAAACAAATTTAAGCACCAGGTGTGGTTTTCGGTTATGTTTGGGATTTTCTGACGTGATATCTTATGTAGTAAAAGAATTATACAATGGGCGGAAAATTGGGAATACAATAAATCCGAATTTGTAAAATAAATTCAAATGACAACTCCCTGGATTCTCCCGCTTTTATTCACTTCTGTTATTTACAAAGTACCAATCAAACAAACCACCTTTTATCATGTTAACAATCCCTCCCCAACCGGCAATTCTTAAATATCTCATAAACTAACGACGTTTTCATCGTTTGCTTCACTAAGAATACGAGATCTTCCAAAACGGAAGCAATAATGCCCGAGTAAAATTAGATTCCCAAAATCACATCGGATTTGTGTTCCCCCAGAACTCCCCGATTATTCCTATCGTTCCAAATACCCTGGTGGCTTCCCCTTCCGGTCCTCCCCATAGTCAGCGCGATTCTTGGTATGCACTTTCCACGAAGGAACCTTTCTACTTTCATTTCTCTCGGTCCTCTCTGAGAATTCCGTCGAGGCCCAGAATGGTCGCAAGGGGGGGAAAGAGAGGGTTCTATATAGAGATTTAATTTAACAAAAGATTCCTAATCGCTGTTCCCTTCAAGCGATATATCCTCACACTCTCTCACCCTCTTTAATCTTCACAAGCAGCTTCCTTCCAACACCGCGAAATTACGCTGAGATTCCCAACCGTGCGTTCGACAAATACTTTCTGGAAAGCGATCTCTTCCAAGTCAACAAAAGGATTGGCGGAGGGTGGGTTATTCGAATTTCCATCCTTATCTTCGTCTTCCTTCCCCACTCTTCACTAGTTCGTTAAGCTCCCCTCCCCCCCCCCCCCTACAAAATATACACCTTCCCCTGTCTCCAGGAGATTTTACATTCCATCCTCCCTTGATAGCAAGGATTAAAGCGGGAAACCTCACAACCAGGAACAATCTGTGCCTTGTAAACGACTTTTTTACCCTCTTCTCGCTTGTTCTATTATCTTTCTCGTGTTCCTGCTTTTCTGATGTTAAGATTCTCGTCCTGAATATCCCCAGAGGTATCATCTATACATTATTGTCATCGGTTTATTTTAGAAGAAAGAGGTTTGTATAAAATACTGTAAGCTGTAGCTGCACTTTCAAGATGTAATTTTCTGTGATAATAGTCATACTGTATTCCATACATAATTTAAAGCTTCTAAAATTTTTATCATATTAGTTAATAGAAAAACTAATCTTCCTTGTTTTTTTTTTTTTAATTGAAAGCATCGCGTAAAATTTCCTGTAGTGGAAGATTTGTGACCACTGTAGAATTCAACCTTTGTGGTCACTTTAAAGAAAATATAACTGTTTTTATTTTGATTGCAAAAAGAATTGTTCATAGCCATTGGCGGCAATTAGGAGTAATCAGGGATTGTTCCCTGACTTTCTGAAATTTTAGGGATTTTTGTGATGTCATTTTTGCAGTTAGTCTTTTATCTTTTTAATTGCTCCTGCACTTATTGGACCCAATCGTCACCATTGTGCGCAACGTAACCATATAAATATATTGAATTAAGTTCCACTATTGTTTTTCTCGGTGTTCTCTGGGCTATTTTTTGAAAAAGCATTCATGCGATATTCCTGTCAGGAACAATGTTCAGAAGAAATTTTGGCTGTATGTACCAAAAATGAAAGTTAAGCAAAAGCGGCATTTTACTTTTACTGACAATGAATAAAACTTGTTTATATCCATTGAAGGCCCTATCGTGTTAATAAAAGACAACATCGAAACTGAAAGTGTTCAGTTTAAGAAAATATATTTTCCAATCCCTCGTACCTCTCTTTGAGGAGTATGAAGAAAGAATTCTGGAAGAAATTGAGGAAGACTCCCCCAGAGAAGCAATCTTGTAATTGGTCAGGGTGAAAAATGGTGCCATTGCTGTCAACCTCAAATGGACCCCTTCGGCCGATTGGTCGCCGTTTTCAAAGCAAAATGGCATTATTTTTCTTTTTGGTTATTTCCTCTTTCTTACAATGGCAGTAGTCATTTTGAATCCCTACATCAAGTATGATACCATGACTTTTCAATGAACATAATCAACCTTCAACCTTAGTCTAAAATATTTGAATTTCAGTATTCAAGAGCTTCTGTGCAGGTAGAAGATTTATTTGGTGTTGAGCATATGTTCTAAGTTTTATAGCAGTTATGAAACAACATTAAAGAAATATAAAGCTTACTTGTACAAGTGACAAACGTTTGTAGCAAGAATTTACAGTTTTTAATTTTAAAAATGTGTTCATGTCAATATACTAATTTTCTGAGAGAGAACTTATAACCATTCATATACTGAAGCGCTACACCGACTATATTTTAATGAGGTGTAATATATTTCATGAAATAACATTGCTATTTTTTATTTTTTTTTAATTAGGTGCACATACTTCCTAAAACCTCATTATAAATTTGTTTCAAGCAACACATACAAAACATCTTTATATGAAAAAAGAGTTTCAGATACTTTCATTTGAACAAAATATTTAGCAAAGCACATTCAAGATTTTGTATTTCTAATCGAGAAAAAAAAAGAAAATATATGTAATTCAGGTCCATGTCTTTACTTTTATACCTTTTTGAAAATCCTCGTACGTTACCGTAAATTTACTGTACAAAAACTCTCTTCCATCTTTCACTCCTACAAATATTGATAAAACTCTCCTTGACCACATAATAAATTCACCACTCTTCCGACACAGTGAAAAAAAATACGAGTAAACAGACCTTCCTAAACAGGGAATTGAAAATGCATGTTCCTCAAAACAAACAAAAAACACATACACCTCCAGAAAGAATAAATATTCACGTGGAGCTTTGAGATAAAGGATGGAACAGAAAAAAAAAAGAAAAAAAAAAGAAGGGCAAGCGTAGAGAATCTGCAAATAAATAGAATCTGTTGGAGAAAGAAGATTCTGTAGAGAAGGGGAGAATCTCTTCCTTCCCCAAATGGAAAAAAGGAAGGGAAGTAGTGAGAAAAGGGCAGTAGAGGAACTGGAGGAGGTTTAAATCACAATTTGGGATCCTGATCCCGGATGCGGGACGGAGGAGGGAGATCCTCAGAGGCAGGCAAACCACAAAGGGACACCGGCTCACTGGGTTCCATCACAATGCATAAGACCGAGGGAAATGAAAGCAAACCTCAAATCCCCCAGGTGGATGGGAGGAACTCGGAAAACCTTTCTCTGCCATCTTTTGCTCTCGGGGATCAAGAGAGAGGATGGGGGGGGGGGGGGGGTCAGGATTTATCCTGGTGAAGGGTTTTTTGGGGTTGTTGATGTTGTTTCCTAGGCAACCAATGTGGGATACACCCAAGTTTTTTTATGGATGTGGTGAAAGGTGCGTTCAGAAATTGAGGACACGTATCTACAGGTGTTCAGTCGGTTATTTGACTTTATTGGAGATTTTACATGAAAAAGCTGAAAGAGGGCTGTACTGTGCTTGACAATTGCAAGACAGAGATCTGTGTGAAGAAGACAATACCTAATTAATGTTCTTGTGTCTAAGGAGTTCCTCATCTCAATTATTTGTAATTTTATCATCTCCAGTGACATACTAGATATTTCCATCTATAAAATTTTCTCCTGTATCAGCACCAAAGTAATCTCGTTTTTAAACTTTTCATTAGTGATTAAAAATTTCAATAAACCAGAGATTTTTTGTCTTCGTAAATATTTGTTTCATCAGCTTTAGATTCTATTTCAAGGCTCCAGTGACCCGGTAGTTAGAGGCACCAAGCTCATGAGCAATAATAGATCATGAATCCGGTGCTGGCTACGCCAAATAATGGTGTGTATTTAGAGGTGTGGGATAGGGGCTAATGGGGTCTGGTTCACGTTAAATATGTCGTGGCATCAATAATTTTTTGTTGGTGTTGATATGGGAATTGTAGAGAGAGATGTGTACGATAAGATTTCATCCTCATAATCTTATCGTTGTTCAAAATTAAGAGGCGCATTTAGCAATGACAAACACTTCATAGTAACTGAAATAGACAGGTGGAACCGTGATATCTAAATTAAAACTTTTTCTTTTTTTGGTAAAACCCTTAATTCCGATATTTCAAAACTATCTGAGCACATATTCCTTCTTCTTTTCCAGTAAAAGGATTGACGCTCATCAGACCAGGGTCGGATAAGTATCTATATAGTTGTATAGATTGCAAGGTATCTATATAGTTGTACACCTAGAGTAGATAGCAGTCCGGTGATGCTGATTGTCATTGGTGAAGTCCATGTGCATCCGACTGCAGTTACCTTACTATAGGTGTCTTTAAGGGGAAACATCATTAGCGTTCCGAATGGAAGAAATCCACCAGGCAACACAAAAGCCGGTAAGAGACTATCTATCACGACTATAGTTGGGTTTGATCACTTTTAAAATATAGAGACTGGACAATACTAGACTCAATCTCGAAAGCTTTTACATGTCATGCGAGTATTCTTCCTGCTGACCGTGAATTTAAGAGAATTTTGTGAGGTATTTAGAGAGGTAGTGAGTAATGGAGTCATCTTTGATTAGTGGTTAAAAATTAGTTGTAATAATATATAGAAAATTAGTTGTAATAATATATAGAAAGATTTTATTTCGGAAAATCATTATTGTGAACTACAATCTTGTTTTAGTTGTTCAGAAATTGATAAAACGTATCTTCGTGTCTTTGATTAAATGAAGTGTTGAATAGAGATAAATTTAGCAATAAGCGAAGAAACAATTTTACAATAGATTGTTGTGGTAATTCTGCATTAAACAGTTAAAATTAAGTACATTCTTTTATTCAATGCCAATATTATTAAAATATAGAATTTTAAGATTATTATTATTTTTTTTTATTTTTTTAATCAAAAAAGAAAAGTATAAGACTTCGGTAAAAAATGTAAAAAACATAATTAAAAAAATAATAACAATGATTGTGTGCCATACCTAATTTTTACAAAAGTAATATTTCTACTTCAACCCCATAACCTCAATCACGTGCGATGTCATTTACTGGTTAAATAGTGATTGATTTGTAACGCATATATTACCATCGATTGGTTACTTGAAATTACCAAGCGTAAACACTCCTAAAAAAAAAAAAAAATAGTAGGAAGATTATCGAAGAGTGATTCAGTTAGATTTAAGATAGATATTTTATAATTTTGAAATGTATGTCAGTGTTTATCTTTTATTTTTATTAAATTGTGAAGACTCCTTATCTCAAAAGCCTGATTCACTATTTGAAGGCTAGAAAATTTTACATTCTTCTACTTTAATCATTGTTTTAAAAAACTCATTCTTCTTTGGAATTAAAGGGGAGATTTGTTTTACGAAAGTTAGATGTTTTGTTAATAAGAATAGCAACCAACATATATCAAATGTGTTTAATCTGCATCTTCCATTTGGAACTTTAATGTTTAGAGACTAAATGCGTCCTCAATTTAATTTAAACTATCTAATCAGTTTCCGAACTAGACTGACAGACATTGAAGTTATTGTATAGGAGTTCGGTTTTTCTCTGTAAGAAGTAGAAACCGTAAGATTGGTAATATGTTTTTACTTCCTTTAATCTGTCATATAATAAATGATAATTAATATATGGTACCGGGATCTAAAGATCCATGTCTTTTCTTATGGTGATCCTCCGTTTTGAAAGTTCTGAATCTAAAAAAGTGTTTTTTATAAAATAATATTGTTGCGTGGATGGGTTCGAAATCTTTCGCAACTCCAAAACTTCCCGTTCTAATAGACTCAATACAGCTCTTTATACAACAATGGAGCACAAACAGCAGTTAAAAACTAGATACACAACTGATAAAACAGATGCAAAATAGTTCACTTTCAAACTACTCCGAATGCTCGCTGAGAGACAACCAACTCAACTCTCTATTGACCTTTTATAGGAAAGCTTCCTTCGCGAATCTTCTAGAGATAGGAGAATTGTCCAGATCGCAGTCGAAAGGCCCTATACACGTACATGGGGACCGAAAGTGTCGCCAAATGGTCGCCAAGTTTCGCGACATTTGGAGATTTCTCGCCAAATTTGGCGAACAAAATTAGTCGCCAAAACCGTCGTCAACTAGGCGAGATTGTCATTAACCATAATGTTAAATGGCCTTCTCCTTATAAAACTCGTCTTCCAGCATTATCACTGTAAAACTCGTTTTCAAGCATTAAGAGAAGCATTGCAGGAAAGTGAAGTAAAGGCAAACTCTTGCACTGCCTTATGCGAAATGTACATAAATTTTCCTTTTTACATAATTAATACTACGAAATATTTACAAATATACAGAAATTCGTAACAATATGTATGTCTGTATGTATGTGGACAGTTTATCTCCGGACAGAATATGCTACGCAGTCAAATTTGGTATACCTGTCACTCGTAACCATGAGACGCAATCTTAAGGTTATAGTTAAATATAGCGTATGTAAAGATGTAGTCTGCCGTGAAAAGAGGATTTTGATCCGAATAATTTTAGACATGTCTTTTCAGCTTTTTTTAACAACCACACACAGATATTTCTTTAACTATGCACTAAAAGCATTAAAATATAATAATACTAGCTGAATACCCGTGCTGCGCTACGAAATTTTACCATTAGCATTTTAGCGATCAAAAGACATTCATGTATTCTACACTTCAGACGTTTGCTCCCATTTCGATCCCGACAAATTGATTTATCAAAATAGGAACTTTCCTTTGTTGACATTTTAAACGAAATTTATAATTGTGAATAGTAAACTGGTATAGTTTATTGTGTTTATGTTTGCTCTTAGTTCTAAATTTCAAAGTAGTAGCTGTATTGGAATTAAGTTAATTAGACATTAAGTTAATCCTCGTATAGTTTCAATGTTGCGTCGTCTTTTCATCCCTTAAAAATTCGTTAATCGATATTGGAATGACTTATTTTTTTAACATTTGCAAAAAAATATCAGAAAAATGACTACATTGGAAGAGGAACATTCGGATATCCCTCGTTTGGAACATTTAACCCCTTCTCGACCCCTTAAAGTTGGTTAATCGAGAACAGAATAGCTTATTTTTTCTATGTTTAATCTTTTTTGACATTTGTACCAAATTTCCGAGTTGTGACCATATGGGAAGTGGTACATTCGAATATTCCTCGTTTGGAACGTTTAACCCCTTTTCCACCCCTTGATCCACCCGAGATCGGAATAGTTTACTTTTTCTGCGTTTGTCTTTATTGATATTCACACCAGTTTTCAGAATTGTGAAAATATGAGAAGTAGGACATTCGAATATATCGCTCGTTTGGAACGTTTAACCCCTTTTTGACCTCTTAAAGTGGGTTCATCGAGATCGGAATAGCTAACTTTTTCTATGTTTACCATTGTTGACATTTGTACCAATTTTTAGAGTTGTGACGAAAGGGGAAGTAGGACATTCGAATATCCCTCGTTTGGAACGTTTAACCCCTGTTCCACCCCTTAAAGTGGGTTAATCGAGATCGGAATAACTTACTTTTTCTTCGTTTGTCTTTATTGATATTCTCACCAATTTTTAGAGTTGTGACGAAATGAGAAGTAGGACATTCGAATATTCCTCGTTTGGAACTCTTAACCCCTTTTCGAGCCCTTAAAGTGGGTTAATCGAGATCGGAATAGCTTACTTTTTCTATGTTTACTATTGTTAATATTTGTACCAATATTTAGAGTTGTGACCAAATGGGAAGTAGGATATTCGAATGTCCCTCGTTTGGAACGTTTAACCCCTTTTCGACCCCTTATAGTGGGTTAATCGAGATCGGAATAGTTTACTTTTTCTATTTTTACCATTGTTGATATTTGTGCCGATTTTCAGAGTTGTGACTATGTGAGAAGTAGGATATTCGAATGTCCCTCGTTTGGAACGTTTAACCCCTTTTTGACCCCTTAAAGTGGGTTAATCGAGATCGGAATAGTTTACTTTTTCTATTTTTACCATTGTTGATATTTGTGCCGATTTTCAGAGTTGTGACTATGTGAGAAGTAGGATATTCGAATGTCCCCCGTTTGGAACGTTTAACCCCTTTTCGACCCCTTAAAGTGGGTTAATCGAGATCTGAATAGTTTACTTTTTCTATTTTTACCATTGTTGATATTTGTGCCGATTTTCAGAGTTGTGACTATGTGGGAAGTAGGATTTTCGAATGTCCCCCGTTTGGAACGTTTAACCCCTTTTCGACCCCTTAAAGTGGGTTAATCGAGATCGGAATAGTTTACTTTTTCTATTTTTACCATTGTTGATATTTGTGCCGATTTTCAGAGTTGTGACTACGTGAGAAGTGGGAGAATTAGTGATGAGTGAGTCAGTGAGTGAGGGCTTTGCCTTATATATATAAAGATAACCCATAAAAACAGTTTTTAAACAATCCCTTATATGCATTGGCAATTTTTATATTCATTAACACATGTGCGGAAAACTACGTTTAAAAATTTATTTATTAAAAATAAAGACTAATTTATGCTTACCCATCCAAATATTATTTATTTTTTCTCAATAAAGTTGTTTGTTTGTTTGTTTGTTTATTTATTTATTTATTAAAAAAAATTTGGCAACAGGAAAATGATTCAAAATGATCGGTTCAATGGGATTGGATGACGGCAAGTTGGTTTATTAGTATTCCATAAAAGAGACCTTTTAAGTGACAACAACAGTCCCAAAAATAGATAGAATGTATTATCATTAACATCGAACGTATCTGCCAAGTTTCAACTCGATTGGATGACGGCAATGAGGGTTAATTAAGAACAAATCAAAATATGCCCGTGCATCTAATCAGTCTTAATTTTGTTCAAAGTAAGCAAGATACATTTTTTAAAAATTGTAAAAATTAATAATATTTTGTTACATACTTGACAATATTTTTCTAAAATAACGTTATGTGTGAGTAGGCTATCTTTCAAATAAATATTGCCTCAATGTGTGTTTCTAATAAAACACTGAATAATTTTTCTAAAAGGGATTTAATCCATTCAACTATTCATGTTTTAATGCAGATAAGTAAAAAGTTTACTCATTTCTACATTTCCATGTATATTAGAATAAGTTACGAGATGTTCATGGTAAGAATCTGAATATTTACTCTTTCCTCTCTCTAAAATCAATTGTTCATAAAATGCTAGTGTTCATGTTTTTTTTTTTTTTTGGGGGGGGGGGGGGTTTGGTGAGTTTCCAATATTTTCGTAATCTATAATTTGATATTCTGAAATTTTCACTTTAAAATTGAAATTTGGATTATTATTATTATTATTATTATTATTTTTTTTTTTTTTTTTTTTTTTTAATAAACAACTTTCTTAATAATCAAAAATATTTACTATTGTGATAACATTTTACCTTTCAAGAAGTTAAACGCAAAACATTTACTTACCTAGTAAAGATTTAAAAAATTACTTTACCAATTACAATGGATATAACATGGAGTAATTCACTAATTGAATGGATATATTAATAACTGTACTGATTATACCATGAATTGGAAAGACACAATCCATTATATTGGAAAAATTCCAAAAATAAATAGTGCAATACTTTTTTGCTGTTCACATTTAATTTTGTATTTTTTAAATATCCTGTTCCTTGAAACCTGTTACATATTTCCTCAAATTTTAAACTAAGTGGAGTTTTTATATTGATATTTATTTTATTTTTCTCATGTACATATCAAGACTGGCATTTGTAAGACTAGCAAAATTATAAATTTCGGTCATTTTTCAAAAGAAAAAAAAAGAGTCATAAAATGGACCCATACTACTTATTAAAGAGTATACAAATTAGTATTACAAATTAAAGAAACTCTTCATATAATGATTTCATTAATAATACATAAAATGTTTTGATAAGCCAGGCCATAGTAAACTTCGAGCATTTTTTCAACAACTTCTCCACAACAAATAACTGTAAATTCATAAAAATCTACGGTTAAATTTAGTTTCGCTCTGAGTTTACCACTAACGTTTAGAGACGGGCCGTACGACTTAAGTTAGAGCTTTTCGTGAACCTCAGATTTATACTGAAACCGAGTACCCGGATAATATAACAATTTATATTTATGCATATATTTATTTATTATATATTCAATAATATGAAACTTTTCTAAAAATTGAGAAAAAAAATATTTAATATTTTTTTTTTTTTTTTCTTAATAAATTTACAATTGATGGTTGAAATTTTTTAAAAGAATTTCAAAATTATGATTTTCATTATTATGTAAATCATAATAATTAAAAGTTGGGAATCTTTTGTTACAACGTTACTTGAACTAACTTTTAATCAAGATATTTAAACCATACCCCCAGGTTTTAATCGATATCAATTGTGAAATGATAATTATAGAAATCGTTCACTTTTTATATGATAAAATCGATGTCCATCTCAGTATTTGTCGCAGATAATCTTAATAAATCATCTAAATGAGTGTCAGTTTTAGTTACTCTTGTATTTATTTTTTATAAAAACCATGTTGCTGAAAGTTTCTTCATGTAGTTACTTCAGATCACGTTGTGGAGAACACTGTTCTAGAAAGTAAACCCATACTATTTTCGACAAATTAAAATTATATAAAAAGAAAAACCATGCAATGAATTTGATTTTTATTCTTCTTTGCTGCCAGCATAACTGTGGAATCGGCAAATAAAACTGGATCTGTCCAAACAACGTAATTTTTTTATTTATTTTTTTAAGAATTCTCCATCATCCTCAAAAACTCATCTTTATTTGCCTCCAAAATATTTTCGATCAAAAGCAATCAAAACAAAATATTTCAATCCAACCCCTCCAAATAATTGCATTCAAAATGCAATACATATACAACATCGACATAAAAATATTTATTTTGTCCCCTCCAGTAAAAAAGTAGTTCTGATCTATTTCGCCATCTCCTCAGCTGTTAACTCAAAGGAATGTACATCTGAGTTAGAGAAAAATAAATGCATGTAAAATAAAATTCCCGCATTATCATCCTTAGAGAACAAAACATCCTATTCAAAACCATCTCGCGATACCTAAACAAAAACTTGTCAACAGCCCCCATCCTCCCCCTCTTCTCATCCCGAAAAATCCCAAATCTTCCTTCAAGGAAGAAAGACTAAAGGAAAATGAGCGCGAGATCCTGTGGACCCGAAATCTCTGCGAGAAAGGCCGTAGCCAGAGCCGCCGGACAATAAATTCGGTGGAAGGATTACTCTCCATCCTCTTTGGACGAGAAGAAGAAGAGAGGGGAGATGCTCAGAGGATGGGGAGCAAGAGAAAGATGTTGCGTCGCATCCTCTTCACCCCTTGGGATAAAGATCTCTCGGCATCGCCCCGCCGTTCTCTTGATTTTGGTCATACTTTGGGTGACGAGCTTTTTTCTTACAAAGAACTAAAAAAAGAGGAGGCAAATACGATGGGAATGAATAGAGATAGAAGGACGGAAGAGAGTTTTTTAGAGAAGGGTTCTTTTTTTTTTTTTTTTTTTTCGTATTGAGAGCACATAGGTATATGAGAGTATGACGCACTCTCCGGTTCGCCGTTGAGTAATCTTGGAGAGTTGGACTTTCGCTGAACTTCTCTTAAGCCTGCTAGAGGTCAAGGGGATTTTGAGATGAATATAATGTTTTTTTTTTTTTTTTTTTGTATTTCAAAGTAGAAAGAGGAGGGGAAATAGTGTCTTCAATCTCTTGTGTTTGATTTGGCCAGTGTGTGGAAGTTGGGGATTGTATACCGACTTAACATGAGAAATAGTGTTATGACTGGAATATGACCCGTGCAGTGTGTAAGTTGGGAGAAAGTGCTTTTTTTTTCTTTTTTTTATCGATAAATAAAGTCAAAGAATGTTTGAACTTTGAATAATATTACCTTATGGTGTGTTTTGCTGACATTGATCATGGAGTGCATAGCGATTTAAAATTTACTAGATGAGTAATAAAGGAAATCTTAAAAATTAAAAAATAACTATGATATTTTTTAAATTTGGCCTCGTTTTGAGGAATTAGGTTTCAGTTGATGAGAATTTTTATTTTGCGTCGATTGGAGGACAATATTCGGCTTTAAAACTATTGTAACTTTTGCTAATGATGTTTCAAAATTTATTGCCACAATTTTTGTTTCTATTGCTTAAAGAAAGAAATTCTTCCATAAAATACTGAATTGATTTTAATTGTTTTAAATAGATACTGAATACTAAACAAAATTACTGTGAAGTGTTGCTCATTAATTTTTTTCTTTTTTTTTTCTTTCAATGTTTCCTAAATTCAAGTTGAAACTAATGTATCAGTTCCGAGATAAAACATTTTCAAAGGCATTTCTTAAATAAAACTATTTTGTAATCATCCGTTACCATGTCCTGATAGTAATAAAGTACATAAATGTTAAGGTAGTTGTTCGAAACAGAATCCGTCAGCTAGTTTTTCCCCAAACACATTTTTAGATATGAAACAAATATACCTTATTGAAGATATTTTATTGAAATTTTTAGAATATTTGTCTTGATTTGGATCTCCAATAAATTCTTATTGGAGATCCAAATCAAAATAAATATTCTTAAAACATGAAACTTAAAAGAGCTTAGCTAAAGAGCTTAGTTAAATGATAATTACATAATAACATTATTACATGCCACAAGAAAGGAAGAATATGATCAACATCTTATCAAACTAATACATTACAAACATTAAAGCAATAAACTCTATGTAAGTAGTTAATTTTCGACTGTTTTGCTAAATGTTTTCAATATTCTTATTTTATTTCATTTATTAACTTATTTGTTATCTTAAATTTTAATATCAAGTAACACAAATGCGTAACATGAATTTTTTATTCTTATTTATGCTTTAAACTCGAATGGTTACTTTTTAACCAAACAAAATTAAGTTACATGAATTTTAAATTAATAATTATAAACGTGAGAGTATTTAGAAAATATATTTGTTTATGAAAATGGTACTTTTAAACTGCAATAAAATATATATTCAAAGCAATTTTGTAGATTACCAAGTGTTGTGGTAATAGTTTTTCTAGTGGTATGGAAAACTGAACTACACTGTTAAAAATTTTTTTTCGTCTTGCACCAAAAATTTGGTGTAAAATGGATCCAAATTTTTAACAGTGTAGTTTTGTGAATTGTAAAATGTGAGATGAGCAATTCCTTGCTAAACTATAATGTCAAAGCTGTATGATACGACATATTATCTACTTGGTAAAAAACAAGTTGAACATTTCAAATTTTTACCAATATATAAGTAAATTTGAATGACGATTGATACGAAAATATTCTGTATTTAAAATTAAAGAAAATCACTTTTTCTGACAGAAAATTTATTTTATCTTTTTCTCTTAAGAGTTTAGAAATGAAACCCAGTGATTTCGTTTAATGATTTTATTGCCTTACACCTTAAAGTCACCAGAAAACCATTTCCTCATAATGTAAGGGTTTGTATGAACACACTAAAATCTAGTTTAGTGATGGAATATACCTAAAAAATACAACCTTTTACCGGATGAGAATCACAGTCGCTGGTTTATCCAACCTCGTACTAACGATCATTGTGGGGGTAAAAAAATAATGCAGTTTTTTAACTAATGATGATGAACAACAGTAAGGAAAAGAAAAAAAGAACAAAACCCGCCTTCAAACTTTCTTTGTTTTTTCTTCAACCCAACCTCTTCCTTTAAGAAAGAAGTCTTCATAGCGGAGGCTGAATATCCACTTGGGGTTATTTCCTGATAACACACTACGGGTGAAATGGCGCGTACAGGAAGAAGTCTTAACCCTGACCGTGACCATTCGATCATACTCGTAAAAATGATGTGAAAATTGAGAACATTTTACGTGGGAGAAAAAGCGAAGGGGGAGGTCGAATTACTACAGTAGCGACTTCTGGATGGTAAAAAGTATGTATAAAAAAATAGAGCGAAGAAAAATAGGCGGTGATGTATTTGTGAAATGAGACAGAATGGTCCTATCAGCCGGTGTTTTTTTCATTGTCTTTCCCTCATCTTTCTCGGTCAGGGATTATTTTTGCTGCTTAGTTTTGGCATGGGCTGTATTATTATTAGAGGGTGAGGGTGCAAGAAAATTACCTGTCTTTGGTTGAGCGCGGTTGGGTATAGGGGCCCCGAGTCGACCAAAGTTCTTTTCGAAGTAAGTATTATTCTTTTGAAATCTACTACTTTTTGCTTCAAAGAAATAGTTTCAAATTTTATTTAGCTTTCGTAACAACTGCATTTGAGGTATTCGAATATTTTTCATCCTAGTTTTTTTTTTTAAATCAGTAGTTCATAACATACAATTTTTAAGCGACCGAATAGACAAACAAACGGGAAATGCCATTGGCCTTTTCGCGTTTTCTTAAACAGCATTGTGTACATGTGACTAAAATCCTAATATATGGTTCAAACATCCACACGCATAAATACACTGATATTTAAAATACAATGTACTATATATTTCCAACATTAACCACCAAAAGAGTAGTAAATAACAGAAATCAAATTTACTTCTTGTTTTTAATTATTAGAAATGTTTTAGTCATATTGTTTTCCGCATGTCAGTCAATTTTTTTAAAGTTTTTATCAGGAATTATACACAGCTGAATGCATGTCTCTTCTTATTCCCCTGTTATCCAATTCTCAAAAAATCTCGATCATTATCATTGTATAGAAAATTCTCATTTACAAATCTTGCGTCAATTGTCGATTTGCCAAGTGGGTTTTCCGAGATTTTTCTCATTCGAGAAGCAATGCCGGGGAGTTTTTCTTTGAAATAATTTCCTGAAAGCATTCAACTTTTCACACTAGACCTGAACTAACGATGCCCCAACGTAGTATAGCTCTCTTGTAGCGCTTGCATCAGAAAATGCAACCAACAAACCTTTGTAGAACTAATAGCATTAAATTGAATTAAATTCAACATTCAATGTTATATATTCAATAACATAACAATTATCTTCAATATCGGTTGAACATTTCGCACTATCGGTGCAAAAGTAACTTTACTGTTAATAAAGTTCAATAGCTGTTAGGTCCCTTTTGCATAGGCAGTGACATATGTAAACGGAGGCCGAGTTTATTTTAATAGTTTTTTATTCCGCCTCGCCCTCAAGATCAACCAATAATATCTTAACAATACCTTTTTATGCCTTTTACCAGAGTTTCCAAACGTAGTATGTTTAATACTACACTGTAGTTTTTCCTTCATCTATATTTCGACATAGTGCATTTCTTAGTACTTTTTTAAGTTCAGAAATTCTTAGTTTTTGAAGTACTATTGATATTTCAATAGGTAAAGTATTATTAAATATACTATGTCTAAAATGCCCTTGTGAAAAACTGCCTGCTTAAGAAATTGAAGTCCGAGGTCTGGTAACGCTGTAATCCGATGCACAGCATAACTCCAAATACCCACCATTATGTTCCAAATATCTATACCATTTCATCAACTAAATTGCCAAATGCGAAAAAAAGTATCCATATCCCCTTCCAAGTTGTCCTCTAGCTTCTCCAACAGGAGAGTTCTCCAGCCACGCATTCTTCTTTCGACTACTACCTCCGTTGTGGTGTCAACAGTTGGAGAAGTGGAGGATAAGATCTCATCCATCTGGTCCTGGCTGCCCGGATTGATTCGCGGACATTAAAGATCCGGAGACGTCGTTAGCATGATGAGAGGTCCCTTGCCAACCCCCCCTAATGAGAATGGATTCGTCTCTGGGGATGTGGGAGGGCCAAGTGCTTTCTGTTGTGTTGCCAGCCGCAAGAAACTTTCGAGCTTCCTCTTCACTTCTTTGGAACTGTCCCTGTTGGGAATTGGCAAAGGCGTCGTCTAAAAAAGTTCTTTATGCAGACAATTTTCAACTGGTGGGTTGTGTTGTCTATTTTTATATACTTTAAGATGGGAATGAGTGACATATACTGCATATTTTGTAGTTTTGATTCTAACCGTTTTGATTTGAGACATTAAATTTTTAAATAGAGAAACAATTATTTTGATCAGTCTATTTATTAATTCTACGGCTAACTGTAAATGTAACTAAGTTGCAACTATATATGCTGATACGCACATGCTAGGTTTCAAAAGTACAAAATATGAATTGAATAAGTAAATTTTACAGAAGTCATTTTGTAGTGTGCAATATATGACAAAGTTTTTTGGAGTTCTCAGAAAATTTCCAAAAAAAGAGAACGAAAACTCTTCAAAAGATTTGCAGTGAAAAATAAAAATCTTATTCCGTAACAGTTATTAAGAAATTATACATTTCTTTCAAATATTGAAACCTGCAAAAAAATCTTAGATTTCAGAACTGATTACAAATTTCAACAGCATTTCAAACACTATAGCTATGAAGTTATATTTAATAGCATAAATAAATATAAAACCCTGTTTACTCTTTAAAATTTTAAGGCTAGTTATAGTTATATATTAATGTATAATTACGAAATATTGGTAGAGTTATTACTAAAAATTGTGCTTAAAATTACTAAAAAAGAAAAGATATTTTAAAACTATCATCCCAAGTCATTATTACAAGAAACTGCTAAAGGAGGCGAAATTAAAACTTTCCTTTAGTTTCAACAAATATTTGACAAGAACTTTACGCTGAAAGACATAATGTTTCTCTGAACAAAAATAATTCTACTTAAAATAAAATAACTCTTTAAAATGAATGTATTTTTTTTTTCAATAATCAATTGCAAAAGTTCATTTCTACTTAACAGGTTATTGCAATATACTTAAAACTGTACATTTAAAATCATTCAAATCGCGGTTAACCGTTTTTTGAACAGCAAAGCACACAGTTCGAAAAGTTTCTGTTCTCCGTTCTCAAATAAATAAGAACCGCTTTTTCATCGTCAAATGAATCCTGTTCGAAGATTACCACTCCAACTTTATGCGGCCATTTTTTTTTTAGAGCTATGCAAATATGGCTTCTCTGTTTCAATATTTGTCGTGCACTAGAACCAACTTGACTGGCTTCATCCCTGAGCTCAAATGGCAGCTCACTTTCATGTGGGACTGTTTGGCGGTTGTCTAAGTCGACAAGATAAAAATTCACCGTGCAACCTCGTATCAAGATAAAGATGAATGATATGAAAAATAAGGATGCACAGATATCTTATTCTTTATTTCTTTCGTATGTAACAGGTCTTTCTACGCCTAAAAAATCATTTTTATAAAGAGTGTGGTCATAGTTACACTTATGTTGTGAAGAGCTGTGTCTTATAAATGAGTTTATCTTCATGCAAAGCGGTGTACATATTATACACTATGATGCAAATGTTTAGACAATGACGTCATTTTGCTTTAAAATTTAGAATTGTGATAGTAGAATTACAAAAGCCTATCAATCTATTCAAAAACTCTTAAAATACTATAATCAAAACAAAGTTGCTTGATTTGCTATAATAATAATTTTTTGGAGTATATGATCAAAGTATATGATTCGGAGACGAATTTTGGAAACAGGAACAATTGTTTATTGCAAAACGAAAAAACACCAGCTCTGAATCCAGATTATAAGTCACAGAGAATGTTAATGGTCCCAAAATCAAATGTCACATGGACCCAAATGGCAATCAGTGATATTTAGAGATGAAAAAAACTAAATCTGGTTACTCTAGATGGCTGGACATCGTACTGACATGACTTGCGGAAGTAACATCATAACCTCATAATCACCTTCAAGGAGGATCTTCATGGAAATTTCAGCAAGAGAGTACTTTGATCGTTACTGTAGACAATACAAATGCCTGATTTAATTATCAGAATTTAAAAGTCTTCGACTGGTTAGCCTATAGCCCAGATTATAACACAGTAGAGTCTTTGGGGCATCATGTGTCGTAAAGTTTACATCAATTTTAGATAATAATCTTCTATAAATGAATTCAAGAGATCCATCGAGGATATTGGGTACCAAATCGACCCCCAAACCATGCAAAATTTAGTTCCTTCGATGAAAACTCATACTTATGAACTAATCAACAAGAATGGATCTCCAATTAAGTTTTAAATCATGTTTATTTTAATTTTATTTTTATCTAAACTTTTGAGACAATGTTAATTCGTTTTGTTACCAATTACTAATTGCAATATACACAATTAACTTTTATAGTTATAAATATTGTAAAGTATGCATTGCATATTACACTAAACCTGTATTACGAAAATTGATTCAATTTATTTTGAAATCTGTGGGAATTTGTTCATTGTCTAAAATTTTGCATCGCAGTATATGAGGAGATTCTATGTTAAATTAGCCTATCTTCATTACACCTTTTCCAAGGATCTATATTCTATACTTTGTACATTAAGTTTAGTGTCTGTGGTTCTTGGCACTCGATTTTTTTTTTTTTTTTTTTTTTTTTCCCTCCACGTTTTTGGAACATTCTGATTTCAAACAAGTTGTCTAGAAAAAATTTCTGTCTGTGGTCAGCATAAATCTCGAACAAATTGACCTACGATGCTCGCTCAAATTTGGTGTGACGGTAGGTGGTGGCCATGGGACCATCCATTACGGTTTTCGTCAAAATCGCGCAAGCACGTAATGTAGCTGCCATTGAAAAACTATGTTTTTCAAATTTCTGTAAAAATACTTTAATGGCGTAAAAAATTTAAAAACGAATGCCTTCAACACAAAGTCCTCTTTGCTTGAACATAGCTCATTAACGACCATTTTTTATCCTCTTCCCAGTTTCACTTATAAGAATGGATAATATAAGAATTATCGAAAAGTATATCACCAAAATCACCATTTTGGCGAAGAGCGCTTTTTTTTTTTTTTTTTTTTCTTTTTTTTTTTTTACAAGGATTTAATATTTAAACGTTTTGAAATATTTTTTGTCAAAAAAGAACTCAAGAAAATTACTGTTTTCGTGAATTTTTTTCACCTTAAAATTTTAACAACCAATTCAATTCTCATTTGGTAATAAATATAAAGCGTTAAAATAGACTCACTAGACTCACATATAAAAGATTTACTGTAAAAGTTAAAAAGCTCAAAGTGCTTCAATTGTTGAGAAAAGATACATCTACTTAATAAAATCTCAATTCTGGGATATGGGGGGACTTAAAAATACATTTTTTGTTCATTATTTCAAAAGAAAATTGCTGTCCAAGGTTTTTAATACGTTTTATAAGTCCTTTCCAATAATTATCAGTTTGGATCTGCAAATGTTCGCTTTTATTAAATTTAAAATAATAAATTTATACAAAAACATGAGTCATAAAACATGATCTTTGTAATGGCAAAAAAATATATATATTTTATGGATATCTCCCACGCTATACCATAACATTAATATTCGTATAATTTAGGTTAGTAATTCATTTTTATCAAATTGTGATAGCGGTTTCTTCCTATTTGACGTTGACCCTTGGTGCCATTTCCAAAAATTGGTGACTAATTTAAAATAGCCATTCTACTGTAAAACCACGAATGAAAATATATTTGCAAATAATCAACAAAAATACGACACAATATAAAACTATTCAATAAAAACACGTGAAACACAAAAATGGTCTGCCAGTGCATGTTTGACATTTCATCGTTGTAGGAAAAAATTAGAATAAATTACGTCTAGACTTCGTATAAACAAACTTGAAACAGCATCGGAAAGAAAGAACAATGTAGAATTTTAAAAAGGCAAAAAAAAAAAAATCCAATTTTTGACTTTCCGGGTGCCCTCTCTCTTCTCCTATTTGAAAATAATAACACCTAAAAAAAATAAAAATCAGTTCAAATTTTCGCCAGCAGACCCACACATGGTATTTTAGACTTGTTAAGGCATGTAAAGGACATATACTAACTTTGTTATTAGAACAGTTGAGAAAGAAGTTTTAGACCAATAACACAATCAGTGCGGTTTTTATACCTGGCATATAATTGTGGCCCTTGAAATGTCATTTGAGAAAATTAACTATTTTTAAAGCATTCAAAATAAAATCGAAAACTATTCCATTTTATTTGAGTTGATTTGTTCATGGTTACAGTACTGTCTGTCTGGCTCCCCTCACGTTGTCGAGCATTGTCTGTTGCCGTGGAAACAAGACTAGTCCCATTTTTCACAGGGGAATCTGGGAGAAAGACATCTACTTTTAAAACGTTAGACGCCAATTTCTTGCATGTATCACAGCTATTCTAAATTGTCGAGTCCAAACTACTTGGGGATAACTATTCTCCTGTTAGAGAGTAATATGTTTACAAAGTGTTATAATGATCTGTTTATTTGTATATACAGGCTCCAAAACTGCTTTAAATAACAAAAGTTTAAAATGATTAAACTTTAAAACTCATTGATGAGTCGTGTAATTTTAAATTTAAATATTAATTCCTTTAAGATTTTTACAGGTTGGCGAGCATCAGCGAGTAGAGTTCACTGGTATGATGATAAGATTTAGTTTAATTATTATTTTTTTTATAATGAATTTTTGGTTTCCCATATACAATTAAAATGGAAGCGAGTTATTTTCTTGCAGAAGACTTAGAACACTTTCTTGTAAGATACTTTTGATCATTGACTCTCATAACTTATATTTCTCTTAGATATATTTTACATTATTTTCTAATTAAGAAAGTATACAAACGCAGTTCACAAAAAATTAGTTATTAAAAAAATAACACTTTCATTATAAGAGGGGTGTCGTTGACATTTTTTTGATTGATTCCTTTAAAGTTAATTTTTACATATTTAAGAATAGATCTAGTTTAAATTCAGTTTTGCGCAAAAAAAGCTCATTTGGTGATTGAAATTTGTAAACATTTAATTTTACAAAAAAAAAAAAAAAAAAAATCAAATTCTTTTTTTTTTTTTACTTTCAAACATTTTCTCTGGTTTATTTAAATATTATTAGACGTATATTATTCATTTGCAGGTATTGAATTTGTAATTTGTTAAGTATTACAAAAATATAAAAACCACGTATAAAATTATGAAATCATTAAAAAAATATATATATATTTCTTTATTAGTTTTTTTGGAATCGAATATTTTATAAATGAAATTGCTGAATTTAAAACCATAAAAACCACATGAATAGGTAAGAAAATCGTAAATAGCTTATATTTTTTACATTTTAATTTTTTTTTTTTTTTTTTTTTTTTTTATATTATTTAAAAATCTATCCTTGTTTTCATCAAATACATCTTTGGATAAGTATAAAAACATACCAAGTAATTTTATAAATATTTGTGAGAGTTTTAGCATTTTAAGCGAAGTGGTTATTATAATTTCAAAAGAAAGCAAAAGAAAAAGAATAATGTTAAAATTGAAGGAGGCGTTGCAGATACGAAAAGATATTTCTATCAAAAACATAATTTTAATCAAAAGTAGCTATCAAAACTGTAGGGCTGTAGAGCCTAGAAATAAGTAAGTAATTATCAAAACCGGTCAAAAACTTGTTAGAATGCAAAGAAAGTTTGAAGATTATTTTCCCAAGACCCTTTAAGAATCAAATGTTCTTCTCTTGGTAGCAATTGCGGTATTGTATCGCAAATACAGGATTAAATATAAATTGTGAACTTGAATAGTTTTTTAGTCGTACGACATACAAACTAAGTACAAACTGTAAACCATGAATTTTCGCCAAACAAAAAAAATAAGTTGTTTTTTTATTTTTTAATCCTTTATATTAACTACTATTTTATTAAAGGCAGACAAAATCTTTGGAGGAGTTATGCAAGTATGTATTGTTTAAACTTTTATAGGACGATCATTTTTTAACGGGATAGCACTTTCGAGGAGTAGAACAGAAATGCTCCAAGAGTAGGAATGCCATAAAGCAGGGGTCAAAGTGACAAAATAAGAATATATAGGATTTTTTCAAAAAAAATATAGGGCAATATAAAACATCAAATAAATGCACACAGTTGCTACTGAACTTCAAAATTAACTCGTTATACATTTATATACTCGTTATATTGAATTTAAGATAATAGAAAACACACCTTTAAAAAAAAGAAATCGCCTGATCCTGAATACGTGATCCGTTATTGCCTCAATATTCCATCCCTAAATCAAATTTTATTAATTACATTATTTGCAATCATGAATCTTTTGCTTCCAGCATTTTTAACTGTTCCAATTTCTTTAAGTATTTTCTTTTTATCCCTGTTTGAAGTCTTTTGTTGATTCAGATTTACTGTTCAGTGTCGCTGGATTGGCGGCGAAAAGTGGGAGATTTATCGCCGAATGTGGCGAACCTGGCACTTGGTTTTAAAGCAACCCTTGTGATCGTTTGGATTTGACAACACAAAGTATTGACGTAATTTTCAATTTTGGCGACTTTTATGAAAAAAATCGTGGCTAATATTCCGAATCCGGTACAAATTAAAAAATAGCAGCCCTGCCATTTTTTAAGAGCAAGATAACTAACTGCCTATGGTTGCAATAATTTGGAGTGGTTTGATGTAAACAATTCGTGGCGCAGAATCCGTACAGGATTCGGAATAAAAAAATCGCCATCCGACATATACAGTAAATCTTAACCCTTTTGTTTCCTTCATCAATTATTAACTGAGCACTCAAAATGTTCTTTAGTAGTCCTGCAAGTTAATCCCAAGTTGTTTTTATCCGTTTTTCCCGAAGCAGAGTTTTGTTGTTGCATCTCTCTCTGCATTATGGCCAATTAATTTATTCCAACTTATTACGTTGGAGGAGAAATCAGATCAGAAATTCAAGACCGATTGTTTTGAAACCACCGACTGTCTATTTCTGCCACTTATAAAGTGCTTAACACAGCCAAATATGTCTCGTAATTTTGAGCATCTAGAAGAATACGAGATCGAAATCTTCTAGTGTAAACCCCTCTCTCCGACCCCACCACACCAACGAGAGGACATTGAGGCCACGACAGATTTAATGTGCACCAGCCCCCATTAGCTACACACCGATATTTGGCGAACTGAGGACAGAACCCGCAACCCTCCGGTTACGAGCTCGATGCTCTACTGCCTAGGCTATCGGGAGCCAAGACCGATTGTTGTGGAAATGTTCGCATGTTTACAACTTCCGCCGGTCCAGTAGAGTTGAGTTGTAGGTTATGGAGCACGTGACGTCACAAGAGATAAAACGCCGCGCCGCCGTTACAAACATCGTTTTTGTCACGTCTTTTTCACCTACGATCACATCGCGCCAAAGAATCCGAAATATTAAAAAATGGCAACAAACGGCGCCGTTATTACGAATTCGAAGAAAATATAGATCGAATCAATGTAGAAATATAGGATATATAGGATAATTGTAAAATATAAGACGTTTTTACCGATTTTTAAAAAAATTATAGGTTTTATAGGACATATAAGACGTCTACGACCCCTGCATAAAGGAATCTTAGAGTACCATGTGTCTTTTTAAATATCTTATATTAACTTCAAATTTGTTTGTGGCGGGAAAAGTCATCGGAGATACGGTCAGGGCCTCAACGGCGTGGGAGACCGGACATCCATTCAGACCTCCCATTTCGATGGACCAAGAGATTCCGTTTGTAGAACTTTTTTCTCACCAACGGTCGAAGGGTATAATTCGCAAATACCCAAAATTTATTTGATTTCTTTTGAAGAATAGTTAGTGATAAACAAAACTACATCCAAATAGCCTCGAACATGAAAGGTATAACACTAAAAGTAGCTTGTTTGTGAGCAGCTTGTGAATCTTCTGTTATTATTCATAAAAAAAACCTAATAACTACTCTCATGCACAGCGATTGGGTACGGAATCCTTGGCATGCGTCTAAGTATTCGTACTTGTTTTATTTTCGACTGCAAAACAAAATAGGAAGGATGTCTTGATGATGGAGTTGTAATGGGGACAGGTTTATAGAAGCAATTTCGAAGCGACTTTGAAAACGTCTTCAGTTAGTTTTTGAAATGATGGAACAAGTGCATTGCACGAGTACATTAAGAGAATACGTTAAATGAGAAATATATGGAAGAAATTAAATTTTGTAAGATAAAAATTTTGTAGCATCGGCCTCTGTCCCTTTTTAATTACGTTTTTAAATACAGAAGTAACTAAATAGATAATCTTCCTGAGAAAACAAGCCATAAAAAGATGTTCCCAAGTACCACAGCATTATTCTCCAATGCCGGAAATAGGAGTTCTGGAAGATAGGCCAATTCAGGCCGAAACTCGTGAATAGAATATATCATTTTAAAAATTGTTGCATTAAAATTATTTTCTCCAAACTGTAAAAATCCAGTCAAATTTGATAAACTCACAACTTCTCTTCAATTGGAGCTAGTTAACTGAAAAAAGGTACGATAGTTTTAAAAAAAATCTTCAATTACATAAGAGACAAAAAAAAAAAAAAAAAAAAAAAAAAAAAAAACTTTCATAATTACCGAATTAGGAACAAAGAAATTTATGAGACACAGAGCGAAACGTTTGTAAAAATGTATTTTCTCACTTCTTAAATACAATCTTTTTCAATTTTTTTTTTTTTTTTTTTTTTTTACCGATTCAAAATACACTATATTCTAATGCGACGAATTTTTTACCGTATTACTCATGAAAAAACTCCCTTGGAATATCATATTTAATTGTTTCTTTTCTGTGACTTGCTGTACTACTACAAAGCGAGAAAACACGGAGATATTTTTTCCACCTGCCTTCTGCATTACGTCAAAATCCTTTACCATCTCGAAAAAAGATGTCTAAGAAAAAAAAAAGCATTTTTCTTTCGCAATCTTTTTTGTCAAGGAAGTAGGGGAAAATGTAAAGAAAAAGATTTATTATTTGCATTCATTTAGCTTTTGTTTTAAACGCGTGCACAGGGAAAATTTGAGTCAAGCGTTAATTAGAAATTGTTAATTACTATGTTTTAAACCCTTTGTTTTTACTTCGCCATCGGAGGGAATAAAAACTTCAATTAATTTGACTGTTTTAATCCCCGTTTCTTTTTAAGCCGAGAAAGAAACAGGTTGCTTTTTCAAATGGGAGTTTCTGTATGGAAATATCAACATTTTGCTAGTAAAAAAAAATAGATGGGCATCATTACAATTTATCGCTGAATCGCCTACACTTTAATGAAGTAAATTGAAATAATCAATTATTTGTTGTTATTAGTATCTATCTATAGGAACAAAGAAACATTTACTTTTGTTAAGCACATTTTTTTTTTTTTAGACAACGTAGTTATTCCGAATACAAGAAAAGAGTTTTAATAAAATGTTACAAGTGCCAGAGCCTCTATAGTAGGTGAGAAAGTATAACACATGTTTACAAAAAAAAAATTATATAACTCTAGGGTATCTATTAAACATACAATATCACATTTCTATTTTTCACAAATGTGTTTGTTTTTCTTTTAGAACTTTTAACTTGCTAAATAAAAGTGCTTCGCTACGAAATTTTACCATGTGCATTTTAGCAACCTAAGCTTGTGAAGTTTAGCAATTGTAATAGCTTGGTTTACGTTGTATTTGGAACCATATTTACCAGTTTTCGGAATCTGGACTCAATGGAAAATAGGTCGTGAGTTGGTTGTTTTCAGATTATCTGGCGCCGTCAGCAACATGAAGGCTATAATGCGCCGATGCATTTGTCATTTGACAAGCCAACATACATTTACAAACACACATGCCTTACATGGGACTCGAACCGGCAACCTCGCGGTCTAGAAGGTAGTATGCTAACCACTATACCGTTTGGTTGGCAAAAATAGGTTTTGGGATATTCTACATTTTTGGAACGTTTTACATTTTTTGTACTTTTAAGGGTGGTGATTCGAAAATAAGATAGCTTTGTTATACTATATTCACCTTCGTGATCATTTGTACCAATTTTCAGGGTCTTGCTTTTGTAAGAAATTCTATTATCAGAAAGTTTAACCGTGTTTCGACCTCTGAAACTGGTCCAGATAGGAATAGCTTACTTTTTTCTACCATTGACCTAGTTGATATTTTTACCATATTTCAGAATTATGGTTACATTAGAAGTACGACATTTGAATTTTCTTTGGTTGAAATATTCAACCCCTTAAAATTGATGAGTCGAAATAGAAAAACTTTTTCTAAGCTGGCCTTTATTGACATTTGTACCAAATTTCAGTTATCACTGCTTTGCATACGAGGCATTCGGATTTTCCACGTTTAACCCCTTTCCGACTCCTTAAAATTGGTTAATCAAAATCGGAATAATCTTACTTTTTCTATGCTTTCCTTTGTTGTCATTTGTCCAAATTTCATAGTTATTACAAAGTGAGACATTTGAATATTCCTCGTTTGACATGTTTGATTGCTTTTTGACTATTGATCACATATTTCCTCCCACTGCTGGTAATGTTGTTCACATGCAATTCACAATAGAATATCACTACAGTATTAGCAACAAATGGGGGGTAGCTGTGTCCACTTTTGAGAGGTTTTTATGCAATACCTACCAAAATATTAGATGAATTTAATACAACATTTAATATAATAACATAGATAGATTATTTTTAAACAAGTGGATTGAAATATATAAGTTGTTCGGCAAGGAAGGATTTTTTCAATTACACAATCTCACACCATGGAGAGGGAGGATTTAATTCTGCCGCGTATTTCCCTCCTCGGAACTTATATCAACCTTACTGTGGCATTTTTCATCCCTTTATTGCATTTAACACTTTCAGTTCCAAAATATGCAAAAGAAAGTAGCTGCTAAAACTAAGCTCCATAGATGCACGTAAAGATAGTCATTTTTGATTAAGAGTATTTTGCAGAATTGTATAATTGAAGCAAGAACTGCATAAGATCTATACAAAATTATGAGAAAAAGATGGAGAACTAAGAAAAACAACAGTGGCACTATCGGTCCTTCATTTTCATTTTTTATTGTGTAATAGCTCGTAAACATGACACAAGGATTGCAAAGAAACTTATTCAATAACATAGTATTCGAAAATAAACTTTTCTCATGTATAAACAAATTTAATACGCGACCCAAATGAGGTTCATACGAACTTTCGAAACCAATACAAAAAACCCAATTTTGGTGATTTTCGTGGCAATTATAAACACCGTTCAAATAAAATCCTTTACATCCCCAACAGCAAGAGAACTAATTGTTTACTCGACAGTAGGTGATAAAATTCGACAAGTAGATCAACTAAAACCTCCTCAAAACCAATTAAATAAAAAACCTCGAAAAAAAGACTTCTGTATACAAACCAGGAGGATTTTAGATCAGATCCCCCTCTCTTCTTTAGAACCCCCAATAGCCAGATGTTTTGTTAGGGATGTATAAGAAATACTTAATAAATTCAAAAATCATTCGTAAATCATTTCAAAAGAATAATTTATGATAAGTAAGGATACTGTATTGCACTGAAGTAAACGAAAGGTAAATGAACTTGGAAATAAATAACGAATTCCTAAATCTCACAGTATCAAAAAATCATTGTACAATTTTTGCTCTACTTAAATGTAAAACAATGAAAAAATATGAACAAATGGTTTCAATTTCCAAATATTGTTATAGTGTTTCAGTACAATATGGCTCTAGTATTTCAAGCACCATAAATATCTATCAAATTTGGCCTGAGAAATCGTGTTTATCTGTTAAAAAATTTGACTCTTTCTCTAATTGAATTTAAACACAAATTTTAGATTAATCTATATTCCAGAAAATAAAAAAAGAATCCTATATACTTAATATGGAGATCCAAAATGGGGTTTTGTATAAAAAACCTCATTTGCGCAACTTGAGTATCAACAGGGTTCCCACTCAAATCACAAAATGAAAATCAATGACTTTTAAGGACCTAATTAAGGTTTTTAAGGACCTTTGAAAATTTGTTTTCAGGCATTATGTCGATATATAAATTTTTAATAAAGTATATTCTACCAAAAGAGTTACAAATTGGTGGATGCATAATACAAATAAGTCGGAAAATTCCGATACGGTGCAGATAAGTGGCGGTCACGCAGAAATAGCAAGTCCGACTTGAAATTTTTATAAATTTTGCAGTTGGACAACATCTGCAAAAATTAAGGACTTTTAAGGACCTCTAAGCATTTTCAAGGACTTTTAAGCACCTCTAAGCATTTACAAGGCCTTGAAAACAAGTTCAAAAATATTAAGCACTTTTAATGACTTTCAATGACCGTGGGAACCCTGATCAAGTACAACTTGATATAATTTAATAGTGCATCTTGAAAACTAGCCAAAATCCTTAAAATATTTTGGCATATGTTGGTTACAGATCCAGACTTTTCAAGAGAATTAGTGACAATTCCCATATGGGATGAGAAAGTACTCTGCATAGACGTTTTTTTATAAAGAAACTAGCTGCGTGGCCCGTCGTTGACGGATAAACTCAGTTTTTGGTACTAAATAAAAGTAATATAAAAGTTTATCACCCCATTGTAAATTCATTCTTTGTTCGTTTAGTTCGGCATGTCTTAGCCGATCGGCTTCTAAATGAACGGCATGCCTCTCTGATGTTTCTCTACTCCTTACAGACTCCTGGCGTCGCCGTTGCGACGCTAATCTGTCCTCTGGGGAAATGTCCGGCTGCCGCGAAGTCGAAGCTTCTTGGTTGTCATTTTGTAATTCGTTCCTCTGTAAACGTTTTTGAAAAACTTTTTTGTCGATTTTGCTTAATGATGGGCGTTTTTTTTCTAGGCATTGTGAATGTAGAATATCATTTGCGATTTTCAAAACAAACCAAACGAAGATTGTCATTCAGTTGCCATTCAGGAAATACTAAATTGTGTCTGCTTAAAAACACCAAAAAAAATTATTTCGGAAATTTTAAAACTCAATTAAAATTAAAAATATATCGCCTATTTTACTCCTGGTCGTTTAATTAAGCGATATACCAAATTTCATCCTAATCCGTTAGGTAGTTTTTACGTGAAACGTTCCCCAAATCCGTGTGACAGAAAGTCAGTTTTATTTATATAGATACAAGAGCTTGATTGAAAACCTCTTACAAAGAAATTATCTGGTTACACCTCAGATGCAAATCCACAAAATCATCTTGCAAAAATCAATCACTATTGATTTTATACTTTTGTTGCTTTAAAATATGTATTTTTCAATTACATCCTATTGCTAATTTATTTTGGGAGGGATCATCTAAATTGAATGCAATTATCATAAAAATCCATTTATGCATTTGAATTGTTTCCAGCAAGGATAAAGTGGCACATTTTTAAATATATTTTTAGGAATGATCGTGAAATACAAAAAGACAAAACAGGCCATAATGACAGCTCTTTGAAAAATTTTAAAAAATGTGAAAGAACTATATTATTTCTTTGAGAACCTCTTTAATAAATTTTGAAGAACGTTTGAAATATTACAATGGAAAATTTAATCATTAAAGTACCAAATAATTTAAAATAGGAACTTGTAATAACATACCAAATGATAAACATGCAAATATCTTTCAATTCATCAATTACAAAATTAAAGGAGCAATTAATCAGTACATTGTCATATTTAACTCTATTAACAGTTATAAAGATACGCAAAATCAGTTTCAATTAACTTAGCATAAACTTCTAACAGTGGAAATTTGGTGGTAAAAACTACGACTACTGCCACATCTTGAAATATATGTATTTTTTTCCATTTAGGTTGAAATGAATCATAAGAATGTAAATTACTGTTTGAAGCACACCAACATAATTCAAGTCTGAAATAACTTTACACAAATATTAAATAGGTACCTCGATAACATATTCTTTCCAAAGTAAAATGTTACACATTTATCCGCCTATATATTGAAACCTGATGAAAAAAACTAGCTGTAGAAGTTGTGTGTGATTTTTTTGGCTGTTCGTACAACCGTACAAAATAGTAGATATCTGTAGAAGTTATCAACTATGAAGATGCAAAGTTAACTTTTTGAATCAACCTTAATTTTTCGATTGGCTATCCTTATGAAATTTTAATCTATAGTTATGTATTAAATTTTTTATCCATTGAATATTTTAAAACCCATTTCATACTTAACTTACCAGTGAATCCCATCATTTTCTCCACATTATTTTTAATTTTCTAAATGCAGGAGGATGCAAGTGCACTCCATCACACTTTCTTGGTGGCTTCCATGTGTATATTTCTAACAATAAATAAATGTGTTTCATTGCAACTATTGTTATATTATTATTTAAAATTTAAAGTTTTTATGTAATATTAACTTTTTTAATTCCCAGATGGATTTAAGAGCTTGGTAAAATTACTATATTTTATTACAAAATGTAAATACAAAAATTGAAATACAATTCTTTTTTTTTTCCTATCATAAACAACTTCAAGAATCATGAGTTTATTTCCAGATTCAAGAAAAAGAGGTAAAATATACATTTAATGCGAAACTACTTCTTGAAATGATCTGCAAACATTTCTTTTACTTCTTCAGAATCTTGCATAAAAGATGCAAGAAGTGCTTCCATCTAAGCAAAAAAATACATAAAAAAATATAATATAGCCATTAAAAAAGTACTTACATGTAATTGTTACTAAAGAAAAAGTCAAGAATGCTTCTAAATTTATATTTATTCAATGAGGTGTAGAATAAAATAAAAAGGTGAAGAAATGCTATGTTTGCCAACTTTTGGGTAGGGGTTTGGAAAAGTTGGTTGGCAATTTATACTTTTAGTATATTTGATGAAAAGATCATCAAAATCCTGAAGTCGCCTTCCCCATCATTCACTCAAATCACAGAATGAAAATCAATGATTTTTTTAGGACCTAAATAATGTTTTAAGGATCTTTGAAAACTTGTTTTCAGACATCAGGTCTATATATAAATTTTTAATAAAGTATATTCTACCAAAAGTTACAAGTTGGTGAATGAGTAACGCAAATATGTCACAAAATTTGGATACAGTGCGGATAAGTGGAGATCATGCGGGGATAGCAAATCTGAGTTGTATTTGTACAAATTTTGCAGTTGGGCAAGTATTTGCAAAAATTAAGGATTTTCAAGGACTTTTAAGCACCTGTAAGCATTTTCAAGTACTTTAAGGCGTTGAAAACAAGTTGAAAAATATTAATTACTTTAAATGACCATGGGAACCCTGTTCCCCTTAACTCCATTACGAATTACTGGTGGTGAGCAGTGTACAAGTTATATTAATGAAGATTTCATCGCAGAAAGATTAGAATTCTAGTGAGGGCAGGTTGGCATAGGTAATGGATTGTAATTTTGGTTTGGTGTTGCAACTGTTCTCAGGAGGTGCAGTGAGTTTTCTAAAAAAAATAGCTAAGAATTTTAGGAATATTTTAGGGATGATTCCAAAATTTTAAGAATAAATCCAAAAAATTTAGCGATATTTCTTTCAAAGATGACAGCAGCTCTTAACCCAAACATATTCTTTCCAAAGCTTGTTTAAATACAGGCAAAAACTGCCAATTTAAAAAAAATAAAAATAACGTCAAACAACTTTCAAACAAAACAGTTATATAATCAAACAATTATACTATTTTAATAAACATGCTAATTTAATTAAATCTACTTATTTAATTTTTAAGGGGACTGTTAAGTCAAAAATAAAAATTCTTCAATTTTTGGTCAAAATTCGTGAAATTGTTTGTGCAGTTCAATAGCAATTAGATAAAACACAAACCAAAATTTCAAAAATTTATATTGATTTTTTTCAAGAAATTAAATTTTTATTGAAAAATTTAGCGTTTTTTCCGTAATTTTAAAAACGCTCCTTGCAATTCAAATTTTTTGCAATCTGTCTCAATTTTTTTGTACAAGCTAATTGAATATATATTGACATAATTGTGCATGGGTTTTGAATTTGAATCATTGGTTAATTATTTAAAAGTAAAACTTTGGTACAACGGCAAAAAATGTCAACTTTTTAAATAGAAGCATTACGAAAATTGCTGTAAAACAATAAAAAAATACCAGATTCCAAAATCCATGCACAATTGTGTTCAAAATAGTATAGTAAACAATATCTCCAAGTTTAAAAAAAATACATCCACTTTTGAATCGCAAGGAACAAATCGAATACCCTAAAAATCTTAAAATACACATGAAGAGAAAAATGCAATTTAAGAAAATGAAAAACAGGCGATTTCCGATATGCGCGCTTACAAAAACTCAAATAATATTCTTAATTCTTCTCGGATCAGCAAAAGTAAGGTATCTACTGAAAGCTAGAATTTCAGGCTATTTTTTACACCTAAAATATAAAAATCGAAAATTTTGAAATTTTTGCCTTAACAGTCCCCTTAAGTAGCATCCAAAGTACTTCAAAAAAGAATACTGACTCAACTATAAAACTTTAGTAATTAAAATTTCAGAAAATATTTTCTCCTCTTGAGAAATATTGAATTTTAGAAAAAAAAATTGGTGTTTTTAATTTTTTTAGGAATTAGCAAAAAATGTAAGTACAATTTCAGGAATTTTAGGAAGAAACAAAAAATTTAACGAATATTAGGAATTTTAGGGCAAATGCAACCCCTGTATTCTAGACCTTTTTCAGATAAAAAGTTATTTTTGAAAGTTTGGGAGAAAACAGTTGCAAAACAAATTGTTGACAATGGGGGTTGTCAGGGTGACGAAGCTCACTTAAAACTGAATTTTTAACATTTGATAACTTGTTTTGATTTATTAATATACAACCCTACAATCGATAATTGTACAAATACGCAAAAGTTATCTTTTGTTTTACATTTTGCGATAAGTTTTTTTACATTTCAACAATAGATTGTACTCTATTTAGGATTAGAGTCGACTTTTTGCTATCAGTGTCTGTACTTCTCAGGGAAATGATTGTGTTCAGAAATTCTGATGGCAATAAGATGCCCAAAGATCAGATTGAAACTCTTCAATTCTTCCTTTCTAATGAGTTTGTGGCGGCGCGAGCTATTGGTATAACATTTCAACTCCATTGCCGTTAGATGATCTGACAAGGTCTCATGCGTTACGCAGCAACAGCAGAATAACTTTTCCTTGCAAGCAGTTTTGTTGATAGTTTTATTCCATGAAAATTTCTTAGCATGTTGTATCGTTGGAGTTTATTTACTTAATTAAACTCTAATAAATTTATGTTAAACTAAAGTGGAGTCAGATTATTAAACCAAGAATCACAACATTGCTAAAGTGGTGACTTTTATGGACACTGAACTGTCATGAGTAATCTTATTGCAAACACCAGATGGACTGGAAAGTTTCATGGATTCTGATTAAGAAGTGCAAGCACCAGTATGAAAGTAAAGTGGCCTGAATGGTATATTTTTGAAGATCATGGCAATTCGATCGTTTCGAATTTGGATGTTGCGAGTCAATACACCATCGCCGAAGAATTGATAAAGAAGTAAAACTACTATGTCGAGACAACAATTCCATGCAAGAATTATTCGTTTATGAGCTTGGAGCCAGCTGTAACAATCCTTTGAATAATCATAAAATCGTGTCTGAGTTGAAAGTATGTATATTTGTGTGTATATAAAGTATATACAAAAATTTTTCTTCCATATTGTAAACATACTATGTTGAGACAACAATTCTATGTAAGCAGTATATATGTTGGAGGTCGGCAAAAGCAGATATAGTACTCTGAAATAATACAAAAACGCACCAGGGGTCCCCCTTTACCCTGAGCTCCTTTAATGAATATTAACCATAGATTCTCTTTATATGGAGATGTTTCGTGATTTCACAAAAAATTCCTTTAAATTATATCAAAGTCAAGATTTATTGCATTTTTAAAACTGGATGTTTCATGAAAAAGCGCTTTGGGAGAGGGGGGGGGGTCCTCATACGTGGCTCCAACTACTTAGAAGTGAATTTTCACTTTGAGATGCTAATATACAACTTATATAAGCTGTTAGGTACAAAAAATTATCTGAAGTTCTTCAAACCCAGTCATAAATTCAACTACAAAACAGCAAGAAGACTTTTACAAAAGAAAGGAATTGTGATATCATCCCAAATATATTAATGATTTCTTTGAGGGTGAAAGAAATTGGAAAACAAAATGCAACACACCTGTTTGCTATATTCAGCATACTCCCTTTTAGTTACAGACTCTGCCTGTTTACAAAAATCGATAGTGTCTTTGATCTCCTCAGTTTTTTCCACAGATTTTTGCTCAACCTGAACTTTCTTTTCTTTCATAGCTTTCAAAACATTCTGCTCATTTTCAATTCTTCTACATGGGGAAAGGTTAATTATGTATAAATGTTAATAATAGCATATAAATTTTTAAAAAATATTGTTAACTAATTTAAAAAACAGGATAGATTCATGAAATTAAAAAAAAAAAAAAAAATGTATTTTAATAAGGAATTATATTTAATTTATTTAAAACCTATGCTTCAGCATTTAATGAATTGTATCTAATGAAATGACACACTGTCCCAAACTTAAACTGTGATAACAGTTTACAAGTGACTCCTACTTTTCTTGTGTAACATGACACATTACAAAGCAAGTATCTTATTCCAAATTTATTGCTCAATTAGTTTTTATTGACTAAAGGAAAATCTACACTCCTTCCAATAGAGGTAGTTCACTACAGAATCTGTAGACATTTTTTTTTTTTTTTTAACTTGACTAGCTAGAAAGTATTTTGTAAATTATTAAAAAATGTTTTAAAAAAAAGAAGAAAGGTTTTCGACAAAAAAGCCTTTTTATTTTAATTAAGAAATGCAAGAACAAAAATATCACTAGTTACACATGCATAAACCTTACATTTAATTTGTTACTAAAATAATAGTTTTTCACATAACTAATTGGTTTTTCCCAAGTTCTGTAATTCAATGATCAGCAATACTAATAGTTTTAATGGGACTTAAGTTCTAACTTTTGCTTCAGTCACAATGTACAAATAAAGGACTGTCATGTAAATTCACAATGTACAAATGAAGGACTGTCAGATTTCACTCCTAGCAAAAACCAGAAAATGCGAATTGTGATCAATGTCAAGGTTCTATGGATACCTTTTTATTACATCATGAAGAAGCTGGATTTTGCAGATTGTGTTGAAAAGACTTTGTACGTTCTGAGTTTAAGAGATGTTAGGTATCTTTTTGTGTTAAAGTCAATAGTTTTTTGTGTGTATTTGTCGTTTATAAATGTTTTCAACTAAAGTTCTCCTGAATACTTTATGACTTTGGAAACTTTATATCATTAATGAAAGTTAGCATGATTTAGACTAATTACTCAAGTTTTGGAAAATTTTATAATTAGATAGTTCAAATTATTGCTTAGCGGCTCAAATCTGATGGAAAATATTGTACCACACGTGTAAGAGTTTTTCACACATACACAGAACTGTCTTACTAATCAATTTACAAGTTATTTTATAGATGACACAAAGAGCAAAAGTATTATTTCATATGCCAACTAGGTGTGGTCCTTATTTTGCGACTTATAATTTTTTTTTTCCTCACCCCCAAACTTTTTTCTGCCATCTCGACTACGTAAAAAAGCTATATTGGCTCGAAGAAATGATAATTGAAGCCCTAAACAATTTAACACTGGGAAAGTAAGAAAATCATTGCCATTACAGGATGCCAAAAAAGTTTTCACTTTTGTATTCACACAAAAAAATATAAACAGATTGTTTATTTAAAATTCCCGGTACTTACACAGATTATTCCATTTTCTAAATTTGACAAAACCAAAACTGTCGCCAAAATACATCTTTAGCGGTAATTATTAATAACAGTGTGCTAAAGCTTCTTTATGACAAAAGTTTCGGTTTTACCCAAAATGGTACAAACCTTTTAAAAAGTATTATTTGTTGGTTTATTCTGAAATCATTTATAAAACAGTCACGAGTAGTGTATTCTATTTTTATGGAGTTTATTTTGAAATAACTATTAAGTGTGGCCAGTGCAAAAGATACCCCAAATTCAAAGAGGAACTGCATTCCAGATTGTTAAAAGTAGCTTCAAAATGATCGATTCCAAACTTTTGTTTTAAAAATAATTTGGCTCCTCTTTTATGCTTGTCAACCTGTATTGTAATCAGAATTGTCAAATTCAAAGACCTATTATGCCACAACGGGTACCCAGCAATGCGAGTCCATACAGCTAGTCTTTAATAATGTAAGAAATATTTGAAGAAAGAATAAGTTAATAATAATAAACTATATCATCAAAAATCAAATGCTTTGATATCAACAATACAAAACAAAAGAAAGACAGGGCAAAAAATAATGTAAACACAAGCTTATCAAAACTGCTAATTTCAGTTTTCATATTATGACATTTTTGTTCATCTATGAGACCGTACTCGTGTGATGTCACAAATTTGGAGCTCAGAAATGTTTTCATTGGCCGTGGTTTTTTACTGTGATTGTTGTTTCCGTCAAAATGTAAACAAAAACATAGATGAATTTTCGATAAGCTGAATAGCGATCAAGGCATTTATGACAACACAGTTACATGATTTTACTAAAAATGTTTAGAAATCCATGAAAATCACTGTATTTCAATGACTTATGGCTATTTTTATATACAAAATCATGACTTTTCATGACAAAATTTACCCAATGTCCAAATTCATGACGTTTCATGACATTTTTTTACTTTCCATACGCGGGGAAACCCTGTATATAATTGGCTGATAATATAAAAACGAATCATACTAAAATTAAAACACAGGATAAATTGAGAATTTCTCATTGCAATAAAAATTAATAATTGTATAAATACCAATACAGGGTATTTATGCAAGATAATGATTAAACTCTCTGAAAATAAATTCAACATACTGACTTACTTTGCAAGTGTATCACGCATTTCTTCCAAAGATTCCTTCTGTATCTTTGTATCCAGCGAGATTTTCGTCTCTTTTTCTAAATAAATGTGTTTCAAATTATTCTTCATATCAAGCTCAGAAAAATATTTCTTAAGTTGTTCTCCTTCAGTTTCGAGTTGTTGATTGCCTTCCAAAACATTCTTTGCTGTTGAGCTAGAAAAAAAAAAAAAATTCTCTGAAAATCGAATGTCTTGTATATCCTCAAAATATTGCATACTGTTACTCAATATGTAGTTTTAAAGGATATAAACTAACACTTGTAAGCAATTTATATAAACATTATTTACATATTTTTTTAAAGTGATACGAATATAGAATTATAAGATAAAGCTAGTAAATATAACCAAAAAAATAAAGTTTTTAATTTAAATCCTTTATATATATGCACTGCTAATCTTTATGAGCAGTTGCTACTAACTGAGCTCAAATCGAGTTTTCATACTTTTAACCACCACCGCACAAAACATCCATTTCAAACCATTTACTTAGATATTTTTTTTTTTTTTTTTGCCCCCAAAACTTGATTGAGCGTTATCATTCACAACAAGTTTACTTGCCAAGATTCAGCTCAATTGAAGGACGGTGAGTTGAATAGGTAAATTAGCACTTTGAAGATTTTTACTTCTTCAACCTTAATAAGGGAAGATTTCAGTCACTAAATATCTCTAAATTGAATGTGTTTGAATAAAGCTTTGACTTTGGATAATAGAACATGAGTATCTGATGTAAGGAAATAGAAGTGTGTAAAAGCAGTCTTTACGTGGCAGTTCTAAAACTTGATAGAATGCATTGTCATCGACAACAAATGTACCAGTCAAGTTTCAATGATTCAGCTTGATTAGAGAACGGAAAGTAGGTTTATTAGTAATCCGAAGCGCCAATAGAAACATGAGTAAAAGCACCCTTGTAGTGATAGTGACAGCCCCAAAAACTTGATAGAATGCCTTATCATCGGCAACGAATGTATGGGCCAAGTTTCAGCCCGATCGGATGACAGCAAGTGAGTTAATTATGCCTTTGAAGATTTGCGCTGCAGCCACACCGACACAGATACACAAGATCAAAGTTAAATTAAAGGATTTAAATCTGTTCACTGTCGTTTTTATTTTTTAAAACTTGTACTGTTAAGTTATAAGCAGTTGTGGGGAGGTTACTTTAACTCATTTATTTCAATTATATGCCTGATGCAAGTATTTGAATAGTTTAAAGGAAAGTAGTCCCTCTTATTTTATGATAAGATAAGCAAGAAATTTAAATTGGTTAGTGTTAATGACATTTACTTTAAAATTATTGGCATAATATTTAATTTTTTTAGAACCATTGAATTAAGTACTTACACATATTTTTAAAATATTGTAATAAAAATAAGATTGTTTGTTTGGATGAAGGCTATCTTAATATGAAAATGTTTTATTCACCAGTAAAGTGACTACAGATTGCTAGTTCACTTAGCATTGCATTGCTTTTTGTTCTAAAAAACTTGCGACTAACTTCAGAATTAAAACGAACTAGGACACTGTTTCCTAAAACAGTATGCATACCTTCAAGTACAAAATACAAAAATAAAAAACAAAAAGGTTTTTCCAAACAACACATTTATACAAGACCTTATTGCAACTTTCCAAATAATTTTTCCTTATGCTACAAATAAAAAAAATTAAGTTCTCATGGTTGGTTTAGAAAATATCTTGTACAGGAGTTCAAAAGAGATGGAGCACTGAAACGAAGTTCACTTTCAAGATAAACCCCAGTACTTATATCAACAATAGGGTGTTCTTAGTAAGCCTAGAGAAGAGTTTAAAGTAAGTTTGAAAACATAATATTTCATACTATTACAGACATGTTACAGCTTCCAAGCAAATAAAAAGCTGAACTTCACTTTAAAAAGTATAATATGATAAATCAAAGTGAAGCAAATTCTACTTTGCAATATAATGTTTAAGCGTATGCAGCTTTCATGCGGGCGGCGGGCCTTGATCGCAAGGCAGACACTTTGCCTTTGTGCAAAAGAGTACTCCAGTGCACGGAAGCTTTATCTGTTATTTGAGGTCGACACAACATAATAAGTTACAATGATATAGAAATAAGTAAAAAATATATATATATTTAACTTACTTTATCTCGTCTGTGGAAGATTTAATTTCTTGCAAAGCATTAAAAAACTTTGTATTATGCTCATGAATACTTATTAGAGTATCCTGTCTTTTCTTCTTTTCCTTCAAGTCGAGCTCTTTTTCTCGAATTTTAATTTCCTCGTTCTTAATTGAATCCTTTATCCGAAGTAGATCTGTGTTTAAGCGATCAGGTGAAGGTAAAATAAGTTGTTCAATTTCGCTTATTTTTTCTTTAGTAGAAACGATGTCCACATCTAATAAAGTCTGTAATAGTGAAAAACAATGCTTCATAAATTTTAATATGGTGAACAAACATTGAAAAAAGGATTGGTACTTTCCTTTTTTTTTATAAAATATTTTTCAAGCACATTTGTTATCTATCACTCTTGTTATCTTCACTAAAACAAAACCATTAAAAACTGCTTAGCATAATACATGGTTTAACATAATAATAATTCAATTGTGCCAGAAGTTTGTAACTCTATTTCTGTAAATAGGCATTGGACATGCTTCACATCACAATGCTTCTTCAAATTAGACACATGCAGGTTATAAGTCTAAACATACAAAATGCAATTAACTTTGAAGCAGTCTCAAGTATTAATAAACAATTGTTTTATATATATATATTGAATTTTTACAGGAACTTTGTCTAGTTAAATTTAATGCAAGTATTAGAATGATATTCATTTTATTCAGGGTGGAAATTGTTCATTTCTCCCATGCTTAGGAGAAGGGGGGGGGGGAGAGAGAGATTTGCAGGATTTGGTTGCAACAAATTGTTTTGTTGTTCTCAATTTTTTAAATAAATTTTTATTTGTTAAATTAGTTTAGCAATCAAAGAAATTTAAACAATTTAATATCGATCACCCAAAGAACTTCATACTTAAAGGGTAGAGTGTAGGAGTGTGGAAAAGGCTTTTTGATTTTTTTGTTGGCTACAAATGTGACAAAAATGGGAATAAAAACAAAGATGATTTGCTTCCTTTAATAAATATTATTGTATGGTATAACATTGTTCCTTCTCAGGTTTATAGAACTTGTTACATACTACAATAACAACTCCGGTAAAATATTAATTGATCATTGAAAAATATTAAGTATTCAAAACTAAATACATTATGTCTCCTTTTCAGCAGTAAAATTTGGTAATGGCACATTATTATTTAAATTATCATATTGCAGATAAAAAAAATTTAAAAGTTTCAGTTAAATTATAAAAGTATGGCCCTGAAAAAATATTGAATTTAAGCATATGTTCAGGTCTAATACTTCTTTTAGGCAAATGTCCAGAAGACAAAAAAGGTACAACTTAAATTTTATACATGTGTACGTCTAACAAATTTTATTTTGTAAAATTAAAATGACACTTTCATTTGTAAATATTTTATTGGGATGATATATTGATATATTTACTTGAAAGATGCATGTAGTTCTTTAACTTACATTGTTTGACTTGAGAATATTTAAAAAAAAAAAAAAAAAGCATCTTGATTCAGTAAAAATTGCACATAAACTTATTAATTCATCTTAAACAATTGTTGAGTAAATCCAAAGGACCTAACAAGCACCAATGAGAATTTGTGGGATTTCCAATCTCTGACATGCCAAATTCCTATGTTGGACCTTGCTCCAGGAAAATATACAAAAATAATAATAAATTTGAAATTACTTGCTGGAAACAAAATTCAATGAAATGACTGGAAACAAAATGCCTATCAAGTTTCTGAAGTTTTGCATCTAAAATGTCTTGATAAATTAAGAATGAGCATTCTAACTCAGTGAGTGTAAAACAATGTTTCTAGGGGCTTCTATGCACTCAAATGAATTACGAGCAAGAATTTTTCAAATTTAAAAGGAAAATTAACTGTAGACAACTATACATCTAAAAAGTAGCTTTAAAAAATTAGAAAATTATATTTCCAATCAAAATACTTTTCAGTACTTATTAAATTTTAATACAATAAATATGTTAGCATTGACAGACCCCCTATATAGAAATAATTTTGTAAAAAATACTGAGATTTCCTAAACCTAAATCACAACCCATTAAAGTTGGCAAATAAGGATTAACAATTGTAATATAGATTTAACTTTACAAAGTTGTTTACAATCTAAACATCATTTCACTTACATTCTCTGAGAGCAAATCTTTTTCTTTTTTCTTCAATACTGACTCATAATCATCTTTCACTATTTTCTAAGGAGAAATATTTGAAAACACAATATAAACAAAAATATTTCAAAAACAATACATTATTATAAATCAATAACAATAATTTATGAGCAAGAAAAATAAACTATACATTCAGATATCCTGCTTTCTACATTCTTAAAACTTGAAACTTTGTTGTATATTTCAGTTGATTACCCTTGCTTTATACAAATTTATTTTAAACTTATTCAAAACACATCAGATTCCCATAAACACGTACCTATAAGTACTTACAAAGTGAATAGACTCAATACAATATTAAACTAGGAGTGTGGAACATCGTACAATTTCCAATTACACTATATTACTGATATGTGGATTTGTATCATTTACCGTTTTTATATTTCGATCATTCGTTTAGAAAAATGGCCAGTTTGGCGATATTTTTTGTGAAATTTGTAATATGGGACTTTAAAAAAAAAACTCCGTCAAAATGGAAATTTTGGCGATAATACTTTTTGATAATTCTTACATTATCCTCTCTTATTAGTGAAACTGAGAAGAGAAGAAAAAACGATTGTTCATAAACTATGTTCAAGAAAAGAGAACTCTGTATTAAAGGCATTCATTTTTCCACTTTTTACGCCATTGAAGAATTTTTAAGGGAATTTCGGAGGTGGGGATGTTTAGAACACCTTAAGAGGCATTAGCACAGCGATTTTTAGCAAAATTGTTAGAGCTGATTTTTAGCAATCATTGAAAAACATGATTTTTTCAATGGCAGCTACCTTATGCGTATGCACGATTTTGACGAAAACCTTAATGGTTGGTCCTTGGACCTCCACCAACCTGCTCACCAAATTTGAACAACGTTGGTCAATTGTTAAGGAGTTATGCTGACCACGTGCACACAGAAACACACACACAGGCAGACATTTTTTCTAGATCACTTTTTTGAGATCAGGATGTTTCAAAACGTGAAGAAATGCAAAAAAAAAAAAAAAAATTAAAAAAAAAAATTTACCGAATCTTATATTTTCATTTCCTTATGTATTACATATGGGTAATTGAAAGTAAAAAAAATCTTAAGTATTTGAAATATCATGGTATTTCCTATTTTAAAACATAAAAAATTACATATGTTCATGGATTGTTGGGGCACAAGATATCTTATTGCTCTACAAACCAAACAGAAGATACTTTGCTAGATATGATGCAAATATCCCTACATAAATGATTAAGTGAACACCTTTTAGAAAATTGAAATTAGGCCATTCATTCCATATCAAGTCAACAAAAAAATTGGTATTTTCAACCATAGGAAAAAAATCCATAGTGTGTCTGAATTACATTTGGTTATTAAACGTATGCAAAAAATTTGGTTTTTAAATGTATACAAAAAATTTGGTTGTTAAATGTATGCAAAAAATTTACTTTTTAGGCATGGTTTGACATTTCTTGTATTAAAAAATTAGCCACAATTTTTCATTAGTTACAGAACCAACATTTGACGTGGTTGAAAAGTGCTTTATTCCAGCTTTCATTTGATGTATAGTTTTGAATCATTACAAAAATTATAAGATACATTCTAATATTTAGCCCTTTTTTTCTTTTTTTTTCTCTAAGGAAATGGGTAAAGTTTTGGCCACAACCAGAAAAAAATAACAAAATTTAGGTGACTTTGGTGATTTTCAAAGTAGTATTTTGCCATGTTACCTTGTTAAATTATAATTATTCCTATTCTTTTCATCTACTCACAGAGACCAACAAAATAGCAAAAAATCAGGGTTCTAGCTATAGTAGAAAGTGGAAGTATGAGTAATTAAAAACAGGTCTAAGCTAGGTCTACATATAATCTACTTGTAAGTTCTGCTACTTTGACGTTTGACAAAGGAACACAGTCATGCTCTAATATAATATTGTTCATAAAGAAGGAAATGTTGTTAAACTAAGCTCAAACTTCAAATCAGCATGTCTCACTGTGTATTTTTTTTTTTTTTTTTTTTTTTTTCAACTTCTTAAAAATACAAAATTAAACAAAATATTCATTTTAAGAAAATGTCCCTTGTGTAATCACAAAGCAAGATTTTTGAGTACAAAATTTTTCAATTTCATTGTTATAAAATTCCAGATTTATATAAGTCAAAAAAGTGTTAAATTATGTAATTTTTTGAAAAAAGGAAAACTAAATAAATATTAAGTATTGCTGAAAAAGTATGCATGAGTGTAACATGCATCACAACAAATTTTTAAATGTGAAACATAAATATACAAAAAGATTTTGGTACTATTAAATTTAAATAGTGGGGGGGGGGGGAAGTGTGCATTCTTTAACTGCTATATTGCTGTCTTACCTGCATACAGGTTTTACTATCAACCAAATTTCTAAATCCTTTGTAAATTTAAAAAAACAATGATCAAGTGCATATTTCCATATTTTTTACTTACCATCACCCATATATTAACATAGGATAATAAAAGTATTGTTTTTGGTCCAAAAAAAAAATCATTTTTTTTTATACTAAAAACAATACTTGCAGTAATTTTTTTTTTTTTTTGCACTTTTCCGCGTTTTGCAACATCCTAACTTCAAAAAAGTGGTATAGGAAAACTGTCTGTGTGTGTCCGTGGTCAGCATAACTTCTGAACGAAATGACCTATGATGTTGGTGCATGGATAAGTGGTAGCCATGGAACCTGTTAAGGTTTTCGTCGAAATTGTGCAAGTACATAAGGTAGCTGCCATTGAAAAACCATGTTTTTCAGCAATTGCTAAAAAATGTATACAATGATTTTGATTAAAACTGCAATGCTATTGCCTCTTAAGGTGTTCTATACAACACGTCATGAAATTCCAGTAAAAATGCAATAAATGTATAAAAATGTCTTTAACACAGAGTTCTCTTTTAGTGTTTAATGCCCATCAATGACCAAGGACTGTTTCTCTTCTGTTTCACGTACAAGAAAAGATAATGCAAGAATTATTGAAAAGTATAACGCCAAATTCACCAATTTTTTTTTTTTTTTTTTTGCCCATCTAAAAATTATTGCTAAAAATATTGCAAAACTGGCCTTTTTTAATTAAAGGAATGAAGTATGAAAATGGTAAATAACATCATTCCATGTCAAATTTGAATGCATTATAGAGTAATTGGAAGTTGTGCAATGTTCCACACCCTTAGTTCTTCAAGTGTTTTTGAAGAAAGATTTTCATTTTTGATAAATTAGCTTGTACATTTCTCATTAATGCTAATAATAATTTATTATGTAATATGGTTAACAAAATCATCTGTTGGAAATCGGAAGAATCATCTACTTCAATGACGAAAATAATCCTCCAGCTCAAGCTAACAAATATGTTTCAGTCGACTATTCATTACTACTAAGAAAAGCAGGGGGGTGCAAAAATGACAGATATTACGAAAAGGTCTTCGAGTTGAAATATGCAATATTACAACATGCCCAATTCTTGCTTATAATTAATGTTTAAATAGCCATTAAAATTAAACTGTAATTTAAAACTTAATAAATTGTTTTTTAAAATATTGTTCAATCCTTTGTAATTTAGTTAGTGGTCCTGACATTCCAATTTGTTACAGAGTAGAAAATAGAGCACAAAATGCTCCTAGTGTTTGCTACAGAATAGCCCAATAGATTTAGTTAATGGATTATTTTAAAAAGTTAAGCAACGTGTGCCAGTTTTTTTTTTTTTTTTTGCTTGTGTATTTAAAAGTTAATAGCCTTTTTATGAATTAGAAAACTAAGGATCAATGCAAGATTAATTAAGTTAGCAATATACACACCAAAGCAATTGAAAACTATTGGTCAAAATCAGCTTATTAAAATCATTTCCTATCTAACAAAAAGTACTGAGCACTAGAAGATCCATTAAATTATCTTTACACATGAATGTGAACATTTAAAAAATAATGTACTTGCCCACTGTTTTTCTAATTCTTTAGCCTTCTCAATTTTTGAAGACACACAACTTTCAAGCTATAAAAAAAAATATGGAATGCATGTTAAGTTTAAGGATAATAAATGAATGAAAACTGGTAGAAAAGAAATATTGGATAATAAGACATTTCATCATTACAAAAAACTAGTTCATTTAAATAATTTATATATATATAAACTGTTAATTACATTTTACACAAACATGCTAATGATGTACAAGATTATCTTACTTCCTCTTTGCTTAGTTCCAGATTATCGAAGAAAGATTGACATTCCTCCTTATTCATTTCAAGTGCTGTGATTTCACTCATCAAATCATCAGCTTGCTTTTTTTCTTCCAGCTAAAATTTAATTTGTTTTTCAACATTAAAAGACAATACATACTCATTGAACGATTAAAAACACTTCAGATTCAAATGATTTTTACAATAGAGTACGAACAGAATTGTAAACAAAAGTCACTGTCACTAAAAAACTGGTTCTACATATTATGATACATCCGCTGTCAAAACTTAAATATTTTATACAAGAATATACAAAATGAATGGTAATTTCACAAATACTTATAAGTTTGCTTAAGAAGAAAGAAGAAGTTAAAGTTAGAAGTTAAAAGTTAAGCTAATAAGGGACAAAGACATTTAGTAACAGAAATCATGCACATTTGATAACATGTGGCATAATACAGGTCACTAATTCACCTCAGTACAACAAAATGAGTTACAAATATTCAAACTTCAATCAATCATAGGAAAAAAAAAATTTAAATAGTTACTGTAAATGAACTTTCCCTCTCAAAATGTTCAGATCTTTCCAAAGACCTTCAAGCTGAATTTTTTAATGAATTATTAATCTTCAAACTAATTCCCTTAAAAATTGCAAATTAATTTTACAAAAGTTTTTGTATTATGTATATAGCCCTGTACATGTATGTGTAACATTTGTAGTGGATTAACTACCAGCAACAAATTGTGTAACTGGTAATTTGGGTTTTATCTTTTCAAAATAATATAAAAGCTTTCAAGACCTTATCAGAGCTTTCAAAAGATTTACTGCACTACTTAAAATTGTATATACATATATTTGTTTTAAAAAAAAATTGAAGTCCAAAAAAATATCAATGCTTCAGATGGATTTCTGATGATTAAAGAAAATCATTGATAGTGAAACAGACAAACTACACACTTAAGGTACTTGACTACCTTATAAATTTGAAAAAAAAAAAAAAAAAAAAAAATCGATTTTTTTTTTTTTTTTTTTTTTTTTTTTTTTGTGTTTTTTTAATCCTTTCCAGGGTTTTACAGTCCAGGGATAGCAGATTAACAAATTGAAAGTGAAAAAAAAAATGAAGTTTTCCTCGAAACTACTTTTTTTCAAATTGCGGACACTTAATCTCCGAAACTACTCAGTCGATTTCAATGATTTTGGTCTTGTTTATTTCGTTCAGATGTTTTGTACGCTAATTTACTACATTTTGCCAAAAAAATTTAATTATAAATTTTTTTTTAGCAAAGAATAGTGAAAAACAGGGGTGTTTTCTTAACCATTTTTTCAAACATCTACCATTGTTTTTTTTCCCGCAATTTGTGGTAAATTGTCACATAAGGAACCTTTCTTTAGAAAATTCCGTTGATATTTTTTGTTTTCGATTTAGCAATCCTGAGATTAACTGTCCGCTGTGAGACACCATTTATTTTAGGCCTCGACTTTAGCGCCTCCTGGATAGTTGTTAGTAAATGAAATTGGAAAAAATTCAAGTATTTTTGTATTCTATAAGCTTCAAGTAAAAGCTTTAAAAAAAAATCATAGTAATATCTTATACAGGACCTGAAAAAAAAATTATTGAAAATATTGCATTTTCAGCTTTCAAAGTGCTCAAGTACCTTAAACACTTTTTAATTGTGTAGTTCATTCAAACAGAAATGTAATATACTAGAAAACAACCAGGAAGCCCTGAACAGAAAAATGCTAAGCTATAACACATCGAACTGTGAGTGTGAGTTCAAAAGGGAAAAAAAGCACAAAAATAAACCAGGTATCACACAGAAGCTGATAGACTGCCAAAAAACAAAGATATTTTGAGCAACATGTCAAAATTCAAACAGAGTCTGATAGTATGTCTTTCAAATGAGGACAAGATAAGTTGCACTTAAGGCATAAACTGTCAAACAGTCATATACACATAGCATTCATTAATATTTATATTTCTGCTGATTACATATTGCACATTAATAACATATTTTACAGACAAACTTCATCAAGTTGAAAGATTTAATATCAAAATTTAATAAAACAGCTTTTTTTAATGCAGTTGCAGAAACAAAAAGGCAACAGAGTTCAGCATAATTGTTTAAATCCTAATTTCATGACCTTAAACTAGTATTGCCTAGAATATTCATAACTTGCTTTTTGCACATCACTCCAATCCCAATACACCACAGAGGGACCATTAAGTGTGTCTCAGAGTTTGCTAAACTGCACGAAACCCGCATGAACATACGTTGAAAATTAATTTCCCCTTCATAGAATTAACCTCATGTGTGAATTCACTCCTCGGCACATCAAGGTTAAACTTTTAAAAACAATCCACAATTTTATAAAATCTAAAATCACCCTAGCCGTTTTTCGAAGGTAGGCGCTCCTTCCCTACCCTTTTTCTTAGAAAATAGCTTCTTTTTCTGAAAAAATGCAAAAATTTTGTTTATTTTCCAACGGAATATAATATGTGGATCACCCCCTCCGAAATTGCCTGTCACGCATGCGCATTCATGATCAAAGATGCCTTGCACAGACCAGTGACTGACTGAAGTCAACAAATGGCTGCTGATACCATGTGCAGCATTTGTAGATGGATTGTAGGAGGCCGTCCCACAATTTCCAAGTGCTAGATAGTAAGAATGGCCTTTTTGTACCTTCATTGATTAAGTGTAGTTTGCCGGCTTTTTACCATGCTTTCTTAGATAAAATAGAGAAATATGTCAACAGGGCTGCTACTCATTATAAGCTTTGAAAATAGTTGCTTAGTCGGCAATGACCTTCCTCTTGTTTTAAAGTTTTTAAGTTATCATCAAGATTGAAATAAAACTTGATTTACATAAAACACAAAAACCCAGAGACACTCTTCTTTCGATTCAAAATAGTGTCTACTACATTGCATACCATACAGTAAAAGACATGTGTATTAACAATACTTTATATGGTAAAACGTTCAAAAGGATATAACATCTGTGTGTGTGTGGGCACTTTTTCCTGCCTCGTTTTTAAAACCAAAAAAAAGTGGTTTTTTGTTTGGAAAATATCTAAATTTTCCTTTCTATCATTTCATAGACAAACGAAAGGGAAGAATACAGAGAGAAAGAGGAAAGGGGGGAGCTGTCATATTTACATAGTACGATGGAAATTGGCAACTCAACCTTATCCCCAGACAGCACCTAAGCAAAAAAAGCTAAAATTCACGCAAAAACAACAATAAAAATCGATCGGAAAAAGAAAAAAAAAAAAATTTAATTTCTAAAATCAAATAACTTTTTGGAAAAAAAAAGTTTCATGTTTAAAAAATTATACTATATATTGACAATGATAGGCGAATTTATTAAAGCCAGTCTTTAAATTTTTAGCAACATTCAAAGTAATTAAATAAATTGCTTCAAAATTCAAATTATTATTTAAAAATTTAGCTACAACATTGAAATTCTAATTATTCTGCATCGAATGACCTACACAGCGAAATCGTTCATCAAGGCAATTTTTTTACTCAAAATCATGACTTTCAGAGACATTTCCTCACTTTCCATATACGTGGAAACCCTATAAGTAACTTCCACTTGGGGGCATTACTTACATTTAGTGATATGTGGATGCAAAATGACAAACACAACGCCCCTTATATGCTTTGATTTCTCCAATTTCTTTATTATTACAAATGCAACTACTTTGACAAAGTTAAAAGACTTTTTTAACAAGAGAAGAAAGGTGACTTAGAATGACATTAGTAAGCCATTCAACCTGTGCAAAAGTAGATTAAATAGTAATTTCAGGAAATTCTCTGATATTTCCCTGATTTTTCCAAAAAAGTGAAATTCCCTGACATTTCTCTGAATTCCTGGTTCTGTAGCCACCCTGATTATGCCATCTACACTTCTAACCAGGAATCTTTTTTTTTTTAGAGCTAGTAAGACTGGTGCAGAAGTTTGGATTGTTTTACCTATCGCTGACAATTTTTCAAGGTTTTCGGGATATCATAAATCGTCAAGTTTTACTTCGTAATCGTTTGTCTGATATTTTTCGTGATGTTGCCAGCATTTTCTCAATAGTTTTCGAGGTGTCGTCAGCATTTCATGGGACACCAATGTGGTGTCAGCGCATGGCATAGTGTTAATAGTTAGTTTAAAGTTTATAACCATCAATTGTTTTTAGTAAATTGCTGTTTTTTTAAAAGCATATTTCCGCTGTGATATGCAAAATCACAATATTGCTATTATTGTTGTAATTATTAATTTTTTCTAAAAACTTTTTTTTTTGCCTTAGTTTTAAAATACTCTTTGGATTTTAAAAATATCCCTTAAAACTTAGAGAGGAGGTGAAAATACACTTTGAAAATATTTACCAGGGGAACACTGAGGGTGTGAAGGATTTAATGTACACTAAATGCCATTCTGATACATACCAATATTCAAAAAAGCAAGACAGAACCCAACTTGCTTTTGGGAATTAGTGAATTGATATCATGATTATCTTTGACTAGGGGGCTTCACCCCCAAACGCCTCGCAGCGCCCGGATTGAGCGGCTTTGCAGCTCGAATTTGTGGTTAAAATATCTGGCTGCGCTCGAATAGGTTTGCCAGCCATAAAAAATCCAAATTTTTATAAATTTAATGTAAGGCCTAATAGAGAAAACACCCAAATTGCAAGTTTCATAATAGAAAGTTAAATATACTATCTGCCAACATTCTGACTTAAAACTTCATTAGCTATGCCCTTACATTAAAGTCCCAATATCTTTTATTTATTCTGATAAAAAACAACGCGAGCTACACTCACCAACCCCTGAATGCCTCGCTTGGGTTGGTTTTTCTGGATAGAAATACTTCAAAATAATAATTACTCTAATACAAAAATACTTCAGAAAAACAGAAAAAATCAACTTTGAAATGAAGAGTTTAAAAAGAGCTTTAAAATTAGCAATGGGTTTGTTGTTTACATACTTAAGGATGTTGCCATTCATATATTCAAAATCATTGAGGCTTTGTAGTAGCTTAATGATGAAAAATATTGAAATTTAACTAATTAATAAAGTGTTAATAAATTATTTTGGCACCTTTTAGCAAATCTACAGCTTATTTCCTTTAAAATCACACCTTGATCATTGAAATTGGTTGAGCAGTTTAGGCGGACAGGCTAACCCCAAAAAACGTATTGCCTATTAAATATATAGATATTCTAATCATGATAATAAAATCATATTATATTGTATAAAAAACATTTTCTAAAAAAATATATGTATCAAATTATTTCTTAACAGATTTTGAAATTTTTTTTTTTTTAACATTTCTAATTTGTTACTTACTAAAGTTTCTTCAATACTTTTAAAAGTAATCTGCTTCTTCAAGATGACTTTCCAAAACGCAAGGAGGTAATGCAAGATTCTTCTAGTTCTTTTAGGTTCTGGAAGAACAGGCAATTATTTGCAATTGGTATTTAAAATGAATAAAAAGTTTACACAACAATAAAATGTAACTATTTCTGTTTAAAGATTTGACAGAAGTAGTTACGAAGTATGTATTAGAGCTATACTGTATATTTTATAATTTTTAAAGATACAATAATAGATTTAAAAAAGCATTTTAGCTTAATTGCAAAATGAAGTTTTCTACGATATTTTTAAAAGAAGGTATAAAAAACTTATTTCTTAAACATATAAATGAAATTATTTTTAAATGTTTATTCAATAAATTCATTTTCAATAATTCAATTAAATTAAAACACATTTCAACAACAGACAAATTTATCAGAATAATGAAACTAATCTCTATGTTCCTGATTTCCGACTTTAGCATAATTTGTTTAAAATCCCTTGATTAGGTTTTGTGTTATCAAAGAAACATTGCACAGTGACATCTAAAAATGAAACAAGTGGCAAAACCTAAAAATTAAGCTGTGGATATTGCTGAATATATATCTCCCAGCACCAACATAATTTAACGATTTTATTGGACTTCATTTATAAAATAAGAAAGTAATCGCAGAATGAATGAGTGATGTGCACTGTAAGTTTAAATTAAAATAAAGTACAAGTATGTCTTTTACAATTTCTAATGCATGGGAACTTCTTGCTTATTCGTTCATGCATATCACAGTAAAATAAAAAGCTTATTTCTCTCCGAATTTCAAGTACTTATTCCTTCAATTGTTGTAATTAATTTTGTAAAGCATATTTTCATTGAAATCATAAAATAAAGCTCTAATCACTTAGTTTGGGATGAGATTAGTCAGAGCAAAAAGGAGGAAATCCAAAAATTCGTCAAAAACGCATACAGAAGGGACAATATCAAAAATACTCACGGAATGGACAATATCCGAAAATTCGACAAAAAAAAGCATGAGGAAGCATGACTTACAAATTTTAAAGATACAATGTAATTTTTCATACTATATAAAAAAAATAAGACATAAATACTACACAAAATAACAATAAATTGAAAGCAAAATAATACAAACATATTAAATTTGGACAAAGGATAACATAAACTAGAGTATCATAAATAAAGTGTCGAAAAATTTAAATATTTTACAACAACAAAAATTACACTGTTAAAAAAAAAAAGCATAATACTTCCAATATTATAACACAACATATTTCATTGCCCGCAAACATAATTCTAATACATTACTTGAATATTTTATTTTTGTAATATGCTAAAAACTTTACAGTAATTTTTGAAACAGCACTTTAAGTATAGTATAAAACTCATAGGAAACAACATTTGAAAATAGAATAACATTCTTACTAGGCTCGACTATGTCTTTAATAGTTACAGTTAGGCCGTCAGCAATTGTTACTTTATTTCTGAAAGAAAATATGAAAACAAATAAACATATCGATATCATGTAAACCTCAAGGGAGTGAAAAATTAAAAAATTGCCATTATTGTAATAAACAAACAGAGGAGAAAATGTAATTTAATTTATACAGCATAAGTAAATTATATAAAATTACCAAATACACACACAATTCAGAAATGTTCCAATAATTTAAAGCACCTCTTTGAATAAAATTTAAAAATTAAAGGCACTTCACGTTTAATAGGTTGGGTTTTTTGTACATATTTTAAAGAAAATAGTTGTACTCTTATTAACCAGGACCAAGGACATATTGATTAACACCTTCCAGCATAACACGAATCTAAACATATATTTTTCTTTAAATTAATGTTTTTAAATAAATTAAAAAATTATTAAGCTAAAAGGAAGAAAACTCACACACAAAAAAAAATTCTTCAGACTGTAGTATACCTGTATCATTAAAGAACAAAACTTGCCCACATTAATTTGGTTTAGACACATTGTAAAAGAATAATTATATAAAACCACTTAACGTACTTTAAAATGAAAAATTACATTTTTAAAATCAAAAAAGATGTAGATTTTCACAATTTTAAACTTTATTCTTGATAAACAAATATTTGAATTTGTTCAATTAGTTCAATTATTTAGTTAGATAATAAGCTACCATACAGTTCTCTCTCCAAAAATTACAAATACTTTATAAATTAACAAAAAAACTTTATTATAAGCCAACACAGTTGCCAACTAGCAATAAAATCACTGACTGTATTACTCAATCATATACAATGTTGGCCTTTTGATTCTTAGAAAGCTAAACAAACTAAGGCAATAGAAATATACATTTCAATTCAGTTTCTTTGATCCTCCAACTTTTAGAGGCCCTCAAACACTTAACATCAAGAGAGCTGAGGGAGTAGAACCCTTAAACTAAACAACAAAGCCTCCAACATTCTTCCAAACATGTATATTGAAAGAAAGTAATTACAATCAATTATTTTGATGCCAGCATTACCTTCTCTACACAATGGACTTATCTTTCAGAATTTTATAAATGTGTTAGGCTCAAATCATAGTTGAATTTGTGCTCTTATTCGGTTCTGTAGCTTCAAGTCTGATAATGGACATTCCAGCACAGTATAATCCTTAGGGTGGTCCAAGGTTGAAAATACATGGCTGAAACAACATGGATGTACTGCAGAGTTTAGAAACAGTGATGTTTGCTTAATTTACTAGATCAGGAGTTACCAAACTTTTAAACATTGTAACACACTTCACCTTCGGAACATTGAATTTCTCAGAGACAAACATCACACATTCTTACCGAAAGAGGTGTTACGGGCCAAAAAGCAACTAATGTGAAGAAAAGCATTTATTACAGTCAAACCCCGTTCATACGACATTGCTTAACATGAAATCTCATTTAATGCGAAGTTAAAGCAGTTGTCCGTACTTAAAACTTAACGTTAATTTATTCTTTTAACACGAAATTCAATTAACTTGAATAATTTCAGCGGCCCCATCCACTTCGCGATAATGGGGTTTGACTGTATTAAATAAAAAATTTCAAAAAAACTTTTCTAAAAAGGGTTGTGTGAATGGAGCTTGTTTTTTTTTCAATTGGTAATGAAATCCAGATCAATTTACATAATTTTGAGTTGTGAGGAGTTTGATAATTGCAGCTTGTTTTGATAATAAATTGGTTTTATTTCCTACAAATACCGAAATATTTTTCACAGAATTGCAGCTCTTTATAACACACATGGGTGAGAGGGCACTGGGCGAGAGGCTAGTTGGTTGGTAGCAATTGAACTACCGAGAAAAAGCAAAAATTAAAAGGCAATGTCGGTCAGAAAGGAAAGTGTTGTTGTGATTGTAAAGCAGCTCAAGCCTTGATTCTACTGTTAAATGACAGTTGACTTTTCCCCATTCTCATCCAGAATGGTAAACACAGTTATGTTTTCATTCATACTGTTGTCCATCTCTAGTTGACCCATGAATGTAGGGCTTTCAAAAACTGCAGTTATGGAAGAATCATAAAAATTGTCTGGTAAAGTTTGCATCATTTGACAAATGTAGAAAATAGTTTCTGTGATTATTTCCTACAGGAGGAAATCACTTGTGTAGCCAGTCCCTTCCTTAACTAAAATAGTAAGTTGGAATTACTTAGCAAATTAGATTTTGTTCTTACCATTAGCTACAGGCATTTATACAAAATTTCAAATTTTGAAAAAGATTTCCAAATAATAAATTTTTTCTCCAAACAAATTGCTATAATTCATAAAATTACACAAAATATGTGTTCTTGCTACATTACATAAAAGGAAAGTTTAAGTTCTTAGAAAATCCGCTGAAACAAATATCTCGTAGTTAATGGTTACCATCATTCTTTTCTTTGCAAAAAGATTATAATCTAATTATAATATAATTACCAAAGCTCTAACATTACTTAAAATAAAGGGAATTTACTTTTTCAATTGTATCCTAGCTTGTTATCAAGAAAAACTTAAGAAATAGAACTGATCACAGAGTATAAAAGTTTTTTAAAAAAATCATACATTTCAAGTGTACAATTATCTTGGTACTCCTCCGTTAGACAGGTACCCATAACGGCTAAGTTTGAAAGTTGGTGCAGTTATCACCAAGCTGAAATGGTTACATGAACATAATCTTTTAACCTTGTGGCTTTTATTTTTATTACATAGCAGACACGAAATTGTAAATATCTTTTACGATTGCTGAAAATTAATTTGTCCTAGCATGTAAACGTCGCCAAATGAATTCAATTAAATAAGTCTCTAAACGGCAATTAACAAATCGTATAATCAATCTTAACTTTTTCAACAAAAAAAAGGTTTGTTTTTCTTTTTAAAAACTCATTTTTATTAAAAAAAAGTTTGTTCTGTGGTTGTAAACAACCTTAACACAGATCAAAAGGTTATTAGTTTGAATGAGTTATTGCTGAAATATGAGGATTTTGTACCTGTATGAGGATCTGGTACCTGACGAACGGAAGAGTACCATCATTTCATATAAAATAAATAATAATGTTACAAAAAAACTTACATGAGAGATACAAGCAGAATCAACTTTGGAAGATCTTGAAATGCATCTGGATTTTCCATGTGTTTTATGGCATTAAATTGTTGCTACATAAAAGGTAAACTTATACAATTATATTAACTTAAAACTCAAATTGTACTACATATAATAACAGTATTAAATTTTCTTCAGTTTAAACTCTTTACAATAACTACAATCTAGAGTGAACAAGAAAATCCAATTTTTAACAACAAAAAAAGTAGGTTAGGACAATGCACTGTTTGAGACAAACAAATTGGATTTCCTTTTGGTGAATTCTTAGAAACAGATGTTAAAAAAGAATATATTTCAATAGGCTGGAGCAGGTTGCAATGAACAATTCTCACATTTTTTAAAAACGAGTGAAATTAGTATCTTATATTTATGATTCATTTCTCTCTTATATTATTATTATTTCTCCCCGATTCCAAATATTCAAATAAAAGTTCTTTAAAAAAATTAATTATTTAAATATTACGAAAAGAAAACGCCCCGAAACCGAGCCAAAACCAGTCCAATTAAAACACTCAACTACAACTGTGACATCAAAACTTCTATGGTTATCGTGAGGTTTCTGCCAAATAGTTGGTGTGTGTTTGGCAATGGTGTTTAGTAGAAAATTGAAATATCCTATATCGGTTGGCGCGATTTGAAAGAAACTTGCAAAACTGGTTTCCGCTGCTGCGTTTCAAGCCAAGTTGTTTGAGATATAGCGACATCGCATTCAGTTCAAGCCGAATGAATCGTTTTCTCGCCAAAGTCGAGCAAGGGCACTTAGATTACAAATTTTGTAAAAAAAAAGTGCTTTGAGCAGAAATTTTTGTATTTATAGCCTTTTCGAAACATTGAGAATTGAATAAAAAAAAATAAGGGAATCGTCCAGTAATCCTGTAATTTCAACAAAGACAGGTCCAAGTAAAGAACACAAATGTTTTGGGATTTTTGAATGGCAAACAGTAAAGATTAGACAATTACATATTGCAATTTGAAAGATAAATTCTCAAATAGATCTACTTCTACTTAAGTCAGAGAAAGTACACACAGTTACAAGTATTTTCTGGGTATTTTGCATTATCAACCCATTTGTAAATACAGGGTTTCTGCCAAAATAAAACATCACAAATCCATGACTTTTCCAAGACTGAAGCAAATAATTTTCTATGACTCAAAAAATCAAATCGCAAAAAAGAGTAATAATAATGTTGAAGTGCAGTATGGGCAAAGCTGGTGCCTGATCGGTCTGGCTTGGATAGGTTAGTTTATTTCTTTAGTGCCATAAAGGAACGGCATATTTTGTTAAAAAGTTTTATGTACATTTTTGTGTTGCATGTGTTTAAAATAGGATGAAACTTGGTAGTTGTGTGTCTTGCAATAAACACTATGATACTTTTACTCGTAAGTCGTTTTATTTAGAACCACAACACATAAACTCTGAAGGGAACAGTGTTATGGGCTGCTTGACTCAAATTAAAATCCCAACTAAGCTTTTCAATTACAAATAGATTACTTCAATTGTGTTTGTCGAAACTTTGTAAAAAAATGATTTCCAGTCTTGAACAACTTTTTTCGTTTCCTATGTTGAGTGACTTTAACTACAGCACCTGGAAACAGGATATGAAGATTTTGCTTATGGATCATAACCTTTGGGAGTTTGTTATTGGAACTGCAGTACCCTATCCAATGGATGCACCTGAACACAATAGAAGAGATTTTGTTTGGCGGAAGCAACAAACCTATCTACCCTTTTTCAAGGAGTGGAAAGGAAGATTCAAACTCTAATTTCGGGTACGGAAGATGGAAAGGAAGAGTGGGAAATATTGAAGAGTAATTTTGAGTCAACTTCTTGAGCTCGTCTGGCAGGACTGGTGGACGATTTCTTCAATTTACGTTTTGAATCCTACAATGAAACCACTTTTTTTTTACAAAAAGAGTAACGGAAAAGAAATTCCAAAGCAATTAAGCGGTTTTTGATATATCAGAATTGTTAATGTGCTTCCAACTCATAATACACCACAAGACTGCCACAATATAGTAGAATTATTGTATCGGCTGGAGAATGAAAACTTTACCATTAAAGCAAGTTTCTAGTCATTTGGTTACAGAATCCAGGAGGATTGACTTGAAAAAAGAAGGATGAAGTTCAAGAGTCGGAACCTAATGGCAATGCGTATTCAACGAGAATGGCGACACTTCGAAGGAAGTCTCGTACAAAGAGTGGCAGCAGTGGAGCCGTGATGGACCCAACTACATCTTCGAATAATAACAGACGAAAAGAACTTCCAAGAACGGTGCTGCGTGTAATTTGCAGCTATTGCAGGAAGCCTGGACCACAAAAGAACGATGTTTTAAAAAGAAGAACGAGCCCAAGAAAGAACTTGCCTGGTATAGTGAGCTTGAATCGCCAAACCAGAGTTCGTCAAAATGCATGAAATCTACGTGAACATGCATTGAAAATCAATTTCACCCCATAGAATTAACCTCATGCATGAATTCACACATTGGCACATCATGTTTAAATTTTTTTAAATAATCCTCCATTTTATAAAATCAGTGATCATCCTAGCGTTTTTCAAAGAGCAGCGCTATCTCCCTGCCCCTTTTTCTTTGAAAATAGCGTCCTTTTCTGAAAAACTGCAAAATTTTTTGTTTAATTCCCAACGGAATCCAATATACTTATCACCAGTTATAAAATCACCAGTTACGCATGCACATTCATGTTCAAACGCACCACACACAGACCAGTGACTGACTGACTGAAGACATTGAATGATGGCTGCTGATACCAAGCACAGCATTAGTGGGTAGATTGTAGAGGGATGTCCCACAGTTTCCAAATGTAATTTCATACGTTCGCAAATCCCAAGCCGCCCTGTGGAAAAAATCCCAGCTAGTCGTCTTCTTGTCGTATCGAGGGGTATAAGGATATTTCAAACTGTGGCGAGTTGCCCCTGGTCGACCCTTTACTGAAGTATGAAGCTCTTCCACAATAGGCTTTTGTGGTGCATGGAGCGGGCTAATGATGTTAAAGCGTATTGTAGCTTTCGCTGTGGGCGACGGGCCTCATTCCCAAGACCATTGGATCTCGAGGTAAATGCTTTACCACTGTGCAAAAGAGTACTCCATTGCACAGAAGTTTTATCTGTTATTTGAGGTCGCCACACAGCCTCCTCCCAGCGACGAAGGAGCGATGCTGTTGATCAACGTCTGATCGGAGTTGGAGGTTTGGGATGCTTGTTGCATCGTTGTGTCCGCTTGTTGAGCTGTTGCACGCGAGTTGCGTATGTGATCGCTTGTTGCGATGTAGTGTCTGATCGCTGGTTGCGAATATTGCATATCTGATCGCTTGTTGCGAGTGTTGCGTATCTGATCACGTGTTGCGATGAAGATTCTCCTTTCAGAAAGTGCTGATAGATGGCAGCACGATTCATTTTAGTCCGGCTGTCACCAATAAAGCGTATTGTAGCTTTCGCTGTGGGCGACGGGCCTCGATCCCAAGACCATTGTATCTCGAGGCAAATGCCTTACCGCTGTGCAAAAGAGTACTCCATTGCACAGAAGTTTTATCTGTTATTTGAGGTCGCCACAATGTGTTTAGAGTAAGACTTTTCAAACTGCCCCACCCTTTTGACACTGTTAAGACAGTTTGAGGTTTTTTGTGTACACTATACTTCGTGGTGACATTTCTTTCAGAACCAACTAAATGCTCCAACATCACAAGTGGATGATTCAATGCAAAACTATATTACAGGTTTTAAAATACGTCCATGCTGGATGATTTATAAAGTTGTCACCCGAAAGAACTCTTGGTACTTTTCGACGACACATTACATAAGCATTCAACAACTTTTGAATTCATGAAAGCAAAAGTACTTACACAGGGAAACTAGAACCATATAAATAGTAGACGACTTGTACCATATCATTTAAATCTTTCATATTTTCTGACATTTGTCTCTGTTTCTTTGCTTCGAAATTTTTAATTTTCAATATTGAAAACTCTACACTTCCGTGATAAAAATCGCCAAATTCTTTTATATTCTTTTAGATCTTATCGCAGTGAAAACAGTTTAAAATTTTTAGTGTGAATATTATAATATGTTATGACTTTAATTTGTAACAGATAAATTTAAGTCTGAATAATATAGATAGATTTTGAGCATTGCACACATATTTTTTTGTTGGGATTTAACATTTTCTCAATTTATATACGTTATTACTTTGCTTTGTACCATTTTGACGCAATAACTTTTCCGATAGAAAATACAAAAGTTTAAAGATACATCTTTTTTTTAATTGTTTAATGCTCAGTAAGATTATGTTCTGTTAAAAATGTGAAATTGTCTAAAATGAGCCCTTTTTAATTATTTAACAAATATTCATTTATAACAAGAGTGAATTTTTAACATTTATATACACTTTCGACATTTATAGCTGCGAATATGTTAGATTTATATTTTATACTTTAATTTTATTTATTCTGATATAGATAAAACTTAAGCACAATTTGCTTACCGGTTTGTTGTAAATGAACACAGTTAGTAATAACAGTATTCTAGCATTAACAGTTGACTATGAGTTTACAATTGAAATCAATTTAGTAGCTCCAAATGTTAATAACAACAATACTATTTAAAATATTTTAAAATATTGAAGGAATTTTAAAGTATATTTTTAATATGGAAGACAGAAAAATAAGTTGTACACAAGATTAGATCTTAAAAATTGAATTGATTCAAAAATAAAATCCTTTATGAATCACAGAAGCAAAAGAAGATAACTTAAAAATTTCATAGAATTACGAATACGAATTCCCGTAATACGAATATTAGACAACATTTGAATTACAAATTTTATAAAAGTAAAAAATATGTAATTAAATGCTTTTTTCAATAGAATTTACTTTATGCAACAGAAGTCTATGTTATAGATATATCTTTTGCATAAGGATGCAAGTTCCAAACATTGTAAAGTCCACAAATTCATGTTTATTTGCTTGAGAGGCAGGCTGAACTGCGACCCTATTCTGACATAGAATAATTATCTTTTAATGGTCACCAGTGGCCCCCCACAGTAAACCCAGGTGTAGACCAAAGGTAGAAAGAGAAAGACAAGTCCATTTCCAGTTTCTGCGAATGAAAAAGCAATGGGTTTTTGAGAAACCTACAGTGTTGACTCCTTGGAATTTAAATGTTTAATTAAGTGCATTTCGCCAGCTTTTTACTTTACAGTGCCTTTTTGCACAAAATAGAGAAAAAAACATGAAATCATGTAAAACGTAGATTAACACTATGTCATCCACACGTCTAATTAGGAAATCCGGATTTTTTTGTTGCGATAGTTTTCATAGTGTCATCAGCATTTGTCCGATAGTTTCGCAGGACACCAAAATGGTATCACTGCATAGCATAGTGTTAAATTCTTCATGCAACAGAAGCATCATCATTTAGCAAATCATAACATCATTTAGATCTTTAGATGATGTTAAAAAGTATTGTGAAAAGTATAATTATGCTTATGAACCTGAGAATTTTTCTTTTAAATCCGTAATTGAACGTAGGCAGTTAAATGACCAAAATAGTTCTAGCAAAGCTTCAGATTGTGTGGATTATCATCTAGAAGACATTTTTCAGCATGAAAGTTATAATGTTGAATTACCAAAAATGTTCAGCGAAACTCAAACTTGCACTGATAAAATAAAATGGGTTATTGCAATGGCAGATGAAATTAAAATTATGAAAGATCGACAAGTTTGGCAGTTAGTAGACCATCCACAAAGCTCAAATATTGTAGCCAGTAAATGGATGTATGGCATTAAGTATGATGAAAATAATAAACTAAAGAGATATAAGGCAAGGCTTGTTGCTTTGGGTTATAAGTAAAGATAAGGCATTGATTACCTTAATATATTCTCCCTTGTGGTAAATTACTCTATTATTAAACTTTTATTTATTTTGTTAGTTTCTATCGTAAACTGGCAGCATTGTCAAATAGATGTCAAGGCCGCATATCTCTATGGAACTCTAAAACAACCGGTTTACATGAAACAGCCTACTGGTTTTGTGGTTAAAGGATGAGAAAGTTTGTCTATTGTCTAAATCCATTTAAGGTATGCATCAATTAAGGTATGTCATTTAAGGTATGCAACTTGAATGGAATGGAATGTAGAACTGGATGGCATTTTGAAAAGCCTGAGTTTTGAAAAAATTAAAAGATGCAATTGAGTTTACGAATCAAATGATGTAATTTTAGCAGTTTATGTGGGCGATGTGGTATTACTTGCCAAGACTAGTGATTCAATGTATAATATAATTAATTCTATCAAAAGTAAAGTTGACACTACAGAGTTGGAACCTGGGAAATTATTATTGAATGTTAATTTTGAGAATATAGATGGTTCTATATTTCTTTATCAGAAAACCTACATTGAGAAATTAGAATTAAGATTTAAGGATATACCAAAGAGTTTTGTAAGATTGCCTTTTAAGGTTGGTTCAAGTCTTCCTCGAAAAATAAAGGAAGATGAAATAACTGAAAGTGAATTAATGAAGCAGAGTTAATTCTAGATATTTTTCAAGGGGCCCTGGCCTTTTTCATTTCTAGGATGAAGTGTGGAACTTTAGGTGATTTTACTACATGTAGTAATGTTAGGCAATTATGCAAGAAATTAGTTAAGAAAAAAATTATGTAATACATTTCTTTAAACTAAGGGCATTTGAGTGTGTAATTTCAATCTTAAATTTTCATCTCATATACTATTAAACAATCCTTACATTTTCTGGAAAACATAATTCAAACAACAAAGATAAGATTAAGATCAACTTACCGCACTTTGACTTGAAATATCAATATGTAAATCTCTGAGAAAACAGTCCAACACTCGAATAATGAAGTCTCTCTAAATGGTAATATACAAGTAATGCAATGAAATATATAAAATAATCAAATTATTAATTTAGCTTCAGTATATAAACGGTTTCAAGAGTGATTAGTATAAAATATATAATAAAAAATTTAAAAGAATAAGTATTTATTTCATAAAATAAAAGAAAATTAAATCAATTGAATATTTATCTAATGTGTTATTAATGTGTTCAAGGGCTGCAGCTATGATATTGACGTTAATAACAAATAAGAGTTTCAATAGTCCATCTTGCTGCTTTTTACCCACACACAAAATTTGTATTATGTAATATCACAGCGACCATTTTTATAAAATCGAAACTGCAACTTGATGTAATTCACTAGGATCCATTAAAGGCGTTAAAGCTACCTTAGATGAAAGTTTCAGCTTGTCAAAATTGATTGACATTTTCCAATTAGTAGTTTGTTAGTTTTTTTATAAGCCTTTGTGATTCATATTATTGATGTTAATTTCATAACTTTTTATGACAGACCATTTTTTTTTTTTTTTTTTTTAAATAAAAGCATCAAGTGATAAATAGGTATTTTTTACTCATTACAGTAAACAAAGTTTGTGGCATCAAACAACTTTTTTTCTACAGAAAATGAAAAGTGCACCAACTAATGACTCTAAATCATAAAAGGAAATATTTTGTAAAAAAACAACTTACATTTGGCAAATTAATATCGCTTAGACGAACATGAACATTCAAGGTCTTAAAGCATTCAAATAGCTCCTCATCAGAAAGTTTTCCCGACATAATGGAGGCTACATTCAGAAAAGAAAAAGGGGAATTAATCTATAAAATTCCTGAAAACAATGTCCTATGATCACATAATTTAAAAGTCATTTCATCCACTAAAACAGACAATATTCAAAGGCAAAATAGGGGCGATTCTGCAACACCTAATATTTGCTGTGTCATAGTCACAATGTTGAGTGATTTTGTTTTAAATGTCTAAACTATATCCAGTTATCATTAAAAAGTTTTTTTTTTTTTTAATTCAGGATATAAATTTACTAAAAACAATTGCTTTTTAATGGATCAAGAATAGAATGCTTTCAACATCTATTTATAAATCCAGAATTTTATCTAATAAACAAGTTATATTTCACTTCCTTCAGAAAGATCCTATAGCAGCACAGTGAATAAAAAAAAATGAAAAAAAAATTAAAACAGATTAAGTGAAATGATTAAAATTTACAGCTTGTACAATTAGGGCCACCAAGTATCCTCTACCAAGTTGGCCGTATGTACAATTCTTTCTGGCATTGTTGATAGACATTGCAAACTCTTTAATAGAATAAGAATCAAAAGGGTAGGCAACGTAAATTAAGATAACGATTCCAATGCGATTAAACCTACAAAATGCAGGTCTTATGACCAGAAAACCATTAACAGGACGAATATTTGGCAACAATTCAAAGGATATCTATTTGGTGTCAAAAGATAGGTATTTGGATTAAGATTTACTATAAGGTGCCGGATGCATTGGCAGTGGAAATTAGGCGATTTAGTGCCGAATGAGGCAGCCCTAGTGGCTGTTTGGATTAGGCAACAAGAGCGACTTTTTTAAAAAGCCGCCAAATTTAAATAACTTTTTAGAAAAGTCGCCATCTAACACCTTACAGTAAATCTTAACCTATATTTCTACACGAAATTTGTTTGAAAAAAATTCACATAGCAGCCAAACAACTCTCCAGAAAAATACACAAAAAAATATGGTTAAATTTACCAAGTCTGGTACGGATTCTACGCTAAGGTGATTGTCGCTAAAAAATGGCAGACTAGACAATTTTTTTAGTGACAAGTGAATTGCCTCTGGTTCATAATTTGGCGCGGTTTTATGTAAACAATTCTTAGCGCAAAATCCGTATCGGACATGGAACTTCAACCAAATATTACTTTTTATCAATATCAATTACAAATAAATTAAATATCTTAATGCATTGTTAATTTTTAAGACCTTCAAGTACAATTGTATTACAGGTCCGAATTGCCAGGTCTTTTTGAATCTGGTCAGCGTCATTTTACCTGAACGTTATAACAGAATAGTGCTCAAAAATCTTTAAACACCAAAACACACTGTAATACTTTTTTTAAGAGGTGACGTATTTCATATTTTAAAAAAGAACCGCGCTTTTCTTATTTAAATGATTCAAATAAATACACTGTTGTTGAAGAACGAAAATAAAGCACTGTTGCCATTCTAATTTAGTTAAGAGAAATGGTTTTTATGGCATTTATATATTGAAAGGTCACAGACAATTGCTTTTTTTTTACTTCAAAATGAATTGGGCGTTCTAATTAACTTAGAGAATGAAAAAACTCCAATTTATTTTTAAATATGTATTGTAAAGCTCACAAACACATAACAGAAAGAATTTTTAAATAAGTGACAAAAGTGAATATTACTATTCGTGTTTGTAAAGAAATGCTCACAATCTGGCAGATTTATTTAGAAACATACTATCGCTGTTGCGTGATATTTCTTAAGTAGACTTTCATTAAAAACAACGTGCGTAAGTAAACTAAAAAAAAAAATTTAAATGTCGAACAAAGATAATAATTTTTGTTGTTGCCCACAGTATAAGGCCTCGGGCACGATACGAGCGGCGAGCGGTGAAAGACTTGCGGCAGACCGAAGAAGTTAATAGAACGGTGCTAGCTGTTCTGTCTACGATCGGCTTTTGAAATATAATTTGAAATGTTATTTTACTATTTTTTAAAGAACGTATGTTTAAATGATGTTTTGTGATAATCTCACCACTATTAAACAATTTTGGCTTTAGATACTTCATCTTGTATGTGATAATCATTCAAAATGAAGCTCTCAGCTAGTTCGCTGAATGTTGTGAAACGGAATGGTACTGGCCGCTAGACGACGCTGTTTTGTGACGTGAGTTCCTCGTAACTGTATGATTATTCAATCTGTGCTAGAGGTCGGCGATATATCAATACGACGATACTTTTATCAATATTTCTAAAAAAATATCGATAAAAGTCACCGATAAATCGATATTTTCAAACATTTTTAGTATTTCGATAATCATTTTGTAGTTCCTTGTATTTTTTCGATTTTCTTTATTCCTTTTTCAAAAACTTCAAAACTAAAGTTTGAACTTGGCTGAGAGACAGTTGAAATGGCACCAATATTCAATATTTTCCATACACTTAAAAGTTATTGAAAATTATTTAATTTTTTTTTAAAATCACTGCACCAACTAAGCAAAAATATAACTTTTTTTTTTTTCAATATATTTATTTCAGTTGAAAAAGTAGTCACCTTACAAAAAAGCAAACATGAAAAGTAGAAATTTGCCCCGAAAAACTTTGTTTCTGTCAAAATTGAAAATCAAATTTAAAAAAATCATGTATCGATATTTTTTTCTATGCAACGATATAGTATCGATATTTATTTTGATCGATATTTCCGACCTCTAATCTGTGCTCATCTCGAAAGGAGTAAATAAATGTTTATGCTGTGCAAATGCCTTCTCCCGTTATTCTAAAACACCCCAGTATCGGGTAGATACAGACCCATGAACTTAGGAAGTTTTCTAGTTTCAACATAAATGGTACCCTAAGCGGGACGGGTGTTTTTGGAACGTGAAGATTTTTAGAACTTTGAGAACTTTAGAAACTTATTTGTTGATACTTTGCTTTTGCTTTTGAAAATGGATTTGAGTGCACTGAAAGCGCACGGAAAAGAATGAGAAATGCTTTTTCTCTCAGTATTAAGAAAATCGAAGCTGAACTTTCAAAGCCTCTGAGTGATTTGAAAACCCTTTTGATTTTGAAAATTCAACTGTGTGAAAAATTTCACAGACTGGATGTTTGTCAGAACGCCATTTCGGAGAATCTGTTGCAGATAGAAAATGGCGAGCATTTATTCAATGAGGATTTAGAAGACGCTGAAAATTACAGAGACAGGCATTTAGAACTATATGTGCCCAAATAGATTCGAAACTGCAAGACTTTGATGCTCTCCCGAGTAAAAAGGAAACGAGAAGATTCAAACTTCCGAAAATAGAGCTGAAAAGATTTAGTGGTGAAGCCAAGGATTACTTGGCTTCCTGGAGTCACCCTTATTGAAATCCTAAGGTATTTTTTAGGTATTTTCAAGGTTTTTTTACTGAGGTATTTATTAAGTATTTACAAGGTTTTCCCCCAAAGTATTTTTATAACGTATTTTAGGGTATTTACGAGGTTTCTTTTCAGATGTATTTTTTAAGTATTTGTTAGGTATTTTTTAAGTATTTGTTAGGTATTTTTTAAGTATTTGTTAGGTATTTTATTAAGGTATTTTTACCTACTAAATGGTGCAGATTAAAACCTCATACAGGTTTTCCATAATACCTGCCCCAAGGTATTTTACAGGTATCTTAAAATCCTGACGAGGTATTTTATATAAACCTAAACGGTTTCCTAGAATACCTTCCAACAAGGTATTTTATATAAACCTAAACGCTTTCCTAGAATGCCTCTCAACAAGGTATTTTATATAAGCCTAAATGGTTTCCTAGAATACCTTTCAACAAGGTATTTTATAAAAACCTTAACAGTTTCCCTAGAATACCTTTCAATAAGGTATTTTATAAAAACCTAAACGGTTTTTTAGAATACTTTTTAAGGAGGCATTTTCAGGGGCGTAGCCAATATTTTTTTCGGGGGGGGGGGGGGGCTGAGAAATTATAAATGTCAGCTCCGAAAACAATAATTATCATTCAATAATTTACAAATCAAAATTAATCAAACTAAAAAACAAATAAACACTTTTTGGGATTGTAATACTTTTAGCACATATAGCATTCACTGGAAAGAAAATTTATTCGTTAAATGTAGTAATAATCAAATGACCCTTTCTTTTTACAATCGTGACATTAAGTATTAATATGCATGAATAATATTTGATTAAGAATCCTTTAATGAAACACAATAAAAATGCTTTTTAAAATAAGGAAATGAGAAGAAATATCACATTCAAAATAAAGTTTAATAATGGGACAATTGTATTTAATTAAGAGGCATTACAAAGTTAAATTGAATTTTCTAACAGTTCCACTGCTGGCAAATTTGTTGAGGACCATCTCGTCTGAAACTGAGCATTGCCTATGGATATTCAGCAAAGCCAGTCCAGTTAAGCGATTTTAGCTTGTCGTACTTCTAAGATAAGTTTTCAATCTCAGAAGAGTAGAAAAACTTCTCTCAGCTGTGGCTGCTGACACTGGCAGAATGGATAGGATTTTGAGCAAAACGTATATGATGGGGAAGATGTTTTGGTCGCATTCATACAGCGACCCATATCTTGAAAACTCTTCCCAAAAGCGTGTTGCGGAATAAGGTTTTGCAAGGAAGAAATTGTTTCTTTATGAGGCAAAAAGCGCTCATTTAATGAAGATATCATATCATCTAAGTAGGGCGTAAAAATTGTTATTCTATAGTATTCTTCAGTTGTTTTGTAGGCTTTTGTAGGTTGTCTGGTAGGAGAATTCTGAAGTGTTTAACAACGTGGGATCCGAGCAATGTTGAATATGTATATGCAATGCTACTCTTGGAGGTTGGAGATGGCTGCTAAGAAAGAGCCGGTTTGAGGCTTTCTGGACACCGCTTGTCACCTATTGTACTAGTGAACCAGAGTCCCTGGGGGGGGGGGAGGGATCATGGACTAGACAAGTACAAGATCCCCTCCCCCCCTCCCATCCCCAGGACTCTGAAAGCCTTTTGTCGGACGAAAGTCCGCGCCAACGAGTCTAGGCATCGCGTATCACGTCGACTAGTCATCACGCCTGAAGTCTGGAGTGCTACATTCAGGGTAGATTCAACTTAATTCGATTCGTTAATAATTCCAGTGCTTTATCTGTCCAATTTCAAAAAATTAGAAAATAACGAAAACTTGTGTTAATTTCAAATTTTAATTATCCAAGCATAAATAGATCTATTTCTGACTTTCGAGGTTTGAAAATTTCGGGGGGGGGGGGGGGCTGCAGCCCCATCAGCCACCCCCTGGCTACGCGCCTGGGCATTTTATATAAACCTGAATGGTTTTTTCTAGAATACCTTTCAATAAGGTGTTTACCTAAACAGTTTCCTCGAACATCTGTCAATGAATTACATTAAAATAAACCTAAAAGGTAAACCACAAATAATTTTAAAATATGTAAAAGTTTTTTTTGACAAAACTTCCATGATATTTTTTAAAAATATATTTTAATAGACCTCAAAAGGAATTTTTAGAAATCTAATAAAACCTAGAAAAAGTATTACATTCTATTTTACTGAGTAAAAAAGGGAACCAATAACTTTGACACAATTATCATACAAATAATATTTTTTATTAATATGTACTTAACACTATTTTACATTAGGATAATCATTTTTAGGATATGTATTTTTTACTCAACCAACCCTGTTGGGCCTGCCTGTTTGTTTTCAAATTTGTTTAACATTTTTATTCCTTTCTTTGCAACTTTGTTTTCGGCGTAAATTTGCAAGAATCTCCAGATTGAGGCTGTCCTGTCCGGATCTTCCACCTCATGAAAACGGTACCCCTTTCCTTTCCAAAGCTGACAGATGGAGTGGTTCCTTCTATTTTTAAAAGCTATCCTAGCTACATGTTTAAAGCAACAGTATCAAGACCCAAGTCCTGCAGAAAAGAGGGTAATAGCGAATGAATAAAATATCAGCAAAGCTATCCAACGGACTCTAAAGGATTTAAATGTGCCATTCACTGATTTAAAAGAATGTGGTCAATTTAAAAAAGTCGACATATCTTGTTTTAAAGAAATAACACTTTCGGAAGAAGATTTTATTGCTTCAATTAATGTATTGCCATTACTAATTTACAGTGCCGGTTATGTAACCATTCCATTGCGAAATTCAGCAAATGCTCTAGCTCTAAAAATATTTTGACACTTGCAAACATCGATGATGCTTTTGATTTTCTTGACAATGATAAGAATAGTTATATTTTGAATCTTGATAAAGATGGTTTATGCTATCCAAAACTTGAGGTTTTGAATGTTATTTTGTATTTATATGTTGTAATTCAAAAGTTCTGTAATATATGAGAAGTTGTTTTAGAATTTTTGAAGGTCAGAGATTACTTTCAACAAGGTTAACTTTAGATATTATTAATGGTAAAGAAATATATAACACTCAGTATGAATGTAAATAACATAGTATTAAATTTATTGTGGAAAGTATTTTAAGGGATGCTGCAAACACGTACCTAAATAGTTATTGTAGTCAACAAAATGACAACCTGTTACAAAAAAAAAAAAAAAAAAAAAAAAATTGAAGAAAAGGAATTTTGAAAATAAAAAAGAAAACTTCAAATATTTTGAAGTTAATAAATAGCAACAGTAAACTCTTTTGCTTTAAAATGTTTTATTGATTAATAATAACTATGATTTGTGAATAAAACAAAAAAATTATTTAGATTTGGTGTTTTATATCGGAATAAAATTCAAAATAATAGTTGAACATAAATATTAAAAAAAAAATTCAATTACCTCTGTCAATAAAAAAAGAAATGTTTTCTAAATGCTCTAATATTCAAATTAACTAGCAAAACTAAGAAAAGTAAAATTCCTTTGCTACCAATGTGAAGGCCGATTGACTACTCTGGTGACGTCACGCAGTTCAGTGCGTAAGCTTTCTTATATATGAGGTGTTGGTTGTATACGTCTTTGCTTTTTTTCAAAAGCGTAAAATGTCAGAACTCACACACTTTCAAAGTTGCCAAATTGTAGGAGTTCGACTAGCTGGAACAACCGGTTACCGAAAAAAAACCATGTCATGCCTAAAGTCATGACAGCGTACACACGAGGCTGCAAGACAAGCTCGGCAAAGCAAAATAGTGACGAAAAGAGAAACTTTGTGAAAGAGACCGACAGGTTTTGAAGCGGATTATAATGTCTAGAATCTAATAAAAGAAAAAAACTGCAGCCAAAGTGTCCACAGAGCTCAATCAGCATCTGGATTCTCCAGTGTCAATAATTACTGTTAGCAGGCACTTTTATAAGCAGAATATTTACGGCAGAGCAGCGATTCCCAAGCCACTTGAAACCATCGATATAGATAAACAACTGGATAGACTGCTGGGAAAATAAAGCCGTTGTCAGATGCAATTGGTGGGATAAAAAATACGGATTGCCGAGGATTGAAAATAAAATTTTGGGTTGTACCAACACCTCCTATATAAGAAAGCCTCTGCACGGGTTATCACTTTTAATTATGACGTCATTAAAATAGTCAAACTTTGAAAACTATGAACCTCTTCCTTTAGGGGTGCCATTTAGAAGAAAATATCTTTTCGATTTGGCGGCATTTTACTTTCTTGTGATTCGTGGAGATATGATTTGGCGACGTCTTGCGTGCTTATAATTCGTCAAGATCTATTTTGGCGCATAACTCTGGCGTACGACGGACGATAGCAAAAATCAACATCGCCATTTTGTTTACAGAATACGTGAAGTCTGCTGCATTTTCTGTTTCAAACATGTATAGTTTGCTGTATTTTCTGTTCCGAAAACGTAAAGACTACTGCATTAAGAGTGCTATAAATTATATTAAAATACCATTTCAATGCTTTGTGGTAAACTGCAAAGGACATTTTAAAAATGGGCCAAGAGTTCCGTCATTTTTCTAAGGACGTAATCATCAAAGAGATAAGGTGATGGATTCTTCATCTGGTGTTATGAAGACGGTACCCCTTTCCTTTCTGAAGCTGAGAGATGGAATGGTTCCTTCTATTTTTGAAAGCTATCCTAGCTACATGTCTAAAGCAACAGTATCAAGACCCAAGTTCTGCAGAAAAGATGGTAATAGCGAATGAACAAAATATCAGCAAGCTATCCAACGGACTCTTTATAAACGGACTAAAATTACCTTAAAAATGTTTTAATGGAGTAAAAAGTTGAGAAATGAATGCCTTCAATACTGAGTTCTCTTTCCTTGAGCGTACCTCATCAACGATCGTTTTTTCTTCTCCCCTTAGTCTCGCTTATAATAAAGGATAATATAAGGATTATCGAAAAGTATATCGCCAAAATAACCATTTTGGCCGATTTTTTTTTTTTTTTTTTAAAGTCCTATGCAAGAATTATCGCCAAACTGGCCATTTATTCTAAATGAAGGATGAAAATATACAAGCGACACAAATCCATGTCAGTATTATAGTGTAATTGAAAGTTGTGCGATGTTCCATACCCCGAGTTTTTTTTTTTTTTTTAAATATAGTTTTTGGTACAGTTACAAAAATGCTTCAAGAAAATGCATCGTAATTTATAGGTTTCGGAATAAATATTGCTTTCTCGCTTAAAGTAAATTCAGAATTTTTATACTGGTTTGAATAGTTTGACAAATAGATACATGCAACAACTATCAATTGGTAAAATTAAAAGTACCTTAAATATGCGATTTAGCAGTGTTTGTTCCGACGTTTCTCAATAGATAGGATAATAGTATAATCACCTAACTGGAAATTAAAAATATTCTATTTGATTGTGACAAACATATATATTTAACAAATATGTATGTATATTTCCAGGAGAGTACCAGCTCTTCTAACACAAACTTTACAGAAAATGACCGCTGCAGTGAAATTGAAGGTTTTTCATTTGATTGTTTGTCTTCAAATTTTGAACCTCGCAAGAAGAAAGGCTTGTTGAAACCTATAAATCGTACATCTACAATTTCTACGAAAACTTGTAACGATCATGATTTTGGAGACCACATAGGATTTGATCTTTTAAAAACTGTTGCATCTAATAGCTCAATAAATTCAGTTCCTAATGCAAACAAGTCCTATCCTAATATAATTATCACAAAGGATTTCTATGGAGAAAATAAAATAAAAAACACAGTTAAAGAATCAACTTATGAATCAAAATCTAATCACAATTTTTTGTTAAATGAAAAACAAAAACAGAAGCGCCAATTTTCCAATTTTACATTAAAAAACAGCTACGCACCCCATGCCCTTACAAATTTCCATAATTGTTAAAGTTGAAATTAGGCTTTATTGAAAATAAAAGAAAAAAATAACGTGCTTGTGTTTTAATGTTAATTTTGATAATTAAAAATATTTTTATTCCCATATTATGTATTTAAACTGAATTTTCTATTGTGAATATTAGATTGATTTATTGTGTTGGCTCAATATTTAACATATTTTTGTAAAACTTATAATTTTTTGTCAGCATAATCTTATTGTACTTTCACGGCATTGTCTGACAAATTCTGTATTTCTAAATAAAAATGAATTTTGGATTTAAAGTTGTGTATTTATATGTATAAAATTCAAACCATGCATTATTTTTGGCGGGCATGCATGCGTGTATGTGTAGGCTACTAAAAATATAAGCTCAATAGATGGCGCTCTCCTCGTAGACATAATTTGATGTAACTTTTGTATCTATCATTCAAGTATTAGAAATGTATGGCATTAACTGAAGCAGTTAATGAGTGAATTACTTTTAAAAAGGTGACAAGAAATGAATTAACGAGATTATATTCAACACCATAGGGCTCTTTCACACAGAGCGTGTGCGAGTCCGCAAAAAATTTCCCCAATGTACAGGTTGTTATAAAAATAATGAAAACATCCTAGATTTATAAGGAATCCTTTAATAATATGACGTAGGACCGCCTTTGTCATGTAATACATCTTGGATTCGTCTGGGAATTATATCATACAAGTGCTGATGGTGTTTAGAGGAATATTGTACCATTTTTATAGAAATATTGAGAAAGTTTCCGGAGAGATGCCGGTGGAGGATATCGATTCCGGATTGAACGCTCTAAAATAGACCATAACGGTTTGATTACATTGAGGTTGGGGGACTATGCGGACCAACGTAGATGATTCACTTCATCCTCGAGTTCAATAAAAACCATGATTGGACAGGTTCCGCTGTGTGAATAGGAGCATTATCATCCTGTAAAATTCCATCTTCTGCAGTAAACAAAGTTTGCATCATAGGTTGAACCTGGTAAGGTAAAATTTCTCTATACTACTCCCCAGTGATCCTTCTTTCCAGGGATACGAATGGGCCAACTGAAAACCACGACACTGCTGCCCTTACCATGAGAGATGTACCTTCATGCTTGGCAGTTGGAAGAAGACAATCACGATTATGTACTTGTGCATAATCTTCTCCAAACGAAAACCAGTCCAGTTTCGAGGAAAAGTGTGAAAGATGATTCGCCTGACCTTATAACTGTCTTTCACTTATCAATCGACCAGGATTTGTGGTTGTGGCACCATTGTAGACGACATTTGGCATTAACATCTGTCACAAGCATCGATATTGATAGACAACTGGATAAACTGCTCCATTGTCAATGCAAAGAGAAAAACGCGCCGGGTATTGCGAAGCTGGTGGGAAGATTAACCAATCACAGTTCACTTTTATAGGTTGGAAGGGAATGCGAAAAACCTTGTAAAGTGATAGAGTATATATTTTTTTTGCACATTATTACTAATTAAGGTCTACTATTGACATTTCTGCTGTGTACAACCAATACCTCCTATATAAAAAAGCCTACGTACTGACTGCGTGACGTCACAATAGTAGTCAATTGTCCTTCGCATTGGTAGCAAATGAATTTTCCTTTTCTTAGTTTTGATAGTTAATTTGAATAGCAGAGCACTTAGAAAACATTTCTTTTTTATTGACAGAGGTAATTGAATTTTTTTTTTAATATTTATGTTTAACTATAATTTTGAATTTTATTCCGAAATAAAACTCCAAATCTAAACAAACAATTTTAATTTTATTCACAAAATCATAGTTATCAATAAAACATTAATCAATAAAACATTTTAAAGCAAAATAGTTTACTGTTGCTATTAATTAACTTCAAAATTACTTTAATATTTGAGAGTTTTCTTTTTTATTTTCAACATTCTTTTGCTTCAACAATTTTTTTTCTTGTAACAGGTTGTCCGTTTGCTGCCTACAATAACTATTTAGATATGTGTTAGTAGTTAGAAATTGGGCATCCGAAGCCAGGGCGGAATGCGGAATGGGACGAGGGACGATGACGTCACCGAAAGTGGGCGTGACCAGATATGACGGCATAGGAAGTGCCATCACCGGATATGACGTCACCGGATATGACGTCACTGGAAGACACGTGACCGGAAGTGGAGTTGAGTCGTTTCCCTCCTGCTGCTGTTTTAGTTTCGGTTTCGTTATAAGCTGTTTGTGTATGACGTCACAGTGGGTATGACGTCATAATGTGTTTTATATCAAAGTTTAGATCGGTGGCAACACTTATTTCAGTTTCGGTTTATCTAGCAGACGGAGCTGAGTTGTTCTAGGACTGCTTCTTAGTGAATAAGTTGGAGTGATAGGTTTTTATTGCGTGACGTCACAGGGGGTATGACGTCATAATTTGTTTTATATCAAAGTTTTTGAGCGGTGGCAACACTTTTTAGTTTTTGTTTCCAGTTAAATGGGGTTGAGTTGTTCTAGGGCTGCGCGGTGCCGGTGCAGGGACGAGGGACGATGACGTCACCGGAAGTGGGAGTGACCGGATATGACGTCACGGGAAGTGACATGACCGGATATGACGTTCCCAGAAGTGGAGTTGAGTTGTTCCCCTCCTGCTGCTGTTTTAGTTTCAGTTTCGTTATAAGCTGTTTGTGTATGACGTCACAGTAGGAATGACGTCATAATGTGGTTTATATCAAAGTTTTGATCGGTGGCAACACTTATTTTAGTTGCGGTTTATCTAGCAGATGGATTTGAGTTGTTTTAGGGCTGCTTCTAAGTGAATAAGTTAGAGTTATAGGTATTTTTGACTAGTGACGTCACAGTGGGTATGACGTCATTCATGATTTTACAAAACTTACCTTTAAGACGATGGCAGCAATAGGAATATGCTAAGATTTAGGCGGGATGGAGTTGAGTTGTTCTAGGGCTACTTTTAAGTGAACAACTTAGAGTGATAGGCTGTTTTACCAGTGACGTCACAGTGTTAATGTAGTGGGTATGACGTCATGATTTGCTTTATATCAAAGTTTAAGGAATGGCAACATCTTGTATCCTGATATACCTAAAAGTCTCCTTTGATTGGTTGAAATAAAAGCTCGCTTCTGATTGGTTAGAATATGTCACATGATTTCAAATGCTCATCTCATTGACTATACAGTTTAGTAAGACAGTTTTATACTAAGTTTAACGTAATTGCGGCGCCATCTAGTGGTAGGAAGGAACATAAATTACACAGTTTATAACTTTACATGCTTCACCATTAAAAACTTCAAATACATGCAAAGATAATAGATTAACACAAATGCGTAAAGTTTCGGATTGAGTTGATTTTTTTTTTATAAGTGCTTAACACATTTAAACTAATGTTGAGAGATATAATCGCAAGACACTTTTAAGGAATCAGGTTTAATCAATGTTAGACACATAAAGTCTCATTATTTTCTCAATAACAGTATGAAATGTAAATATAAATTAAAATTTATGAGATAAAAAATTTAAACTTTGCAATCTTAACGTGAAAATTTCTTTTACAGAGCTTAACATGTCATTAAAAAGTTTTTTTTTCTTTTATTGTCATAATTTTTGAGGGATTGAATACACAACAAAAAGAACTTAGACTAGAATTAATTTTTAATATTCAGCAACTGAAACCCATTATGGAAGTTAAAGCAATGATTTTACAATTATTTTTAGGTTGAGTTAGTCTGACCCAGTTGAAGGGAATTAGTAGTTGTAGTGTGTTCACACGTGACTTTGCAATACAATATTAGTAATATACACTTCCAAAAAGAAATATTTATCACTTTGAATAGAAAAATGACGATTTTTTTTAATTATATAAGTATTATTCTCAATTTTGTAAATTTGAAATGTATTATCCATATTTTATTGAGGAATCTATAATTTTTTTCTTCTTCTTCCAGAATGGCTTAGGAAAAAACATTTCATTTTAGTTTGAACAATGTTTTCAAAGAGATGGAAATACATAACTTTTCGATATATCAACATTCAAATACTTTGAAATTGATTATATTTGTTACAACCGGTTATAATTCAAAGCTATACTGTACTATGCAATCGATATTATATATCTTAGCTACTTACTGTCTATGTAAAAATTTATATTACCAATAAACTTGTTAGAAATTAATAGGTCTATGTTAGGTATATTAATCAAGATAGTTTTTATTGTACAATGATACTTTCTTAAGTTGATGAATGGCAACACAGAACTAGCTGCTAATGCTGAATAGAGATGTGATAACTGATTTTGGATACTCTAATGTCTAAATAAGAGAGAAAAAGTAACATACTTGAACATCTTACAACTAAGAATTCAAAAGTTCAAAAGTGAACATGAAAATTTACTTTACCAATAAAAATTATGTCTTTAAAATGTGTACGAATATCAATAAATAAGAAAAAAAGTAACATACTTAAACTCTTTACGACAAATAACTTTAACATTAACGTAAAATTTTACTTTACACATAAAAATCCCGACTTTAAAATATGTAGAAATATCGCTAAATAAAAAAAAAAATTAACACACTTAAACTTTGTACGACAAATAACTTTGATATTAACGTAAAAATTTTTCTTTACATATAAAAATCACGACTTTAAAATGTGACGTGTAAGAAGAATTAGCATACTTAAAATTTCTACGACAAATAATTTTAACCTTTACGCGAAAATGTACTACATATATAAAAATCATGTCTTAAAAATATCTCTAAATAATAGAAAAAAGTAACATACTTAAACTTTCTATGACAAATAACTTTAACATTAGCGTAAAATTTACCTTACACATAAAAATCACGACTTTAAATATGACATGTAGGAGAAAAGTATTACATACCTATAATTTCTACGACAAAGAATTCAAACATTACCATTCATGTCTTTAAAATGTATAATGACAACTATAACTTTTAGAAAAAAAGAAACACTAAAAATTTACAAGGCAAAGAATTTAAAATTGAAAGTGAAAATTAACTTTACATGTACAATCATACTCTTATATCAATCTCTTATATCAATCAACGATAAAGATAAAAAAAAAAAAGAAGCTCTAAAAATGTATAAGACAAAGAATTTAAATAATACGTGAAAATTTACCTCACATATAAAAATTATGTCTTTCAAATGTGTAAGAATAACGCTAAATTAGAGAAAAAGAAATATTAAAAATTTATAAGGTAAGGAATTGAAACAATACGCAAAAATTTATTTCACACATAACATTTTTATCTTTAAAATGTGTGAGAATAATGCTAAATTAGAGAAGAAGAAAAAATAACATACTTAAACTTTCTTCGACAAAAATTTAAACAATATGCGGAATTTTCATACACAATTATTTTCTTAGGTTAATGTTAAATAATGGGAAATTTAACGGAATAAAAATTTCAAAGATAAAGAATTTTAACCTTTACATGAAAATTTACTTCACATATAAATATCATGTCTTTAGACTTTAACGTGACAATTTACTTCTCATATACAATTAAACTCTTAGGTTAATGTTAAATAAAAGAAAAAGTAACATACTTAAAAATTTCTAAGATAAGCATAACGTAAAAATTTCGCATCATGTGTTTAAAATGTAACATATAAGAGAAAAAAAACTAACATACTTGAACTCTCTATAGCAAAGAATTTAAGCGTTAGCGCAAAAATTTACTTTACATATAAAACTCACGTCTTTAAACGGGATGATAAGCATGTGACGGTAATTAGCCAATCAGGTTAGCGGTAAGTGATACGCCACTTGCCGGCATTTTTAGAACGGAGGATGAGTCACGCTAAAACTTGTTCAAACAGGTCGGGAGACTTGTACAGCAAGAACAACAGCATCGACGCGCAAGCAGCGGGTGATGGTAAGGTGTGTCAGCAGGTCTTTGAGATTATCGTTTTCCTACTTTGCCTTTTTCATAATGAAATGTTTGTGAAAACTTGGAATGAATGAAGTGGATTTCAAAGAGACATTAGTAAGTGAAGGTAGAATTCGCATGGACTTACTTCCAAAAAGTACGATTCACTTGGAGAATTTAAGATCATTTCTACTTGAAAACTTTTCTATTATCTAAAACATTGAATATTGTTCAAACTCAGTGGGATTATATGCTACAATACGGGTAAAACTTAACAAAATTGTTACATAGAAGAAAAATAGTAAGAGATTTAAAATAAATATTAGTTATAGATACTCCAAAGAAAAAATTTCACCTCTACTTTTCAATCGGAAAATCAATACAAGTTGGAAATTTATGTTACTTCAAGAAAGACAATTTACTTTGTAATAATATACGTTAAGGTGTCGTATTAACTCGTGCAATACCTGCTGACTAAGGTTTATTTATAAACATCTTAAGATAATTTGAAAGAAACTTGCGAATTATATGTAAACTACATAATTTTTTATACTCTGAAATGAAATCACAAGTAATTTAAGTCACTTTTTTCATGGTAACACTCATATTCAATGACATGTTTTTAAAATTTAACCTTCTTTACATGATAATAGTTATAAATTTTTTCAATCTCAGATGCGATATACTATTATTTCTTACATATATGTTATGAATTGTGTAAAGTTTTTAAAAGAGTATATGCAAATCACCAATCAGAAACATAAAAATCCAACATCATTCAAACAAACTAAAATAATAAGATATTTTCCTTAGTGGAAATAGTTAACTACTCGTGTGATGGAATATACTTAGAAAATTCAAATACTGAAAAAAGTTTGCTAGGCAAACTTAAAGAATATTTTTTTTTTTTTTTTGTGAAAAACTTGCATAAATATAAAAAATGTAGAGTTTGTTAATACGTAAAATTGAACATCATCTGGACAAACTAAATTGTACGTGAATTTTTTTTTTATTTGAGAGGTGCTGACAATATATCATTAACACTTTAAATCCCAACCCGCCCTATACCGCCTTGTAGAGAATTTCCCAGCTAACCTTTCGGGCGGTTGCAGGGGTAAACGTATATTTTCAAGTGAGGGGAACTGCCCTGCCTTAGTTGTTTAAAGCGTGACGGTCCTCAACAATAGGCTATTGTGGGGCATGTAGAGGGGAGACATGGATTTAAAGTACTCAATGTCAAACTGCCCCCTCTTTGGACATGGAGTAAGATAGTCAGGGACTTTTCTTTTATGCGAATCTTGTCATGTACTTAGCGGTGGCGTTTGTTTCATTGATAAGACCCCAACTAAATTCTCTGACATATCAAGTAGATGACCCAACGCACACCCCTATTGCAGGCTGTATACATACAGTAATGATCTTTTAATGGTCGACAGTGACCCCCCACAGCAATCCCAGGAGTGGCAGACAGGAGAACGAGTCGGGCGAGTTCATTTCCAGTTTTTATGAATGGAAAGTCATCGGGGTTTTGTGAAACCCACAACGCTGACTCCATGGGATTTAAAGGGTTAATATAGAGATTTTTAACTTCCACCCATAATTTCTAAATAACTTATACATAAATACATAAATTTCAGAAAACTGAAACGGAATGTGTTTTACAAGACGCTGATTTTGTAAGATGAATATTCAATACTAATATAACTGAGCAAAGTTCATTCCGGAAAAAAAAAACTTGTACAAGATACTTATATTTTGAAAATAGTTTGAAATATCCTTTTAAATTTGTGAATGCTCGCTTTCGAAAGACACAAATAAAACTGATATTACTCATGATAATTAACACATGCATAACATTAGTCAAACAAAGTGAAATTTTTATTGCTTGTGACCGATAACTTTTCAGTGAAGTAGAACTTACATAGGAAATTTGTGCAAACTTTTTCAACTTTCAAACCAAGTATCATGTAAAATTTTAAATTACGATAGGAAATAGCATACTTCAGAATCGAAACAAGTCTTGTAGTTAAGCAAAATTTATTTCTCAAGGAATTGAAAGCATACCAGAGAAGTCCTTATCATTTCGTATCTTTTCTCATGTTGCAAGAAGATATACTTTGTAAAAGATCGTCGTAGCACTTAACAAAAATCAGTAAAAATAAATATATTTTCTATGGCAAAGATAAAACTTCACAACTTAATTACGGAAATTTAGCTAAGTTGCATATGGTTTATTCACATAACTCGCATTTGCTTCAAATGTTGAAATATATTTGTCAGTTGAAATCAAACTCATCGAAAATAAATGCTATCTACATTTTCAAGTCGGAAATTACTTTTAAATAAACTTTACATGCAAAACATTGTCATGTTAAAAGAAAAATATACAAAAACGTAAATGATAATTTTACTGTTGGTACATAAATGATGAACAATTTATAATTTTATTCTAGACAAACGTTTTATTGTCTAACAGAGAACTTAAACTTTAGCAGAAAAACGAAAAAATACAATTTTTATATCCTATTATGCTTGTCGAAAATTGAATTTATTAGCTGTTGTAATAGATTTTTATTGTCCAAATTTCTATAGTTTTTCTTCCCAGTGCAATAAAATTAAGTTCATGTGTAATGAGTAGGTTTTTTGATGAATCTTATAAATTTAATGAAATTATTATGACCTAAGAGATTGAGTGAACTGAATAAATCAATGAAGTAAATTTAAACAGTGACTTGAACTGATACATACTATAACTGTAAAGAAGTATGACAAAGTGATAGATGAAGAGAAAATAGAAATTGAGTGAAATGTGTTGAAAAAAGTTGAAGACGACAAGAAATTCGTGAATGAGAATTATCATTGACTTATATTAACTTCCTTTTTCTTGCTTATGACAAGAAAATACACTCTTTCTTATTAAGAACCAACTTGATATCTTATCATAGAATGACAATGATGAAATATCTATACATTAAAAAAATAAAAAAAAAATACCAAACTTAGACATAGGAAATTTCTTGAAATTCATGTATAATGTGAGAAGTTATACTGGAAATTTAGAAGATACAACATTGAAAGATTTGAATGTTTCGAAGTACTTTATCAGAAATAAAACAAATGCGCTGAGGTCCGCTATAAAAAATTTTAGGAGAAAGTTTAAACAAAGTTTAAAATCAAACATGCTTTTAAGCGGGAACACATATATTAAAACTATAACACTTTAAACAATTTATATTATGTCATCTCAGTTGTATCAAACTGAATAACATGAAAACAACCACAAAACTGAATAAACATGAAAATTATCAATATATGTGGAAAAGTTTCCTTTTTTCACATATAAAAAAAATAACACATTGACATACGTTAAGATCACGAAACATGCGTAATCATATGCCGATAAGAGCAACCAATGTTGCGGGGAGATATTCATGTGATGGTCAATATCCCATGAATAAATTGATTGATTGAATTTCTCATGCTAATTCCGATAGTATTCCACGTAACTTCAACTTTATATGTTACACTATAGATATATTTACCTTTTAAATATATTGACTTTCGAAAAATCATCCTTCAATATAAGAATGATCATAGTAAGAATTAAAGAAAAGATACTAAGCATTGATTTAAAGTGTATTTATTTCGACTTAGCAACAAATCATATGCTTGAAACGAAAATTGCTTCGAACCAAAGGATAATTGTCCAATTTCATTGATTCCTACAAGGAAATTTTTCTCATCTAGTAATTGATTTTTTTTTCTCTCATAGACATTATAAGTGTTGTCCAATCAGGTGTAGAATAGTTGAAGATATCCGACCTCTTTCTAAATATTAATAAGTCACTGTTGAAAAACTTGTAAAAATTTTAATTTACACTTAAAGTTTTTTTTTTATATATATATATATATATTTCAAAGAATGTTTTCAAGTCAATATGTATATTTAAATACCGAAATTTATTCACTTCAATAAATGTATGTTTAAGTTATAAAACTTGTCGTATGTGTTGAAAAATTTTAACTTTTCGTCTTATTTGCGTAAATCGATAACTTATACACTAGTTCTTCATCAATTAATCTACAAAGTAAATCTTTCAAAGGTAAAAATATACTTATAGCTTTGCATTTGTAAAATTTTAATTTCACAAGAAACATGTAAAATTTAACATGTTGCAAATGCAAAGCTATAAGTATATTTTTACCTTTGAAAGATTTACTTAGTAGATTAATTGATGAAGAACTAGTGTATAAGTTATCGATTTATGCAAATAAGACGAAAAGTTAAAATTTTTCAATACATACGACAATTTTTATGACTTAAACATACATTTATTGAAGTGAATAAATTTCGGTATTTAAATATACATATTGACTTGAAAACCTTCTTTGAAATATATATATATATATATAAAAAAAAAAAATAAAAAAAAAAAAAACTTTAAGTATAAAGTGAAATTTTTACAAGTTTTTCAACAGTGACTTATTAATATTTAGAAAGAGGTCGGAAATTTTCAACTATTCTACACCTGAATGGACAACACTTATAATGTGTATGAGGGAAAAAAAATCAATTACTAGATGAGAAAAATTTCCTTGTAGGAATCAATGAAATTGGACAATTATCCTTTGGTTCGAAGCAATTTTCGTTTCAAGCATATGATTTGTTGCTAAGTCGAAATAAATACACTTTAAATCAATGCTTAGTATCTTTTCTTTAATTCTTACTATGATCATTCTTATATTGAAGGATGATTTTTCGAAAGTCAATATATTTAAAAGGTAAATATATCTATAGTGTAACATATAAAGTTGAAGTTACGTGGAATACTATCGGAATTAGCATGAGAAATTCAATCAATCAATTTATTCATGGGATATTGACCATCACATGAATATCTCCCCGCAACATTGGTTGCTCTTATCGGCATATGATTACGCATGTTTCGTGATCTTAACGTATGTCAATGAGTTATTTTTTTTATATGTGAAAAAAGGAAACTTTTCCACATATATTGATAATTTTCATGTTTATTCAGTTTTGTGGTTGTTTTCATGTTATTCAGTTTGATACAACTGAGATGACACAATATAAATTGTTTAAAGTGTTATAGTTTTAATATATGATATGTGTTCCCGCTTAAAAGCATGTTTGATTTTAAACTTTGTTTAAACTTTCTCCTAAAATTTTTTATAGCGGACCTCAGCGCATTTGTTTTATTTCTGATAAAGTACTTCGAAACATTCAAATCTTTCAATGTTGTATCTTCTAAATTTCCAGTATAACTTCTCACATTATACATGAATTTCAAGAAATTTCCTATGTCTAAGTTTGGTATTTTTTTTTTATTTTTTTAATGTATAGATATTTCATCATTGTCATTCTATGATAAGATATCAAGTTGGTTCTTAATAAGAAAGAGTGTATTTTCTTGTCATAAGCAAGAAAAAGGAAGTTAATATAAGTCAATGATAATTCTCATTCACGAATTTCTTGTCGTCTTCAACTTTTTTCAACACATTTCACTCAATTTCTATTTTCTCTTCATCTATCACTTTGTCATACTTCTTTACAGTTATAGTATGTATCAGTTCAAGTCACTGTTTAAATTTACTTCATTGATTTATTCAGTTCACTCAATATCTTAGGTCATAATAATTTCATTAAATTTATAAGATTCATCAAAAAACCTACTCATTACACATGAACTTAATTTTATTGCACTGGGAAGAAAAACTATAAAAATTTGGACAATAAAAATCTATTACAACAGCTAATAAATTCAATTTTCGACAAGCATAATAGGATATAAAAATTGTATTTTTTCGTTTTTCTGCTAAAGTTTAAGTTCTCTGTTAGACAATAAAACGTTTGCCTAGAATAAAATTATAAATTGTTCATCATTTATGTACCAACAGTAAAATTATCATTTATGTTTTTGTATATTTTTCTTTTAACATGACAATGTTTTACATGTAAAGTTTATTTAATAGTAATTTCCGACTTGAAAATGTAGATAGCATTTATTTTCGATGAGTTTGATTTCAACTGACAAATATATTTCAACATTTGAAGCATTTGCGAGTTATGTGAATAAACCATATGCAACTTAGCTAAATTTCCGTAATTAAGTTGTGAAGTTTTATCTTTGCCATAGAAAATATATTTATTTTTACTGATTTTTGTTAAGTGCTACGACGATCTTTTACAAAGTATATCTTCTTGCAACATGAGAAAAGATGCGAAAAGATAAGGACTTCTCTGGTATGTTTTCAATTCCTTGAGAAATAAATTTTGCTTAACTACAAGACTTGTTTCGATTCTGAAGTATGCTATTTCCTATCGTAATTTAAAATTTTACATGATACTTGGTTTGAAAGTTGGAAAAGTTTGCACAAATTTCCTATGTAAGTTCGACTTCACTGAAAAGTTATCGGTCACAAGCAATAAAAATTTCACTTTGTTTGACTAATGTTATGCATGTGTTAATTATCATGAGTAATATCAGTTTTATTTGTGTCTTTCGAAAGCGAGCATTCACAAATTTAAAAGGATATTTCAAACTATTTTCAAAATATAAGTATCTTGTACAAGTTTTTTTTTTCCGGAATGAACTTTGCTCAGTTATGTTAGTATTGAATATTCATCTTACAAAATCAGCGTCTTGTAAAACACATTCCGTTTCAGTTTTCTGAAATTTATGTATTTATGTATAAGTTATTTAGAAATTATGGGTGGAAGTTAAAAATCTCTATATTAATGATATATTGTCAGCACCTCTCAAATAAAAAAAAAATTCACGTACAATTTAGTTTGTCCAGATGATGTTCAATTTTACGTATTAACAAACTCTACATTTTTTATATTTATGCTAGTTTTTCACAAAAAAAAAAAAAAAAAAATAATATTCTTTAAGTTTGCCTAGCAAACTTTTTTCAGTATTTGAATTTTCTAAGTATATTCCATCACACGAGTAGTTAACTATTTCAACTAAGGAAAATATCTTATTATTTTAGTTTGTTTGAATGATGTTGGATTTTTATGTTTCTGATTGGTGATTTGCATATACTCTTTTAAAAACTTTACACAATTCATAACATATATGTAAGAAATAATAGTATATCGCATCTGAGATTGAAAAAATTTATAACTATTATCATGTAAAGAAGGTTAAATTTTAAAAACATATCATTGAATATGAGTGTTACCATGAAAAAAGTTACTTAAATTACTTGTGATTTCCTTTCAGAGTATAAAAAATTATGTAGTTTACATATAATTCGCAAGTTTCTTTCAAATTATCTTAAGATGTTTTAAAAGTCTTGCATGCAATTTTCAAAACTTTAATGCATATCTACAATGTATTTAATATTTACAATTTATTTAATACCCCCCCACCCCTCAATTCACCTTTCTTAGATTGATAAGTAAAATAAACCTTAGTCAGCAGGTATTGCACGAGTTAATACGACACCTTAACGTATATTATTACAAAGTAAATTGTCTTTCTTGAAGTAACATAAATTTCCAACTTGTATTGATTTTCCGATTGAAAAGTAGAGATGAAATTTTTTCTTTGGAGTATCTATAACTAATATTTATTTTATATCTCTTACTATTTTTCTTCTATGTAAAAATTTTGTTAAGTTTTACCCGTATTGTAGCATATAATTCCACTGAGTTTGAACAATATTCAATGTTTTAGATAATAGAAAAGTTTTCAAGTAGAAATGATCTTAAATTCTCCAAGTGAATCGTACTTTTTGGAAGAAAGTCCATGCGAATTCTACCTTCACTTACTAATGTCTCTTTGAAATCCACTTCATTCATTCCTAGTTTTCACAAACATTTCATTATGAAAAAGGCAAAGTAGGAAAACGATAATCTCAAAGACCTGCTGACACACCTTACCATCACCCGCTGCTTGCGCGTCGATGCTGTTGTTCTTGCTGTACAAGTCTCCCGACCTGTTTGAACAAGTTTTAGCGTGACTCATCCTCCGGTCTAAAAATGCCGGCAAGTGGCGTATCACCTACCGCTAACCTGATTGGCTAATTACCGTCACATGCTTATCATGCCGTTTAAAGACGCGAATTTTATATGTAAAGTAAATTTTTACCCTAACGCTTAAATTCTTTGCTATAGAAAGTATGTTAGTTTTTTTTCTCTTATATGTTACCTTTTAAACACATGATGCGAAATTTTTACGTTATGCTTATCTTATAAATTTTTAAGTATGTTACTTTTTCTTTTATTTAACATTAACCTAAGAGTTTAATTGTATATGAGAAGTAAATTGTCACGTTAAAGTTTAAAGACATGATATTTATATGTGAAGTAAATTTTCATGTAAAGGTTAAAATTCTTTATCTTTGAAATTTTTATTCCGTTAAATTTCCCATTATTTAACATTAACCTAAGAAAATAATTGTGTATGAAAATTCCGCATATTGTTTAAATTTTTGTCGAAGAAAGTTTAAGTATGTTATTTTTTCTTCTTCTCTAATTTAGCATTATTCTCACACATTTTAAAGATAAAAATGTTATGTGTGAAATAAATTTTTGCGTATTGTTTCAATTCTTTACCTTATATATTTTTAATATTTCTTTTTCTCTAATTTAGCGTTATTCTTACACATTTGAAAGACATAATTTTTATATGTGAGGTAAATTTTCGCGTATTATTTAAATTCTTTGTCTTATACATTTTTAGAGATTTTTTTTTTTTCTTTATCGTTGATATAAGAGTATGATTGTACATGTAAAGTTAATTTTCACTTTCAATTTTAAATTCTTTGCCTTGTAAATTTTTAGTGTTTCTTTTTTCTAAAAGTTAGAGTTGTCATTATACATTTTAAAGACATGAATGGTAATGTTTGAATTCTTTGCCGTAGAAATTATAGGTATGTAATACTTTTCTCCTACATGTCATATTTAAAGTCGTGATTTTTATGTGTAAGGTAAATTTTACGCTAATGTTAAAGTTATTTGTCATAGAAAGTTTAAGTATGTTACTTTTTTCTTTTATTTAGAGATATTTTTAAGACATGATTTTTATATATGTAGTATATTTTCGCGTAAAGGTTAAAATTATTTGTCGTAGAAATTTTAAGTACGCTAATTCTTCTTACACGTCACATTTTAAAGTCGTGATTTTTATATGTAAAGAAAATTTTTTACGTTAATATCAAAGTTATTTGTTGTACAAAGTTTAAGTGTGTTAATTTTTTTTTCTTTCATTTAGCGATATTTCTACAGATTTTAAAGTCGGGATTTTTATGTATAAAGTAAAATTTTACTTTAATGTTAAAGTTATTTGTCGTAGAAAGTTTAAGTACGTTACCTTTCTCTTGAATGTTTTATTTTAAAGTCGTGATTTTTATATATGAAGGGAATTTTCGCGTAAAGGTTAAATATTTATCTTAGAAATTTTAAGTAAGTTACTTTTTTTTCTCTTATTTAGCGATATTTTACACATTTTAAAGTGATTTTTATGTGTAAAGTAAATTTTTTTTCGTTAATGTTAAAGTTATTTGTCGTAAAGAGTTTAAGTATGTTACTTTTTTTCTCTTATTTAGTGATATTCGTACACATTTTAAAGACATAATTTTTATTGGTAAAGTAAATTTTCATGTTCACTTTTGAATTCTTAGTTGTAAGATGTTCAAGTATGTTACTTTTTCTCTCTTATTTAGACATTAGAGTATCCAAAATCAGTTATCACATCTCTATTCAGCATTAGCAGCTAGTTCTGTGTTGCCATTCATCAACTTAAGAAAGTATCATTGTACAATAAAAACTATCTTGTTTAATATACCTAACATAGACATATTAATTTCTAACAAGTTTATTGGTAATATAAATTTTTACATAGACAGTAAGTAGCTAAGATATATAATATCGATCGCATAGTACAGTATAGCTTTGAATTATAACCGGTTGTAACAAATATAATCAATTTCAAAGTATTTGAATGTTGATATATCGAAAAGTTATGTATTTCCTGAATGTTGATATATCGAAAAGTTATGTATTTCCATCTCTTTGAAAACATTGTTCTAACTAAAATGAAATGTTTTTTCCTAAGCCATTCTGGAAGAAGAAGAAAAAAATTATAGATTCCTCAATAAAATATGGATAATACATTTCAAATTCACAAAATTGAGAATAATACTTATATAATTAAAAAAAATCGTCATTTTTCTATTCAAATTGATAAATATTTCTTTTTGGAAGTGTATATTACTAATATTGTATTGCAAAGTCACGTGTGAACACACTACAACTACTAATTCCTTTCAACTGGGTCAGACTAACTCAACCTAAAAATAATTGTAAAATCATTGCTTTAACTTCCATAATGGGTTTCAGTTGCTGAATATTAAAAATTAATTCTAGTCTAAGTTCTTTTTGTTGTGTATTCAATCCCTCAAAAATTATGCCAATAAAAGAAAAAAAAACTTTTTAATGACATGTTAAGCTCTGTAAAAGAAATTTTCACGTTAAGATTGCAAAGTTTAAATTTTTTATCTAATAAATTTTAATTTATATTTACATTTCATACCGTTATTGAGAAAATAATGAGACTTTATGTGTCTAACATTGATTAAACCTGATTCCTTAAAAGTTTCTTGCGATTATATCTCTCAACATTAGTTAAATGTGTTAAGCACTTATAAAAAAAAATCAACTCAATCCGAAACTTTACGCATTTGTGTTAATCTATTATCTTTGCATGTATTTGAAGTTTTTAATGGTGAAGCATGAAAAGTTATAAACTGTGTAATTTATGTTCCTTCCTACCACTAGATGGCGCCGCAATTACGTTAAACTTAGTGTGGGAGTAGACGATCAGAGAAGGGACACTTGCTGAGTGTAGAATCCAGCTTTAATGAATCCTTATTGCCTCTTATCTCATACTACATTAGGCACAAGCGCCTTTCTTACGTATATTCACATCGAGAATGTTCAGTGATCTGTCTCTCTAATCAGAATGAGGAATACCTCCCTCTGCCGCTAGGAGTCGCCACAAGGGGTTCTCTAGTGGTGCGCCCCCTATCTCCACACTCGGTCATCTTGGCGAACTATGTCCTCATAGTTTATGTCTGAAATTATCTGAAATACAATAAAAATACTAGAAAGAAAAATGCAAACGTTTAAAATTTTAAGACTTGGCAGTGAGCTCTAACACTTAATTCCACGCTTTTATATGGTCTATAGCCGTGCTTGTCATGTTAGGCCCCTCGTGCTCGCCTACTTTTTTAACATCATACCTATGATTTTTCTTAAATGCTGTTATTTTGTAAGGACCAAAAAATTTTGTTTTTAGTTTTAATCCGGCTCCGAACTGGGTTCGTTGAATCGCTATGAGGTCGTTCACTTTGAATGTTCGAGGTTCCTTGCACTTTTTATTAAACTGTCAACGGTTTTCTTCCTGAATTTTCAGTATATTATTCTTTGCCTCTTCTCGTATTTTTTCTCTTTCTTGGTTCATTTGGGCTATATTTTCTTCTTCGATAAGCTCTTTAATTTTTATGTCTTCTCTGTTTCTCATTTTTACACCAGTTAGTAGTTCGAACGGTGTATATCTTGTACTCCTTGAGCTTGTGCTATTGATGACCCTTTGTACACCTTCGACAAACTTGTACCACTTTGTTGGATCTTCAATTGTGAGTTTTGCAAGTATTGGAATTAGGGTGTTGTGAACTCTTTCCACTTGTCCGTTGCCTCGATGAACTCCTGTCGTTGTTAACACCTGTTCAATTCCTTCCTTCTGGCAATATTGTTGGAACTCATTCGAACTAAATGCTGATCCTCTGTCCGAGATTATTCGCTGAGGATTCCCAAATATGGTTTTTTGCAATTCTAGCTTGTCAATTTCATTTTTTGCTGTGGTTGATTTGACTGGATAGAACCATACGAATTTTGTGAATGAGTCCACTACTGAGAAAATATGCTGATATTGCTTATTTGTGGATGGTAGAGGCCCTATGTAGTCAACATGGTAAGTGCTTAGTGGTATGTTTTCTTTTGGTATGGGGTTCAGCAACCCTTCTGCCTTTCCTCTCTTTTTGTTACTCAGAATGCAGTCCAAGCAGTTGGCAATTACACTTTCAATCATCTTTCTTGCTTTTGGTATGTAAAATTCTCGCCTTAGAATTTCTTCAGTTTTGGCCACTGCAAAATGTCCTTTGTTATGCACTTCTTTAATGATTTCATTTTGCAATGCTTGAGGTACAACCAGCAGCTCTCTTCCATTTTCGTGCTTATACAAAATACCCTGCTTCACTGAGTGATCATTATCCTCTCCTTGTCGTATCAATTCTTTAAGCATTTTGATGTGTTCATCCTCGTCTTGTGCTGCTGCTATCTTTGTAGTTATCTCAGCTTGCGATCTAGTCACCAACATGACTGTGTTTCTGCTTAATGCATCTACATGTGCCATCTTCTTTCCTGGGCGGTGGATTACCGTGTAGTCAAACTCTTCTAGCATTAAGGCCCATCTTGCTATCCTTGGTGTCAAGTCTTTTTTGTCGAGGGTTTTTTGAAATGCTGCACAGTCTGTTATTATTTTGAATTTGGACCCTACGAGGTAATTTCTAAATTTTTTAACTGCTTCTACGATTGCTAACACCTCTAATTCGTAGCTTCCATATTTCTCTTGTTGGGGGTTGGTTTTTTTGCTCATATAATGTACTGGGTGAAACGCATTATCGTCTGCCTTCTGCAATATTATTGCTCCAAAACCCTGACTGCTTGCATCCGTATGTAGCTCTGTTTCTACTCCCTGTTTGAAGATATGCAGGACTGGCTCTTCTGATAATAACTGTTTAAGTTTATTGAACGCTTCTCTCTGTTGCGGTCGAAATCGAAATTTAACATTGTCACGTAGAATATCACTTAGTGGTCTGGCTATTATGGCGTATTGATGAATGAATTTTCGAAAATATCCTGCGAGACCTAGAAAACTTTGAACCTGTCTTTCATTCTTTGGTTCTGGAAAGTTTTGCAATGCTTTTGTCTTATATGGGGATGGTTTGACTGTCGCATTTTCTATCACATGGCCTAAAAATTCAATCTTGCGCTTCAAGACATTTAGGACATTTTTTGACCTAGGACATTTTTTGAAGTTGATATCCAAGCCGTACTCTGAAGCCACTTTAAATACTCTTTTTAACTTTTCTAGATTTCCCTCCTCTGTAGCACTAGGAATTATAATATCGTCACAATATATTATTACTGTTGAGTCCCGTAATAGTTCTTTAAGGACCGTGTTTATGTAACGTTGAAATACTGGAGAAGACACAGACAATCCAAATGGACAACGCAAAAATTCGAAATGACCATTACAAGTATTGAAAGCTGTATATTTTGTGCTGTCCGGATCAATTCTCACATGATGATACCCACTCTTCAAGTCAAGGCAGGAATATACTTTTGCATCTTGCAGTTTGTCGATCACGTCTTCAATCACAGGCAACGGGAAACAGTCTTTGACAATACGTTTCATTAACTTCCTATAGTCCAAACAGAGACGATGTTCGTTATTGCGTTTCTTCGTGAGTACTATGGGTGCAGCAAAATCTGATACACTCTCTTTAATTATTCCCTTTTTTAACCAATCTTCAATTTGGGCGTCGATTATTTTCTGTTCACTCAACGGAATTCTACGGCTACGAACATAAATGGGAGACTCGTCTGTTAAAATAATCTTCATACTCTGATTGGTATCCTTTATCTTATTCGGTTTATAATTATTCACCAAATTAGTTAATTCGTCTTTGATTTCAGTGTTCTGTATATGCGTTACTTCAAGCTCGTCGCACTCTCTCAAGTTCGGTAACTCTGCAAATAAACATGCCGCAATTCTACGCTGTTCGCCAGTTGTTCCGTCTGGTATTACCAAGCCAAATGATTTCGCCACTGGTACGGGATTTTCTCGCTTCTTTTCGCCGTCAAGGTCTAATCTTTCTCGGGTCACACCAATAAGATGACTAGCGCTTCTGCATTCGGAAGGCGGAGCTACAAATTTCTCCTCTGCTCTGCTTCCTGATTGGCTGCCGCGGCCGTCGATCTTCTTCTCAACTGTCAGGATAGATTTGATTGACATCTTGCGGAGCGCTTCGCCTTCATTTTCTCTTTTGGCCTCGCCAGACAGGCGCCTGATAACTTGTAAATAAAAAACACGTGGATCCTCTCGGAGCTGTCTGTAAAAGGATGGGTTTTCGAATTTTCCTATAACGTCCATTCCAATTATTAATTCATTTGTGTGGTCTTTGATGACGTATATTTTTGCATTGACTGAATGAGTGTCGATTTTAATGTCAGTATGGAAATATCCTAATGGTTGTACTTCTATATTACCTAACCCTTTTAGTAATATGCCATTTCTCATTAATTGGAGTGATCCTATTTTTATATACAAGTCCTCAGAAATGAAGGTGACTTGCCTCCCTGTATCATTCAGAGCAACTATTTCATGATCGAATATTATTACCTTTGTGGTGCTTTTATTGTCAGTGTAACTATTAATTTTATCAATTGGATTATTATTACTTTCATTTTCGGGATACACATTACTTTTATAATTAGGATAATTACTAATTACAGCTCTATTTGCCTTCTTTTTTGGACAGCTGGCCTGGCGGTGGCCTATTTCATTACAATTAAAGCATTTAATACCTTGAATTTTAACTTCAAACTGGTTAGACTTATTAGGCCACTCTCTACTATTTAAAGTACCATTATTTCTTTCTTTATACAAGTGGTTAGTACTGGTTTGAGCACGAATGAATGGACGTTCCTGTATATTTTCTCTAGACTGCCAGTGCTTCCTGTTTTTTTCTTCATATTTATTTTCGCGAAATACCGTATTCTTTTTAAAATTATTTCTAGTTGAATCAAAGTCATCGAGTTTGTTGACCAAAATTTCCCTATTTTTTATTTTCGGAAGTTCGTCCATGAAGTGTTCTCGAATTTCTTTGGGTAATTTTCTTTTTATTTGATCTACTAGCATTAATTCTTTTAAATCTTCAAATGTTGTGACATCAAGTCCGCTCAACCATTCGGTTAGATAATTGTTTAGTTCAAAAGCAAAGTCTCTCCATGTCTGACATTGTGTTTTTTTATGGAATGAGAATTGTATTCTGAACTGTTCTGGGCTAAGTCGGTATCGTCTCAGCAAAATGCTCTTAATGTGGTCGTAATTATTCGCTAGTGTTTCCGGCTCACGTGTTATTAAGCTTGCTATGTCAAGTGGAAGCAATGTAATTAAATAATTTACCCAAGTATCTTTCGATATTTCTAGACGACTAATTTGTCTCTCAAATAGTGTCAAGTAGATGCTTATGTCACTACCGTCAAACGGTTTCATATACTGTAATATATTTGGGCTTCTGCTTACTTCGTTTTCCCGTGCGTTTGTTACAGCAGCGCCATGTTGGCGAATTTCTGCTTCTATGCGCAGTTTCGCTAACTCGAATTCTTTCGCTTCCCTATCTTTTGCTAACTCAAACTCTTTCGCTTCCCTATCTTTTGCTAACTCAAACTCTTTCGCTTCCTTTTCTTCACGGTCATTTACAATTGTGTTTAACATATTTTTAACAAAGTTTTCATCATAATCGGCGTGTTCTGTTATTAATTTACATAATCGAGCGATTTTTGGGTTAATGGGTTGTTCCAATCCCAGTTCATCTATTAAAGCGAGTAAGTCATTCTTTCGTGCTCTGGCAAGAAACGCCATGTTAGTATAATCGAAAATTGTACTCACAGTTTTTCTGTTGACTTGTTACCTCGACTTGTGACAGTCAGTGCCTATGTTTCGTTGTGGTCTCCCAGTGCTTGCTGGTCCCCTCCTTAATGATGTTGACCTCTTGTATTTGACACGAAGTTTCTTGGCTTCGACGGCGGTGTTCCAATGCTTGTTGTTTCCGCTAAACAATCCTCTTCGTCGGCGCTGACTTCGCTTTTCCGACGTGGTGGTTTCGCTTTCCGATGAGACGTGATTTCACTTTCCGGTCACTGTGCTAGCTGCTCCACTTCTCAGTGATGTCGACTTCTTTTATTCGATGAGCAGTTTCTTGGCTTCGTTAGCGGTGTTCCAATGCTTGTTGTTTCCGCTAGGCAATCCTTTTCGTCGGCGCTGACTTCGCTTTTCCGACGTGGTAGTTTCGCTTTCCGGTGAGACGTGGTTTCCCTTTCCGGTCACTGCGCTGTTATGTCGTTTACACTGCTAGGTGATACGACGGCTTATACTCCGATCCCCGGTTCACTGCTGGGTGACTACGGTGCTGTTCGGTTTCATTTGTATTCGTATCTCGTACTTCTGGTTTGCCCTTACACGTTCTGCCGTTTGGTTCTTAACGTAACGTTCTGACGCCTACTCAGTTCGTGATGCCGAGCCCCCATGTGGGAGTAGACGATCAGAGAAGGGACACTTGCTGAGTGTAGAATCCAGCTTTAATGAATCCTTATTGCCACTTATCTCATACTACATTAGGCACAAGCGCCTTTCTTACGTATATTCACATCGAGAATGTTCAGTGATCTGTCTCTCTAATCAGAATGAGGAATACCTCCCTCTGCCGCTAGGAGTCGCCACAAGGGGTTCTCTAGTGGTGAGCCCCCTATCTCCACATTAGTATAAAACTGTCTTACTAAACTGTATAGTCAATGAGATGAGCATTTGAAATCACGTGACATATTCTAACCAATCAGAAGCGAGCTTTTATTTCAACCAATCAAAGGAGACTTTTAGGTATATCAGGATACAAGATGTTGCCATTCCTTAAACTTTGATATAAAGCAAATCATGACGTCATACCCACTACATTAACACTGTAACGTCACTGGTAAAACAGCCTATCACTCTAAGTTGTTCACTTAAAAGTAGCCCTAGAACAACTCAACTCCATCCCGCCTAAATCTTAGCATATTCCTATTGCTGCCATCGTCTTAAAGGTAAGTTTTGTAAAATCATGAATGACGTCATACCCACTGTGACGTCACTAGTCAAAAATACCTATAACTCTAACTTATTCACTTAGAAGCAGCCCTAGAACAACTCAACTCCGTCTGAAAGGTAAATCGGAACTAAAAAGTGTTGCCACCGCTCAAAACTTTTAACGTTAAGCAAGTTATGACATCACACTCCCTGTGACGTCACTAGTAAAAATATCTATAAGTCTTATTCACTTAGAAGCAGCCCTAGAACAACTCAACCCCATTTAACTGGAAACAAAAACTAAAAAGTGTTGCCACCGCTCAAAAACTTTGATATAAAACACATTATGACGTCATTCCTACTGTGACGTCATACACAAACAGCTTATAACGAAACTGAAACTAAAACAGCAACAGGAGGGGAACAACTCAACTGCACTTCTGGGCACATCATATCCGGTCATATCACTTCCCGTGACGTCATATCCGGTCACTCTCACTTCCGGTGACGTCATCGTCCCTCGTCCCTGCACCGGCACCGCGCAGCCCTAGAACAACTCAACCCCATTTAACTGGAAACAAAAACTAAAAAGTGTTGCCACCGCTCAAAAACTTTGATATAAAACAAATTATGACGTCATACCCCCTGTGACGTCACGCAATAAAAACCTATCACTCCAACTTATTCACTAAGAAGCAGTCCTAGAACAACTCAGCTCCGTCTGCTAGATAAACCGAAACTAAAATAAGTGTTGCCACCTATCTAAACTTTGATATAAAACACATTATGACGTCATTCCCACTGTGACGTCATACACAAACAGCTTATAACGAAACCGAAACTAAAACAGCAGCAGAAGGGGAACGACTCAACTCCACTTCCGGTCACGTGTCTTCGGTGACGTCATATCCGGTGATGGCACTTCCTATGCCGTCATATCTGGTCACGCCCACTTTCGGTGACGTCATCGTCCCTCGTCCCATTCCGCATTCCGCCCTGGCTTCGGATGCCCAATTTCTAACTACTAACACATATCTAAATAGTTATTGTAGGCAGCAAACGGACAACCTGTTACAAGAAAAAAAATTGTTGAAGCAAAAGAAATGTTGAAAATAAAAAAGAAAACTCTCAAATATTAAAGTAATTTTGAAGTTAATTAATAGCAACAGTAAACTATTTTGCTTTAAAATGTTTTATTGATTAATGTTTTATTGATAACTATGATTTTGTGAATAAAATTAAAATTGTTTGTTTAGATTTGGTGTTTTATTTCGGAATAAAATTCAAAATTATAGTTAAACATAAATATTAAAAAAAAAATTCAATTACCTCTGTCAATAAAAAAGAAATGTTTTCTAAGTGCTCTGCTATTCAAATTAACTATCAAAACTAAGAAAAGGAAAATTCATTTGCTACCAATGCGAAGGACAATTGACTACTATTTTGACGTCACGCAGTCAGTACGTAGGCTTTTTTATATAGGAGGTATTGGTTGTACACAGCAGAAATGTCAATAGTAGACCTTAATTAGTAATAATGTGCAAAAAAAATATATACTCTATCACTTTACAAGGTTTTTCGCATTCCCTTCCAACCTATAAAAGTGAACTGTGATTGGTTAATCTTCCCACCAGCTTCGCAATCCCCGGCGCGTTTTTCTCTTTGCATTGACAATGGAGCAGTTTATCCAGTTGTCTATCAATATCGATGCTTGTGACAGATGTTAATGCCAAATGTCGTCTACAATGGTGCCACAACCACAAATCCTGGTCGATTGATAAGTGAAAGACAGTTATAAGGTCAGGTGAATCATCTTTCACACTTTTCCTCGAAACTGGACTGGTTTTCGTTTGGAGAAGATTATGCACAAGCACATAATCGTGATTGTCTTCTTCCAACTGCCAAGCATGAAGGTACATCTCTCATGGTAAGGGCAGCAGTGTCGTGGTTTTCAGTTGGCCCATTCGTATCCCTGGAAAGAAGGATCACTGGGGAGTAGTATAGAGAAATTTTACCTTACCAGGTTCAACCTATGATGCAAACTTTGTTTACTGCAGAAGATGGAATTTTACAGGATGATAATGCTCCTATTCACACAGCGGAACCTGTCCAATCATGGTTTTTATTGAACTCGAGGATGAAGTGAATCATCTACGTTGGTCCGCATAGTCCCCCAACCTCAATGTAATCAAACCGTTATGGTCTATTTTAGAGCGTTCAATCCGGAATCGATATCCTCCACCGGCATCTCTCCCGAAACTTTCTCAATATTTCCATAAAAATGGTACAATATTCCTCTAAACACCATCAGCACTTGTATGATATAATTCCCAGACGAATCCAAGATGTATTACATGACAAAGGCGGTCCTACGTCATATTATTAAAGGATTCCTTATAAATCTAGGATGTTTTCATTATTTTTATAACAACCTGTACATTGGGGAAATTTTTTGCGGACTCGCACACGCTCTGTGTGAAAGAGCCCTATGGTGTTGAATATAATCTCGTTAATTCATTTCTTGTCACCTTTTTAAAAGTAATTCACTCATTAACTGCTTCAGTTAATGCCATACATTTCTAATACTTGAATGATAGATACAAAAGTTACATCAAATTATGTCTACGAGGAGAGCGCCATCTATTGAGCTTATATTTTTAGTAGCCTACACATACACGCATGCATGCCCGCCAAAAATAATGCATGGTTTGAATTTTATACATATAAATACACAACTTTAAATCCAAAATTCATTTTTATTTAGAAATACAGAATTTGTCAGACAATGCCGTGAAAGTACAATAAGATTATGCTGACAAAAAATTATAAGTTTTACAAAAATATGTTAAATATTGAGCCAACACAATAAATCAATCTAATATTCACAATAGAAAATTCAGTTTAAATACATAATATGGGAATAAAAATATTTTTAATTATCAAAATTAACATTAAAACACAAGCACGTTATTTTTTTCTTTTATTTTCAATAAAGCCTAATTTCAACTTTAACAATTATGGAAATTTGTAAGGGCATGGGGTGCGTAGCTGTTTTTTAATGTAAAATTGGAAAATTGGCGCTTCTGTTTTTGTTTTTCATTTAACAAAAAATTGTGATTAGATTTTGATTCATAAGTTGATTCTTTAACTGTGTTTTTTATTTTATTTTCTCCATAGAAATCCTTTGTGATAATTATATTAGGATAGGACTTGTTTGCATTAGGAACTGAATTTATTGAGCTATTAGATGCAACAGTTTTTAAAAGATCAAATCCTATGTGGTCTCCAAAATCATGATCGTTACAAGTTTTCGTAGAAATTGTAGATGTACGATTTATAGGTTTCAACAAGCCTTTCTTCTTGCGAGGTTCAAAATTTGAAGACAAACAATCAAATGAAAAACCTTCAATTTCACTGCAGCGGTCATTTTCTGTAAAGTTTGTGTTAGAAGAGCTGGTACTCTCCTGGAAATATACATACATATTTGTTAAATATATATGTTTGTCACAATCAAATAGAATATTTTTAATTTCCAGTTAGGTGATTATACTATTATCCTATCTATTGAGAAACGTCGGAACAAACACTGCTAAATCGCATATTTAAGGTACTTTTAATTTTACCAATTGATAGTTGTTGCATGTATCTATTTGTCAAACTATTCAAACCAGTATAAAAATTCTGAATTTACTTTAAGCGAGAAAGCAATATTTATTCCGAAACCTATAAATTACGATGCATTTTCTTGAAGCATTTTTGTAACTGTACCAAAAACTATATTTAAAAAAAAAAAAAAAAAAAAAAAAAAAAACTCGGGGTGTGGAACATCGCACAACTTTCAATTACACTATAATACTGACATGGATTTGTGTCGCTTGTATATTTTCATCCTTCATTTAGAATAAATGGCCAGTTTGGCGATAATTCTTGCATAGGACTTTAAAAAAAAAAAAAAAAAAAATCGACCAAAATGGTGATTTTGGCGATATACTTTTCGATAATCCTTATATTATCCTTTATTATAAGCGAGACTAAGGGGAGAAGAAAAAACAATCGTTGATGAGGTACGCTCAAGGAAAGAGAACTCAGTATTGAAGGCATTCATTTCTCAACTTTTTACTCCATTAAAACATTTTTAAGGTAATTTTGGAGGTGGGGGTGTTTAGAACACCTTAAGAACCATACCACAGCGATTTTTATCAAAATCGTTTGAGCCGTTTTTTAGCAATCATTGAAAAACATGATTTTTTCAATGGCACCTACCTTGTGCGCATGCGCAATTTTGATGAAAATTTTAATGGTAGGTCCTTGTGCTATCACCAACCATCACACCAAATTTGAAAATCGTAGATCAATTTGTTCGAAAGTTATGCTGACGACAGACACTCATACACACAGGAAGATATTTTTTCTAGATAACTTTTTTGAAATCAGTTGAGAAAATGCATAAAAAAAAATCGATGTTTTTTTTTTTTTTTTTCTTTTGACCGAATACTATTCCTAGTAGCAATCACTGCATGGCGTTTCGTCGGCCAATGATCGGAATTCATCAAAGTCATCGGCGATTCCACAGACTGATATATAAACACACCCGTATTTCCTCGTCTGCCGATGACCCTAAACTCATCGGCAAAAGATATCTTCCCAACATCGGTGGCCGGCGGAATTTCTGATCATCGTTTTTTGATCGGCAAAAGATATCGGAACGACATCGGCGACAGGCGATAAAAAACTTATGTTTCCTTTTCTTGCAATTCCACTGAATTAGAGGCGATCCTTGAATGTATTTCAAATTTAAATCAAGTATACAATTTGCTAAACATTTCACTTTGGCAATAAATGAAAAATATTTTAAAAATAAGTGTACGAAAAATTTAAATGTAAAAATATATTTTGAAAAAATGCAAACCACATAATTATATATTGCTTATCTAATACGTCAATAAAATCCATAAAAAAAAAATTACAGTGTAAAAAAATATAGGAACAATTTTCTAAAATTGAAAATAAATTCTCCATTTCAACTTCAATATAAAATAAAAATATAGTCCTTGTTTTTAAATAGTTTTCATTTTAATTTGCTGAACTCATTTTGGTCCGTTTTTTAAACATCTTTTAAGTAAAATAAAAATATGTTTATATGTTTCAAAAAGTTATTCAAATTGAATATAGTTTATAAAAAAAATTAAAAATTAAATATATTTTTTTAAATGTCAAAATTATTAAGTAAACTCTTAAATTGCATTTCAAAAAATATCATAAATTGTACACGTCAATTAATTAAAATTTTCCAAAATAGATGGCGACACTATTTATTATGTGTATAAGAATACAAAAACTAAATATGTTTTCATATTGGATATATATATTTTTTAATATCATTTTCCCAAATTTACGAAAGATTTGCTATTTTCCAAAAATTCCCCATATATAAAAAAAAATTTCGGTCAATTTTCTTGCAATATCTGTATGATAGTAGAGTTTTGTACTACAATACAATTGCTATACCAAGAATCTCTAGTACCATATCAGTCCAGTGGCCAAGTCACCGCGCTTCGGAGACCAATATCCATGGTTCGATTCCAGGGTAAGTAATTTAGACAATTCTGGCGTGAGTAATTTGGGGGTGTTATATCTTCGATTTGTACTCTTAATATGTCACTAGAAATACTACAATATAAGAATTAAGCCCTCTGGGAAAATATTTTAGTTTTGCATTATTTTAACTTGTCGTTTTTAATATTCGATACTTATACATCTTTATAATTATTTAATGTTTATTAATTGGTATTTTCGACAAAATAACGACCGTTTCGATATTTCTTGAGAGCAAAATTTCCCTCGCCCTTCAAACGAATTCTTGCCGGCTTCTCCTCGAATTCGATCAGTTTCCGGACATCGGGCAATGGCCGGCCACGGGGACAAAATGGATTAGTTGCCAAGGGAAAGATAAGTTTCGGGTGAGTTTCCTGTGAATCGCCAATCACCGGCGATTCACCTGGGGATGGAATTCCGATCATCGCCTGAGGTAAAATTGCTACTAGGGATACTTTTATTACCCTATGTATGTAGAGTATGTGTGGAGAGCGGGGGCGCATCACTACAGAACCCCTCGTGGCGACTCCTAGCGGAAGAGGGAGGTATTCCTCATTCTGATGAGAGAAACAGATAGATGAACATTCTCGATGTGACTATACGTAAGAATGGCTCTTGTGCCAAATGTAGTATGAGATAAGAGCAGTAAGGAGTTATTAAAGCTGGATTCTACACTCAGCAAGTGTCCCTTCTCTGAGCGTTTACTCCCACATGGGGGCTCGGCATCACGAACTGAGTAGACATCGGAACTTTACGTTAAAAACCAAACGGCAGAACGTGTAGATCTAAGAGCAAACCAGAAGTACGAGCGACGAGTACAAATGAAACCGAACAGCCCCGTAGTCACCCAGCGGTGAACCGGAGTTCGGAGTGTAAGCCGTCGTATCACCTAGCAGTGTAAACGATAAAACAGCACAGTGACCGGAAAGTGAAATCGGGTCTCACCGGAAAGCGAAACCACCACGTCGGAAAAGCGAAGTCAGCGCCGACGAAGAGGATTGCCTAGCGGAAACAGCAAGCATTGGAACTCCTCTAACGAAGCCAAGAAACTGCGTAGCGAACACAAGAAGTCGACATCACTGAGAAGTGGACCAGCTAGCACAGTGACCGGTAAGTGAAACCACGTCTCTTTTGAAAGCGAAACCGCCACTCCGGAAAAGCGAAGTAAGCGTCGAAGAAGAGGATTGTTTAGCGGAAACAACAAGCATTGAAACACCACTGTCGAAACCAAAAAACTTCATGTCGAATACAAGAGGGCAACATCATTGAGAAGGAGACCAGCAAGCACTGGGAGGCCACAACGAGACGTAGGTACTGACTATCACAAGCAGAGGTAACAAGTCAACAGAAAAACTGTGAGTACAATTTTCGATAATACTAACATGGCGTTTCTTGCCAGAGCACGAAAGAATGACTTACTCGCTCTAATAGATGAACTGAGATTGGAACAACTCAGTAACCCCCAAATCGCTCAATTATGTAAATTAATAACAGAACACGCCGATTGTAATGAAAACTTTGTTAAAAATATGTTAAACACAATTGTAAATGATCGTGAAGAAAAGGAAGCGAAAGAATTCGAGTTAGCGAAACTGCGCATTGAAGCAGAAGTTCGCCAACATGGCGCTACTGTAACAAATGCACGGGAAAACGAAGTAGGCAGAAGCCCAAATATATTACAGTATATGAAACCGTTTGACGGTAGTGACATAAGCATCTACTTGACACTATTTGAGAGACAAATAAGTCGTCTAGAAATATCGAAAGATACTTGGGTGAATTATTTAATCACATTGCTTCCACTTGAAATAGCAAGCTTATTAACACGTGAGCCGGAAACACTAGCGAATAATTACGACCACATTAAGAGCATTTTGCTGAGACGATACCGACTTAGCCCAGAACAGTTCAGAATACAATACTCATTCCATAAAAAAGAACAATGTCAGACATGGAGAGACTTTGCTTTTGAACTAAACAATTATCTGACCGAATGGTAGACCGGGCTTGATGTGACAACATTTGAAGATTTAAAAGAATTAATGCTAGTAGATCAAATAAAAAGAAAATTAACCAAAGAAATTCGAGAACATTTCATTGACGAACTTCCGAAAATAAAAAATAGAGAAATCTTGGTCAACAAACTCAATGACTTTGATTCAACTAGAAATAATTTAAAAAAGAATACGGTATTTCGCGAAAATAAATATGAAGAAAAAAACAGGAAGCACTGGCAGTCTAGAGAAAATATACAGGAACGTCCATTCGTTCGTGCTCAAAACCAATACTAACCATTTGTATAAGGAAAGAAATAATGGTACTGTAAATAATAGAGAGTGGCCTAATAAGTCTAACCAGTTTGAAATTAAAAATTAAGGTATTAAATGCTTTAATTGTTCTGAAATAGGACACCGCCAGGCCTATTGCAAACAAAAGTAGGCAAATAGAGCTGTAATTAGTAATTTTCTTAATTATAAAAGTAATGTGTATCCTAACAATGAAAGTAATAGTAGTCCAATTGATAAAATTAGTAGTTACACTGACAATAAAAGCACCACAAAGGTAATAATGTTAGATCATGAAATAGTTGCTCTGAGTGATACTGGGAGCCAAGTCACCTTCATTTCTGAGGACTTGTATATAAAAATAGGATCACCCCAACTAATGAGAAATGACATATTACTAAAAGGATTAGGTAATATAAAAGTACAACGCTTAAGATATTTCCATACTGACATTAAAATCGACACTCATTCAGTCAACGCGAAAGTATACGTCATCAAAGATCACACGAAGGAATTAATAACTGGAATGGACGTTATAGGAAAATTCGAAAACCCACATTTTTACAAACAGCTTCGAGATCCAATTCGAGAGAAGTCACGTGTTTTTTCTCTACAAGTAGTCAGGCGCCAGCTTGACGAGTCTAAAGACCGGTCAGGAGAAATTAAGAGCGAAGCGCTCCGCAAGATGTCAATCAAATCTATTTTGACAGTTGAGAAGAAGACCGACAGCCGCGGCAGCCAATCAGGAAGCAGAGCAGAGGAGAAATTTGTAGCTCCGCCTTCCAAATGCAGAAGCGCTAGTCATCTTACCGGTGTGACGGGAGAAAGATTAGACCTTGACGGCGAAAGGAAGAAGGAAAATTCCGTAGCAGAGGCGAAATCGTTTGGCGTGGTAGTGCCAGACGGAACAACTGGAGAAGAGCGTAGGATTGCGGCATGTTTATTTGCAGAGTTACCGAACGTGAGAGAATGCGATGAGGTAGAAGTAATGCATATACAGTACACTGAAATCAAAGACGAATTAACTAGTTTGGTGAATAATTATAAACCGAATAAAAAAAAGGATACCAATCAGAGTATGAAGATTATTTTAACAGACGAGTCTCCCATTTATGTTCGTAGCCGTAGAATTCTGTTGAGTGAACAGAAAATAATCGACGCCCAAATTGAAGATTGGTTGAAAAAGGGAATAATTAAAGAGAGTGTATCGGATTTTGCTGCACCCATAGTACTCACGAAGAAATGCAATAACGAACATCGTCTCTGTTTGGACTACAGGAAGTTAAATAAACGTATTGTCAAGGACTGTTTCCCGTTGCCTGTGATTGAAGACGTACTCGACAAACTGAAAGATGTGAAAGTATATTCCTGCCTTGACTTGAAGAGTGGGTATCATCATGTGAGATTTGATCCGGACAGCACAAAATATACAGCTTTCAATACTTGTAATGGTCATTTCGAATTCTTGCGTTGTTCATTTGGATTGTCTGTGTCTTCTCCAGTATTTCAACGTTACATAAACATGGTCTTTAAAGAACTATTACGCGACTCAAGAGTAATAATTTATTGTGACGATATTTTAATTCCTAGTGCTACAGAGGAGGGAAATCTAGAAAAGTTAAAAAGAGTATTTAAAGTGGCATCAGAGTACGTCTTAGATATCAACTTCAAAAAGTGTCAATTCCTGAGGCGCAAGATTGAATTTTTAGGCCATGTGATAGAAAATGGGACAGTTAAACCATCTCCATATAAGACAAAAGCATTGCAAAACTTTCCAGAACCAAAGAATGAAAGACAGGTTCAAAGTATTTTAGGTCTCGCAGGATATTTTCGAAAATTCATTCATCAATACGCCATAATAGCTAGACCACTAAGTGATACTCTACGTAACAATGTTAAATTTCAATTTGGACCGCAACAGAGAGAAGCGTTCAATAAACTTAAACAGTTATTATCAGAAGAGCCAGTCCTGCATATCTTCAAACAGGGAGTAGAAACAGAGCTACCTACTGATGCAAGCAGTCAGGGTTTTGGAGCAATAATATTGCAGAAGGCAGACGATAATGCGTTTCACCCAGTACATTATATGAGCAAAAAAACCAACCCCCAACAAGAGAAATATAGAAGCTACGAATTAGAGGTGTTAGCAATCGTAGAAGCAGTTAAGAAATTTAGAAATTACCTCGTAGGATCCAAATTCAAAATAATAACAGACTGTGCAGCATTTCAAAAAACCCTCGACAAAAAAGACTTGACACCAAGGATAGCAAGATGGGCCTTAATGCTAGAAGAGTTTGACTACACAGTAATCCACCGCCCAGGAAAGAAGATGCCACATGTAGATGCCTTAAGCAGAAACACAGTCATGTTGGTGACTAGATCGCAATCCGAGATAACTACAAAGATGGCAGCAGCACAAGACGAGGATGAACACATCAAAATGCTTAAAGAATCGATAGGACAAGGAAAGGATAATGATCACTCAGTGAAGCAAGGTATTTTGTATAAGCACGAAAATGGAAGGGAGCTGTTGGTTGTACCTCCAGCATTGCAAAGGAAAATCATCAAAAGGAATGCATAACAAATGACATTTTGCAGTGGCCAAATCTAAAGAAATTCTAAGGCGAGAATTTTACATAACAAAAGCAAGAAAGATGATTGAAGGTGTCATTACCAACTGCTTGGACTGCATTCTGTGTAACAAAAAGAGAGGAAAGGCAGAAGGGTTGCTGAATTCCATACCAAAAGAAAACATTCCACTAAGCATGTTGACTACCATTGTTGTCCACCCATGTTGACTACATAGGGCCTCTACCATCCACAAATAAGCAATATCAGCATATTTTCTCAGTAGTGGATTCATTCACAAAATTCGCATGGTTCTATCCAGTCAAAGCAACCACAGCAAAAAATGCAATTGACAAGCTAGAATTGCAAAAAACCATATTTGGGAATCCTCAGCGAATAATCTCGGACAGAGGATCAGCATTTAGTTCGAATGAGTTTCAATAATACTGCCAGAAGGAAGGAATTGAATATGTATTAACAACGACAAGAGTTCATCGAGGCAACGGACAAGTGGAAAGAGTTCACAACACCCTAATTACAATTCTTGCAAAACTCACAATTGAAGATCCAACAAAGTGGTACAAGTTTGTCGAAGGTGTACAAAGAGTCATCAATAGCACAATCTCAAGGAGTACAAGATATTCACCGTTCGAACTACTAACTGGTGTAAAAATGAGATACAGAGAAGACATAAAAATTAAAGAGCTTATCGAAGAAGAACATATCGCCCAAATGAACCAAGAAAGAGAAAAAATACGAGAAGAGGCAAAGAATAATATACTGAAAATTCAGTAGGAAAACCGTAGACAGTTTAATAAAAAGTGCAAGAAACCTCGAACATTCAAAGTGAACGACCTCATAGCGATTCAACGAAACCAGTTCGGAGCAGGATTAAAACTAAAAACAAAATTGTTTGGTCCTTACAAAATAACAGCAGTCAAGAAAAATCATAGGTATGATGTTAAAAAAGTAGGCGAGCACGAGGGGCCTAATATGACAAGCACGGCTATAGACCATATAAAAGCGTGGAATTAAGTCTTAGAGCTCACTGCCAAGTCTTAAAATTTTAAACGTTTGCATTTTTCTTTCTAGTATTTTTATTGTATTTCTGATAATTTCAGACATAAACTATGAGGACATAGTTCGCCAAGATGACCGAGTGTGGAGTATGTGTGGAGAGCGGGGGCGCACCACTAGAGAACACCTCGTGGCGACTCCTAGGGGCAGAGAGAGGTATTCCTCACTCTGATGAGAGAGACAGATAGATGAACATTCTCGAAGTGACTATACGTAAGAATGGCTCTTGTGCCAAATGTAGTATGAGATAAGAGCAGTAAGGAGTTATTAAAGCTGGATTCTACACTTAGCAAGTATCCCTTCTCTGAGCGTCTACTCCCACATGTATATATATGGGTAATTGAAAGTAAAAATTGAAAGGAAGAAATGCTGTAGAGGAGTTGGAATAGGAAAGAACATCATTATTATTTTTTTTTTTAATCTTGAAACATGGCATATATACAGTCGGCTTTAATTGAGAAGGTGCTAACTTCAATTTGTCAAAGTTTACATGAGAACCAAAAGAAGAAAAAAATTCACTCATAAGTAACACTTTCCTCGATTTAAAGAAACATATTATAACTGGATTTGGTAGTTTTTGTTCTGGATCTTTTTGTGTTTGCAAAATGTAACTCAAATATTCTAATGGAGATATCAACTTTGTAATTTTAAAAAATAATTTAAAAAAAAGTGTGAATTATTTACAGTATTAAATTAAATCTTAACTTATTGTTAATTTTATTACTCATTGGTAATTTACCTGAAAAGTTTCCCATTCCTACAAAAAGTATGGAAACAAGTTTATACAAGTAACTAAACATTAATGCAAAAAAAAGTTTATAATTTCAAATAGTAATTGTATAAGTCCACTGAATTTTATCGCAAACTTACAATCAAAACATAATTTTGAAAAATTCCTTTATTAAAATTTCACGTTTAAAGAAAATTGTATCTAAGGCATATAGAAGGCTAAATAAAATAACCTATAAAAACAGAGTTTTTAAAAAAAATTCTTTACATGCATTGTCAATTTTTATATTCATTAACACAGTGCCGATATCAAAAACATTGCTATCCAGTAAAATGTGTTGCAAACTATGTTTCAAAATTTATTTATTAAAAATGAACGTGAATTTTTGCCTCGCATCCAAAAGTCATTTATTTATTCCGATTAAAGTAATTTTATTATTATTATTTTTTTTTTTTAAATTTTGCAACAGGAAAGAGTTTCAACAATAATCAGTTCAATTGTATTTTAATACGATTAGAAAACGGCAAGTTGGTTTATTAGTATTCCTTAAAAGCGACCTTTTAGTGACAATAACAGCCCCAGAGTTTGATGGAATGCATTGTCGCATCGACAACGAACCTATCCGCGAAGTTTCATCCCGATTGGATGACGACAAGGGGGTTAATTAGGCGTCCGCAGATTTGCCTCTCATCGACACACACACAAAATCAAAGTTAGTACAAAGGATTTAAAAATACTTCGTTTACTACAACAAATAACTTAGAACATAAAATACATAGTAATTTCAATTGCTTAAAATTAAGTACAAAGTAAACTTATACGAATCGGTACAAATCATAATACAAATAATTTAATTTCATACCTTAAAATTCGTAACGTTAAGTTTACTGTCCGTATTCATCACGTCATATCCAAACATAGTGCCTGTTGTCATACAAGCGACAGAAACAGTTTCTTTGCTACTTGTTTGGGTACTAACAGTCTGTGATGCATTATGAATTGACTTTTTCAATTCAATCTGAAATATATATTTATATATTAATGTTTAAAAGTAGCAGAACACGCCGTCTACAGATTTAGAAATTTAAGATCATAGCAATCTATACTATAACGTAACTATAGTATAACGTATCTATGTTAGTGTTTCTCTTGATACCCATTAGAAGACAAATCGAAACACCTTAGGACCTTATTATACAAAGCCACTCGAATGGTGAATGCCTCTACTGTTTCTGGTCACTGCTGTGGCTCAGTATAATAAGCTCTATATTTATATACTAAACTTCAACTTAACTAGACATCACTTAGACGGTAGATCGTGACAATGATCATAGGTATTTAATCCATTTTGGCGGAGTGAAGACATAATTCTCGCCAAACCTTATAGCCTTTTGTTCTCTACAGCGTTGTGGTTTGGCGAACATTATGCTTTCACGCCGCAAAAATGGATTAAATACCTATGAGCACTGTCACGATCTACCGTCTAAGTGATGTCTAGTTAAGTTGAAGCTTAGTATAGATTAATGGTCAAAAATAGCAGAACACGCCGACTACAGATTTAGAAATTGAAGATCATAGCAATCAATACTATAACATAACTATAGTATAACGTATATCTATGTTAGTGTTTCTCTTGATACCCATTAGAAGACAAATCGAAAACACCTTAGGACCTTATTATACAAAGCCACTCGAATAGCGAATGCCTCTACTGTTTCTGGTCACTGCTGTGGCTCAGTATAATAAGCTCTATATTTATAGATTAATGGTTAAAAATAGCAGAACACGCCGACTACAGATTTAGAAATTGAAGATCATAGCAATCTATACTATAACGTAACTATAGTATAACGTATATCTATGTTAGTGTTTCTCTTGATACCCATTAGAAGACAAATCGAAAACACCTTAGGACCTTATTATACAAAGCCACTCGAATAGCGAATGCCTCTACTGTTTCTGGTCACTGCTGTGGCTCAGTATAATAAGCTCTATATTTATATATTAATGGTTAAAAATAGCAGAACACGCCGACTACAGATTTAGAAATTGAAGATCATAGCAATCAATACTATAACATAACTATAGTATAACGTATATCTATGTTAGTGTTTCTCTTGATACCCATTAGAAGACAAATCGAAAACACCTTAGGACCTTATTATACAAAGCCACTCGAATAGCGAATGCCTTTACTGTTTCTGGTCACTGCTGTGGCTCAGTATAATAAGCTCTATATTTATAGATTAATGGTTAAAAATAGCAGAACACGCCGACTACAGATTTAGAAATTGAAGATCATAGCAATCTATACTATAACGTAACTATAGTATAACGTATATCTATGTTAGTGTTTCTCTTGATACCCATTAGAAGACAAATCGAAAACACCTTAGGACCTTATTATACAAAGCCACTCGAATGGTGAATGCCTCTACTGTTTCTGGTCACTGCTGTGGCTCAGTATAATAAGCTCTATATTTCTATACATATGTTTAAAAATAGAAGAACACGCCGACTACAGATTTAGAAATTGAAGATCATAGCAATCTATACTATAACGTAACTATAGTATAACGTATATCTATGTTAGTGTTTCTCTTGATACCCATTAGAAGACAAATCGAAAACACCTTAGGACCTTATTATACAAAGCCACTCGAATAGCGAATGCCTCTACTGTTTCTGGTCACTGCTGTGGCTCAGTATAATAAGCTCTATATTTATAGATTAATGGTTAAAAATAGCAGAACACGCCGACTACAGATTTAGAAATTGAAGATCATAGCAATCTATACTATAACGTAACTATAGTATAACGTATATCTATGTTAGTGTTTCTCTTGATACCCATTAGAAGACAAATCGAAAACACCTTAGGACCTTATTATACAAAGCCACTCGAATAGCGAATGCCTCTACTGTTTCTGGTCACTGCTGTGGCTCAGTATAATAAGCTCTATATTTATATATTAATGGTTAAAAATAGCAGAACACGCCGACTACAGATTTAGAAATTGAAGATCATAGCAATCAATACTATAACATAACTATAGTATAACGTATATCTATGTTAGTGTTTCTCTTGATACCCATTAGAAGACAAATCGAAAACACCTTAGGACCTTATTATACAAAGCCACTCGAATAGCGAATGCCTTTACTGTTTCTGGTCACTGCTGTGGCTCAGTATAATAAGCTCTATATTTATAGATTAATGGTTAAAAATAGCAGAACACGCCGACTACAGATTTAGAAATTGAATATCATAGCATATACTATAACGTAACTATAGTATAACGTATATCTATGTTAGTGTTTCTCTTGATACCCATTAGAAGACAAATCGAAAACACCTTAGGACCTTATTATACAAAGCCACTCGAATGGTGAATGCCTCTACTGTTTCTGGTCACTGCTGTGGCTCAGTATAATAAGCTCTATATTTCTATACATATGTTTAAAAATAGAAGAACACGCCGACTACAGATTTAGAAATTGAAGATCATAGCAATCTATACTATAACGTAACTATAGTATAACGTATATCTATGTTAGTGTTTCTCTTGATACCCATTAGAAGACAAATCGAAAACACCTTAGGACCTTATTATACAAAGCCACTCGAATGGCGAATTCGCTCTACCGTTTCTGGTCACTGCTGTGGCTCAGTATAATAAGCTCTATATTTATAGATTAATGGTTAAAAATAGCAGAACACGCCGACTACAGATTTAGAAATTGAAGATCATAGCAATCTATACTATAACGTAACTATAGTATAACGTATATCTATGTTAGTGTTTCTCTTGATACCCATTAGAAGACAAATCGAAAACACCTTAGGACCTTATTATACAAAGCCACTCGAATAGCGAATGCCTCTACTGTTTCTGGTCACTGCTGTGGCTCAGTATAATAAGCTCTATATTTATATATTAATGGTTAAAAATAGCAGAACACGCCGACTACAGATTTAGAAATTGAAGATCATAGCAATCAATACTATAACATAACTATAGTATAACGTATATCTATGTTAGTGTTTCTCTTGATACCCATTAGAAGACAAATCGAAAACACCTTAGGACCTTATTATACAAAGCCACTCGAATAGCGAATGCCTTTACTGTTTCTGGTCACTGCTGTGGCTCAGTATAATAAGCTCTATATTTATAGATTAATGGTTAAAAATAGCAGAACACGCCGACTACAGATTTAGAAATTGAAGATCATAGCAATCTATACTATAACGTAACTATAGTATAACGTATATCTATGTTAGTGTTTCTCTTGATACCCATTAGAAGACAAATCGAAAACACCTTAGGACCTTATTATACAAAGCCACTCGAATGGTGAATGCCTCTACTGTTTCTGGTCACTGCTGTGGCTCAGTATAATAAGCTCTATATTTCTATACATATGTTTAAAAATAGAAGAACACGCCGACTACAGATTTAGAAATTGAAGATCATAGCAATCTATACTATAACGTAACTATAGTATAACGTATATCTATGTTAGTGTTTCTCTTGATACCCATTAGAAGACAAATCGAAAACACCTTAGGACCTTATTATACAAAGCCACTCGAATGGTGAATGCCTCTACTGTTTCTGGTCACTGCTGTGGCTCAGTATAATAAGCTCTATATTTCTATACATATGTTTAAAAATAGAAGAACACGCCGACTACAGATTTAGAAATTGAAGATCATAGCAATCTATACTATAACGTAACTATAGTATAACGTATATCTATGTTAGTGTTTCTCTTGATACCCATTAGAAGACAAATCGAAAACACCTTAGGACCTTATTATACAAAGCCACTCGAATAGCGAATGCCTCTACTGTTTCTGGTCACTGCTGTGGCTCAGTATAATAAGCTCTATATTTATAGATTAATGGTTAAAAATAGCAGAACACGCCGACTACAGATTTAGAAATTGAAGATCATAGCAATCTATACTATAACGTAACTATAGTATAACGTATATCTATGTTAGTGTTTCTCTTGATACCCATTAGAAGACAAATCGAAAACACCTTAGGACCTTATTATACAAAGCCACTCGAATAGCGAATGCCTCTACTGTTTCTGGTCACTGCTGTGGCTCAGTATAATAAGCTCTATATTTATATATTAATGGTTAAAAATAGCAGAATACGCCGACTACAGATTTAGAAATTGAAGATATTAGCAATCAATACTATAACATAACTATAGTATAACGTATATCTATGTTAGTGTTTCTCTTGATACCCATTAGAAGACAAATCGAAAACACCTTAGGACCTTATTATACAAAGCCACTCGAATAGCGAATGCCTTTACTGTTTCTGGTCACTGCTGTGGCTCAGTATAATAAGCTCTATATTTATAGATTAATGGTTAAAAATAGCAGAACACGCCGACTACAGATTTAGAAATTGAAGATCATAGCATATACTATAACGTAACTATAGTATAACGTATATCTATGTTAGTGTTTCTCTTGATACCCATTAGAAGACAAATCGAAAACACCTTAGGACCTTATTAAACAAAGCCACTCGAATGGTGAATGCCTCTACTGTTTCTGGTCACTGCTGTGGCTCAGTATAATAAGCTCTATATTTCTATACATATGTTTAAAAATAGAAGAACACGCCGACTACAGATTTAGAAATTGAAGATCATAGCAATCTATACTATAACGTAACTATAGTATAACGTATATCTATGTTAGTGTTTCTCTTGATACCCATTAGAAGACAAATCGAAAACACCTTAGGACCTTATTATACAAAGCCACTCGAATGGCGAATTCGCTCTACCGTTTCTGGTCACTGCTGTGGCTCAGTATAATAATAAGCTCCATAAGATTGAATGTTTCGCTTTTAGGGTCTGAGTGCCCCAAGTGAAAGACGCAACCTCTAGCCACAGAAGTGGCCCTATCATAAGCTCCATAGGACTGCATGTTTCGCTTCAAGTGGCAACGACTGAAGCGGTGGTGCGAGTTCGCCTTTAAGGTGACTCTGTATAATAAGGCCCTTAAATCTGATGCATTTCTACAGTTATTTTAATAGAAAACCCCTCGTCAAAACACGTGATAGTTCTCCACCATATTGTTATAGGGGCAGTGGATTCAAACGAATGAGAGCTAAGGAAATGAAAAATCGCACAATTTAAACTATAATACTTTTTATTTCTTATAAACATGTGAATGGATTAAAATAATTGTGCTTTCTTTTATTTGATGAAGGAAAAATCGAAAATTTTGTTATTTTATTTATTATTGAAATAATTGGATATTACAATAAGGCTGATTTACATGCTACCAATCAGCATACCACTTGATATCCCCAGTCTGTGACGTCATTTGGCTACTAGCTCCAGTAGATCAAACATTTTCTATTTACTGGTACCGACGGCTCCCATCTCCATCATCTGCGCTCTTCCGTGACCACCGACAGGTGGCGTGAAGGTCGCTCCGCTGACGTCACATAACTGGCTATCTAATCTGGAACGCCGACTGGTAATGTGTAAATCCGCCTTAAGGAAAATACTATTCAAAATATTGTTTAAATTCACACATTGCTAAAATTGTTTTTTAGATATGCAAATAATGATATTCCTTTCAAAATTCTAAAAGTAATAACATCACCAGAAAAACATTTTAAAAGAAAAAGCTTAGAAAAAAAATATTATGTAAGAAATGTTCTATTTACACATGCTTTATTATTTTATAGAAAATAAGTTTTTCTAGAAAAATTTATACCTCATTTTGCAACGATTCTTCATATTTTTTCTTCAATTTATTTAGATCATCTTCTAACTGGGCTTTGAAGTGTTCAGCAGTACCGAGCTTTTCTTCAAAATTTAATATTTCACTTGTCATTAGCTAAAAAAGGATATACAAAACACATATACCATTTCAATATAAATTTAAACTAATTGATTTTCAAATTCAATATTTATAACTGCTTAAATCTATGCAAATAAAGCAAAATGTTTGGGTTAGCTAATCTTAGAAACACAGATTGGATTTTTATCACGTTTGAACAATTGTGTAGCAAAAGTTTCCTATATTTTTAGGCTGTAATAATAAAATAAAAAATTCAAATTATTTTAATTCCAAATGTATAACAAAATTTCTGCATTTTATTACTTTATGGAGGATATAATAAAGGCGGGAATTGAACCAGAGGTATCCATCATACTAGGACGAAACTTTAACCGTTAGACAAAAGCAATCGCCAGTGTCGAAGGGAAGTTTCAGGGTTTTGAAGTCCCCACCACAACTTAAACAGAAAATACAAATATCCAACCATATAATTATTAGTTGCTTGATACGAATTAAAATTCATTTTCACTAGGCCAGATAAAGTCTACAGTGTGGAATGTTTATCCAGATATCCATATCAGTGGAAAATTCATCTGCGAAAGATAGAATCAGAGTGAAGAATCCAATTCTACTTATAAGGTATGATGTAACAGACAATAGCATTACTCATTACGCAATTGACTATAGGAAGTTTCTGCTAAAGTGTTGCAGCAACTCATATTTAGGTGCGTTGATAAGTATCAAGTTATAACTGCCCCAGAGACAGTCAAATTATTTCTTTGAGTTACAAAGCGATATCAGGAGGTAATGAACGAGTAGGAAATATATTGGAGCCAAGCAAACAGCTATAAAGTTTGCACCAAATTCTGAGTACCATCAAAGAACAAATATTGGCCTGCTTTGTGGTTATTGGTTTGTTAATGCTCTCAATTACCTATACTTGTGCACCATTAAACAGGCCTGGACTTACAGCTTAACGTGGATTCCGAACCACAACGAACATCCATGCCCAATCCCGGGATTCGAAACAGGTACCTTTCGCATGCGAAGCCGGAGCGCTAACCATACAGACATCAGGTGGGCGGCCCGATTTGCGGAGAGCATTGTGTTTAGGTCTTAGCTTTTGACGTTTTGCGAAAGTGGTTCGCTTCACTTGATGAAAGTTTTATTGCTATATAAACACAGGCTAGCTTAACTGGCAGGAAAGTTTATTGGAACGTAAGCACAGGGTAGCTTAGCTCACATGAAAGTTCATTGGTACGTAAGCATAGGCTAGTTTCGCTCGGTGAAAAGTTCATAGCTACGCAAGCACAGGTTCGCTTCTTTCGCTGAATGGTTCAATGCTACCCAAACAAAGGCCTACTTCGATCGCTGAAACGTTCAATAATGCGCAAGCATAGGCTCGCGTAGCTAGGTGAAAGATTCGTTGCTGTGCTAACTAAGCTCGCGTCGCCCACTGGGGTATTTGCCTTTAAAAGCTGGCCAAAAGTCGATTTTTCAAAATTCCTCCTTGACAATTGAATTTTTGCACATATGTACTTTATTAAATGTAGAACCTTATCCCGTATCAATTTTTTTTAAATCTGAGATCCCAAATGTCTTATTGATTAACAGAAAGTTAACGTTTGCATGAAGTGTGTATTTCTCTTTTCTATCACCAATACAAGCACAATATTTTAACAAGCCAGATTTTAAACTTTTTGTTTCAATTTTAATTTCATCACGATATATGTGTCTCCTTAAGGTCTATAATTAAAGATTTTACCACTTAAAATTTAAATTTATCTAAATTTAATGAACAAATTAAATTTTGTTCTGTCACAAAACTCAGCTAATTTTTCTTGCAATATTTTATTTTCACGAGTGTTTTTGTTATACGATTGAGTATTATTGAGTAGTGATTTTTATACCATTTTAAAGACCACATATTCTAGTTCCTTATACCGTAAAAACATTTTGCGGATTTTTGCGGATCCGGATATTACAAGCGTTGATGTAGATGACGACATTTTGACGTACTCGCAGAAACTTCACTTATTTTTCCAATTTATCATTATTTATGATAATTTATAATGTAAATTAACTATTTGAATAATACTGTTGCACAAATTGTCTGTATATATTGTAAATAGTGACGTATTATTTCAAAATTCTATTGTAATTTATTTTTATCCAATTTTATTTAGTAATTAATAGCGATTATACAAGTTAGAAAAAGGTGGCAACACCTAAAGTAATCGAGAAGTTTCGAGATATTTCTTTTCTATGAATTGGCTGGAAATTTCGAGAATGTCTCACGCGCTTGTATATAAGAGACTGGAGAACGGGAAAGTTTTCAGATTGACTTCGGAAATCATTGAAAGCTGATCGCTTTGTTTACCTATTGGAGTGAGCTTGTATAATCGCTGAATTCGAAGTTATTTTTGTTGAAGCTTGTGTTGAAGCTTGAGAGTAATTAAACTGTTGCCTGTGAATAAATTTTGTGAGTTTTCTGAAGAGAGAATAAATATTTTTATACCGTGAAAACTGTGCCATCATTGCCTCAGTGGAAAAATTCGTAACAGTGGTGTCAGAAGTGGGGTCTCGTAACTTTGAATGCCGACAACTAGAGGAATGATGGAAGACCAAATGAAGCAGTTGATGGAAATGATTGCTGGAATGAAGGCCCAACAAGAATCCACTGCCGCCGAAATAAAATCCGAAATGAAAGCCTGCCAAGAAACCGCCGCAGCCGAAATAAAAGCCTGCCAAGAAACCACTGCAGCCGAAATGAAAGCCGAACTTTTCGCTACGATTGCCGCCGGACAAGCCCGTCAAGAAACGACTAACGCCGAACTCGCCGCTACCATATCCGCCGGTCAAGCCCGTCAAGAAACGACAAATGCCGAACTCGCCGCCGCAATTGCCGCCAGTCAAGAAGCGACATCATCAGACATTAAAGCTTTACAAGAAGCGACATCATATACCCTAAAAAGAGTAAAGTCTTTCATAAAAATACACTGGCCACCAAAACCAAATAAAGCCAGACTAGAATCCGAATAAAATCTTCGAATAAATCATCAGATGAAGAGCCAAGATAAGCTATTTGGTGTAAAACTAGCAATATTAAAATACCAAATAATTATGGGATTAATAATGAATTCAATGAACATTTTGGAAATGCAATGATATTTTTTTTTAACATTGAACATATATAGTGATAAATCACTAATTAATGATAAGTCAAGTACAGAATGGTTTATCATAAAGTTACCCATTAATATTATCCAATGATAATGCAATTAGTATTACAAAAACAAAACAAAAAAGTATCTTTTTAATAAAGGAATTTTTGTTTTATCTAAAGAAGAAAATTTACTATTTTATTCAATAAATTGAAGTATTATCGTATTTAAACACTATTCTGGCGCGAAAATAGTTTTGGCCAACTTTTCGATGCAAATACCCCAGTGTGCGTCGTTCACTAATAAGTTTATTGTTATGTAAAACCATATTATTTGAACCCTGCCCCATCTCTGTCGAGAAAAAAAATATTTTCGCCGTTAATACAATAATACAACCTTTCCTTACACCTCGAAGAATATTTTAACATTATGTTTATGAAAAGCAAAATTGGAAGATCACAATTATTTATGTTATGAAAATCGAAAAACAAACATATAGTAACTAAATTGTGATGGATTGTTTTGAGCTCACTGATTATGGAAACAGAAATTGTATTGTTTCCATCATACGCTTTTCTAGTTCCAGTATTGTGTTGAATCTATAAAACGCAACTCGATTTATTCACCTATCAAAAGGGGCTTTGATTTTAATATAATAGTTATCTGTTAAAAGGTTAGTTTAATTATAACAATTACAACTAATTTATCAAGCAAATCAATATGTGAATTCCATACAAACCTGAATTTTTTTTTGCAATCGATCAGTCTTGGATTTAAGCTCTTCATTTCCACCAACTAATTTTTTACTTTCATCTTCGAGCTTCTTTTTATCCAGTTTTAACTGCTTCTTTTCAAGGTTAATTTCTTGCAAGCGCTTTTCAATTCGCTTTATTGTAAGATTAAGCTTGTCTAAATGTTGATCCTTTCGTAATATTATATCACACTTAATTTTCAAATCCTTTTGACATTCCCTGTAAATATGCATTTAAAAATAGTGAGAAAATCAAGTTGATGAAAACTTCATATATTTTAAAATCTTACATCAAAATTGACGCAAGTGTAAAATTGTGTCATTCAAGGATATTTCGTTATTCTTATGAAAAGCGAACAACAGTTTAAATTTTCTAAACACATCTTTTATTTTAACTTTTAGTAAAAGTTTTCTAAAAATCTACACTCTAATTGTAAATTTTTCGGAAGGAAAAATTATGTGGGTAGATGAGAGAGTAAATTCTTAGCCAACTGTAGAAGAGAATTTTTTCAAAATTGATCAACGAAAGAGCGCTGCTGATGCCAACCAATAAACTATAAGAAAATTATTCACCAAAGCTCTCTACGAAGTGAAGATGCAGTTGATTCCAAAGCTCTAATTTCATCTTTGTGAGAACGTAATAATGCAGGGATATCTGCGACACCTCCTTTGAACTTTCTTAATTCTTTTTCTTGACGGATCTGAATATCAGTAAGCGTCTTATTTTCTACTTTCAGCTCCTTTAAAATAAAATTTTCAAAATTAATCTAAATTAAGTTATTGACTTTAAAATTAAGTTATACGGGTTTGAGTGTGTACGGTGCATTTCTTGTTTCTATGTCATAGGATAAACAAATCAGAGAAACAAATCCTGTAGTAGTTTGCATAAAACAATTCGTCACTTTTAGCCCTAACTTCAAAATTGCGTGATTTTTTATTATTATTATTATTATTATTTTTTTTTTTTTTTTTTTGGAGGGTATGTTTAATTTTTTTTTAGTTATAATTTTAGCCAAATATTCAAATTCTAACCCTTTATCTGGTTGCAATTTCTACTACTTCTGGTTAAATTTTGACCCAAGAACTCGTCTAGAAGAAACCTTTCATTTTATATATTACATATATTTATGTTTTGTTTCGGAATGTAGACCTCGAATAAACAAAGCTTTTGGATAAACTTCACATTAGATTTTATTTGGAAGTTAAGAATTTATATCAAATCTCCAAAGGAGAGTAATTGACAAAAATATATATGTCTAAAAACATAATTTATAAATATAAATATCAACTATTACATGCCTCAAAACAGTAACAACGCTTAAAAGTCAATTTTAACACAACACAATTTTAAAGAACTGAATTAAAACTTTTTAACTACAAATATTAATGTATATAATTAAATTCACAAAACCTGCCATTAATTTTTATATATAGATAACTGATAATTTATATAATAAAAAATCTTACTTTAATCCGATTTTGCAAATAAACCACTTGACTTTCTAAATCTTTAATCTCAACTTTTCTTTCACGTAAAACGGCTTCTGTAGAAGAATTAGAATGAACACACAGAGAAGCAGTCTTCCTTTTCGAAGGGGGCCCAGAATATTTACAAAGGTACACTGATCGATTTCCTCTTGGCGGGTTAAGATCTAAAGTAAATTCAATGAAGAAAATCAGAATTAGGTACAGCTCAATCCACTCATCGAAAAATTATGTTTTTAAATCTCATTTTCTTAGATCTCTAATTCTTTTTATAACAAGAATGATGAAATAATTCAAATTAATTCTAGTACGAACACAAAAAATCAAAGACTGACAGATTTGGATATGACAAGTTTTTTAAATAAAACTTTGAACTAAAATAATTGTAATATTGTTTTCGTTAAAATTTAAAAATTATATTGACCAATCCAAAGAAATTTAAGCACTAGATTTATTTTTTTATTTTTGAAGTTACAATATAATTTATTAAAGGAATCTTACTAAATTTTCCAATATCTTTCATATTTCTCCTCTCAAAGCTTTTCAAATTTGAGTTACTCGTTTGAAAATATTTTGTAGAACTAGATTCATTTTCTTCAGGCACTAGACTACAAAGTAAATAAAATTATTTAAATCACTTCTTCAGTTATCCATTTTTGTAATAACTTTATTTCAAAATCTCTTCAAAAAAAAAAAATTACATCCAAAACGTTTATTACTTCAAAATACCTAATAGATAGCATCTTAAAACTGACTTGTTAATTTTAATCACCAAAACCTTCAAAATATTTAAAGTATGTCACAAAAGTACCAGAAGTGGGCTATCAGAGTTCCTTTCATTAACAGCACTAGCATTAATTTATAAGGTTTATATTTTTTTTTAATCTCTGTATTAGTAAATATTTTTACTAAGTACTTTGATCTACTTAGCAAGAAGGAGTTGCATATAAGTTATTTAAGTGAAATTGTAAGTTATAAAATGCAATTGAATTCACTTTTATAAAAAGTAATAAATTATTTTTTAATCTTTATGTAGATCCAGTACCTCGTTTAAAATCATCCTATATGCTCTAAATTATGAAAATGTTACTATAGTTACAAATCCAGAAGTGTTGAGGTAAATTCCAAATATCAAGATAGAATTTTTGGACTCAAAATTACAAACAAGTATTTCAATTTGTAATTAAATATTTTATTCATGCTGCATGTATTCTAAAGAATAAAATCAAGAGTTCTCAAGTAATATGTATTTTTCAATGATTATGTTTCTTACTTCAACTCTTCTGAAGGATTCATCTGAAAACATCTGCTTTTGGTGAAATAACAAAAAAAATCTTATGTTTACCTATAACTATCAAAATTGGTACATGATCTCATTTAAAAACATTATATGCACGAACTCATGGCGCGAGTTTTGTTTTAAGTTATTACACAAATATTTTATTTTGTATTCAATGCAGAAATATACCTATAAAGAACAACCAAAAGATATTTCTATGCATCTTGAGCTATGCAAATTGCTTATTTTCTTTTTGAGCACGTGGAAATCTAAGTTTAGGTAAAAATTTAGCAGCATTATAATACCAAAACCACTGATACAAACTGGTAAGAAGAAGAGACCCACCAGTCACAGTTAGTAAACATGTGTTTATTCATCACAATCACAAGGATAAGAAAAGAGGAGGATAAGCCTCTCTTTTTCGACTAGAAGTACTTCAGTAACAATGCTCTCCCTGAAACTACGCCCATATAAGCCGACTTTTTAGTACGCTCGTGAACGAGTTGATTAAATAATTACGCCAAATCTTTAATGTAAATTTTGAAATGAAAATTTTGTTGTTGTTTGTTATTGTTAAAGATCTGCCCTAACAAATGGTATGCACATTTCTCTTCACAGATAAGAATTAAACAATGTTCAGGTTAATTTTATTCTGATGTACATATTAAATTGTACCGGAGTCAACAGTTTTGAAAGACAGCTAGATTTATACAGGGTATTGTTCAGAAAAGTTAAATTGGACCAACCTTGATGGGCCTTGTGCCTGTATTTGGTCGTCATTTTTGTATTTGTATTTATAGTGTTTATACACTTATCTTGGTATCAATGATTTAAAATGAAAAGAGAGACTTAATGTCCTGCATAAATTGACAATTGGAATCGTATAAATACTCAAATACGTGTTTGTTTATTTTTTCAATTTAAATTTAGTTATAATTAGTTGCAGTAGGAATTCTGACGGACTGCGATATTGACGTTTATGATTTTTAGTTTATCGTACGCCTCTGAAATTTATAGCTTGTCTTTGAAAGAAAATACTTTCGGTACGAGTCTGATAAATAGTATGTGATAGATTTAATGAAAAGCGTAATATTAAGCAAAATTATCCAAATAAAAATAGATAAATATTTTACGAAAATCATGTATTGTTCCTTAGATGTAACCCTAGTAGCAATTTTACCTCGGCCGGTGATCGGAATTCCATCCCCAGGTGAATCGCCGATGATTGGCGATTCACCGGCAACTCACCCTAAACTCATCTTTCCCTTGGCAACTAATCCATTTTGTCCCCATGGCCGGCCATTGGCCGATGTCCGGAAACTGATCGAATTCGAGCAGAAGCCGACAAGAATTAGTTCGAAGGCCGAGGAAAATTTTGCTCTCAAGAAATATCGAAACAATGGTCGTTATTTTGTCGAAAATATCAATTAATAAACATTAAATAATTATAAAGATGTAAGTATTGAATATTAAAAACGACAAGTTAAAATAATGCAAAACTAAAAGCCGGAGCGCGTAATTCTTACATGATAGTATTTTCAATGACATTTTAAGAGTACAAATAAATCGAAGTTATAACACTACCAAATTCAGAATTGTCTAAATTACTTACCCTGGGATCGAACCGAGGACTGTTATCTCCGGAGTGCGTTGACATGGCCACTGGACTGTAGTTACTTGTGATTCGTGGTATAACAATTGTATTGTAGTACAAAACTCTACTATCATACAGACTTTGCAAGGAAATTGATCGAAATTTTTTTTTATATATGGGGTATTTTCGGAAAATAGCAAATCTTCCATAAATTTGGGAAAATGATATTAATTTATTTATTATAGCAAAAAAATAATAGTGTCAAATAAATAGTGTCGCCATCTATTTTGTAAAATTTTAACTAACTGATTTTATGATATTTTTTGAATTGCAATTTAAGAGTTTATTTAATAATTTTGACATTTAAAAAAATATATTTAATTTTTAAATTTAAAAAAAAACTATATCCAATTTGATTAACTTTTTGAAACATATAAACATATTTTTATTTTACTTAAAAGATGTTTAAAAAACGGACCAAAATATGTTCAGCAAATTATAATGAAAACTATTTAAAAACAAGGACTATATTTTTATTTTATATTAAAATGAAATGAGAATTTATATTTAATTTTAGAAAATTGTTCCTATATTGTTTTACTATATAAAAACTTTTATTTATGGATTTTATTGACGTATTAGGTAAGCAATATATAATTATGTGGTTTGTATTTTCTCAAAATATATATTTACATTTAAAATTTTTCGTACACTTAGTTTTAAAATATTTTTCACTTATTGCCAAAGCGAAATGTTTAGCAAATTGTATACTTGATTTAAATTTGAAATACATTCAAGGATCGACTCTAATTCAGTGGAATTGCAAGAAAAAGAAACATAAGTTTTTTTATCGCCTATCGATGTGGTTCCGATATCTTGCCGATCAAAAAAACGATGATCAGAAATTCTAATCGGCCCCCGATGTTGGGAAGATATCTTTTCCCGATGAGTTTAGGGTCATCGGCAGACGAGGAAATAAGGGTGTGTTTATATATCAGTCTGGGGAATCGCCGATGACTTTGATGAATTCCGATCATTGGCCGACGAAACGCCATGCAGTGATTGCTACTAGGGAAGCCATACGAACAACTCTCGTTAACTTATCTGGATTTATCAAAATAAGGATAGGATATATTAGACACAAAGAAGAAAGGGGGGAGGCGTGTGTGAATTTACGTTTCAGAAACTATAACTTGTAGTGAGTTAATGATTGGTTGTAAGTTAATTAATATTAATTATGTCTGGGTAGAATTGATTAATAATAATAGGGAAAATTTTATTATAGGAAATGCTTATTGACCTTCAAATGGTCATGTTGAGCAGGATTTAATTTTGTACAGTCAAATTAATGAAGAATCTAAAATTGGGGAATAATATTAAAAATAACTTTTATTTTCCGAACATTGACTGGAATGGATTGTACACAGGTAACGATCAGGTAACAAAGTTCTTCGATGTGTTAGAGGATTGTTTTCTAATACAAATGATCAATGGAGGAAACTCGACCTGGATTCTATTTTGATCTAGAAAAGACAGAATACAAAATCCTAGGGTAGGTGAACACTTAAGAGATAGTAACTAAAACATTTTGCATTTTCATACTACATTTCATTTTGTAGAAAGGAATAATTATAGATTAATTCTAAATTTTAGGAAAATAAATTTTAGTTGGCTGTATCAGAGCTTGCTCAAGTATTTAACAACATACCGAACGCGATTTACCGGATTACGACATATCGAAGCTGAATGGCAGTGAAAGGAATTCAAGGACAAACTTAATAATAATACGTGTATCAAAAACATTCCATTCACCAAAAAAGGAATTTCTAGGAAATTGGATCCAGTGTGGTTTCATCGTGAAACAAACAAAAAGAAAATGCTAAACAAAAAGCTTTCAATAATTTAACACGTTGTCAATCAGAAGGCGCACAAGTTATTTATAAGAAATCTGGACGTGATTTCAAGATTCTTATCAAAAAATAGAAACAAGAGCAAGGGGGAACTTGCAAGGAATACTATTACTAAGTTTTAAGGGATTTTTTGCATATGCTAGGTGGAAAGGAGAGATAAAATTCTACTCATAGACCATTAGAAGAAAAATAGAGGAATAAAATTCAAGATGATGAAAGAATGGCAAACATTTTAAAGGACTTCTTAACCATTGTTTTTAATTAGAATTTTTCTTTGTATCACAGTGACTACAGAAAATAAGTTTGAGAAAATTCTGAAGCTTAGTTTTACCAGGGAAGATGTAGTGGGTTGAGTGACTTGGTGAGGTGTTATTGCTTATCTTTGAGACTTTCTTATAGTTCTGAGGAAATATCAATGGATTCATGGGTACCGCCAGGAAAGTGCAAGAGGGTGCATTTGTACCCACCTGGATTTTGAAAATTAAAAATAATATGGAGAAAAGTGGCGTGATTAAAGGGAAATAAAAGTATGATACATGTTTTAAAGTATTTAATGGACGAGAAATTTTAATTCATAACTACTAATTAAAATTTTCTTAAAATACCCAATTGAAAAATCAAAGTTAAAACAAAAAATTAACCACCTTGCCTCCTTTGTTTTCTGCACCCCGCAAAGAAAATTTCTGCCGTCGCCCATGAAAGAATTGGAAAGTGACATATTTTACGCCGCTTTTTAGAAATCTAAAATTCAAGGTAGAGAATTACCTCTAATTAAGAATTCAAAAAATTTACAATAACAGATAGTCTAACATTGCCATTTGTAAAAAAAAATTAATTCTTAATTAGAGGTAAAATCATTAAATTTCTTTGAAAAAATATCTTGCTTTTGGATACACAGTTGTGAAAAGAACAGCACAGTTCAGAAAGAGAAAATGTGCACAGTTTTATAATGATGTCATTAAGAAATTATTAAAGTGTATATGTTGTTTATATTGATTGCCAGAAGCCTTTTAATAAGATTTCACACGGCGCATTTTTTTTTTTTTTTAGAGTGGGATTCGTGATAAGGTTTTAATGCGGATAAAGAATTGGATAGCTGGAAGAAAGCAAAGTGTTCCAAGTGGGCTGAAGTTGTAAGTGGTATACCATATTAATTTTTTGAGCTCATAGAAATTGAAGTTTAATTATAATTTAGCGTGCCTAAACTAAAATACACACTAACTGCCAGTTACTGCTTGTAAACAGAATTTTATAACATCATCACAATCAAACCAAAACTTGGGTTTACAGTAGAACTGTTTCAAAGTTATTGGTGTCTGGAAATCGATTAAAAACTATCGGTGGACATATAATCCCACCTGTCTGGCATAGCACGTCGGGGAATTTACGCGATTTGTTTTTGGATTAAATTGGTATTTCTGAATTCTTTATAGAAAAGAAAAAGAAAAAAAAATAGTTATCAATAGTCCTTCATTCTCACACGTTTTCATAAAGTTATTGTGGCATTTTAACAATTACTTTAGATTAACGCTGTAAAGAAAAGCAAGTTTGCTGTTCTTCCTGGTGAAAAATCTGCTATTTACTTTCGTAATCCAGAAGCTGGTCATGTTCACCAGAAGTATGGCCAGAAGGGCAACTTACTTTTTATGTCTATTCGAAGAGTTCGTGACTTCACAAAACCTGTTTGCTGTGAGATGAATAGGCCTCTGATACGATACAAGCGGTAAGCGTCGGGCGGGAGAACAAGAAAGCGATCCAATTAAGTTAACGTTTACATTAATTACAAATGGAAGTCTGAGGACGGTCGACTATGATGAACACGTATGCGTGTATGGCCGAAACTCATTGCAGCTACATCTTACCGTCTATCGTTACCTCCAGACATTTATTTTCTCTCACCGCCAAGAGACTTTTCAGTTGAGTAGAAGCTCTCATCCGGTAAAAATGAGAGAGAGAAGAAAACATTACCAGATCCTGAGAGCGATTCTTTGATTTCGTAAGTTCAATGCAAGCCTTTTGTTTGTGGAATGACAAATATAATGATTTTAAAAATAGTGTTTTGATTTTACATTAATGCAAAAGTGTTTTATTTGGAAATATAATTTGAAATACTGTTTTATTATTTTTTTCAAAATGTATGTTTATGTGATGTTTTGTGATTATCTCGCTACCATAAAACAATTTTGATTTTAGATACTTCACTTTGTGGGTGATAATCACTCAAAATGAGGCGCTTAGCTAGTTCACTGGATGAATCGATGGAAAATACCTCCATATCGCTCTCATAGTAGCTATTGACACTCACCGCTCATGCTTCTTTACCGCAAAAGTCTCTCGCCACTCGTACCCGAGGCGGCTCGTGGGGTACAGCCGGGCTGCATCTAACTTTATTAGTTCAAAACCAAAATTATATATTTTATTTATCTTCTTAAATGAAGATGGAATTTCTAAGGCAAGAATAAAAGTCAGATAAATAGCAAACCTGCTGCCTCGATACTCAATTCAGGAGAAAAAATAACTTTGTAATCAATCCAAACTGGCGTTGTAATGGCAACCTAAACTGGCCTTTTAATCAACCCAACTTGTAAACAATCTTGTAATCAACCCAATAATCTTCCTCCTAACTGCAGTCAGTTCGAGAAATCACGTTTCGGCTGCAACGTTGTCATGGTAAAACTTATGAAACCCAATGGAATCTTTTTCTCCCAACAATGTCTGCGGTATGTGGGTAGATATTTGGTCTTTTCAACTTCGGCTGTGCTTACAAATTCGAATAGCTGATTAGCTCTTTTGAATCAGCGAGGGTGAGTGTGGGTGGTAGGGAACCGAACGTTTCTAAAAGTATTTCCCGTTTATTAAGAATTTGAATATCATTTTGAAACACGAAGTTCATTATGATAAAATGTGCGTATTGCTTGAAACTCCTTTTAGCAGATGATAAACGCCAACTTCTTAAGATAGATGAACACCAAAGCTGTCAGATTGATAAGAAAAAAAGAAGGGGGAAAAAAAAGGGAAAAAAAAGGTGCGACACCCCAGCTTGTAAATAGATTCCGGGGAGGGGTGGGAGAAGGGGTCGCATGTTTCCAGCTACATTAGCATTTTTGATCACGGGTCACCACTGTTCTCCGTTGGTCCCGAGATCTTAAATTCATACCAAGTCTGCCCTTTCCTGCGATTCCCTCGAAATTTGATCATTAAGAGCCATTAATAAATACAAAATACAAACTACTTTTTTAACAAATCTAATAGATATTTCAGAATGTTTTAAATATATTTAATTTATATATATAATGAATTATGCGATGGAAACTATTTAGCGTTTAATTTAATTGCAAAGTGGCAGATTCAGTAAGATCGTATCGTATGGCAACACTTGTGCCATACTTGAAACCAATCATAATACCCCTTTAAAAATAAATCTTTTTCACATTCCATTAGCTAATCGCAACACACATATTATTTTCTTTTTTCAAAGCAATAGACTATGACGTATTTGTATAATGGTTTTGTTTTGTGTCCTACTTTCTTTAGCTGTCTGCTAACTGCTTTGCTTACGAAGTGAAAGCTGAGAAGCTAAATTCAGAAATTCTAGTGCTGATGTTAAAAAAATATATTTTTGATTCCGTGATCAATAGTTTCGTATTAATCTAGAGTTAAGTCATGGCAATAAAAGTATATATTTCAGGTATTTGTGGAAGCCATGAGGTGAGAAAAAAAGTCTTGACTGTTTTCTGTAAATAAGATATTTTATTACTGCCATACACACCTTCCATTAAATTTGTGGATGTCAATAGATTACATATTTTATCTCTTGGTAATTTTCTATAATTTTAACGGTATTTAAATAAGAGACTTATTCTAACAATTTGGTAGTTTTTTTAAATCTTATCTTATAGTACGATTTATTTAAAAGTTTCTCATTGGGTTGTGGTCTTTGAGTTAAATATGTAGTAATCATCTGCGTTTAATCGGCGATTTAACTTTTTTTCTTTTCTTATTCTACAGATGCACTACAGGTTCATGAAAATTTTAGAAACTTTTTCTTGGGGTCAATTAATGGCACCAAGCCATGTTTACCCTTCTTTACTACCTACTTGATTTGTTGATGTCATTACTAAACACCTCCACTAAACTCCCACCATCCCATCCTGCTCAATGGCAGCATGAAAAATAAGGAGCAACCTTGCCTGTTTTATTTCCTTCTATTTATAACAGTTTATAGTTTTGTCGTATGGAAATGAAATAGAAAAGAAACAGGATTTTTTTTACCCAGGTGCAGATAAGCAATTTCTATTCTCAACACCAATTCGCAAAAAAAAAAAAAAAAAAAAATAAGAATAAAGAATTCATTCATTGAGTAACACAAAAATTTTCAGACTTTAAAAAACAGTTTAAAAACAATTAATAACAAAATGTGGGCAATATAAGTAATTTAGAAGATCGCTGTACAATAAACATTACTTAAATCGCTAGTAATTCAAAAATATGAGTTATTTAAAATATAAAAAGCTAAATATAATCCCACATTACAAAAATATATAAAAAAAAACAAAAACATAACCCTTACTGCAGGAAATGAAACAAGTATATTTTTCCTTCAGTAGATTGGTCGACCAAACGGTATAGTGGTTAGCGTGTTAGCTTCTAGACCGCGAGGCTGCGGGTTCGAGTCCCGTGTTAGGCATGGGTGTTTGTAAATGTATGTTGGCTTGTCAAATGACGAATGTTTTGGCGGATTATAGCCCTCGTGTTGCTGACGGCACCAGATAATCTGAAAACAACCAACCAACCTTCGGTAGATGGATATAGATAAAATAGTGGTTCTAAAATGTCACATTTTCAAATGCTTTCATGGTGACCTGTCAATCCAAACTTTCTATATTTTTACCAATAAAGAATAAATTTAAAAAAATGCAAAATGAAACTAAACCTAAATATGCTCCATTCCAATCAAATCAAACAAAAAAATCAATAGTACTTCTTCATTGATATGCAAGTTGAGCGGTAGCTACATGGATGGTACAAATGAATATAAAAAAAAATGGAATGATTACCACAGTGATTTTTTTTAGAAGTTTTTATATTTATTTAAGTATCTCTAGGTAAGTGCATCTGTGTTAGATTTTTTTTTCCAATAGGAAAAAAAATCCTAACAGGAAAGTGTAAAATTAAGGTCGCTGTAAAAAAATAATGAAATTTAGTATTTAAACACCTTAGATAATTAATGCTTTTAAACTCAACACATGCTCATTTTTATAATGTAATCTGTTCTTACATTTTGCATAATTTAATTACAGGTTAGAAAGCAGCAACAACGAGTGTTATTCATTCTACAAAGCCTACCCATTGACCTGCTAATCATTGACATTACTGAACCTGGACGCGAGGAGGATTTAGTTCTAATGCAAGAAGTAGCTAAGAAGCACAATAAAAAGACCCAGCTTCCGCCACAAATTTTTAATGGTGATGACTACTGTGGCGTAAGTAGTATACTAAATAAAGTTGAAAATCTTATTTTAAAATAAAATAATGAAGAGTAAGTAAAATTCTGTAAGAGAAAGTTTTGAGACAAGTAAAACACTTATAGATCTACTTTGCTCAATTGGACAGTGATATGTGGACATCAGATAATCCCAGTCTTAAAATGGCATTCAAATTTTTTCATCTTCATTGACTTTCAGTAAATTGTGAATTCCCTATTTGTGGCTCAAGATTATTTTTTTTCTTTTTTATTTTAATTAGTCTGCTAAAATTGTTAAATTTCAGCAAGGTTTAATGATAATGATGGGGATGCTCAGCATGTATTTTTTACTAAAGCAAATTTTGGATATTTCACAAATTTGTTATGAACTTGAAATTTTTCTACAAAAATCTTTAAAATTCTCCAACAAAAAACTTTTTGACAACACCATGTGTAAGTTTTTGTTACACTGATTGAAAGAGTCCTGATTGCAAAAAGTAAACATATAAATTGGTATTTTCAAGAATTATTTTTAAATTAATGTGAAAAATTAGTTTAGTGGTTTCTGTGTATATACACTGATGCCAACTTTTTTAGGGATTTTCCGTAATTTTTACTCATTTCTTCCTCGGTTTTATGGTCGTTTTTTGAAACTTGCAGAAAAGACCTATCTATGTGAAATATCTTTCCTCAATCTTTTGCCAATATTCTTGAAATTCACCAATACTGTCGCTATTTGAGGTTGACATTGTTTTTGCTGAGTGTTAGACTGATGTAATAATTACTATTGTATATTGTATTCATGCATCGTAATGTAAGAGTATTGGCCTTGGATAAACCTTAAAAACTATGGAAAGTCTGTAGAAAAATTGGCATTGTTGAATACATAACTAGCTGCATGACCCCATGTTATAGAGACCTATTATTGTGTGCAGATCCCAATTTCTGACACTTCTCAAACCGGCCTATTTTTGCTTGCTAAAAGTTTCATTTCTACACAAACACAGGCTCTCTGCTTTTACTGGTAAGTTTGTTGTTAGGCCAGCAGAGGCCTGCTCCAATTCCTGAAAGGTTCATTGCTACACAATCATAGGCTTGCTTTACTTGTTAAAAAGTGTATTGATACATAAACCCTTATTATTAAAACACCATCGCCCCATGTCAAGAAACAAAACAAAGATCCCTGTTAATACAAGAACCCCTTCCCCTTCTGAGAATTTTTTAAAATCCTGTTAATGTTTAATTGAATTCTAAAAATAGATTTCAAGATAATAAATCTGATGACTTAAAAAGTAAAATATTTTTCCTAGAATTTTGAGAACTACACAAGAAATTATTATACAATAAAAGAAATAAATACTTCGACTCAACCTCCAATAATCCTAGACAATAGGTGCCAGTAGCTATAAAAATTGACATTGAAAAGAAACAAAAGACTAAAATAATAGAAAACCAATTCTTATTGTAACGTAAAAACCGAAATGGCATATGTGCTTTTCTTTTTATCTTGGAATTTACACCTTTCCTCTCATATATATATTTTTTAATTTTCAAAAGCTAGGGGGTGCAAGTGCACCTCCTTGCACACTCCTGAGGGTGCCCATGTACAATAACAGGTTTCCCATGGTTATTAATTGTGCTTAATATTTTTAAACTTGTTTTCAAGGCCTTGAAAATCCTTGAAATTGCTTAGAGGTGCTTAAAAATCCTTGAAAATGCTTGAAAGTCCTTAAATTTTGCATATATTTGCCGAACTGCAAAATTTATAAAAATGCAACCCTGCCTTGCGTGACTGCTACTTATCTGCACCGTATCGGAATTCTCTGACTTATTTTATATTACACATTTGCCAACTTGTAACTTTTTTGGTAGACTATATTTTACTAAAAATTTATATTTATAAATGATGCCTGAAAACAAATCTTCAAAGGTCTATTTAGGTCCTTAAAAGTCATTGATTTTCATTCTATGATTGAGTGGGAACCCTCAACAAATACAGTTAATACAACATCACCCTTCCACTAACCTCTTTCAATAAAACCCCTAATACAATCCTCATGGAACCATTCCCATTATACCAATCTCCATAAACTTTATTCAATTGTGAGAACTATGAGAAATTCTTTTTTAAAAAATGCAATGTTTATTCTAACAGGACTATTCTGATTTTGAATTGGCCAATGATGATGATCAAATATTGAGGTTCTTAAAACTTGAAGAAGCCCCATCTAAAAGTGAAACTGTTAGTCAAAATGGTGTTGATGATCACAAAACCAATGTAAGTTTCTATTATTTTTTACTAGCTGCATAGTTATTTTGTTGAATTATTACTGAAACAACTGTTATTTAAAGGGGGAGAATGGTATAAATTTTATTATAAATTTAGAAAAATAACAAATGTAGGATTATTTATATTGTAAACATACTTTTATTGCAAGAAGCTATTTCAACTAAATTAGTTTGATGTGGGCCATTTTTCTCCTTTTGTATAAAACCAAAATTGAATAATGTTCCAATTCAAAGACTTAAACCTCAGGTTCTGGCGAGAAGTATATTTACAATGGGGAATTACAGCCTATTTTTAATTTTCATTTAATTAGTTTTTTTATACAAAAAATTATCAGGAATCTGAATATGTGACTAAAACTTCTGTTATAAAATTATTTATTTAATTATACTAATTTTAAAATCCCCCCCAAAAAAGACAGAAACATGATGAAAACCAAAAACGGTGGAGACGTATTAAGTGCCTAGCTGTGCATCTGCTCTTGCGCATGCGCAATCCTGCACTGACTTCGAGATTTCGCATGTTGATTGTTTTGCTTGGTAATTTTGAGAATTTGTTCATCGTAATTGAGTTGTTTCACATTTCGTGTGATTTGAATTTATGGAGATATAAGTATGGAAGCCGGTTTCAGCAAAGCTGTAACTTCCTAGTCAGTGAGTATGGGTTGAAACGTTTTTGAAAAGTTGGCTATAAGGCTAAAATGCTACTTACTAATAAAGCTGTAATACAATAACAATGTGAATGCTATTATCACATGTAAATGGTAAAAAGTAGGAAAAAAACTAGTACTTGCATCAAAATGGTCTTCATAAACATGTCGAACGGATTGTTCTGATAACGGAGGATTTTTCATTTCTATTCTATTCATTGCAATACACCAACGCTTTCAGTTAGAATGTGCTTTACGCTACCTAATTAGAAATTTTGAAAAATGTCGCCAAGTGGAATTGGCATCAAACTACAGATTTGCCAAAATGGATGCCAAGTTGGAATGGCACCATTTTGGTTGATGTCGTGCACTTCAGCAAAACAATCAAGGAAATGAAAGCCGCTAAGTAAGAAAGGTCAGCTTATTTACAAATGCAGGCATAAAGTATGTCACTCGTCAGAATATCACGTGACTTCCGGTTTCAGCTTGATATCGATGCTAGCTATTTTAAAATTTAAATTTAAAATTAAATAGGTCTCAGAAAAATGTAAATTTGATTTTTATTTGATTTAGAACTATTTGCTGTCAATTTTAAGCAAGAAAAAAAATGCTGCAATTCCCTGTTGCCCATTATGTTACTTGTTTGTAAACCAAGACAAATTATTTGTTCCCTTAATCTTCCTGATTTTATGCTGCCGTAAACTACCCAGTGCCATTAAATCATTTTTGTTCCAACTTTGAAAATTGTCTTAAACATATAATTGTCAAAATTTAAGACTCCAATACAGTAGATGGCAGCACTATAGGAGAGAGTGAAAATCTCAATTTAAATATGTTGAGGAAACCTAAGGAATCTTTTATCTCAACAATTTCAAATGCACAGGCCCACTAGTTAGAATTATTATAATTACTGTGATAATTTTGTAGCATATACATCAAAATATTGGTTTATAATTTTATTTCAGTTGTGCAATGGCTGAATATATATAGGGTTTTCTCGCATATGGAAAGTCAGGAAATGTCATGGAAAGTCATGATTTTGAGCCAAAAAAAAATCCCACATGTCAGGGAAATACAGTGAAATTCATAGATTTATAAACATTTTAAGTAAAATCAGTTAACTGTGACGTCATAAACGCCATGATCACTATTCGGCTCATCGAAAATTCATCTATGTTTTTATTTACATTTTGACAGCAACAACGATCACAGTTAAAAACCACAGCCAATGAAAACATTTCTGAACTCCAAATTTGGGACATCACACAAATAAGGTCTCATAGGTGAAAAAAATTCATATGGGAACTGAAATGAACAGTTTTGATAAGCTTGTGTTTACATTTAAAAAAAAAAAAAAAAAAAAAAATTCCATCTTCTTTCTTCTATTTTGCATTGTTGATATCAGAACATTTGATTTTTGATGATATAATTTATTATTATTGACTTATTTTTTCTATTAATATTTCTTTATTATCAAAGATTGATTAGCTTTTTTAACACTGAAATATCAAAAAATGGAAAATTATTTTTCCCTTTTACTTCTGATTTGGAAGTTACTGAAACAAGGATTTATTACTTAATTTAAAATAAAACTTTATAAAATTATTATTATTTTTTTTTTTTTTTTTTTTTTTTTTTTTTTGTGATTTGACATCTTGAGTTATGGAAAATTATTTGCTTCAGTCTTGGAAAGTCATAGATTTGTGACATTTTATTTGGCAGAAACCCTGTATATATAACACACTATTACTTTTATCAGCGAAATATTTAAAAAAAAAAAAGCAACTCTTCTACTAGCAACAGTCTAGTTCCTTATTTTCAAAATAATTTGGTTGCCCTTCGGAATTGGTTGTTAAAATAGCTTTTTATTATTTAACTGTCATAATTGTATCTTGATTTTAGGGAGTTTCAGACGCATTAGAAGAGCAAAGCTTAAATGACATAACTGAAAATAATGTGGAAAAAGAACAGAACCCAGATTTAATTAATACAGAAACCAATTACAATGAAGCAAAAGACTCAGAAATTGAAACCTCAGTTTCTGAAAATGTTGAAAAGCCTTCAGCTGATACCGATAAAAGCAATGAGGTACCTGCTGCTGAAGAGAAAAAAGAGTTATCAGAAGAAAGCGAAGAAGAAGAGTCTGAATAAACATTTGTTAATGGACAATTCTCACGTTTTTTAATTTTTTTTATTATTCAATTCTGAATGTTTCGAAGAGGCCATAAACAAAAGAATTTCTCTTCAAAGCACTTTTTCTTTTTTTTTAAATTTGCAATCAAAGTTCTGTTGTTAGACGTTGATGAGAAAACGATTCACTGGCCCCGAATTGAATGTGACGTCAATGCTTCCCAAACATCCTGGCTTGAAATGTGGCAGTGGAAACCAGTTTTGCAAGTTTATCGCAAATCACGCCAACCTGTAATGGATATGGCAATGGTCTACCAATGCCAACTATTTGGCAGAAACCTCACGATAACCATAGAAACGATAGGAACTCTTGACGTCATGGATTTTGTTGAATGTTTTGATCGGACTGGTTGTGGCTCGGTTTTGGGGCATTTTCTTTTCTTAATATTTAAATAATTAATTTTTTAAAAGAATTTTTGTTTAAATATTTGGAATTGGAAAGAAATTCTTCAAATATATATACTAATTTCACTGTTTTTAAAAAATGCGGGAATTGTCCATTAAAGCAAAATTATACAAGGGTTTTCCTTTTTTGTAACTTATAATGAGAAAATCCAATAGAATTCAAGAATTTTGCAGGCTTTATATGAAAGACGATATATTTTAAAATGCCTGCTCTTACAGACCTTTTAGCTTATTTTGATGATACTATTTCATGTTCACAAATGAAAAAATCAGATATATGATCCATTTATTATAAACCTATCCTATTTTTAATGGAGATACTGTGTCGTTACATACTTTTTAATTAAAAAGCGAATATTTCTTTTGGACCTTTTATTTACCAATAATATTAAGAAGAGTCATAGCTAGTTATCATTTTAATAAATCGAACAAAAACTGCCATTTGTGTTTTCAGGACCCATTGATAATCGGTGCTTTGCAGAGCTGGTTCACTTTCATCCAATTGCTTTATTTAGGGGACATATTCATTCCTAATTGCAAAGAATTGATACAATCAATTAAACTTTTCCTTATACTAATTCTATGATATCCTATCTGTTTTAAATGAAGGAGACCAGTTATGTCCATAAGAAAAAAGAAAAGAAAAGGGGAAAAAAAAAAACCCACTAGATTCATTTTGAAACTATTCCACATAAATTTCTATTTAATATTGTTACCAGTAGTATTATATGATTTTATCTGGGTTTTAAATAACTACCTCATGTCCATCATCTCTGCTAATGTTTCTCACATTTACTTGAAATTATGAAAATCATTTTTAAATTTATAAATTTTGTACTGCTTCGGAATAGAAAACACTTAAGATGTCTTTTACCTAATTTACTAAAATGTTTATGTATGACTTTAAAGTCTCCAAATTGGTCAAACTTCCGATATAATTTAGCCAAATCTTTCCAATTAATTGTAATTAAGTATCTGGCAAATAAGTTGTATCAAGAAAAGGAATAATTTGAGAGCTATTTTGTGCATACCTGCAATGTATGTTCATTTTAATTATGCTTTGGCTGCATAAACTTGAAAAATAAATGAGGAAACCGAAAATATAAGTTTGTAGATTGTACAATTGAATTGTATTTCATAAAGTTACGTAACCTTAAAAATATAACTCAACGTATATTTTTAAACTGCATCAATTGAGTACAACTTTAGATAGGATTGTTTCACTTTGACAACTGATATATTGTTACTTGTTCCCAACTCTTTTTAAGTTTTACTGATTTTAAAGAATAAAATCTATCTTAAAACAAAAATTAATTGAATTAATAAAAAGCTGTAAGTGGAATTTGTAGATACCAATTTGACCATACCATAAATATTAATGAAGCCTGATAAAACTATTTGTGTAATTTTGTGTTGTATATTGCTTTTTATTAAAAAAAAAAGATAAATAAACCTCATTCCTTTGTGTTTAGAATGTTTACTTTAATGCCTTTCAAATCTCACCTGATAATCTTATAGAATATATATCGAAAAGGCAGTTATATTGCATTTTTGCTTCAAAAGTGACATTTCAAAGAACAAGGAATCATTGCATTATAGCTTAATATGCATCATTGCATTAAAAAAACCAAAATGACAAATCATAACCTGTCATATACAATACCCTTTATCTTAATAATTTCAGATTATTTTTTTAGGAAATTTTAAATTGTGACTCTTTTGAAGTAAAGTTGTGATAATGCTTTTACCATACAAATGACACAGTAATTATATAAATGATTTCTTTTCTTATTTCAGCAATAAGACTGAATGCCTGCCTGGTGTCCTTTCTGCTTTCGAGAATGTGTTTCATAACATCTTCATTTGCATGCTCCCTGGAACTATTGTCTGTTAATATGTGGCTTTTGATTCCTGCAGCAAATCAAATACATTGATAAGATAAATCTTATATCATCCATGGTTGGTTGTTTCATGTCATGCTCTATCCTTTCATATACATTATCTTGCCCTTAATATGCAAAAATTGGTATGTGGTTGCCATGCATCTGTGATATACTTCAAATTTTTAAATTTTAATCACACATCAGGAGTGAGTCTAAAAGTTGTTGAATTTCCTGTTTCGCCAAGCACTTCCTTCTATATTATTTATAGTACAATTTTAAATGCTAATGCCCAATAATAGTATACTTAAACGAGTATTTCTCCCTATTTAATTTGCAATGTATAAAATTATTGTTTGGAGTTTATGGTTATTCATTAACTGCCTTGCATCAGTTATTTTTTTTACTAACTTTAATAGGAAAGGCACACTATTAATGTTTTCTAAATTATGCACCCTCAACTTTCAAATAGCATTCTTGTTTAATCATATGTAAGTTAATGCTTATCATGCATAATTCCAAACTGATAAAGTATAAATAAAATAGTACATATTAAGCTATACATAGAAAATTTGATTTCTATGTTAAATTAAATATGATTACAAGAAATATTAAGTACTTCTAAACAGAATAGTAGTGCAAAAATCAATCTAAAAATGTCTTCTAAGCAAATTTGAAATTTTTGTGTAGATGTCCAATTTTTTTTTTTTTTTTTTTTTCCCCTTTTTTTTTTCCCTTTTTTTTTTTTTTCTTTTCTTTTTTTTCTTTCAATTACTATGCTTTTGAATCACTATGCTTTTGTTTGTGCGATAAAAATAGGAACATGAGTTTGTGTTCATCAAATGAGTAATCATGCTACTGCTGGCAGTAGTTTTATGTAGATATTCATCATGATTATTTTTAATTTAGTTTATGGATGATTTGCTCAGGATTTGAGGTTATCTAACTGCATGACTATTAACAATTTTAGATGTGTTTTTGCTTGTCAATACTGAATGTACTTAATATTTGTATGGAACAAAGTCAAACTTGGTTCTTTTTTAATCAAATTGTGTTTGTTTGCTATGTAATTTATGCAGTTATACTTTTTAAGTTTTAATAATTTATAAGTATAAATGTAGAGTTTGGCATCATAAAGAATTTTATTATAGACTCGCAGTTATGCTGTAAATAAAAATTTTTATTAATCATGAATCATCCAAGCAAATAAGTACTTCATAAAAAGTTACCTTTTGCTTTTTAAGTTTTTTACTTAAGTTATTCACATTTAATATTTGAAAAATCCTTATAAACCATATTTGGTAACTTGTTCCAGGATTAATTATATCTATCTTAAAATGAGAAAACTCAATTAAAAAAGTTTTCATATTGAATTTTACCAACTGATGTGACACTTCTGTTTTTAATACCAGTACTATACTAAACAAGTTATAAATGTATTATTTTTTCAATTATTTATATTATTTACAAATAATTTAGCATAATCATAAATGATGCACATATTTTTCTGTTTTTTTTTCCCCTCAAAACTGAATACACTAATATAAATGGTTCTTGTTACAATGTGCAATTATAACTTATTGCTTTTTGCATATGATGCTGTTAGAAAATTGTTTGGCTATGTTCTGATGAGTAGCTTACTAACTACTTAATAGCGCATTGCATTGTTGTGTAATTGTGTTAGTATCCCAGCACATTTTATTTTTTATATTGTTGATTTTATGCGTGTACAAAAATAGACTATATATGTTTTGCCAATAAAATTGGCTGAAAATATATTTTGTTGCTTTATTGTTGCACTCAGATATTTATACTTTATGAATTGTAAGTTATCTTTTTATTATCTTAGACTAGGCAGTGGCCCTGCACTGCTGGGGACCTGTTGAAAGACATAGAGGATTACATTTAAAAAAAAAAGTGCAACAGATGTAGCATAAGACTTTTGGCATTTTTTTTTATTTGACGATCAGAAAAATCACAAAAATCAAAAACATGGTATCTAAAAGAAAATTAAAACATTAATAATAATAAAATTAAGTTAAAATATAAATATTAAAGAGTTAGACGTTTACCAGTTGGCACCAAATCTAAATGCTTACTCATTTAAATGACACGTAAATATATAACCAATTTTAATTATTGGAATTATAAATTATTTGAAGGTTTTTAGTTTGGAATAGTTAGGTCTGTAATTTGGCGGTTTTTATCTGATACCCGGCTAACAGAATAGTAACAAATTAAGATAAAATATAAATAATATTAAAATTAAATTAAAATATAAATAATATTTAAACTAAATTAAAATATAAATAATATTTAAATTAAATTAAAATATAAATAATATTAAAATTAAATTACAATATTACTGAAAATATAAATCGTTGCATAAAACAGCATTTATCAGGATATAAAAAAATAACATCGTGCCAAAGAAATGCTTATACTCTATTTGTACTAAAAAAGTTCAAAATTTGTTTAGTACACAGAAAAAAAAGTAGTCTCGTATCCCTTACCAACTTCATAACCACGACCAAAATAAAGCACCAAAGAAATAAAATTGTGAATGAAATATTACGCTTCTGGTGTAAATTGTAAAATAGTCTGGTGTAAATAATAAAGTGTAATAGTCTGGTGTAAATAATAAAGTGTAATAGTCTGGTGTAAATAATACAAAAAATTTGTTCAAATCTAGATTAAATAATATGGAACTTGTATACAGAGTACAAAAACACTACACTAAAAAACAATCAAAAGAAGGAATTTTGATATTCTAGATAAAGGAAACGAATGAATATTTACATGGAAATAAAAAAAAAACTTAACAAACGCTGAAATGATATAAAAGTTTTCGGGAAATTTCAATAATCTTAGGTTTACATTCAGAATATTATCTAGCATTATGCCTTAAAACTGCATGCATAGAGCTTCGATTGACCGTAAATATATGGAAAATTAAAATAATATTCTAATCGCTTATCAGACAGACGATTGTAATACATAAAAATAATCAGAAAATAAGACACACATTAAAATAACTTGATTTTGTTCTGATGTAATAAAAAAAATATCTTTTCATTCCAAGAATTTTTTTAATGTCATTAAATTTGAATGAAAGCAATTTTAATCGAATTTAAAAGTTCTCTACAACCTACAATCTCCATGTACTAAAGCTTCTATGCACCAAATTTTGTACCTCGAAGTGCAAAACTGTGGATTTGTATAAGGTACAGACGTACAGACACTCAGCTTTATATTGAGACACTCAGATTAATATTGATTCAATATATTTTTAAGCAATACGATTATAATACCTAGTTTCTTTGTACTAATTAATTTTTCTTTTTCTTCAAATGCTATGACTAATATGTGATCCTCATAACTAATTTTCTTTTTGTGTAAATATGCAAGTTTTAAAATTATTATCCTTTGAGCAATTCAATCAATATAAATACTCGAATATTACCCTCCATTTTGAATTATCCTCCATGCTGTCTAATTGATGTTGATTCTAATTTTTGGTTATACTCCAAATTTTATGCAAATGAGTTAATGTAGCTTTCAAGTAATCAACAACTCTGAAATAAGTGAACTAAAGAAAACGCAGTAAAAGGAATAGAATTGTTAGCAGTTAAGACTTATGTTAATTGAGAGTTAAATGAATGAAAGGAAACATATTTTATTATAAGACCTTTCACAAAAAAAGGTGGTATATATCAGGTTAAATTCTGATACTTTCGATTTAAAATGCTTACGGACAGATATTTTGTATGTTGAAAAATTCATGTTGCATACAAAAACGTACAAAACTAAACTTTTTAAGAGCTAATTTGTTTTTTGGAACTACCGACTATCTATTTCTACCACTTATAAAGTGCTTAACACAGCCAAATACGTCTCGTAATTTTGAGCATCTAGAAGAATACGAGATCGAAATCTTCTAGTGTAAACCCCTCTCTCCGACCCCACCACACCAACGAGAGGACATTGAGGCCACGACAGATTTAATGTACACCAGCCCCCATTAGGTACACACCGATATTTGGCGGACGGAGGCCCGAACCCACAACCCTCCGGTTATGAGCTCGATACTTTACCGCTAGTATATAGGAGCCTATTAAGAGCTAATTATCTTATAATAAAAATCATAAAAACAAAGTTTTCATTATAAATCCTTTATACGCATTGCCAATTTTTATGTGCAATTGCAACTTCTTGAGCTCAGATCGAGTTTTCATCGTGTTTGACCACCTAAGAGCAAAAGATCCCTTCCTATATTTACTAATTTTTTTCCCCCAAAAAAACTTGATTGAATACAAAACGAGTCTATTTTCTAAGATTCAGCTGGATTGGAAAACGGAAAGTGGGTTAATTCCCCCTCCAAAGATTTTGCTTTGGCAACCTTAGTAGGGGAATGTTTCAGTCATTATATATCGCCAAAGTGCACATGTTTGAATGAAGCTTAGTATCTGGAACGTGTGTAAATGCGGATTAATCTGATGTAAATCATTAGCAACACATATCTTTTATATATTTTGATTAAAACAATTTTGGCAACAGGAAAGAGTTTCTAGAATGATCGGTTAAAATTATTTCACTTGTAGCGTTGCTACGCAACGTAAAGTTGAAGAATTGACTGGACTTCACTTCATATTGAATTTATACATTCACGCCCAGTTATATATTTATTTTGATTAAAAAAAAATTTACAACAGGAAAGAGTTTCAACAAAGATCAGTCATTCAGGGGTGAACATTTTCCACTTTTATGAGAATTTTCGCTTTCTTCCTTTTTTTTTCTTTTTTTTTAATTAATTTTAGTTGACTTTCTAAAGCTTTATCAGGCTAAATTTGCTTGAAACCCTCCTCAGGAAAAATTTCTGGCTGTCCCACTGTTCTGTACGCACATTTAGTACATAATTATATTCTTATTCCTCTATTTTTGTAGTTCGAGTAACGTTACTAGAGGTCGGAAGTATCGATCAAAATAAATATCGATACTATATCGTTGCATTGAAAAATCGATATATCGATACATGATTATTTTTATTTGATTTTCAATTTTGCCAGAAACATAGTTTTTCGGGGCAAATTTCTACTTTTTATGATTGCTTTTTTGTAAGGCGACTACTTTTTCAACTGAAATGGATCAATTACTAAAAAAAAGTTATACTTTCTCTTAATTGGTGCAGTGGTTTTAAGAAAAATTTAGATAATTTTCAATAGCTTTTAAGTGTATGGAAAATATTGAATATTGGTGCCCTTTTAACTGTTTCTCAGCCAAGTTCAAACTTTAGCTTTGAAGTTTTTGAAAAGGGAATAAAGAAAATTGAAAAAACACATCGAACTACAAAACGATCATCAAAAAACTAAAAATGTTTGAAAATATCGATATATCGTTGACTTTTATCGATATTTTTAATATCGATATTTTTTTAGAAATATCGATAAAAATATCGTCGTATCGATATATCACCGACCTCTAAACGCTACGTATATTTTCCTCTTTTTTACATTTTGCTTGTCAGGGGTCTATGCAGAAGAAAATTTGTGTCCTTTTAAGGACCCTTCACAAAATTCCACATTCAACAAAAGGACCCTTCACAGAGTTTCATAATCAACAAAAGGACCCTTCACAAAATTCCATGTCCAACAAACTGACCTTTCACAAAATTCCATGTAAAAAAAACCGGAATCTTCATAATATTTCCAGTTTGAGAACGGGCCAATTAAAAACCACAAAGTTTATTTTATTCCAAAGAAAAACAGCCTGCTCATGTTGGCTTTAAGGAAGTGACGTCAAACCATAAGCTCACAATATATAAATTTTTACATTTTTTTTTTTCTCACAAAAATAGAACTCTGTAAAAAAAAACCTGGATAAACCCCTGACTGTTATCACCCCTGTAAATAGGATTTATTAGTCTTCCGAAGCGATTATAGAAACGTGTGAAACAGTAACCTCTTAGTGAGAGTAACAGCCCCAAACTTTGATCGAATGGATTTTCACCGACATCGAATCTATGTGCCAAGTTTCAGCCCGATTGTGGATTACGGCAAGTGGGTTAACCAGGCGTTCGCAGATTTGTCCGACAGGCACAAACATACACACCCACCGATACCGGCACACACACAAAATCGAAATTAATATAAAGGATTTAAAAAATAGCTTAAAGATACATACAGGCATGTCACATTTCAGCGGAAACGCTGATTTAAGCTTTTTTTTATCACCAAAATTTCAATCACTCCTAAGATCGATGCAAATCTGCATTAAAATTGTATTGGAAGGAGGATGGTCGTACGCTGACTTACAATCTGACAACCACGAAACCTGTGTACGTTCAGACTTTCCCAATTCACCGATGGAATGAAGACTTTTTCCGTGGATAGCTTCTATAGCCCTTATTTACATTGGTGTGAGATGTTTATTTTCGCTGAACGTTACACTGATGTAATGGCTGCTATTTCTGAGATTTGCGCCTTTACAACAGGTACTATCGTCGAAATTTAGGTTATTGTAATGTTCAATTTCTTCGAGTGTTACGTCGTTAAAATAGTTTTTTAAATTTGACATTTTGTTTTTAAATTACCAGTGGCGACTCGTGGGTATTAAAAGTGAGGGGGCCCAAATTAACAATTGCATGTCATGGGGGGAAGGAAACATGCAAATATCAAGACACATGAATTTCATGTAATTTTGTAAATGTTACTTAAATATATATGGGAAAAGACAACAATATTAAACAGTTAAATTATCTAAGCATACTGATATCTGATAAAGTAAATATTTCAATAAAAGGAATTATTATTACAAAAACGACGCGACGTTTCGTTTGAGAATGGACGACGTCAGGAAGGGTAAAATGAATGTACTTGCACCGTTTGCTTTTGAAAATTAAAAATGAAGTGAAGAATTCCTAGGCAAAAAAGTAAAGTACAGGCCTCAAATTATTCAATTGAACGTAAAATTACGGCATATCTATTTATAAATTGTTCCGTAAGAAATCCAATACTCATTCAAGGTTGAAAATTCCTGGTTTGAAGCTTTAACCGCTTTGCACCCTTTTGTATGCGATCTGCACCCCCTTGCCACTGTCTATGAGTTTGAGGGTTTACATTTTTTATTTATGGAGATTATTTTAAGGATCTTCTGGTCTTCCGGGAAGCCTACCAAGAGCTGGACGCTATCTCAATGACCAGTGGTCAGTGATTAGGAACAGCCATAAGTACAATATTATCGGGACTAACTGTAAGATTAAAAAAAAAAAAAAAGAGTGTTAAAGTTTACCTTTTTGCTCACCCCCTTCCCCCATTAAATATAAATAGTTACTCCTAATCATATAATGAAAAGCATGTTATAATTAATAATTTTATTAAATTAAGAATAGAGAACACATTAAAATAAACTCATGTCGATTGGACGAAGTGTAAAAGCTAAACAGCTTTGAAGATAAAACTTTTTTAATAAAAGAAAAGTTACCAATATTTTCAACAGTATAAAACATTTTATGTACGATACAGGTGGCTGGATTAGATACCAAGAGTGTAGGAAGCAAAAGCTTTTTTATTTTGTTTGACATAATAATAAATTAAAATACTAATCACAAAAAAAATAAGTTAAAGTATGAAAACCGATGTCACTCAATTTCTATTCTGTATTTAAGAAAAAGAAAACAAAGAGTTAGGGAAGAGTTATAAAAATAATAAAGTCAAAACCGTGGTTAAGAATTCTGTAGAAATCACAGGAGAAAATTTTTCATCAAATATTACATGAATCATAGAAAAAAGAAACAAGAAAAAAAAAATGCCGACAGCAACGATTTCACTTTTCGTAACTTTTGAGTAAATACTTAAATAAATAATTTTATAATGTTTTTAAATAATTTAAATAAATCCTTTTAAAGACATCGGTATTGCTCCTAATATTCAAGTCAATGATATTTTATGAATCAATTCATGCAAAATAATTTTGGCTTAACATTAGAACTAATGAAAAATGCCATTAACTTAAAATGGGCAATATTTATAAATTTGCAACCAAAGTCAAAGGTATTGTTATATTGACCAGTTCAACAGTTTTAATTTAAATTCATGAAAAAATGAATAATTACTAGATTTGAGGATGAATAATTACTTGAAAAATGCATTGCATATGCATCTCAAATTTGAGATATCTACTTACATTGAAACCAACCTGCAAAACATCCGATGGGGCTCGATTCGACGACATTTCACATGCGAATTGAATATATTGCTTCTGGTCAATGAGTTTTGACATAGCGATAGTTGAAAATAGGTATTTTACCATGATTCTTGATATTTTGAAAAGAAGTTGAGCAAACATGGAACTCGCTTCAAATTTTAATATTTTATTTAATTCAAAATTTATTTTGAGAATTGGATCTTACCTGAGTTAAGAATAAACATCGTTTCTTCAATTTTAAGAATGCCCAAATTTTATTTGACAATTTCAAATTGCTTGTTTCATTTTGCTTTTTAAAGGGTGTAGGTCATGACTCAGATTCTTTACTAAACGCTCATGAATTTCTTTTCTGGTAACAGTAACTAGGTTTGCTTTATCTACATTTTACATATTATTTGGGAGAGGGGGAGGGGAGTTTTGAAAATTCTGTAACTGTGACGTTTATCTTTTAACTTTAACATAGCATTATACGATGGCTTAGTTCTAGTGGAGCCACTTATTTAGAGAAGAACATTTTTTATTCTCTGTATAGAAATTCTTCCGTTGATGGTATCGGATTGTAAGTTACGTTAATAGTTTAATAGGATATCAAATATTAATGTGAGACAAATCACTTATTCCGATCATATGGACGACATTTAAATACTCAAACATTTTTCGGGAAAAAATTAAATTTCTAAATAAAAACAATTTGCAGAGAAAATTTTACTCTTACATTTTGAAAAACAAAGTGCGAAAATGAATGCAATGGATATTTATTGTAGCCACTTTTTGCGCACCGTCATACTAGAGGACCAACGTGCAATCACCGTCTCTACAAAAAATGGCCATTCCTTTACAGAGATGTCCACCCCAGAGCAGAGTTATCAGGGATGTTTTAGAAATTTTGTATTTATGCTTTGGCAAAACAGGATGTCACGTGAAAGTTGCAATCTTATATGCCCTATCGGTTTCAAATTCAAGGTCGTCCGAAGAAGGGGGTCATTTTGTCCCCAGGAAAACTAGCATCTTTAAGTCTTTAAGAGAAGGGTCGCTTTTTTGTAGTAATGATTGTGATTGATTAACATTTTTTCGGATTTATTGCAAGAGCTCCCTGCTCCCTTCACAATAGTTAATGCCTAATGACAGAATAAATAAGTTTAAAGCTTTTTTTTTTAAATATTAAAAAAATCCCACAAGAAAACAATATTAACAAGCATATTTGTAAGTGGGGCCAGGGTCCAAAAAAGTGAGGGGGCCCAGGCCCCCCCTGGCCCCCTGCACCAGTCGCCACTGGAAATTACCAATCATTGTTCGCCTTAATCCAAATCCCACAGCGTAGGTGCTCAAATTGTCCTTTTGATCTATTCCGATAGCGCTTTATATTACTTCAGTTTCTGTTGTTCCACAAGCACTGCTCGAAAATCCTTGAAGCTGATATCACTCTTGATCAGGACCGTCACTAAGAATTTTGGTTGGGGGGGCGTAGACATCCTTTTGCCGACTGAAATCAAGGCATGTCCTGTGTAAATGTAGAAAATATAAATTAAGGTGCTAATAAATTGTTAACTAATTTTTATTAATGTAAAATTAAAATATAAATAATTTTTAATTAATATATGAATAATTCCTGCATAATTAATTATTAATTAATGTAAAACTAATTGTAAATCCATTTTTTTTTATTTAATTGTGAATTGTTTTATTTAATGTGAAATTAGTTTGAATTATTTTTAAATTACCGTCTAAACAATTTTTAATATTTTATGGCATTTTATTAATACGTACTTAATGTCAAATTTTAAGTAAATTCCCATCACATTATAGTTAAAGTTCCTTCAAATTCATTTAATTTTTCATTTCTTTTTAGTAAATTAACCCTTCCTCTCCAAACAAAAGAGATTATTTTTGGAAGCGTTTTTATTTGGGGGCAGGGGAGGGGGGGGGGAGAGACATTTATACCTTGCAGATAGATAGAATTTCCCCCCACAATCTTAAACCAATTCAGTAAACATAAGAAGTACAAGTGCTTCATTTCGATACAAGTTGCATTGCAAAAGACAATTATTATTAAAAACGATTTGTTAATTATTTAATTTTTAAATACTTTTTAACACATTTTTCTAACTAAAAAAGAAAAGATTTTGATTTTTCTTGAAACGTGTATTAATAGTAAAACTTAATTTTTTTGTAATAATTCAATCCAGGAACCTACTTCTTAAAAGTAGTTACTTCGAGTATATATTTTTATCAAAATTGCTGAATTTAATTTAATGATTTTTTTGTGTGGGTTTTCACTGATGTTGTATGGTTTTTCAGCAATAATTTCTGCAAATATTACTCGTTTTTTGAACAATAATCATTTGTTCAAGAAGGAAAGTATACTTGAAAATGCTAGGTTTTTTTTTCCTAAGCGGGATTAAAAATAAAATGGATTACTTTAGCATTAAACCAAACTATAATATTTATGTGCAAAAAGGTAAGTTATTTGCAACTAATTGAACTTCGAATTTAGTGACAAAATACTCTATAAAAAAAGCATACCATAATTTTTAGCACAACATACCAAACTGTATAAGGAATAGTACGTATGGGTTTTTTTTGGGAAAGGTGTGGGGAGGGGGAGAGGTATTCAAATCTACAATGTTAATCCGATCTTGAGGAAGAACAAGTTGCACATTTGATCTTCAAAGCAAGAGAAACATCACTGTCAACATGAAATTTCCAAAAACCCACCCTCATTTCCTTTACCCACATGTAATGGTTATGATCCTAATTTGAGATTTATTGATCCAATTTGAAATATTTTTAAAGGTATTTAGACTAAAAATCCAGGATAGGTTGGTTGGTTGTTTTTCAAATTTATTAGGCGCAAGGGCAACACAAAGACCAAATTACGTCAGAAATCGAGGATAGGAGTCAAAGGATACTCTCAATTTGCAATACGTACACTGAACCTGGTTGTATTGGACAATGTCGGTCCACAGCTATTTGAGCACGGGAAACATTAAGAATTTTAGATAGTATTATAATAAACCTTTCAATACTTTTCCAAAGATTATTTTGTTAGAATAAATTCTATATCGCCTTCCAGTTTACAAGTGGCATGCATTATTTTGGGAATGCATTTTCAATATATGAAGTCATAAAGAAACTTTGCCTATATATGGGCCTCTAGCTCCCATTCCTTTAACAGATCGAGATGAGATTTCAGGTATAGTTATTCAGAGATATGAGCTCGAGAAAAAAAAAAAAAAAAAAAAAAAAAGCTCTGCGAACGGCCAGCAAAAACGCAATTGAGGCGCACAATGGAAATTTGCATTTGACAGAGTCCAAAGTTGACATGAGTGCCATCACAGGCAATTTAATTGGTTTTCTAAGCTGAATATTTGGTGAGCGGCCTCCATTGCTCCGATCGTGTTTTTGTTGGCAGTTCGCAGATCTGTATTTTGTGCGTCCGTTTTTTGTGATACACGTACCTTTCCAACGCTCTTTAGGGTTTTCGTATGCGGTGATCTTTTCTCGATAAGAAAAAGTAGGCGTTGCTATTCGTAACTATAACCGGGGTAATCGTGAGCGCCATCACAGAATTTCGACCTCATTTCTCTGAATAACTATACCTGAAATCTCATCTCGATCTGTTGAACGAGACTGCCTTTAGAGATCCATATATCGGCAAAGTTTCTTTATGACTATCCTGTACATAACATCATTTATGGAGTTCTACTTGACATTAATTGCAATAACTTTGTAAAATGCGGGTCAATTTTCGTATACAAAAATTTTGGTGTTTTGAAATTTTGTATAAAATCTTTAACTCATATGATGTACATTACATACTTTATGTAAATGACGTTTAATGTGTATGTCATGGTGTTTGAGGCGTTGTCTGACCTACCACAAATACAAGTATATCATCTACTGTAACACATCAAAGTTATCTAATGTCAGTGAAGATATCAGCGATTAGATTATTTTAATGTTCCTGTCAAAAAAGATATACTTACTCCAATTCAAAATTGCCGACCGTCAACTGAGGCTGCATTGTAATCACAATTTTATAATACTAGTGATGAGTTTAATTTGTACTTTTTCCATTCAATATGTTTTGAAACATCCGTCAGTAGGGATTTTTAAAAGAAGGGATTAAATTTCAGAAATTTGCCGACTACCAGCCTTTCTAAAAACTTATGATAATATTTGCGTTCGCAGTCCATCATTGTAGCCGGAAAAAAAGACACCAACTCCCCTTTAATAGACTTCTATTGTAAAAATGCCGATTCGTCAAACTCGGGTCACGCTGCATTCAGATATTTTTAATATTTTTGTTCAATTTTTTTTATTATTTTTTTTTTATTTAATTCGATTTTATTGTGGATCGACTTTAGAAAAAGAAAAATCTCGATAAAATTTTTGAAAATTTGCCGACTGTCCAACTTTCTAAAACTTTGGGGGGGCGAGTCGCCCCCTACGCCCCCCGTTCGCGTCGTCCCTGCTCTTGATATAAAACCTGCAACTGATATTTGGTAATAATTTATGATGCTTATATAGTCTCCAATATTATATAGACAAAATTCAAATTGCATTTGAGTAAAACTATTTTCAGCTCTGGAAAGTAGTGGGATTTAAAATAGATCTCTCTCGGAAGGAATCAAAATTAGGGGTGTGTCTTTGAGTCATTCCATCAAGTATATGAAGCAAAAATGTTAACCATCTGCTGAAATGTCTTCTTTAGACAGGATAATAACATTCATTTTATGACCTGTCAGCAAAAGAATATCAGAAATGTTCTAGTTCGCTACATGAGCATAGTTCTAACATCAAACATCTAGGGGTAAGTGCATTTGAAAAAACATTATATCCCCAGTATTAATAGTTTTGATGTCTGCTTGTCCGTTAGAAAAAAAATTAGAAGCTGAATAATGGTAGAACTGGTTAAACGATTTATATAAAACGGGGCACATTTATGCTGCATAAGTTAACATACATAGAGAAAACGTTTAAAAATAATTTTCGTGTGTTCTCACTAACTAGCTCATACAGGCCCAACCAAATGTGAGACGGGTACTGTCGCATAGTAGGGTTCGCATTTTACGGGGTCATACTCTTGCATCTCATAAGAAAAAATATAACTGAAATAAGAAAACAAAATTTTAATGGTAATCTTCAAAATAAGTCCATTTTTTTAAATGAAAACCTTTCGTTTTTCAAAGTTTATCTATAATAACGGCTTTCGAATAGTCCCTAAATATCTGAATCTCAGCGAAATACATTAATGAGTTATAAATCCCTGTGTGAATACGAACAAAATTTTAAAATTTATTTCTAGTTTGTTATAAATTAATGCATTAGATCAAAAATTGGCAGAACAAGATAAACCTACCGGTAGATCATCCAAAACTTTTCCTTTTTGACGAGGAAATTGAGCACTATTCTTTAAAAGTTTTTTTTAATTTCTTCCAGAATGAATATATGGTAGTGGAAGAAAATGAGAATATCGTTGATACGTTTTTAGTATGATCCAAGAGTAACAGAACATTTGAAAAATCGATCATTAGCCTACAATTGACAAAAATTGAATGCGGCTTTCAGAGAAAAATTGGGCTCCGCAAAAAGAAGACGATATTTTTTTTGTCGTATGACATCAGATTAATTATTTACAACCGAAGCTGACTTAAATAACACTGGACAGTTGCCTATAACGCCATCGATTAATGAAAACTAAACTTTCTTCAGTCTCGTATGTGCGTCTTGAATAGGTGAAAACTTTAAAAACTTCAACAGGCAGCCCGACAATCAAGTAAAAACTTTTGTACTTATGCTGGCAGTGGCGTCATGAGCTTAGCCAGGGGGGTGAGGATATCCCGAAATTTTTAGACGGTAAAAAAAGCAGTAGAAAATTAAAAATAACCAATAACTCCCTCCCCCCACAATTTCCATACTAAAATGTAGTGAAATTGTCCGCTTCTATGTTGAGAATCCCTAGTTTTCGGGGAGACTTTCCAGATACTGAAAAACCTTTTTTTTCTGTTTGGCGGACAATTCTTTCCCTTCCAACCCGTTGTCTTCCCCCCTCTGTCTGTTGTCTTCAGGCTATTAGTGGTACAATACCGGTTTGACTAACCTCCTTGAGGTTTGACATTTGGCACCATATTGACCTCTGACCTGATTCAGAAAGTTCCTGACCGACAGTTGCATGTTTTCCTACAAAAAGTGCAGTACTGCTAGTTAGGTATAATGTGTTGCATTGCACTCGAGGCTTTGCCTGGAAAACTAACTATATTCTTAATATTAAAATAAGAACCAAATTTTTTATTTTAAAAAAGAACACGACACTGTTAGTTAAATCCTTCATAAAAAAAAAAAAAATAATAAGGATCCATTTAAATATGCACCATCGATTAGTATTTGGTCAGCACTGTTTAAATAGTGTTTGTGAGTACTGGGAAAATAGTATTGAACAGAACTAATATTTGTTCAATGTAAGAAATTTTTTTATACACCTTTGTGGCTTAAACTTTTTTCACAGCTCTTTTTTAAAGTATGTATGAACAATACTGTTTACAACAGGTTTTGTAGCATTGTGTTAACTCGACATAGAGTTTGGTCAGAGATAAGTTTGCCCTAGGCCTCGCAAACTCTAAAATCACACTGTGACTTTGAATGTGTATATTTAATCCCCCCAAAAAACCCTTTTGAAAAGTATAAGAACCACCAACCTCAAAAACACAAAAAACTTTCTTACAATAAAAAAATCATTAACATGATGAAAATTTTCAGCCACAAACACAGTGATATAAAAAATGGCCAACCTCTGATTACAACTCTCGGTTGTGACTCGCTTAAGAATGTATGCTTACTTAGTTTATTTTTAAAATTTAAGTTCCGCTCCCATAAAAATTTACGCTGCTTGAGGTTGGCGCCCGTCATAGGAATATTAACAATGCTTGCGTTTAAATTAATTTATGGCTGTTTGTACGAATATTCGAGTTTACGATTTCATTTGGATGGGTAGGAAATGCAAAGTGATGCAAATCTAAATTGTTACAAATAAATATTACAAGTTTTTTACAGTCTAAATATTGCGGTATAAATTATTTTTATTATACCAAGCATTATTTTGGATCACATAATAACCCATTGATATTTGACAAAATTTAAAATATTTTCTTAACAACAATTTTAAAATTCACTATGAAATTATAGTTTTGATGATATTTGATTCTACGATTTCATTTTACAACGGAAAGTAAACAAAATCAACATATCTTTAAAAACGAATGACAATTTTGCAAATTCCATTAGCCAATCGCAATGTGTGGTTCATTTAGTCCTCTTTAATGAATTGACTGTGACGTCAACTCGCATAACCTCCACATTTATACTTTGTATTCAGCCTATAGTATCTTGCAACAAAATGTGATTGTTTTCATTTTTCAATGGAGATTTCCCGAAATTAAAATGTTTTGAAAGTTAACTCTCTCTAAATTGTCATACAGTTCAAATAACACATGCAACTTGAAGAACAAATATTTCTCTTTAATTCTGTCGCTTCAAAAATTAAATTATTTCAATTTTAAAGATGTTATAAGCCATATAGTTATAGTCCAATTCGTTCTGCCTATACTTTAACCTTACGCTCATTCTCACTTAAGCCTAACATGTCGGAAAAACTAACTTCGAAATGATAGCAAACCTGTTTGGCAACTTTTGGCATATATATCTGAACCTCAATTACAAGCTGATCGCCTTTATCTGTCGCCAAATTATGAAATGAAAAAAAGTGGCTTTTAATTAATTAAAAATAGAAAGAATTATTTAATGAAGTTCAAACCAGCGTAGGATTTTAAGTTGAAACATTCCCTATCCTATAATTTAATCCGTTTGAAGATCTATAGCTTAGTTAGGGCTGGACGTTTGTCTAAGTTTTTACATCAAAATCGGGGTAGAACTCGTTTTTTTATTTCGTTTTGGAAATTTCAATATTTTTTTTTTCTTCATTATCTTTTATCCTAGGTACTCAATTTTTTTTCTTTGAAATATATCACCGAGACGAATCTATAATATTTTTTGTATAATTATGTGAAGTTTCGTAAGCGCTCTAGAAAATAGTCAATTTCGGCTTTTTCGCTGGAAATTGTGCAGATAATAGATACTTACTGTCGGTTTCTGCCTTTTTAAGGTTGGTGGCGAAACGACCGTTTCGTCTGATTATTTAGTTCTGCCATTTTCTTAATGCATGTACTCTTCTCTTCTCATCTAAAAAACGGATAGTAAACGATTGTAATCGGCAACATTGTCTATTGCAATTGCCACTGCTGAAAGCCATCTCCGTTATTCTTGATAATTAATAAAAAATAATTAATGAAATTTTTCATTATGAAATCATTAGGTTTTTTGAGCATTAAGTTATTTTATATCAAATGGAAAAATACTTTTCAACCTTCAGCTTACTTTTTCTTTTGTGTCGATGACTTACCTTTGGACGACAGAAGTGGTATTTTTTTAAATTTTATGTCTAAATGTTTTAGCAAAAAAGATAAATTACACTTATGAAATTTCTTAAGCATATTTTGCTGAAAAAGCCAACATTTCTGCTTGAGATGGCCAAACTTTTTTGTTGCTTTTTACTAACATATTGCATCGATTTCTATTTTTGAATTTGAAAGTTGAACTTTTATACAAACTTGAAAATTAATATTTCCGAAAACTAAACAGTCTTGGGAAAATTCATTGATTCTTATCATAAACTAGATGATGTGCATGTAACAATTGTGACCCTTTACAACCCAGTCTAAATTTGTTTAGTCGATTGCCAATTATGTCCTATTTCATCCTTATAGTCTCGATTTCACCACTTTAACGACAAAAAATTGCAACTCGAGCATCGTTCAAATTGGTTCAATAAATCTCAAGTTATAATTTATAACCCCTTCAATTCCTATTCTCTCTATTGTTATTAATAACGAGACGATTTTTTCAGAAAAATGTTAAGTATGTCTTACATTCACTATTTTTATAACCATCAACATTCTTCTACCAACTAATTTGCCAAAATATATTCTTATAGAAAAATAAATAAATTGATCTTAAGCAAAATATATGTTTATTCACACTTTCAGTTTTCTTCAGTCGTCTGGCGTGAGTTTAGAAATCCCGCAATATCCCCACCTTAGCCACAAAACAAAAACATTAGAATGAATTATCTTCTCAAAAATATGGTTTAGTCGGTGTATTTAGAACCGATTTAAATTGATTCAATAGATCTTAGGATAATAAACCATCCACTCCCTAAACTCTATCTTACCACTTTAGCCATTTGTGCTCCTTTTAATCTGAATTAATGAAAGTTCATATTAAAAGTACATATATATATATATATATATATATATATATATATATATATATATATATATATATATATATATATATATATATATATATATATATATATATATATATATATATATATATATATATATATATATATATATATATATATAAACACCCACCCACGGACATTTTTCTTTACACATAGATATATAAGTTAGATAAACATATAGATTATTAATATAGATTAGACTGATTAGATAGTTAAGACAGACACATAGATATATAGATTTCAAATTTCAATAACATTTAACAAAATGTTCATACATAAAATGTGATGCAATATGAAAATATTACATTTTTTAAACTTTGATGTGCCCTTCTTATATGAATTTCCTCAATGAATTTCTAAACATTGCCCTGTACAACCCGGATTCAAATTAGTTTAGTAGATTGCAAGTTATGAGCGTGCCCTTCTTAGCCCCACCATTTATGGCTGGAGAAAAGGGGTTGGGGGGGGGGGGGGTTCAAGATCTCGTGTAGCCAGTGAACTCCACTTGTTTCTAAGTTCAAGTAGGAAAAATTTCATTAATATTGAGAAAGCTCAAATGCACTATTTATTATTATTTTTCTCTCTTGAACCTAACCTTTCTTGGCAACAAGTGTGGTCGCAAGGACAATACAGTGAAAAAACCTATGTATAACGTTACTGCTTATAACAATAAAATTGCATTCATATAACAAGATTCTTCAGACTGTTATGAAATTTTCCGCTCAGGCAATGATGGCACAGTTTTTACAGTATAAAAATATTTATTCTCTCTTCAGAAAACTCACAAAATTTATTCACAGACAACAGTGTAATCGCTCACAAGCTTCAACACAAGCTTTAGCAAAAACAACTTCGAATACAGCGATTATACAAGCTCACTTCAATATGCAAACAAAGCGATAAGCTTTGATCGAAGTCCAAAGTCAATCTGAAAACTTTCCCGTTCTCCAGTCTTTTATATACAAGCGCGTGAGACATTCGCGAAATTTCCAGACAATTCGTCGGAAAAGAAACATCTCGAACTTTATCGATTGCTTTAGATGTTGCCACCTTTTTCTAACCTGTATAATCGCTGTTAAAAAAATAAAATAAGATAAACATAAATTACAATAGAATTTTAAATTAATACGTCACTATTTACACTATATACAGACAATTTGTGCAACATTTCCCCCTTCTTAAAGACTGCACGTCCCGGGCAGTGAAGTCCTTAAGAGGAAAGGCAATTCAATCACTTCTACTATAATATGGGGATAGCCTATTGTGATGTACTACTCTAGGTTTACAGGAAGGTGTCCGTTGAATTTTCATCACGACGACGTTGATCTTCTTAAGGACCCCATACGGCCCTTCCCAGTTCGTCTGGAGCTTAGGGGAGAGTCCTTTCCGACGTTTAGGGTTCCCTAACCACACCTTGTCACCTTCCTGGAATGAACGGTCCATGGCCTTGGCATAGTACCGGATCTTCATGCGCTCCGTCATGATGTTGTTTCTCTCTCTGGCGAACCGATGTACGGCTTCCAAACGTGCCTGCAGATCATCTAGATACTGGACAGGCGAGGAAGGAGTGTCCGGTGGTTGTCCAAAGAGGAGGTTGCTGGGGAGCCTAAGGTCTCTTCCAAACATCGTTAGAGATGGAGAAAATCCGGTGGTCTCGTGAGTTGCACTCCCGTATGCCAACAGAAGCGGTGAAAGTTTCTGATCCCCATCTTGCTGGTTATATGATTTTGAGATTGCGTCCGAATCATCCGCGGGTGCAGCTGATAGATCCCGGGACCTCCGTTCGATGCTTGTAACAGGAGTACGGATGTCGATTCCCTCTTCACTAACTTTGTCCATTTCCACATGAACCACTTCCTGGGAGGGTTTCATCAACGTCACTTTCTTCGGTTCTCTTTCCGAGGCTGGTGAGGTACTTTTCATAGATGTGGACTCTTCAGCATTCTCTATGACATTGTCTTCATGAGCCATAATCCGATATACGCACAGCTCTTTCATGTCTAGATCGTGCAAAGGAACTTCGCCTCTACATGTTTGCAGCTTGCTTTTCTCAAAATTCAGCGTAATTCCATTTTTCTTCAAAAAGTCTAGTCCGAGAATGCATGGATCTACAATTTCGGCAACATAAACGGTGTGCTTGTAGGTGTTAAATCCAAGGGCAATGTCCACTTGCAATTTCCCATGCACAGAAATATTACAATCAGACACAGTTTGTAGAGAAACAGATGGCGCTGTGTAGAGGAGTCGGCTGTTCAGGCGACGAGCCACGTCCGTCCTTACGATCGTAACGTTCGCTCCCGAATCGACGATTAGACGACATGGAGTTCCGTTGATCTCCCCCTTCACGAATAAACCCTGGTTTCCTCCTTGTCTTGATGAAACGTGAAAACGACTGGTCGGGGCTTCACCTGTTCTGCATTGAAGCTTCTGCCCTGAGAGATGGCATCTTCTTAGATTCAGTTGTTGAGATTCCATGGTAGTGTTATCCCTTCTCTTTTTCAAATCAAGGCAGTTACGTCGTATATGCCCTTCCCGTTTGCAGTGCCAGCAAATGACTCTGGTCCTTCCATCCCTGGCTCCGGGATAGCTTCTCATCATTCGATCAATTTTGCTCTCCAGTTCTCGAAGCTTACTGGTGACAAAGTCAGAAGAATCCTCGGCTAATGCACCGCACACATATCGTCGGTCTTTTCAAGAAGCTAGGTGTGCGGCTTCCACTCTCATGGCGTACACGAGGGCAGACTTCAGGTTTTTATTTTGGGATAACCTTACCGCCTGCTGCACATCGGGATCTTGAATAGCGTCAATGAAATACTGCAGCGAAAGATCATCTCGTACATCCGGGGGACAGTCTGGGAAAGCGAGGAGCGACAGTCTTTCTATATCTGACGCCAACTCTTGAAGAGTTTCATTGGCCTTCTGTTGTCTCACTTTCAATTGCAGTCTGGTGTAATCCTTTAGATGCTGCTCCCCAAACCTTAACTCCAACGCACTTGCCAGCGCCACTAATTCTCCCCGCTTCTCTTCAGGTAGCGTCTGTAAAATGTCAGCAGCTTCACCTCGAAGAGATGCCGCGAGATGGAATGCTTTCGAAGTATCGTCCCATCCATTTGCAGAAGCAATCATTTCAAACTGCGTTTGATAAACGCGCCAAGACGACTTCCCATCAAAAGTTGCCACTTTGATGTTGGAACGTGGCGCAATGAAGGGAGTGGAAACATTATCCCAATTAGGAGTTGCAAAGGTCACAGCTTCGCGAGCTTCCATTTTCCGTAGTCTTTCTTCTACAGCGTCATGAAACTTTTCCTGCTCGTCCTTCAAGGTGGAAACTTTGTTTCCTAAGTTGTTCACTTTTCCATTAAACTCCTCAAACTTTTCATCAACTTCCTTTCTTACTGCATTGAACACTTCTTCTTTCACGGATTGCAGAACATTTGAGGTAGTTTCTATTATGGTTGATTCCACCATTGAGGCTAGCTCTATCTTCATTTCTTCTTTGATTTCATTCACTGCTGCAGATGTTGTTTCACACTTGGCGGCTAAAGCTTTAATCTCCGATGATGTTGCTTCTTGACCAGCGGCAATTGTAGCGGCGAGTTCGGCATTTGTCGTTTCTTGACAGGCTTGACCAGCGGCGGTTAATTCTTGTCCGGCTTTTATTTCGGCTTTCATTTCAGCGGCCGTGGATTCTTGTCCGGCTTTTATTCCAGCAATCATTTCTCTCAACTGCTTCATTTGGTCTTCCATCATTCCTCTAGTTGTCGGCATTCAAAATTACGAAACCCCACTTCTGACACCACTGTTATGAATTTTTCCGCTGAGGAAATGATGGCACAGTTTTTACAGTATAAAAATATTTATTCTCTCTTCAGAAAACTCACAAAATTTATTCACAGGCAACAGTGTAATCGCTCACAAGCTTCAACACAAGCTTTAGCAAAAACAACTTCGAATACAGCGATTATACAAGCTCACTCCAATATGCAAACAAAGCGATAAGCTTTGATCGAAGTCCAAAGTCAATCTGAAAACTTTCCCTTTCTCCAGTCTTTTATATACAAGCGCGTGAGACATTCGCGAAATTTCCAGCCAATTCGTCGGAAAAGAAACATCTCGAACTTTCTCGATTGCTTTAGGTGTTGCCACCTTTTTCCAACCTGTATAATCGCTGTTAAAAAAATAAAATAAGATAAACATAAATTACAATAGAATTTTAAATTAATACGTCACTATTTACACTATATACAGACAATTTGTGCAACACTATGTATAACGTTACTGCTTATAACAATAAAATTGCATTCATATAACAAGATTTTTTTTTAGTTCCGGCCTTAATTCCTATTTACTAAATGGATTTTTAACCTGCCCTCAGTGATAATTATTCTGCAGATGCAAAAGTCTACATCGAAAGTTTTTAGAAGACACGTGGTATATAAGTATTACTTGACTTTTTTCTTTTATTTTAATCTTGGAAATTGAAATTACACCCAATGGTCCATTCTAACTCAACTGATGGTACCCGTTGTACCACCTCTTCAAAATAAATTCATCAGTTAAGTTCTACTTTCTCCAAATAAATAGTTCAGTGCTCAAAACGAGTCCAATAATGAACAAAGTGTTGCACAGGGTGGTGAATATATATATTATATTTATTCTTAGTAAAAACCTAATATCATCAAGAAGTTAAATTGCTAATTATTCTTAGTTAATTAGTAATTGTATTAATTACTGTATAAATATATTATCTCCTTTGAATTATTTAAATGAAGTAAAAACTGAAATCAATAAATACAATCCAGCGTGTTCATGCACACATTAATTTATATACACACAAAAACATTGGATGTTCAGAATGAAACTTGCTTATAACAATACTCTTTAAGTCCTTTTATATTTTTTGCTATACAAGCGTTTTTACGCACAACCATAACGCATAACTATATTTTTCTACGTATCATTATTGACAAGTTTTAGCTTATTAGCGTTTTACAATATTCGTTAAAAAGTAAAATTTCCAAACTCATACAACAACTAAGATTTGAAAAGAAGATCGTTTTAAGATTAAAAATTTTTCACTTCCTTGCAACTAGTTTACTAACAAAAAAAAAAAAAATTGATTTTTAAAAGATTTTTTTTTTTTTTTTTTTTTTTTTGCATCGTGTGTTAATGAAAGAAAAAACTAGTTTTAAATTGTTGAACATCATTAGTCTTTTAAAAGAAAATATCGATCTACACTGGTTTTCACCATCGTTAGAATAAATTATCATTTTACAGTCAGAAGTTTTTCAGCATCGTATATCAATTAAAGGAAAAGGTAGCTTTACAGGAATTTTTCACCATAGTTAAAGATAAATATTCACGTAAAATAACAAGATAAATTGACAATCCATATTATACAAAAAAAAAAGCCTCGATATGAATTAGAACACGAAATTTCGGTGATTTCTTTTTGGTAGTGAAATTTAACGGTATACTTTGAAATAAACCCACTAAGCAATCGACTATTTGAATTGTTCTTTCATCTCGATACTTTGCTTCTGTCTTCTTTACACTTTCTCTGTCATTCTTATACTCAGAGAGTTGGGGAAAACGTTTTTCACTAAAAAACTCATGATTGTTATTATTTTCAGCAATAATTTGGTGTTTTTTATTTGAACAAATATTAGGTGTACAAGTAAGTTTCTACCGTTTTCTATCAAAAAGAAGGATCAATTGTGAAAGAACGGTAGGTTACATTTTTTTTTTTTTTTTTTTTTTCCTTTTATAGTATTGTCCATCAGTAGCCACTACTGTTTACCATTTCCCCATCTTTCTGGCAACTTTCGGATACAACGTCGGAAGAATTCTTCGTCTTATTTTAAGGTTATCCACAAATCGAACCAATTTTTAGTATCTTCATATGATGTAAAGCGCTGCTTTGACAGCCATGTGCCATCGACCGGAACAAGCGATTGTCGGAAGGGGCAAAGTCTGTTGAATATGGCGGATGAGGTAGGACTTCCCAATTAAGTGTTTCCAAATAGGTTTTGAACGGCGCCGCAACATGCGGACGACCATGTAGGAAAATAATTTTGTCATATCTGGAGTACTTTTTCCCTGGGTATTCGGCTCAATCTCATTAGTTGTGTTCGGTAGAGAGCTCCAGTAATGCGGTTTTTCTCGGTTTGAGCAACTCATAATATACGACACCAAGCTGATCCCACCAAATACACAGTATTTTCTATGAATATTCGGTTTGGTCGTCGATATGGAAGCATGACCAGGTGAACCCATGATTTTCTCTTCTTTGGGTTACCATAGTGAATCCATTTTTCATCACCAATGACTATACGATGCAAAAAAAAAAAAGACCTTTCTTTTATGCATGGCAAGCAGCATTTCACACGTGGAAAATCGACGTTCAACGTCGCTCAGCTTCAAATCATATGGAACCCAATTTCCTTGTTTTTGTATCGATTCCAATGATTTAAAAAAAATGTCAAATTGCTTGTTGTGTCACTCCTAATGTAAGTGCAAGTTCTTTTCGCATTTGGCCCGAATATTCCGCCAATAATGCTTCCAATTTCGTGTCTTCGCACACTTTCGGTCTTCCACTAAGTTCTTTGTTTTCCACGTCAAAGTCACCGTTTTTATTCTTTTAAGAACACTCGCGACAACTTTTCTCACTCAAAGCTTCTATGCGACTATGCTTCTACAAACAATCGATACAGATTTTTTGAAAATTAAATAAGCAAATAAAGTGTTTCCATAAATTACTCTTATTCGGCACAAAACTTGAAAAAAATTATGTGATGCTGATACGGAGTCACTAATATTTCAAGGTTATGTTGTTGACAGATGTCCAAACTTGCGATATTACGTTTTACATCTGACAACTTCAACATAACCTTCTGGCGGGACTATCTTTTGTCAAACGGCGAAAACTTATTTGTTCTCCTAATATTAAATTGATGTTTTCTAGGACAAGGGCTACACGTGGGCCATACTACGCCGTAACATGGCAATATCATCTACAACTACGTTTCGTATCAGATGCCTATCTCCATCCCCATATCTAAGCTCCAATGATTGCGGAACGTCTGTCATACGATGCCGAAAAACTTTCTGTAAAACTAGCTTTTCCTTTAACAAAGACACTATGCTGAAAAACGTCCAACTTTAAAAATACTTTCTCCGTTAACACAGAACATTTACAATGTATACTGAAATATATTTCATATAAAAATTATCTTCTACTTGGTTGCCGTATTAAACTGAAGAATTTTCTTTTTGAAAAAAGTACTGTAATCACTGTAATTCAAAATGGTTATTTCTATACGTCCTTTCTTTTGAGTGCAATAAAGGGCCCTAATGCTGCTTTAACTTTCGAGTCAAATATTTCCATTACTAACAAGAAAAACAATTTATAAAAATAGATTTTATGGTATTTGGTACACTTTAAGAAAATTTATAAGCTACGATATTCATTTCTTAGTTTCAAATTTTTAAAAAAGTAAATAAAATTAATAAAGGAAATTCTATTTAATATGAGAGAGATTTGTCCCAGACCTATATTGGATATCTAGACACAATTTCTTTTAAAACAAGATTATTTAAATTATTATTAAAATAATTAAAGATTATAAACCCATTTAAAGTGTATACTAATTTAATTAAACATATTATAGTGTAATGCATTAGTATTTACTTACTATTTTACAATTTAAATATGTATATACCGGTGTGGTATGTGTTTCTTTTCTCATAGTTTCTTAGCTTTGCTTTCGGAAACTAAAAAACTATTTAAATGATGCTTTTTAAGTCATAATTTACACTCATACAAAGGCTTTTATCTTATCTTGTTTCGATACTTTATTTAGAAGAAAATCTCTAACAATTTATAAAAATGTTTTCCGTATGCATTTTTCAGCAATTCAAACGAAACTCAAATTTTGTTCCTGCTTATCTCAGTTATACTATCTATTGGTCCAATTTAAATGTCACTTAGTAAGATTAAAATAGTAATTCAGAAGGTTTTCCACTTTATTTCATGTTAATTTGTTGCAAAGAAAAATTACACTGCCTGTTTTATTTTCCATTTTTTGTTGCATTTCTTTTGATCCTTGACTTTTCCATTAAAAATAAAAACTTGAACAACCGCTATACCACTATTCTGCCAGGCGATAACTCTGTTCTGTTACTTTTGAATAGGCACTTCAACGTCACCAACTTTCCTTTCCACCCTTGTTGGTTTTCTTAGGCTGTCATGGAAACCAACTAGGGTAGAAAGGAAAGTTGGTGACCTTGATACGCCTATTCAAAAATGACAGAATATAGTCACAGAAGTGGCATCTACAACTGAACCAAAATGAGTAAAGGCGGTTGAAAATTTAACAACTTCATGGAGCTTACTTACCAGGGGTGTAGTGGAGCGGGAACGCGTGGGAACGACGATCCTTTACCTTTTTAGAAGAGGGAACAGCGTTCCCTCACCTAATTTTTTTTTTCTTCTAAATTTGTATTTTAGATTTTTTCTTTACTTGATACTAAACGCAAAATCAAGTAAGAAAACGAAAAAGTTCTTTCCCGAGAATTATGCTTTCGATTTTGATCCACAATTTCAGAGCTGAGCAAGCAAGTTCAAGTATTTGCAAAACACATACTAGTTGCTAACACGCTTCTAGGTGTTACTTTCATTTTATTAATGAAGCAAATTTTGAAAAGGTAAGGATGGGTCTATCAAGCAAGAACTTCTCTACATTTTCATCTCGAGAAGGAGAAAATCCGTAAAACTCTCAATGTCTCAATCGACATCTGCAACAATCGCAATATTTTAAAATTCGTTTTGAAAACAGATTTCGAGAGGGTCTGAATTGAAACTCGATCTCTTAGAGAAATTTTTTTGAATGAAAATTGTCAAATAAATCATATAAATAAAAATAAATCCTGTTTAAAATGTGTTCTAGGTAATCTGTTTAAAAATTGTCGTAGAAAATCTGCTTAAAAATTTGTGTCAATAATATGTTTGAAAATGTCTTATAATCCATTTATGAAGTGTCAAACAATCTGTTAAAATGGGTTGTGCAAGGCAAATTGTTCGTAAATCCATATAACTTAATAGTTTAAAAAATAATTTAAATAAAAAAAAAGTGTAAACACTTTTTTTTTCTTCTTTTTAATTTTTGAAGTGCTCGTTATCTATTTTAAGATTATTAAAGTAATATTAATGGTATTATTTATTCTTACAAGACCTTACGATCTCGGAAATTCAGATCGGGATGAAATTTGGAAGATTGATAGTATACCTTAAGGATATCCACACTGTAAAGTAATAAAGCGCACTAGCCAGAACATTCCGAGAAAATAGGCTTTTAAGTGTTATGCGTAGCTACATACTAGTAGAGATTTTTGGTCCGCAACTCCCCGGTGACCAAGTGGTCAGCGTGATGGGCTCACGTACGGGCGATCCGGGTTCGATACCTCGTGAGGCAATTATTATTTTTTTTTTTTTTTTTCATCTTATAAAGTGACTGTTACAGCTAATTTAAATTTGAATTAAAGATGATACTTTATTTTTAAATACGTAATGTATTTTTAATAGAGATAAATTAAATAGATATAAATTAAAATTCCAATTACCACGGCAACAAAATTAGGATAGGACTTAATTTATCTATGGATTTTGACATATAGTTTTTATTTGTCAATTATTTATTTATATACATACACCAGAATGACACTTATCATAAAAACATGGAAAGCAAAAACTGTTTTGACATCTTGCACAATTTATAAAGGAAGATTGTTTACAGGAACAACCTTTTTGTAAAAGATTTGTTGGAAAACATACTTCATTAACATTCATGAAAATATATCTTTCGTCAGAAAACTTGGAAGCATACCAGGCATACCGGATCATTTTATTAAAAATTGATGATGGACTATTGATTGTATTTTTATGCAGTCTTCACGAGTATTTATTTCTCTGTTATTTTCAACCAGATACGCGCAATTTTGCATAATCTTTAGTAAATTCTTTACCTGTCTATAAAAATAGATGTCGCAAAGTGCCGTTAGGGTTTTGAAAATTTCTGACTACCTGCTTGAGTACAATAGGACAACATTCTTACTCCATATAGAAACTGGTTCTTCATGTTTTTTGGGAAAATCATTTACTTCTCTATATCTTATAATATCTCAAAATTTATAATCACTTGTTTGTGAAAATAGTAAGTAGAGTTTGAATGCACTTTCATTAAAAATACATTACGTATTTAAAAATAAAGTATCTTTAATTCAAATTTCAATTAGCTTGAACAGTCACTTTATAAATTTAAAAAAAAAAAAAAAAATTACCTCATTAGGTATCGAACCCGGATCCCCTTTACGGGAGCCCATCACGCTAACCACTTAGCCACCGGGAGTTGCGAATCAAAAATCTCTACTAGTATCTAAGCTATGCGTAACACTTTAAAGCCTATTTTCTCGGAATCTTCTGGCTAGTGCGATTTATTACTTTACAGTGTGGATACCCTTAAGGTATACTATCAATCTGCCAAATTTCATCCCGATCTGAATTTCCGAGACCGTAAGGTCTCCTTGTTAGTAGTCATTTTCACCACCCCTCCCACAGAAAAAAAAGTATACTTTTACACAACGACACGACTTAGCGTTCCCACACCTTTTTATTTTACACTACACCACTGTTACTTACTGAAAAACTTATTAACTTTTGAATACTTCCCGTGCAGACACGATCATTAAACTTCACCGCTAAATAGAACAAATTATAGAGATGCATCTCGTAACAATTACTCAATTTGACCCAAAAAATGCAAATACCTCTGTGACGCAGTATTATTAGCCATCTTGAGCAAGGTCATTAACCAACATATCGTCCACTAAAAGGCCAAATCATACTATTTTGATCAGTATCAAGAATCGCAGAACAAAATTCGCATATTATTCAGTCTGAAAATATTAAAAATTAAACCTTGCATTTTCAGATAGCAATTTCAAACTTATTTTCGCTTTTTTTTTTTTTTTTTTTTTAATTTTTTTTATTATTATTGGCATTAAAATTTTCTCTCTTTTTTTTTAAATATTTTTATCGAGTTGCTTAGAAGATTTGAAATTTTAAAATTTGAGTTCCTCCACAAAAGTGCAATTATACTAAAACATTAAATTTTACGAAATTTGTATTTTTTTCTTCAAATTTTGCACTTAAAAAAAACTGCATTTATTAGCAAAAATGTTTTTTCTAGTGGGAAATATAGCTGAGGTTATTGCTATTTTGTATTACAGTGAACAGCCGACATTGGTAGCAGACAGGCCATATCTGAAACAGAAAGTATAGCCATTGGAATCCGGAAGTAATCAGAAGTTGTGGATAACTGTTACTAAACACTTCATGATAATTGTAAGAATGTAAAAGAAATGCGTCAAACAATATCAAGTAAGTTGTGTTGTATTAACACAGTTTTCTTAACATATTAGCATTACATAAATTAGAAAACCTGCTTTTAAATTATAATTTTAAGTTTGTCAAGTTTTAAAAATTTTCTTTAAGATAGGATCATTTTGTTTTCAAAGATATGATCAATCAAGCACAAACCCATGTAACTTTATTTTGGTATAGGTCGCACACTGCTTCATTATCCCCTCTTACTACACTTCTGTTCTAATGTCATAGTACATTTTTGCACTTGAAAAACTTTTAATAAAACTTACGATCTGCTTCTTTCATAAATATTTCATTAAAATGAGTGTGAGTGCTATAAAAAAATTAATACCAATGTTTGTGATACAAATTTCAGCATTCCTAAATCTTGTTATATTTAACTTCGATTTTGTTTGTTTACAAATCTGCGGGCTAGTTAACATACTTGTGCCTATAGTTAACATGCCGTCATCCAATCGAATTGAAACTTGTCAGATAGAGTCCTTTTCATTGACAACGCATGCTAACAAATTTGGGGGTACAAAAGAAAAAAGTTAGACAATATGGCATGGAATGCCAGATTGGATGTTCTCTTCATAGGAGTCAAACACTATGTACACGATCTTGGCTCAAAATCACTAAGTCGCAATTGTACATAAAAAATAGCAATACATATTAAGGATTTACTTGTATAATAAAACTTTGTTTTCACGAGTTAGTTTTTGGCCATGAAAGTTCCCAAAAATAGATGTTTAAATCCTATTGTATAGTCAAACTCGGAAAAAATCATAATTTAATATTATAGTTATTCAAAAAATAATTTTTTTCTACTGATACTCCTAAATTTATAATCTCTGGTTCTAATTTTTAAAAATACACGAAATCGGAACCATATGTGATGAAATAAGTTTCATTATTACGAAGAAAAGTTTGATGATCCTATTTAGCAGAAAACTGCTTACATTTAAATCGTAAAAAATTACTTTAGCCGGCAACTTTTATTACCGGCAGTTGCAGAACTGTCAGATCTGATAATTTTTATCCAAATCGATGATTTTTGGGTTAGCAATAAGCTTGAAAGTTTAGTAATTAATGATATTTTAACAAATGTTTTTTTTTTTTTTGCGAATTTTTGCCTTTCAAGTGACTTTCGGGCTATTTATTTCACTGATAATCACTTTTTATGTATAAAGCAGACAACGATTACCTGCAGGCAAAATATGATCTCAATCCCCCCCCCCCCCCTTCTCTTTATATAAATGTTTATTCTATGGAACAATTAAAATTAAGCGATTTTTCTCTAAAAACTGTTTTAATGTAGAGTATCTTTTTTCATTTTTTACACATTCCCACCAATACTTATAAGAATTTCGTAAATGCTTTTTTCAGGTTTTATCCGCCCGAAATGTCTTCTAATAAAATAATCTCAACTTCCAAGTACGCTAGACAACTGTTTGAAGATTCTCTGGTTACTGGCGTGCCTCAAATCTTCATCACCCACAATATTGTCAGAAAGGTCTTGAAAAGCATCGTTCTTGCATGCTGTCTATTCGGGTTCGTATATCAAACAACGGAGTTCCTGAAGATTTTCTGGAACTATCCGACTGTGTTGGACATCGATGTCGAATATCCTGAACACATTGAACCACCGGCAATTACATACTGCAACCTTAATGGGTATTTTTACATTTTCAAAGTCACTAATTTGCTTGAACACACACGAAAGGAAGTGAAAATCAATAGCTTTTCTAAATTTGAAAGAATGAGCTTTTTTGCCTTTACCAGTTGTGAAGAGCTGAGGAGATAAATTATATTAAATTACAACGTGAGTTCAAGAATGACTCAACATACCTCTAAAACAGTAACAGAGAGAATCCTTATTACATTTACATACAAAAAAAATATAAAGAGCAACTTTAACGTAACAGTTAGTGGTGCCACCTCGTGACAATATGCACAAGTGAGTGGTGCCATCTAGTAACAAGAAGTACAATATATAAACTAATATCTCAACAAGTTAGACTTCTTAAATTTATGATGTATTATCAGGCAAATTGCCTCGTGGTTTTACTTCGAGTTTTGACAGTTACTGAGGAATTTCAGAACACATTTTAACCTATTGAAAAAAGTTCTTGTTTTTTGATGGTTTCGAAGGAGTACCTTTTTGACGATAAAAATAGTTTACCTAACTGCCGTACTATTAATCATGGTATTTAATAGGTTTCAAGAAAGTAACGCAAGAATTTATAAAATTGTGTCTATAACTATATACTAATAAAATTAGGGGCGTGGCACATCACTCAACTTTCAATTACGCTTTAATACATGTCACTAAATTTAAATTTTACATGAATTATTGGTGTATTTGAACGTTTTCGTTTTTATATTTTGATGGTAGATTTAACACTACCTTTTGGAAATATTGTTTTGGCGAGAAGAAGCTGGGATCAAGACATTAACGTATCTCTGCAACACGAGACCACGTAACTACTATGTTACTTCCATACTTCATTAAAAACTAACATGTTTTTCATTTAATTTCGCTTAACAATTAAATATAAAAACAGTGCAATGAATTAAACCCTTTTCCACACAATTCTCACTTTATATGTTAATATAATATGAAGAAGAAACAGATTATTATTGTGATTCTGTATTTTTCTACTCTTTTAGAATAAAAAGAATTGAATTTTGCCAACAGAATTCACACCATTGTGGTGAACCAAGAAATATGAAAGAATTTTGTAACAAATTTCCAGACACTTGTGCGGTTAACGATCAAGAAAACATTAAGGTAAAAGAAAGATTACCATCATAATTTAGCGTTGATTTAATTAAAAACTTAATTAAAACTATTTGTTAAGTAATTTTTTTTTCCAGTTTCCTTTTGATGAAGCCTGGCGTTTTGAAGACAATATTAGCAATGAATATTTAAAAACATTTGGCCACTTGAGTAACGAAACCTTAAAGTTTTGTCGCAAATTGAGAGGCCGTAATGAATATGAATTATGCAGGTAAATATCGTTTATAACTTATCAATAATAATAATTTGAACTGCATGGCAAATGATAGATCAAATCAACCTACTCATATATTGGAACAAAGTCTGACAACAATTTTTGCTCATATATTGGAACAAGACCTATTATTTAAAAACCAATCAAATCAGTGTAATAATATTGGTAGATATTGCACTTACCTACCATGAGGTATCAATTATAGTGGCGGAAACAGAGGGCCTTTGACAGGCGGGGGGGGGGGGAGGGCACCGACGGGATAAAACCCCAACCGAAATTCCGAAATTGTGTGGAACCTTGTTTCACCAATTATCCTTCTCTTTTTGTGAAACTTGTTCGATATATTTATTTAAATCTGCAACCATACCCCCAAAACCCCCTCCCCATCAAGTACCGATAAAAAATCGTGGCTTCGGTCTTAGACGGAAAGGTCCAGATTGCTGAATTGAAAGAGTTGAAGTCCAAAAAGCAAGCCAAATCCTTGATAACTTACTAAGTAATGGAATAGACATTTAGGTACTGAGGCGGCTCCTAGGGTACATCAAGTACAGCCTGGCTGCATCGAAATTATTAGTTAAAAAATTACTAATTGCCAATCAAATTTTGTTATTTATTTTACTATTTTTCTTAAATGTAGATTAGAATCGCAAATGAAAAGGGAATTTCTACAGTAAGGAAAAATATCTTCGATAAATAGTAAATGCTCAATTAAGGAAAAAATACCTTCTCAAATCAACTAAATCTGACGATAGTGGAGCTAGGTACAGCTAGAGAATGAAAGATCCAAATAAGCTACATCGTTGCCATGGAAATAACTTCTATTATGAATCTCCATCCACGCTCATTGTATTCGGGTTTTGTGGCGACATGCAGCCTTCACGAATTTTTGAATTTCGGCTGTACTTTTAAATTCGATGTACTGATGGCACGTTAATGAGTGAATCGGGATGTTGTTGGTGGGAGAGAAACGAGCATTTCTTAGAAATTTCTCCACCGAGTGGAAATAGTTCCCGTGATAAGGTTACATGTGTGGTTTCTTGTTACTTATTAAGTTAATACTATAACTTGTAATTGAACCGTTTTGAAACATGAAGCACTTTTATAAGTAAATTAAAATAAGTTATTTTTTTTAATTTTCTTTCTCATATTATTTTATAAATACTGAAAGGAAACTTTGAGTGAATAATTAAGATGATAGAATTTGCATTCATGAATGATTGGGGGGGGGGGGTGAAGGGGTAGGAGGGATTAGTCACTGTTCCGGCTGGACTAAAATTTTTGACGACGGGCCGCCACTTTTAAGGTAACCCTTTCTATTGCGCTTTAACACCAGAGCGTCATATTGCATTTAAAATACAAATTATTCCTTCACTAAGATGCCACATTGATGGTACTTAAGAAATTTACAAAGATTTCAATTTATTAACCACTTTTGTGAACCAACTCCCATTAAAGTGGCACTTTGTGAAAATAGTAAACTGTTTTGAATTCAAAGTGGTACTTTGTTGTTCAAACGCTAAGGAAATTGCGATCGTTTGCCCATATGTAATTTGGAGAATTATAAGGGATTTGTGTGTGTGTAGCATTACAACCTTTTTTCCTCTGTCAAGAATATTAGTTACTAATCAGATTCCGATAGATCATGCCTACTGAGTACGATAGACTTAAACATAGAAATATTAGAATACGAAAGTTAAAAGTGATATCTTATATAGTAGGATTATAAGATTATATCCGATGGAGGGATAATAGTACAAAAAATGCCAGCGTGCGTAGTGGGGGCGTCTTCATACATACAGACAAGCACTCTAGAGTTGGTTACCCTAGTAGCACAGAAACGCTGGCCAATATCACTTGAGATTGGGCCAATCCCAATGTGGATCCCTTGTAGACCAGCAGTTGTTACGGATTTTGGCCAATCTCGGCCAGTGATGATAAAATATACCGAAAATTTTGGAATATTGATGCACAGTTTTAAAATTGTGATATTTTATTTATAAGAAAGGACGGAGGGCTAAAAAATATGCTTTGTGATGTTTTCACGTGTTTACTCATTGTTTAAAAAAAAATTGTGTATTTTGGAACGAAGCTCGAGTTTCGACCAGGACTGAACAATCTTCCAGATATTGGCCAATACTCCTGTACTATCTGGATAAGAACAATTTTGTGAAACACATTTTTTTTAATTTCAACTCACTTTCTTAATTTTACCCAGAAAAGAATAATTTCTGTCAGTAATTTTCATAAGTGAATATTATAAAATTAATATATTGTATTTTTAGAAGAAAAAAAATAATTTCAACACTGTATGGTCGAAAAGTAATCAGGTAACACTTTTTGTCTTTGCACTTAAAAATTAATCCAAATTATAATGAATTTGAAAGAGCAGTAATCTGTCGAATTTCACTTTAAGCTTTTTAAATATTTTGGTAAATATTTTATAAAATATTTTTACTTAAACTGTTTCTCAAGTCAGTATGTAAATTCTCCCTCATTATATTCGATATCTAATTATTAAAGTTTATTTCAAACTAAATTTTTCTTTTTTTTATAGGAGGAATAATAGCATTCACATGATGATGTCAACCGGCGCAACGGGTTACAGAAACTGTTTTACGATTTATTCGAATATAGAAAGTGAAAAATTAAGTCCCCATTCTATTCCAGTGCCCAAAAGTAAATGTTTCTTTACAGCAACCTTTGTTGCTTATTATGTCGTACTTAGAATTAGAGTGTGCGTTGAATTATTAAATGGAGTAGTTAAATTAACCTTTTTGTTATTATAAGCTAATAGATGGTTACCTGTCAGCTCTCTTGGTAGCTGCTCCTTTTTATTTTCAACCATACAAAAAGTTCATCATTCCAACGAGGCAGCTAACAAGAGCAGAAGAAACTTTTTTTTTTATTCTTATCATTTTAGTTTTATTAATGGTTATTATTCAACTGTATCAAAATTAAATGAAAAATAATGTTGCGTTATTTAATTAAGAGCAGGTGTAGAAATACTCATCTGGTTAATGGATCATTGCCAAAATTGTTCGACTCCTTAATTAGAATAGGATAAAAATGGAAAAGGAGTACCGGATAAAACATTCGCTTTAATGATATATAATGCTACTGTTGTTCTATGTTTCAAAATCTTATTGAGGTTTTTTTCTTTTTCTTTTTGGCATTGCATCAAATTACATTAAGAAAGCCAATCCTAAGCTAAACTAGTCAATGAGACTCGTCACAAGGAAATGTGAACCATTTATGCGACCTTTCCATTTTATTTGATCAGCAGATATAATATATCCTTATAATGGTTATTAAGCCCCATTTAATATTACTCTACTTTAAAAATAGTATGGAACGTTATCGATTTTATTAATATTGTTATTGATCTTATATATCAGATTATATAGTCTTATAGATACAGTTGATCCTAATTTTTATATTCGATTAAGCCAGAACTTTCCCTTATTTTGTAACTATATTTTATAGTCTAAATTCGCTTTTTCTTGCGCCAGTTAGCATTTCCATCTATGTTTGTTGTGATCTGCTTGAATTGACTTATTATCGTTTAATTGCATTGCACAAGAAACTGTTTTCGTTGGAAGTGATTGAATGCCAAAAGCGGACAAACAACAAAATTGCCGTATAAAACCTACCAAAAGTATAAAAATAGGAAAAGTGTCATATTTTTATACTTTTGGTGTTTTTTTTTGGTGGCCACCGTCTGCCCTCTCTAAACATGGCAACTATCCGAATTTTAAACCTTAAAAATATTGTGACACTGTATGCTAACTACATAAACAAGGCAAGGGGGGGGGGGAGGTAAATTTTATAATCCTTTACGTTACACAGTACAGATTTTAAATACATAAACAAAATAAAGGAAAGGAATCAATAGAAGGAAAATAAATAGTGCATGAAAGCTAAAGGATTCACTTTCTAAATAAAGGTGCTGAGAGGCACAAAAAATAAAAATTTCTATATATAACAGGAACTGTTTAATTTTTGACAGGAAAGGAAGCCTTGTTTCACTTGACATTTGATATGGAGCCGGAAGAATATTTCCGACCCGATCGGGAAGTTGGAGCAGTTGTCGCTATACACTCGCCAAATAGCCTGGTCAACCCCTTCTATGAAGGCTTTGTAGTGAGACCTTCTCGCTTATACACAGTACATCTCAAAATGGTAAGCTCCAACAAACTGATACTTAAATATCTGGGATATGCAAAAGTGATGCAAGAGAAGTCTTTGACGAGGGGGTGGGGGGGGGGGGTGGAGGGAAATAAGACTGAGTTTTAAAGTTTTCGGATCTTCCGGATAAAATAATTTTAAAATGCCACCTGTACTGTTAGCAGTTAGAAATAATTGTCACATATCCAATTATAATTATTTTTTAAACTTTAATTTTGAAATAATAACCTATTAAAACAAATTTCTTAATATAAATCCTTTATCTGCATTGCCAATTTTTTTTTTATTCATTAACATAGTCGATTCAGTTGTTAGCGTGCGCTTGGTGTTTGCATCTATTTTTAAACATTAAAAACATTAGTATCAGCAAAATATGCGGCAAACTACGTTTCAAAATTGATTTATTAAAATTGAAATTCATTGAAAAATTGAATTCATGCATTCACGTTTAAATATCATTAATTCTGATTAAAACAATTTTGGCAACAGAAAAATGTTTCAACAATTATAGGTCAAAATTCTTTCACTTACAAGGTTACTACCCAACACAAGAACGAATTAATTGGACTTTACACCATAATAAATTTATGCATAACAAAATAGAAGCTACTATAAAGGATTTAAAAAGGACTATGGGTTTGATAAAATACAGGACACACAATAATGGTGATTGGGTTTCAGAAAGGAATTTTGTAAAGTCTTTTCCTTGCCTAGGAAGAATTCACAAGAAAAACAACTTAAAGGAATACTCTTATTAAGATACCGCTCCACAAGTTTTCAGTGTGGTACATCTGGTCATAAACATAACATCTCAGGAATGATATACTACATAAACTCTAGACTGAGAGGCGACTGCAAATTCTGGACCCCATCGAACATCCTTCTGAATTTTTTATAGAAATTGGAGAAAAGTGTGTAGATTACGAATCCACTGGTCTTCCGTGGCAAAAGTGACCGAAACTGGTCAAAAATCAACTTTTAATAAGTTGAACTAAACCCAATTGCCTAATGCGCCATAACTTGCCAAATAATGAGCATTTTTTTTTATTTGGCAACCCTCACTCTTTAATTTTCAATTAAGAAGGTTGTAGACGATTCGGATGTGTGGCTATGGCTTACTTGCATCTTTCACAAATGAGCTAAATTGGCAATAAACATTACGTCACTGATGACTTAACTGATGTCGCCAATTTGGCTTACTTTTAAAAGATACAAGTTTTCCGAGCCAGAGATCAGAAATCGTTTGAGCTTTTTCTCATTGAAAATTAAAATGCAGTGGGTTTGCCAGACGAAAAAGTTTGTTCCCTTTTTGGCAAGTTATGACATATTTGGCAATCGAATTTTAGTTCAACTCATTCCAAGTCGATTTTTGATTAGTTTCGGCAATTTTTGCCACTGCAGACCACTGGATTCGTCATCTACTCACTTTTCTCCAATTTCTATAAGAAATTCAGAATGGTGTTCGATGGGGTCCAAAAATTGCAGTCGCCTCTCGGACTACTACATAAATTAAGAATTTTACTAATACAACTATCAGCTTAATATGAAATTGTTGACTAGAAACGGAGATATCATAAATAATGTAATACTTGGCCACAGTTAGTGACAGAAATATCTCTTACTGCAAAGATTAGACTGATGTTTAACTCTTTTTCTACAACAGGTTGAAGAAAAGCTTCTTCCTTCTCCATATGAAACTAAGTGTCAGGACTACAAATCTATGTGGCTGTCGAGAGGTGGGAAAGGACCCCTCAATCAAGAAGTCAGTGCATTATTTTTAGCTTCTTTTATCAAATATTAAAGAATGTTTAGCGTTTCTTTTTTATTATTTGTACCTCTTCAATTTTACTTTCTAGTAGTCTGAGCACAAGACATTTACAACAATCACGTAAGTTTCTAACTACGGAGTATTACATATTTTTAAAATATACAAAGAGAGAAGTCTTCTTATTCTACATATTCTAACATATACTATGCCTCCTTCCGTAAATAATTCAAAAACAAATTTTTTATATTAGGATAGATCGTCGGCCTGTCCTGGATTCTGTTGCTTCGTTTTCTAGGCTTAATATCTGCAGAAATATCGCTTTAAAACTATATGAATTTATGAACCAACACTAGTAATAAAGTTCATTAAGAAAATTGTAAAAGTAAATCACTGAATGTTTTTAACCACGCTTTAAAATGTTTTTATAAACTAAATTATAAAAGTTTTAATAAAACGTCCCTTATTTTACCTTCGAATTTTACTAATGTGTTTTTGTTACTATAGTGCTTACACCTAGTAACATATTTTAAAGCAATACTTCAGAAGACATTGCAATCTAAAAAATTAAACATTAGATCTATATTGTAGGGGAAAGCTAACGATATATACAAGTTTTCCTCTCAAATATATACAAGTTTTCGTTTCATTTTCAACGAAAATTTCCCTATATTCAAATGTAAGTAAAACGTTTTTAATAAAAATAACAGGAAACCCCAAATAGTTCAATTACGCTGGTTAATATCGCTCGCTCGACGTTGGGTAATCCCAATGTGGAACATTGTAAACCGACCGTAATTACAAATGTTGGCCAATCTCGTCCATTGCTGGTTTCAAATAAACTAAAACTTTTGAAATGATGCACAGTTTTAAAATTGAAACATTGCATTGATAGGAAAGGATAGAAGACGAAAGAAATATATTTTGTGATTTTTTGGAATGTTTATTAAAAAAAAATTGTGTATTTTGAAGCGATGCTTAAGCTTCGGCCAGAATTGGTCTATCTTTTAGAACCACTGTTTCTGGCATTGAACAATACCGCTGTATGACTTGGGCGCTATTATACGCTAAACAAGTTTAAAATAATTTAAAACCATAAAAGTTTATGAAAACTTTATACAAAGAACAAAAAAAAAATAAAAAATTACACAAATACTATGTGATGTATAAAAAATAATCTGCTTTTAGTTATTTATTTATTTTGAGTATCGTACGAACAATGCTCGCGCGCGATATGTAGGATATTTCTATTTTATTTATTGGTAAGTAAGATTATTGATAAGTAAGTATGTTATTAAAAACTGTATATCTTAGAGCCAGCTAGATTAATTAAAATTATTATAGAATTTGGGAGGGAATAAGGATATTTGTGCCATCTTTCTCTTTATCCATACTTTTTTGAGTTAATTGGCTATTTAGTTAAAATATAAGTTTTTATTGTAAACCTTTTAAGTAATCTTTACAAATAAGAAAAAACATTAATTAATAGTCCAAAGACATGACAGTTTTCACTATCTTTTTAAAGATGTGTGTCGCTGAGTGCATCTATAATGCTTCATTGGAAATGTGCAACTGTGTAGCTCCTGACATTATGTTCCATCACAACGAGAGATTTTGTAGTCATGGTAAGTGTCCGGGTCATTCTCAATGTAAATCTGCTTAACGTAAGAATTACATGTGTATGCTTTATTTTAAAATGTCTTCTTCAACTTCACAGAAGAACTGGATGCATGTTTCCTCTTCAACGGCAGTGAATGCTATTCCATATGCCAACAACCTTGCGAGTAAGTAATGTGCATGGATGAGATGATTTTAAAATGGTCATTTGTGATGAAAGAGAAAGAAAAGAAAAAAGAAATACGCACTTATATTTCTGCCATTTAATGGCAAAAGAAAGTAGATATGTGCCTGGATGAGATGATTTTAATATGCTCATTTCTGATGGAAGAGCAACACAAAAAAAATATCCTCACTTACATTCCAGCCGTTTAATGGCAAGAGAAACGAGGTATGTGCTTGAACTGGTCAATTTTTAAGAGCTAAAGGTTTACATAATTGGAAAAAAAAAAAAAAAAAAAAAATTCATATAAATAGGTAAAATTTTTTGCCCTATTTCCTTTACCTGTATAAACATACAGGTAAAAAAAATAAGTAAGAAAATTGTACCTATTTTTATTAAAAAGTTTTTTTCTTATTATGTAAACTTTTCAATCTTGAGCTCTCTTTCGTTGAACCCAAATTACGCTACAAGCGTGTGTTTCCTATATCAATAGACTCTTTAGAAAACAGGCATGCATTTATTCTTTGAACATATTTAAGTATTGGTAGAAAAACTTGTTATAACAAATAATTTTGACTGGCCTTTTTCTTTAATTTAAATTATTCATTTTTACTTCTAATTACGGGAATGTTAATATAGGGTAATGAAAGCATTGCATTCGATCAAAAGAATGTATTTTTACTTTTTTTTTTGCATTTCTACACGATTTGGAACGTGCTGAGTTCAAAAATGTGTACTAGAAAATATGTCTGTGAATCTATCTGAGTGCCTGTGATCAGCATAACTCCCGAATGGACTGATCTACAATGTTCAACTTTTGGATATGGGCTGATGGTGGCTATGTGACCTGTTACTAAGAGTTTCGTTAAAATTGCGTATGTTTAAAAGGTAGCTGTCGTTGAAAAATTTATGTTTTTAAACATTTGTTGAAATCACGGCTCATCTAACTATTTTGATCGAAATCACTGTGGTAATACTTTTTAAGCTGTTCTAAACATCTCCACCTGCAAAATTCAAGTAGAAATTCGATAAAGGCTTAAAAGGTTAAAAAACGAAATTCTTTAAATTAAAGTTTTCTTCTCTTTAGCATTGCTCATCAACGACGGTCCTTCCTCTGTTTCATTTGCAAGAATGGGTAATGAAATATTTATCGTAAGGCATATTGTCAGTTTCGACATTTTGGTGGAGTTATTATTATAATTTTTTAGTTTATCACCCAACTGGTAATTTTTCTAAAAATGAATGAAAATATAAAAATGAAAATGGTAAATTAAACCAATTTAAGGCAAATTTAAAGGGGGCGGCGAAGCTGGTTCCTGAGGTCACCGGCCCTCGATCCTAGGACCTTTGCTTCTCGAGCCAGATGTCTTACCTCAATGCAAAAGAGTACTTCGCTGCATAGAAACTTTATCTGTTATTTGTAGGCGACACAACATACCCTCTGTCCAGCGACGAAAGAGCGATACTGTTGTACCGATCAGCGTCTGATCGGAGTTGGAGGTTTGATGCTAGTAGCATCGTTGAGCGCGCAAGTTGCGTGGGCTCGTGCGCCTGATCGCGATGAAGTTTCTCTTTCCATAGATGGCAGCATGGTTCAGTTGTCCGAAAGTCACCAATGCGGCGAAGCTGTTTTCTACGGTCACCGGGCCTCGATCGTGGGACCTTTGCTTCTCGAGCTAGATGTCTTACCTCTACGCAAAAGAGTACTCCGCTGCATAGAAGGTTTATCTGTTATTTGAAGGCGACACCACAAGTGCAGTGACGAATATTAAGTGTAACTGAAAGTTCTGCGAAGCTCCACACCTCTATAGTTATTATTTATTATTACTTTATACCAAAATGTTAACATTGTGTAATGAAAGTATTGCATTCGCACAAAAAAATCGTTTCTCTGTGTGTGTATTTCTACGTGTTTGGAATGTGTTGAGTTAAAAAAAAAACTAGAAAAAATGTCTGTATGTGTACGATGGTTAGCATAACTACCGAACAGATTGACCCTACGATGTTCAACTTTGTCACACGGATTGGTGGTGGCCATGATTGCTGTCATAAAGGTTTCCGTGAAAATTACACACTCGCATAAGGTAGCAGAAATGGGAAAAATTTATGTTTTTCGGCAATATATTATCAAAAAACGGCTCTGACGATTTTGATCCTAATTGCTGTGATATAAGGTACCTTTTAAGATATTCTAAACTTCCCCATGTCCGAAATTTCCGTGAAAATATAATAAAGGCATTACTAGTCGAAAACGAATGTCTTTAAAATAGAGTTCTCTTCCCTTGAGCATCGCCCATCAATGACTGTTTCTACTCTATTTCTCTTAGACTGAAGGTTTGGAATTTATTACCGATAATATATCGAATGAAGGGTTAGGGTTTTAAATTGTTTGAATCGTGATTTAATTCAAAAAGTTGGTTTTCAACAATTAGGAAAATTGATGGATGGAATTATTAGTTATAGTGAATTCAATTGTGGTGGGAGGTTTCTAAGAGAAAATTGCATACTTAGTGGGAGATTGTTGAAGGCCATTGATTACTTTTAGCTGCGCCAACCTTACTGGGCTTCGTGTCTGTAGTTGTGATCGACTTCTTTTTTGTAAGAAAGGATAATGTAATATTTATTGAAAAGAAAAATCGCCCATATCGCAATTTTGGCGTTTTTTTTTTTTTTTTTTTTTCCGACACTGTAATAATTATGACCAAAAATATCGTCAAACTGATCCTTTTTTAAATTAAGGAACATATGGAAATAGTAACTTACCATAGCAAATATTATATATAAATGCAGTGACCGGTATTAAGTATAATTGAAAGGTGTGTGATGTTTCTCACTTCTAGTTAGTACTGTTTTCTAAACATGAATTTAAAAAAAAATTCCATTAAACGTTCATGTGTTAAAAGCACTCAGAGACGAATGCAACCAGTTTTTTTTTTTTTTTTTTTTTTTTTTTTTTTTGAGGGGGGGGGGGATCATTAGCAGTTTTACTACTAGAATTTGTTTTTAAACAAAAAACATAATTTTTTTTTGATTCCCATATTCCCACTCAATTCAAAAGTTCATTCAAAATTTTTATTAAGTTTAGAAAAAAATTATAAATACAATTTTTAAAAAAATCAGTTGTTTGTTACTAAAGGTGCTAATATACAAAATAATATTTTTGCTCCCCAGATTCACAGACTTTGAATACGACGTCCAGGAACGAATACTAGAAAGCCCAATGGTAAGTAAATTTCTATCATCAAAATTTTAAAATAAAATACACAAATATGTATTAATTGTATATTATGTATTTCAATGTATTTTTTAAAATGTATAATTTAATTCAGCCATAATGAAAGTTCAATGGTGACAAGAAATTTGCCTTTTTGTTTTATCCTGAAGTTCGCATAAAGGCTAAGTATTTACAGCAAAGCTATTAAAACAAAGAATTAAAACAAAGCTATTAAAATGACAAATTAACACTTCATGACGTTCAAAATTATAATTTTTAGTTTAAACATCACCTTTACATCTTAGGTTCTCCACTATGCCTCCACTCTTTCCCTTTATATTTTGCACTTGTAAAATTTACATAAAAGAAGAGCAAAGTCTAATTTTCTGTGCAAATTGAACTGAAAATTAGGGATATCGAATAATAATTTTTTAAAAAGCTTAAAAATGTATTTCGACAAAAAAAAAAAAAAAAAAAAAAAAAATTAAAGAAGTATTTGAACTTTTATAGTTTGTATTATTTTATTGAAAAGGATTGTTATTTGTGTTAAAAGAATGACATTTAAATCAAATTTCTTCAGCCAAACATAGAATTTTCTTGTAACAGAGCTTCAATAATGTTTACTGCACATTTTTCCTATGTTGAAAATAAAATGTAAATATAGAATTTAAAACACTTTTCAAAGATTTTTGTATCAATTACATTTTGGAGCATTTGGCACTTTGTAACTACAATTTTACTGTATTTGAGTCTGTTATATGTTGCAATAATATTTTTTTTTTTTTTTTTTTTTTTTTTTTTAAATTTGAAAAGTCATTTTTAAAAAAATATATATATGATATATATGTATATATGATGTATGTATATGTACATATGATATATGTTTCCGAATTATCATGCTTGTGCTTTTGATATTTCTAGAGTAATCTGTTTTATATTTCACATAACTTTGTGCAGTGAAAACTAATATGGAAATTTTTGTTTACAACAATAATTATTTGAGTTTTTTTTACAATAATTGTTTGCGAAACTTAAAACCCGAATTCTTTTTAGTATAATTCTGTTGAAGACTACAAGTTTGACCGACCAATGAGGTATGGATTTTTGTCCTGCATTTTCTGTTGCACAAATTTAAATTATTATCGTTTTTTTCATCAAGTTACCTGCAAATTATGATTCTCATTAAGGTATGGACAGAAGGAAAAATTGTAATGTACGTTTGTGTATTTTAAATCTTCATATTCTAATATAAGGTAGTTAAAATTGATTGAATAATTTTTAATCGGGGATTCGTATTAATCTTATATTCAAGTGAAAAAATTTGGATTTAAAATTATGAAACTGAATTCAACAATTTAATGAATACTTTAAATTACTTCTTATTTGAAGTGGAAGATTTTTCTTTTAAATAATTTTGAAGTGATATGAAATTGAATATAGTAAATGAATTGAAATTCAATTACCTATTTGGAAAACTAGATAAATATATGTTAGCAGATAAGAAGAAATTTTTTAAACATGTATTTTTATTTTGTAACATTTGTTTTATTGAACTAAGAAAAAAAGTTATACAATGATATATGTATATCTGTGTAAAACGATACTGCTTATAACAACATAATTTCTTTGGTCCCAGCATAATTTCTACTCCTTAATGTATTTTAGACCTGCGATAATCAATTTGTAAATACACCTGTGTAAAATAATTATACCTCTTTAAAAAATAAGCAGTATATACGTATCCCGATTTTTTTTAAATTTTAACCTGGAAAACAAAACGATACTATGTGGTCCAAATCAACTCAACAAGCTTTTGTTTCGATATTAACAAATATTTCGGATATAGACGGACTGAAACATATCTATTCAAGTGTCATTTGTATCATCTAGAAAGTAAACAAAATAAACAGATTTATTTTCTCAATGAGTGTAAAAAAAAATTCTGTAATTTTTTTTTTCCTGTAAAATAAATAATGCTACATCTCCCTTTCATGTATAGTAAAATAAAAAATTTAACTAATATATTCGCTTCGTCGAATCAGGGAAAAAATGCCTTAGCTCAACAAAAGTGCGGCCAAAAGTGATAAATATAGTTTATCTTTATTTAAAAAAAAAAAAAAAATCTAACTTCACCAAGTGGTTAAGTTGCAAATTATTCTTAATTAGTAATTGCATTAGTTAATGTAAAAATATATTTATCTTTAAATTATTTAAATAAAGTGAAATTGAGATCTCTAAATACCATTCAACGTGTTCATACATACATTAATATACGTGAATAAACATTGGATGCGTAAAAATGCTCAAATTGTCCGAGTGAAACTTGCATATAACAACATGCTTTCTATAAAGTTATATTATCGATACATACAGGTTTTTTTTATGTATAACTATAACCTGCATATAACAATATTTTTCTACAGTCCATTTAATATCATTATAGACAGGTTTTACTGTAATAAGTTGCCAAGGTAAAAATCTCGATGCCCAACCATGCTCCAATAATCAGTCACTCACATTTAAAATTGAAAAAACAAGCTATTTTTTAAAAATTAACAGTACAAAATATACACGGCTAAATTGTGCAACCAGTAGATTTGTGAAGAGAAGATGCATTTAGCTTCGAAAGCATAAGACAAACAACCAAGAGTTCGAATAGAAAGAAACACAATTTTGGCTGGTTTTCGACCGTGTTGGTGAACTGCCGGAGGCAGAAAAGTATGTTTCAATTGTTAGATTTTAAACATTGTTTTTTGTATAATAATACACAAGTTTGTTATTCTGTACGTGGCTCAATAAAAAGTAACTTCTAATACACGGAGAAGTCTCAAATTTTAAACATGTCGTATTGGACCTCTGATTTTGATTTTTACTGACAGAATGTTAGAGTTTTATTTAATGCTTATAGGTTTTAGTGCAGGAAAAACATCATCTCATCGACCATCAGTTATAAAAACTCCTACCAGATTGGCATCCATACAATCTTGGCAATTAATCCATGTACCCATAAAAAGGGAATTCAAGAGGGAAGGGTTAAAAAAAAAAATGATTTTCGAAAGTGGGAATGAGGGAGGCGTTGTATTAACGGGGCTACTAACCCAATTACATTGTCAAAGATTTTTTTCGTAAATAGAGGGTATTAATTAGGGATGGAACGGATATCCGGCAAATATCCGATATCCGGCATATCCGGCTGATTTTTCAATATCCGAAACCCCGTCGGATATCCGATTTGAAATACCGGACATCCGATAATTTCATTCGGATATCCGGCTATATATCCGGCCACCAGGTATCCACAAGAAATAATTTTTTGCAAAAAATAATGATCTTTTTCGGACAAAGGGGACACCGCATCCTACATTTTTTTTTCTTAATTTTTTTTCTTTCTTGGACATAAATTGCAGTCAAGTTAGAAAACGAAAAAGTTCCTTCGTGAGAACTATGCTTTCGCTGTATTATTGGCGCCGAGTTGATAAGCATAAACCATTCCTCCAATATTTTTCCATACACATCCTTCATACGTGTTTTGCAATATGTTCTTTTCATTCCAAGTTTATGATCTGATTAATTCCAGATGTTATATTTGAATGCTTCTCCGTAAAACACGAACCGAAATACTAATAAATAGTACTTTTTTTTCCATAACATAAGTTATAAGAGTTTTAGTTATTCTCACTTCCTCCTTTTTTTCTGACATTTGCTAGCGAGTAAAAAGCAATAAATAGCCAATGCTCACTCCTCAATGCTTTTTTTTCTTCTATCGACGATAATACCCAACCCCTTTTTATGCTGTGAATGGTATGGTCTAATTTCTGATTTTTCATTGGCATAAGTTGAAAGCTGGTAGATTTTTTCTGACGTAAAATGAAGTATTGTAATTTTTAGGTCTTTAACGCAGCGCCACAATGTGGAATTATATTTAGCTCTCTAGAATGTCTTGAATCATAGTTTTCTCCAATTACATTCCAATTTATAATTTTTAATAATGGCTCATTTAAAATCACCCATTTGGAAGTATTTTAAAATTAATGGAAATGACGAAAGCAAAGCCCTATGTGTTACTTGCTCCACAGAATCGTTTAAAAAATATATTGTGCGCGGCGAAAGCCCAAAATCCTTTTCCACAAAATCCTTATGGTACCATTTAATAAGTGTGCATAAGGAAATTCACCGAAGCTTATGAAGACTCACTAAATGCATCAAATATTGATGAACAAGAAAAAACAATTCATCAAAACAAGAAATGCACGCAGACAACATTGGAATCGACATTATTTGTACCAAAATTGTGGAGTTTAGATGATCCTAAAGCAAAAGCCTTAACCACAAAAATATGTAAGTACTAATTTTGTTTGTTTATATTAAATATATATTTTAAATATGGTATAACATAATGTTGATGAATTTTGGGTTCGAAATTTTTTAAGTTTATATTTAAAGACGGAATATTCCGATAGATCCAATTTAAGTTTTCTACGAGATTTCTTTAAATCCGTAATGTTTTAGGTGCATTACAAAAAAAAATAGACTTCAATTTCATAAAATATTTAAAATAAATATTTTGTTATTAATAAATGCATCCGGTATAATTTTGTAATCATTTATCAATTATAAACAATGCATGAAGTAAATTGAAAGTAGCTATATTTTGCACTTCAACATTGTAAAAAATGTTTTTAATATAATTTTAGGTAAGTTAATGGCTCTTTTGATGCTGAACCATTCTTCATTGTGAATAGAGAAGGCTTTGGTCAGTTAATAAAGTACCTAGCTCCTCGTTATCCGCTTCGAAGTAGAAATTATTTTCGTGATAAAGCCCTGCCAGAACTATATGAAAAACTAAAAGTATCAATATTACAAGATAAAAAATCAGCAACAAAGATCTCTTTCACTCCCACCAACTAAAGTTTAAATATAAAAAATTAACTCAGTGGCGCGACAGCCCGTGTGGACCAAGGCCTGCTGGGCCCAGCTCAGCTTTCTTGACTGTGGCATTTGTGTGTCACATAGCAGATGTTCCGGTCAGATGGTCATTTTGACGCCGAACCCCAGTGTTTAGTTCCCAAGCATGCATGGTCCTCCTCAGTTTATTTCTTTCAGGTATAAACAGCTAAGTCAACCTTGCCCAGTCCGCGAATCAAACCATGAACCTGTGGCATGCAGTGCGGTGCGCTAACCACTAATTATAATTTACTTGATACTTCATATCATGACCATTTTTTTCGTATAGCATATCGTATAACTATCCTTTTTAGTATATAGACCGAATATCCGGCCGGATATCCGGTGAAATCCGTTTCGGATATCCGTATCCGGTAGACATGGTACCCTGTATATCCGAAATCCGGTATCCGGCAAAACTCATATCCGTTCCATCCCTAGTATTAATAGGGTACGGTCGTAAGGTTAAAAAAAAAAAATTCTAAACTGGATCACGGTCAAATTTAAAGATACAGGTATGTCAGTTTGTAGTGATGCTGTTGTATTAAAAATAAAAAGTTTGTAATTGACCAAATTTTTCTAAGAGTTCGCATAAAAATTTAAAAGGTTTCACTTTTTAAAAATTAACTGGGAATTTTTTATTATCAAAGAGTTTTTATTTTGTACTTTATTTTGAAAACTGTTGAATTGTCCATTTATTTCTAAAAGGAAAAGAATCAAACTGCGTTTCAATCTATTTGTAACAGCCTGTACACTCACCCTGGAAATGTAGCCATCCATTTTCAATAATTAAGCTTTTCTATTTGCAAGAAATATTAATCTTTATCACGAATCCACATAATTTATTCACCCTTTTTATAAAAATCCATTTAGCTATGTACACATTTTGTATTATAATTAAATAAAAAAGGGGTCGAATAATGGATCATTTGTGCGTAGATTACTGGAACTGCTCAAATTTATGAATGTTGAACACTGGGGATTTGTGTGCAAGTTTTGAAAATGTTATTTTCTAGATACAAAATATGTAAAAACACGCACACACACAAACTTGAACTTTCATTACATACTATATTTGACAGCATGTTTGACACAAACACAATACTAATTCTCAAGATAAATTCTGCCATTTCCTTTACGAAAGTGACCAAATACTGATGCTTTTACCTTTTTTAAAGTAACAGAATTCTATAATATCGCTACTAATTATTTCTTTACACAATTTTTCCAAAGCCATTTTTAAAAAATTAATCACAAACGCAAACAAAGTAAAAGAGGGAAAAAATACTACATTTGCATAAAATATAGCAAATATAAGAACGGCAATAAAAAAGTGTCGTATGTTCGGCTGCATAAAATTATGGAAATACTCGCTTTTGAAAAATGTCAAGGTTTTATATTAAACCCTTATAGCTAATTGTTTAAATCTGTAAACCTTCCTATGATAAATACGTTACCAATATTTTCGATTGGTTGGTTGGTTGTATTCAGATTATCTGGCGCCGTCAGCAATACGAGGGCTATAATGCGCCGAAACATTTCGTCATTTAACAAACCAACATACATTTACAAACACCCATGCCTACACGGGACTCGAACCCGCAACCTCGCGGTCTAGAAGCCAGCACGCTAACCACTATACCGTTTGGTCGGCACCAATATTTTCGAATTCGCATTTTCGGTTTCACAACTGGTTTTACCATTAGAATACTCAATTATCTTAAAAAGATTTAATCTTATGTTGAAATAAAAAACTAAATTCGAAAGCTTGTTTCAAATTTATAATGTTATGTATTTTATTTCTTTGTAAGCAAATGTTTAAACAAATAAATTTACAAAGGAAAAGATGAAAATCTATCGCACAGAAGAAAACAAATGTTTGAGGATTTTTTACAAATGATTTGTTTCACTGCTCCAAATAAATATCGGCAGACATTAATAAAGGCAGTAAATATTCAAACGTCAATGTTCAGAGAGCGTCATTATTCTACCATTTAATTATTTCATTAAATTTTAGGTAATAATCAATTCAAATCATTTGTTAATTTAATCATTCGTTTATTTCAGTCAGCAACTAGCAGTGGTATTGATATTTCTAAAAAGACCAGAAGTGATCATTTATTCTCATCGTCCTCAATATGAAGTAAGATAAGTTATTAACATTAATGCATTGCTTAATAGCATACCAAGTAATCTTGGAAGTGCCAACAAAATGTCCCTTATGTCTTTAAGTTTTACAAATTAACCACAGTTAACAATATTTAAATACTTTTATGGAGTATCGAGAGTGAAACTCGATTTGGTTATGAAATATTGGTTATTACAAAGCATACCAACTTGTGAAATTCAGATAAAATCATCTTAAAACAGTTTTGAATTAAATAAAAGCGCTAGAAAAACTCAAGCCTAATGAATTTTGAAATAATACTATAATTAAAAATAGAATTATGGTATACAACCATGAATTTTATATAATGTAAAGCATTGAATTTACAAAAATGTGATATCAATAAGTAAATATAATACAAGACATTTTGTGTATTTAATAAAACAGGGAATGTTATCTTTCTGCAAGCAATAGTTAAATACAAACTTGAAAAATGTTAAGGTTCATGCTTTATGACATTATTGACCATTATAAGGAAATAAGTGTTTTATTTTTCAATATTTCCATTGAAAAATACCTTGCTTTTTTAATTTTTTCATAGGACATTGAAGTGTTCAGTTTCCTTGGTGGTTATGTAGGCATGTGGTTAGGAATTTCCCTCATAGCCGTATTCGACTTTCTCGAAAGTGTATCTCTTGTTTTTTGCTTTTGGATAAGAAAAAAATTTCAAATATTTACTTTGTGAGCAGAGGAGAAAATTGTTAAATAAAGTTTTTGTTTTACAAATGTATGATAATAGTATTCTAAGCTTTGCATACAAGCACATTTCTCTTGCTATAAACAGCACATGTTCAGTATGTATATTTACGGTATGTGTATATGTGAAGTCAAGCTTAAGATTGCGGTAAGTTGACATTCAATCAAGAATGATTTGAGGGATTCAAAGAGTTAAAAATAAATATAAGTAAAAAATTATTTTCTCAATCACTAAACCATAGTATGTAGTAGAAAAATAAGACCTTTATTTAATAATAATATTATTTAAATGAAAATTTCAGTTTTGTAAATTAATGTGTTTTCTGGACTGGAAAGAAGAGAATTTATGAAAATTATATTTTAAAAAATTACAATGTTATATCTCCCTCTACCAAAGTATAATAATGTCAATTGAAACAAACAAAAACTTTTGTTTTAAATCAGCTAATAGTCATTATGTCTACTGCCCATTGAGGTCTACCTTCCAATCAATTGATATTTAATAAGAAAATCTACATGTATAAAACAATAATCGTTTTAATGTCATGGAGTGGTTTGAAGATTTCGTAAAATTCTCATTGAGAGGAAATAAAAGTATAATAATACAAAATTACTATTCAGCGATTTGCTTTGCCATTCTTGATTCATACATCGAAGTTGATTATGGAAACTTCACTTCCAAAACAAAGATAGAAAAAACAATTTTACAGGTATAAATTTTCAATATGTGTATTTTTGTTTAAAACAGATAACTTAATAAATAAATATGAAAAATGATTATTTTTTTTATTAAGATGGAAAACTTAAAGTATAAAATTCTATTTTTGATTAAAGATTATTTTTTAATGCATAAATATGTCTTCTTAACACAATTGAGTCTCTGAACAAACAAGTAATTGTAAATAGTTTGTAATAAAAAAGTTGACAGCTTTATTTCTATCAATGAACAAATTTAACAAAACATGCTACATTATCTAAAACAACCACAATGCTTATTACTAACATAGTGTTGATATGGCTTTATATGATTTCTAATATATACAGTTTCACACAAACTACAAAAAAAAAAAGTAATTACACAACTAATTTTGTCCAGATTCTAAACGCTATTAGCCTTAAATGGTTAATCTATGAGCATTGGAAAGAATGACACGACTAACTAGTTCACTGTTCTGTACATAAATTGTTTTAACTTTTAATTACTATACAAAGCATCTATTTTACATTTCGTTTACAACCATTAACTTTCAAAGACCTTGAAATGTAAAGTGGCTTTATATCTAGAGTATGAACGGCTCGATGTCATTGACTATGTTGAAAGGAACCATGGTATACATAATAATAAATTTAAAAGATAGTTTCTACTGCTAGTTATTTAAAAGTGTCAAAACTAATGAGCACAATTTAAATAAAGAATGGAATGAAAAAGAAATGTCACAAAAAATTATAATGAATTACATAATCAAATATGTATTAAGATAGCCCTTATAGCCTTGAAACTATAATAGGGAAAAAATTGATTATTTCATAAAAATTGACATGAAATCAATGAGCATTTTAATATAAGCTATATTCACAACCATACTAAAATAGTAAAATAAATACATCTTTTCTCAAACAGCAAAGTTTTAAAAACAGAATGATTACCTTATATCAAACAAACAACACATACAAATAACAGATACGGAATGTATCATAACATATTAGCATTTCAATAGAATCGATCAAGCAATTGTAAGTTTAAAGATGCAAATCAATTAGTTCAGATTAATTAAAATTTTGACACACAATACCAAATCATGTAAATAATACATGTATAATCAATCTTTATCATCTAGTATCTGGCAGTATAAATGTTAAGCATACTCAAATCATGTGCATTAAAATGAGCATTACAATATTTTACAAATGAATGTAACAATAACAATTTCGATACATATAAAGCTCGTTAGTGTCTGAATAACACAAAATAAATTAGTCAATTATCTAAAACTATGTTTATAAAATAATCATATGTTCAACTACAAGTATGTAGTTTGAAATAGATTTTTCTGTCTCTTATTAACTAGAAAAGCAAATTATAGTGAAATGTTTTTTTAATAAACAAATGTCACCAAATTAATTTGAAACAGTGTTAGGTAAAACAAGGCACATGAGTTGTAGCACACAGATTAGAGATTTTTTTTTTTTTGTAAAATTGAAACTAAAAAATATTTAACACAGAATAAAAAGTATTTCAAATAATATGTTTTTCACCGAGATAAAAATAACAAAAAGAATAATTTTTGCATGTGCAAAAAGCTTTTGTAATCTTAACAAGACTCACATACTTTAATATGGTTAGAAGTGATATTTAAAAACAATAAATGCACTGTATAAAGCAGACAAAACACAATATATATTTATGAACATAGGGACATACTTTACACAAAACAAGCAAAATAAAATAATTAACTTGAATTTTTCTGAAAATTTCAACCATCGTCAACAAATGCATTCAATAAATAAGGTTAAATGAGTTTATATAATCAAATAACGGCATATAAAAAATTCTATATAATTTTGAGTACTTTTTTTACACAGCTCTAGGCCATTTTAAATAAAGCAACCAAAAATAGTTTACGTTTGGTAAATTTTAACACTTTGAGAAACTTTTTGCACACAATCAAAAGTGCATTAAATACAATGCCAAACAATTCTCAGCTTTAGAAAAATATAAGAAAGGTTCTATATTTGTAGGTCTAGGCCGACACATTATATACACATTTTTCGATCAGTTAATATACATCTAAAATTGTTCGGACACAGCATAAAAATAGCTTCACAAAATGTTAATTATTGCAAATTTCAAAATAACTTAAGAAAGAATGTAGACCTTTTCAGAATTTAATAACAATTCAATATCGGTCCAGTTGTAAAGCTTGATTGCAACTTAATTATAATTTAAATGAGTTTTTTAATTAAATGAAAAAAAATTATAATAAAACGTGAAGAAAATTAAATGAAGGATAAATTTTGCTTTTTAAAATATACAAGGGTTTTTTATAAATTTTCAAAATGACTAACAACACCCAATTAAATTTTTTTTCAATAGTTAAGATCAGAAGACATTCATGATAGGGAAAAAAATTTGCATTCCAATTTTCTATAATCATCTATTCTAATATAACTGCAATCAGACTCTTGGCAAACTTCTAAAGATTAGAAATATGAACGCATTTAAAAGGCACAATACAAAATATTCTTCTAAAGTGTAAGAAATAAACACAGCCAAGTTTATGAACCACTCTCTTTATCACTGAAAGACATTTTTCATAAACTTTTACAACGTAATTATGGTATTCTCAATGCCATTCTCGACTACCTGCTTACACCAATGTTAACAGCATTAACATAAGTATAAGATTCAGACAGACTATAGATCCCAACAAAAAAGTGCTGAACTTCTAAAGATGACATAATTTTGAGGATTTGCATCAATATTAGTAAAGACTGAAATCTATGCCAGGAAAAGGAAATCCACATTTCTGCAGAATCTGAATACTTCGAGTCATCTGCAGTAACTCAAAATCACGATAATCCTATTGAATTTAAAACACCACAAACAGTAAAAAAGTCTGAGGCATATAATTGCAAAAGTAGATATCTTCAAAATACTTATAAAATTGTGCTTTAACTAGATTATTTCAAAAGGTGCCTCATTAAAACATTAATTTCATTCTTTTACTAACATAACTAATTTCTGAGCAGTAAGAGAAAATAATTCAAAATACCAAAATATTATTAAAAATTAACTAAAATTAAAGAACTATGGAAAAGTAGACAATTTATAAAAAAAAATAAAATAATGTGATTTTAATAGTAGAATAGGCTGTATTGGAATAATTTGAATATGAATTAAATGTTGAGAAACTTTTATGCAATTGGTTGAAATGTTTAGTGCTAACATCATTCATAGTTACTTTAATATAATCAGATTTGTTAAAATGAAGTTAGCTTTATTGTGGTTAGCAATATCCAAATTAGTTAAACTATTTTAGGGAAATAATTGAAACACCTCTGTAAAAGTAATTTCATTAACCAAGAATCCTTTATCACCATTAAACATCTTCCTCTTCTTTTTTTCCCCCCCATATTTAAGACTTTGTGCGATTCTCAAACATTTCTTCCACCATTGATTTCATAGAAAATTCCAGATATTTTCGTTGTTGAGCCCCTTACTTTTACAGGCATATTTCCATAAATTTCTATCTCAAAACTAATCATATTAAGTTAAAAAAAAAAAACTGAAATAAATTTTTAAAATCAAATCACAAAGAAATGAGACGTTTACTTTTGCAGCCATACGCCTCGACCATCAACAAAAAACAGAAAATGTTTACAAACAATAGAGAAAGTGTCGTTCCTCTAAATTCATCATTGTTACCTACATATCCAATCTCTTCTCCACACCACCACAATCCTACATATGAACCTCAAACGCCTTAACAGAGTTTTCGACAAAAGGATTCGTGCTACTCTTCCTATTCTTATCCAGTTCCACCCATTCAACATTGAATGGGTCAACATAAGGATTGACTGATTTATTATCTCCAGTCCTTTTCATGTCCAGTATGGCGTTATCTGCAGCCTGTGCCTTCCAGTTGACTTGCGTTAGGAAGTTCTCCGCGGAGCCCAAGGAACTGCTCCGCAAGTGTGCGAAGTTTGGGCTTGCGCGTCTTACAGGGGGCTGGATGGCCTTCGGAGAAGGAGGCTTGGGAAGGTTGGGGACTCCTATTGGTAGTTGGCTTGTCTGCACTGCTGTCCCGGGATTGGAGGTTGGGTATGGGGGAGTGACGCCCCGGTCCAAGGAGTTCTTTCTAACAATGTGGGTACTACTGGCCAACCATTCTTCTGCCCTTGAAGACCCTGGAATGGACAATGCAGGTTTTTTATGTGGAACAAACAAAAAATTGAAGAAATTCAATTAATTACCCCTGCTTGTCTGGGTTAATCATTAAACACCCAATAATCTATGCTGATGACCAACTTAATAGTGGAAGAATGGCTAGCCTCACTTCTTTTATCTTAATATTAATAAACATGCATAGAATGCTCGTAATCAATCACTGGTAAAGATTAAAAAAAAAAAAAAAAGTATTGTAGCTAGCACAAATAGTATCATTTATGCATTTTAATAAAAGATTGTATACGAGCAAATATGCAGTCACATGTTACTACTAATACAGGGAACAACGTCACAAAAATGTTATGGATATTTTATTTCTGTTTCCCAGAAGATAAAAAACGTCAGAAAAATCAAACATACAATTCACAAACATTAACTAGATGAAAAACATAGCATTACCAAAATTTAAGATATTCTTTGAAGAACTACTGAACATAAAAAGAACTTGCGAATTGCCCATATACTTTGGTTAAAGAGCTGTTACAATTCCTATAAAACTGGAATTATAAGTCTTTCAAATAATAGCAATTTATAAAAAAAATTCCATTTTACAGGAAAAGTAATTAAGACATTCTGCTTTAATCACATCCTCAATTTTTCACCCTGTTAAGGAAATTAAAATTATGATAATTTCACATAAAAATGTATATTAATATTTCCAATACTGAGACAAAAAATTTAAATAAATGGTAAGAGAATTTATCTTTTACAATTTTGAAATAGATATTTCAACTAGAGTTTATTGGAATAACCTACCATCTGCTTTTTGGGTTTTTGCCATTTCCATGTCAAAGACATCTCCACTGTGGCTAGAAGAAAGGAAGGACAATCCCTGGGAAAGTTGCTGGCACATATTACTAATAGTATCCTGTCTTTCAACAAGCGGCGACGATTCAGGTATTGGGGTTACTGAAAACATACATAAATAACAAGTAAAAAAAAAACCGTATAATGTAATATAAAAACAATAACATCACTTTATATATGTTACATTGAAATATGTCTACTTCATTACTATAACATAACGATATCAGGGCTGCCACTCACTATAACCTTTGAAAATAGTTGCTTTAGTAGCCTCAAATGTTCGAAATAGTAGTCTCACACATTGAAAATAGTAGTCTCGGGTGTTGAAAATAGTAGCCTCACTTTTCATAACTTTAAATAAGAAATAATTTTTGATTTACATAAAACACAAAAAGCCAGAAACATTCATCTTTCGATTCAAAATAGTGTCTAAAACATTACATCCCATACGGTAAAAGGCATGTGTCTTGGGGGAGATGCTATCATATTTATATACTGCGATGGAAGTTAACAACTTAACCTTACTCCCAGACAGCACCTAAGCCAGGCGCGGATTTAGGGGGGGTGCGGGGGGTGCGACCGCACCCCCCATGATGTATCTCGTCAAAATTATTTTTAAATGGCAGTTTCCTCCAAATTCAAAGTAAAAAAAAAAAAAATTGAAATTTCTTTAATATTTGTAAGATCTATTTTTTACTTAATATCAATATCGATGGATTTAGAGGGGGTAAAGAAAATTAAGCTTTTTCTGACATTTTTCATGTTTTATTAATACAGATTTTTAAGCCACCTAACCGAGCTCCTTATTTCACAACCCGTAGAAGGAATAGGCTTGAGAGGGGACGAGTAGATCTGGATTATGATGACATGCAATGTACCGGTCAACGAATCTTTACCCCTTGTGTGATTCTCAAATTAAAAATTTTCTCACAATACCATTAAAAAATTTCTGAATTTCAGCACGATTTTCTCATTTGTGAGTAGAAGATTGGACCAATAACTAGCAAGTTTTTAATTGCAATTAGCATTCTGCAGGTCTACTTCTTGTCTTCTTGATCAGAGGGCAATTAATTATAAATGTTTAATATCGAGGTGCCATCGCACCCCCAAAACTTCATTCTATGTACAAAAAATCATGCACTAAAATAACTTTAAAAAAAAAACTTTAATTATAATTGGAAAATAAAATGCCTAATTCATAATTAAGAAAAAGCTTTGATTAAATCAGTACAATAGCCTTATTGCAATTCTACAGAGTGTTGTAAGAACTTACAGTTCCGATGAAGAAGCTATCGCTAAATTAGGACCAAGAAAAGTTTCCCTTCGTTCTCTCCAGAAGATCAACAAAAACGACCCCTTCTTTCTTGACCTTGAATTTGAAACTGAGGACACAAAGCAATAAAACTTGTGGGGCATACTGTCCCCTCCCATGCACGTGACATTGCACCATTGTGAGTTGCAAATTACTAAAACGCCTCTACTTTGGGGTGGAAGTGACAAGTGAATGGAATGGTCATTCTTGCTTGAGTTGGAGTGTGCGTGCGATGTCGAGATTTAGTTTGTTTCTTCAATTGGTGTGGCAGTGCAAGATAATTGACAGTAATATATAAGCATGATAGGATTTTTTAAATGTTACTATTTATTTTACAAAATGTAATATTTCATTAACAATTTGTTTTAGTTTAGACGTTTGCTTTTTTTTCTAAATATGTTTGAATATTTCATTTTTTAACGAATGATCAGAAGTAGTGATTTATCCTACACACTGATATTTAGCATTTTATGCAATTATCAATGTAACTCTCAATTCAATACCATCAGTATATGAATAGATTATAATAAAATATTTAATTCTTATAAAAATAAACTGGTTTTACTGGATTAACCCATTGTATCTGCACCCTTTCATATGCAAAATCATAAAAGCCCTTTGATAAGGTCAAACAAAATTGCTTTCGTAAATTCTAAAATGTAATTTATCCTTAACAGTATAAAGTGAGTTCCATACAGCTTTTAACTTCTTTTCAAAATATTCAGGATCATAGCCAAACACGTTTTTAAATATTGCTATGCTCCAATCTCACACCTCGCGAAAATTCACCGGATCGAGCCATATTTGGTTCTCTGTAGTCTGTTTTCAAATTGAGTAAACACTTTAAAAATTTTGACTTGTAATCTCGCGTCGATTGTTGAGCTACTTCCTGATAGTTTTCTGAGGTTTCTCTTATTTAAGATGAAGTCCATTTTTCCCTTGAGAGACCATCTGGTAGATGTTTTCTGCTTGATAAACAAACTAATCAGAATCTAACGTTGTTCCGGTGCAATGCCTTGAAATATCCGATACAGCGACATTTATTGCTACTAGAAGAATATCAAGTAATTTAGCATAATTTCAAAACTTTTCAGCTTAGATTGCAAATTTGTAAATATTGCGCATTCGCAGCTTTTGGCAGTTTTTATTTGCTCTGTTAAATAAAAGCCAAAATTGTTCTATACGAGTTGATTATTTAAGTAAAAATTACTGAAATATTAGGAACAATACCGATGACTTACAAATAATTTAAATCATTTAATGTTAAAATCTTTTTAAATGTTCTTTTTCTTTCTTTCTTTTTTCTTCTTCTTTCTTTTAATTCTAATTTTAAATGTGTTTTTGTGTGTGTGACTCAAACTTGATGGTAATATGACTAATAATATATCTAATATGAGACACAATATGTAACCGATTAGAGATGCTACTTGTGTTGAAAAAGCAGGTCCTATGGTTATATGAAAATTATTATTATTACAATTTCACCTGTTGTAACTAATTTAGTTTGGAATTTTATTTGAGTAAAACGCAGAGAGTTAAACGAACTAATTTTCAGATAATGTTAAGTTTATTAGTTTATTGTTTGAAAAACCTGCTGCTTTTTTTTTTTTTTTTTTTTTTTTTTTAAATATGAGGATTTATGTGTTGACGGTTTAAGATGGGCTTTGAGTACATTTTCCTAATTTAAGTTCTTCTTAAATAATATTTATAAGAGAAAATATACAGTTATGTTAAACCAATCTCAAAATTTATATTAAAGTACAGGTTCGGCACAATTAAAATCCATCTTTTTAGAGAATTTTTGCAACTAAAGGAAAATATATAACTTTAAGATGAAAAGGGCTTATATGGCTGTTCGCTTAACATGCTATTCCTTATAAATGAAATAATAAACCAAAATGAATTCAACCCAATGAAGTTTTAAATATATTGTTGTTCTTGAAGCGTAATTAGCAAAAATCCTATCAGTTATTTCTTAAAGTTTTCATTTCAAAATTTTTATGATAATGTTTAAACAGCATTTCCAGATTTTCCCAGCAGTACTAATACAAAATTTCAAAATTATTTACTAATTTCTACAGACTTCGGATTGATTTAAATAACACCAGTTTAATTATAGCTTGCCTGCACCTTAAAAACTTTCGAAGCTGTCATAAATAAAGCACACGTACCGTTTGGTATTATAGTCCTCTAACCAAATTAGAATTATATTAAAGTTTTAAAAGAAGTTTATACTGGATTAATACAGAAAATATTATAGATTTTTATACTAATATTGTTGATGCGCATTTAACCAATAAAAAGAAAAGAAAGTTTACATAATAAATAAAAAAAATCTTGAGAGAGCCATAGTAAAAACTATCTTATATTTGAAGATATTTTTTTTTTTTTAATAAAAAAACTGTAGACACATTCACCTTGACTCTTTTTTTTACTATAAAGTTCGAATATATGTTAATTTAGTTAGAGTAGTCTTAGTGCATCAATATATAGTGTTAATGTGACTAAACTTTGGTAATATATATATTTTTTTAATTTTATTTTACTTCTTATTTCACAAAATGTAATTTTTCATTAACAATATTTGTTTAGACATTTGTTTTTCCATTTTTTAAATTTTATTTTTAATATTTCATTTTTGTCCGAATGATTCGAAGAAGGGACTTACCGTACACACTGATATTCGATATTTTATGCAATTATCAACATAATATTTGAATATATTATAATAAAATATTTCATTATTATAAAAATAAACTGTTTTTACAGGAATAAGCATTGTATAAGCACGCTCTCATATTCAAAATCATAAATACCCTTTGACGATGTCAAACAAAATTACTTTCTTAAATTATAAAAAAGTTATTCATCCTTAACATTTTAAAGTGAGTTCAATGTTGTAATTATACTTCTTTTCAAAATATTGAGAATCATAGCCAAACACGTTTTTACTTATCTATCAATTACCTATATGTTTACATAGGGCAATGAAAATGTATAGTATTCAGGAAAAAAAAAGAAGGAAAAAAATCGATTTTTCTTTCATTTCCTCAGGTTTTGAAACATCATGATTTCAAAAAAGTGGTCTAGGTAAAATGTCTATGCGTACATGGTCAGCATAGCTCCTAAGCGAATTGCCGTACGATATTCAAATTTGGTGTGCGGGCTAGTGGTAGCCATGTGACCTACGATTAGGTTTGAGCATTCACTTAAGGGTGAAATCACGAATCTAATGCTTCTTAAGGTGTTTTAATCGCCCCCACCTCCGAATTTCCCGTAGAAATCCGATAAAAGCGTAAAAAGTTGAAAAATGAGTGTCTTTAACGCAGAGCTCTCTGCCCTTGTGCATCGCCCATCAACTATTGATATCTTTCTGATTTTCGTTCAAATAAAGGACAGTGTAATGTCTATTGAATATCATCACCAATTTCGTCGGTTATGTTTTTTTTTTTTTGTTTTTTTTATCATTATTTTTTTTTTCTTGTCCCACGTAAAAATTAATGCCAAAAATATCGTCAAATTCTCCATTTTCATTTAAATGAAGGAACATTTGGAAACAGTAAATAATACCATATCAAATTTGAATTCAGTGACCAATATTATAGTGTGTAGTCTCAAGTTTATGTAACTTATATTTTAATTTACTAATGTGATGTCAAACAGAGTTGAAAAGCATTGTTTAACTTTGGAAATTATTAAAACCTTATGAATATAGAGTTTTACGTATCTGCAATGTTGTCTAAAGTTGTTAAAAGATCTATCGCCTTTTTCTGCATCAATTGATTTATGATGTTGAATGTATCGGTAAATTAACTTGTATAAAAAAGTTGAATTTTCAGTGTTGCTGAACTTTTTACACTTCACCTAATCTGCATGAGATAAATTTTTGTGCTCTTAAATATTTTTTATTTAATAAAAAATTAATTTTTAAAATTTTATATTTTATTACATTTTTGGGGTAATTTGTTGCATGGGGTGCAAAAGAGGATTGTCAAACCCTCTAATTTTTATGTTTCATTGAACCCTGGTAGTATCATACTAATTGATGATACCCCTCCCCCCCCTCTTCCCCAAGTTGACAAACTATCACCGCCACTGTAAACACTCACGTTCATAATCGCACCCCCCTTGATTGACCTCTAAATCCGCCCCTGACCTAAGCAAACAAAAAAGCTAAACTTCATGCAAAAGTGACAGTAAAAATCGATTGGCAAAACAAGATAACTTTTTTAAACTTCCGAAGTCAAACAACTTTTTTCAGAAAAACAAGTATCCTGTTTAAACAATTATACTATATTTTTCAAAACAAAATTCCCTGACATTTCCCTGATTTCCAGAAAATTCCTTGATGTGCATCTCTGTCAATGTTATCATTTAAAAAAAAAAAATAAAAAAAAAATGGCCAATTTAAAAATATATTTATTTGACTATTTAGAATTACATTTACTTATCAAAGTATAATTGCAACAAAATATAAATTTGGGCTGAAAATCAAAACAAGCATTTTTAGAGCATGGGGAATAATAAAAAAAAAAAAAAAAAAAAATGGAGAACATCATGAAAAAAAATACAAAATTCACATAAACCAATTTACAAACTACACCCATACTTGCTAACTTCAAGGAAAAGCAAAACTAGTACAATATATTTCTTTTTAATTTAAAAAATAACAAAAAACACATGTTATTTTCTTTAATATATGTCTTAGGCTGTATCCTTTTCGTAACATAAATTTTAAACAGTATCCTAAATATTTACTAAACTTGGGCATGCATGAGCATGAAACTTAAATGATTAGCATTTTGCTTTCAGTCACAAATTTCACTAAGTACATATATTTCATGACAAATTATGTGTTTTGGATTTTGAAATTGAGGAAAGATAAATAACACATAATGCATGAAAGAAAGTCTTGAAATTAAAAGCATCTTATAAAAATTAATTACTCATAGATATATAGAAATAAAATTTTGTACAACAAAAATACTATCTTAAACCACAAAAGTACATATTAAATGAGGCAAAAAATCGTTTTCATAAAACATGACAAGCACAGCATTTGGCAGGGGGGAGGGGAAAATGCAAGGACTTTTTTAAAAAATTCCATGACCCTTTGCCTGAATGTATGCAGTAGAGCATTCAATTTTTTTTTTTATTTTTTGGAGGGTGAGGAGGATACTTCAATTCTTTGTTTGATTTAGATTAAACATATAAATAAAAAACACATCACTTTCAGTTAATTACGTTAAATAAAATATCAAAATTAAAGTAAAAAAAATCAGTACAGGATCTAACCCATTTTGCTTATGAATGCCTATAGATTTGTTGCACATCTATAACACAGTGCTGTAAAGTGTTAATAAAAACAAAGAAAAAATATGATGGAATCAATTTGAAATATTAAGGAATTTAGGGTTCCAATATATTCTATTGACAAAAAACACAAGACAAGAAGAAAAATAATCATGTCTGTAAAGGATGCAGTTAGATTTAAGTTGGAAGATTTTTTTAAACAATAAATCTACTGGTGTTCGCGGTTCTAAATAATAGGATTATTAAAAATCTAACAGAAATGATATGTAAGTAATTAGGATTCTAATATATTCTGTTGACAAAAAACGTAAGGCAAGAAGAAAAAAAAAATCATGTCTGTAAAGGATGTAGACAGATTGAAGTTTTAAGACTTTTTTTAACAATAAGACGCCGGCGGAAACGAAGTTATAGGATAACCAAAAATCTAACAGAAATAATGTGTAAATAATAGTTCTAAGCATAACAATGATTTCAGAAAGAAAAGAAAAGGAGGAAAAATAGGAACATGAACATGTTGTTGTGGGCCGAGGAGGGGGATTGGCCGGTTTGGCTTAGCTGCTGAGAGTAGAAAAAGTTCGGAAACTTCATACACCCAAATCGGCCAACTATAAAAACTGTATCTATATATATCGTAGGACGCAATTCGGGATAGATGTCCGCACCCACATGGGGTAAGCGAGAAGGGAAACTCGAAAATTTCAAAATTCCCCTGATTAAAGAGTAATTTTACGAAATTCCTTGACATTTTCCTGAATTCCCGATTCTGTCGCCACCCTGTTTAAGCTACATTCAAAGTAATTAAATAAATTACTTAAAATTTTTAATTACTTTATTATTCATAAATTTAGCTACAACATTAAAATTCTAATCATTCTGCATCGATTGACCTACACAGGCGAAATCGTTCATCACACCGGCACAAATCTCGTACATAACGTCTAATAGTCTTAATACTGTCCAGTCCATACTGATGGCACTTTCTTCCGGCGTTCAGGCCAAATTCCACAAATTCATTTTTGTTTAGAGTAAATAAAGCGAAATAATTTGATATTTGGGAATATAATTGTGTATGCTGTTGCCTGGCACGGCGAAAGATAAAACATTGGAGCCTAACAGGTAGGCGAAAATGACCGCGGTTGCTGTCAAAAACAACAATCTTGCGTGAGGTTACTATCGTCAGACTAACAAAGTGACCTATCTACCCGCAAATATGAACAACTACTTCGGTAGTGTTCGCTATCCCGCCCCATTAAAAAAATTCACTTTTTTGACAAAATTGTTAGTACCGATTTTTTTTGTCCTACTATCGGACAGTATCCAATTTTTAAAAAAATAGCCGCCTAAGCTCAAAAATAGTTGAAGGTTTTGTTCAAAATAGTCGTTTTGGGCCCTTTTTTCATTGAAATAGTTGCCATAGTAGCCTGGTCACTAAAATAGTCACTTTAGTAGCCTTTTTAGTCGCCTGTGGCAGTCCTGCGATATACAAAGTGTCCTAAAAAGTTGTTACAATGTTTACATCAAAAGCCATTAGCATTAGAGACAGCTGAGCATCAGATTGTATTGCAAAAATTATAAAAAGAAAGAAGAAAAAATTTAAAGAAATTATAAAAAGATTGCGTAATTTTTATGGAAATTTTGTTTTATTTATTAAATTTTTTTAAAATTAAGTTTGATTTGTATACATCTTCTGAATAGACGATAAAGGTCAGTTACAAAAGTGTTCCTAAGGTAAAATATCATAAATGCCAAAACAAATCAACTATGACTTGAAAGTTAACCAAAATACACTGCATTAAAAAAAAGTTTTACTCCGCCTTACAAGAGGTTTGTGATTGGGAGAATTAGGGATGCTATCCAAATTGTTTTAAATTTAAGGTATATTCTTTAGAATATTATTTCTTTTTAAGAAAGCATGTTTAGAAGATGTTTTTTATTCAATAGAAGGTATTAATTTTAGTGTGATGTTGCTTATAACAGATTATATCAGAAAATTATTTTATAATATTGCTCATAGCAACAAGTCAATTGAATTTTTCTTTTATTTACAGGGTGTCCACAGAAAAGTTATTTTAAAATTCCCTGATTATTCCCTGTAACACTCAATTTTTTTCCCTGATTATAAGTTATCGACAAAATATATATAAATAATAAACTTTAAAGTAAAAGAACATTCAAATTCACCATCATAAAGAAAATTACGATGCATGTTTATCTTTACACATTCATGACACAAATACCAAATTGCTTCATTCAGTGTAGTGTATGTATAGTGTACCTGTATTGTGCAAATGCAATTGCACTTTAAAACCACACTTTTTTTTCATTACAATCTAATTTCAAGAAAAGAGGACTCTAGTATTAAATTTCAGATTTAATAAGCTGTTTTCTTAAAAAGAAAAAAAAAAAAAAGACAACCCATAAATCATGTCAAAATAGATCGCTCGCTCGCTCCTCCCTCCACACACACACACTTAACAAATACTCTATATAATATATCAACTACTTTTGTTTTCTAAATACTTGAAATTTTAATCAAATTTTAAAAATCAATAATTACTTTAAAATATTTTCGTAATGTAAGATTTTTATGTTTTATGAATATTATATATCAATTTGTGTATTTAAAAAAAAAAAAAAAAAAAAAAAAAAAAAAAAAAAAAAGCACCCTGTCTTGAAATGTAGTTGGATTGGGAGAGTTACACCATTTTCATTGTCTTTTTAGTTCAAATTGTTCAATTTCATTATTTGCATTAATTGAAATTTTCTTTTTTGTTTAAGATCAGCTGTAGCCACTGTTTAGGTACAATACCCAAGCAAAATTTTTACAAAATAAACACATTTTTCCCAAACAATTAATTTTAAACAATAATACATAAAAAAAAATTGCTTTAACTTTAAACTATTACTTACATGTATAGATAAAATGTAAAATTGTTTTTCAAGTAAAAATAAACAATTTTACATTCAATAGCAGTTAAAATGACAATTTTAAATAAGGATACATAATAAAAACTGGGAAGATTTGGATTAATTTCTTGTGCAAAATTAAATTAAAATTCTAATCATTCCCCATTAATTCAAACCAAACGGTGAAAACGATCCTCACATACACACTAATCACGTACATAGTGGCTTTCACATCAGCGGAAGTCTAGGCGAATGACGCCAAAACGAATCTCGCTAATAGCTACAGAGAAAACGGCTTAAATCTAAGTGAAAATTACAGCTACTTCAACGTAAATATCGGTGATAGCGGCCGCCGTACCGGCGCAAGTCTCAGCAATTATATAAAACCAACAATCGGCAAAAATGACAGTACCGGTGCAGGCAAAATGCCCAGTAAGAAGGTTCCGTGATTGTCAGACTTGCAAGTCCAACAAAATTGCAATGCAGATTTTTATCGATCTCAGGAATGATCGAAATTTCAATTAAAAGAAAGTCGAAATTCGCATTTTAGCTGAACTGTACTATGTCCGACAGATGCAAACCTCTGCAATAACGTCAGCAACTATTATTTCGGAGTAATACTCGATGAAAATGAGCATCACACAGCAACGTAATAACGGCGATAATGCTTGCCATAATCACAGGAATAACTGCCATTTCATCAGCGTGACGTTCTGCAAAATGGCTATAACATATCAATGGAAATAATTCCGATAGAGTCTTAACATTACAGAAAAATAAGGAGAGGGAGGGGGGATAATAATTCTATCGGTGGTTTGGGGAAGTCTGAACGCATGCAGGTTCCATGATTGTCAGGAAATTTAAATCTCCACGAGATCAATAAGAAAATTGTAGAAAAACTTTGATAGGTGAAAAAATAAAAAAAAAATTGCGAAAGCGGAAAGATGAGAATTTAAAAAAAAAAGTTACATCCTTCTTTGATTCTTTCCGCCGATCGAAGCGAAGCAATCACATCCCTGCATTAAGGAAATAATCGACAAAAATTACCATCACATCAACGTAAATATCAACGTTAGCATCCAATATATCGATGGAAATCGCTGAAATTGAGGCGATTCTATCAACGTCACAATCTCATGGTTCATACAGATTTTCAAAATAAAAAATAAGGACTTTTTAAGGACTTTCTAAGTACTTTGTTAACTTTTTTAAGGACCTCAATTTTCTTTGTGATTTATACGATGGGGAGAAATTGAATGAAAAGAAAATTTTAATGCATATTAAAATTCATGAATGAAATTTCTTTTAATTCCTTATGATTATAACCAATCATTTTGAGATATAGTTATACTTTTACTAAATGTAGTTTAAATTCTTGAAAAGCAATATAAATTATGCATATTTTTAATAATCTCCTGTTTCCGAGGGTACTTTTAAAGCAAATTGCAAAATTTCGTAACTGGTTTTCTGCCATAATTTCTACATTATTTTATTTTTCTACCACGATGAATACATTTAAATTAACAATGATTTCAAAATTTTAACAATGATGCTCAAAAGGGCAGGAATTAAAAACTTCTTCAGAAAATATTTTAAAACTAAAAAGTTAAATGATATTAAAATACTAAAATATCAATTAAAAATGCTACAGTCCCACCTCTGTTGGAATGTGATTAAAAGAAAATTATTGAATATAAAGAAAAACATCTACACTTAGTAAGATTTTCATCAAATATTCATTTGCAGGGTGGCTACAGAATTCGAGAAACAAAATTCCCTGACATTTCACTGATTGCCAGAAAATTCCCTGATGTCTCTCTGTTGATGTTATCATTCAAAAAACGAAACAGAAAATAATGGCTAATTTAAAAATATACAAATTTTATAAGTAAATGTAATTTTAAATAGTCTAAGCATAATTGCTCCAAAATAAATTTACACTAAAAATCAAAACAAGCATCTTTAGAGCACGAAAAAGAATGAAAAACATTAATTAAAAGATTAAAAATTCACACACATCTTAATTGTGTTCAATAAAATGTCAAAATGAAAGTACAAAAAAAAAAAATCAAGTACAGGATCTAAGCATTTTTGCTTATGAATGCTTTTAGGATTGTTGCAAAACTGTAACACAGCGCTAAAACGGTTAAAAGAAAACGAAAAAATCTGATGGAATCAATTTTAAATATAAAGGAATTTAGAGCTCTAATATATTCTGTTGACAAAATATCCAAGTCAAGAAGAAAAATAATCATATCTGTAAAGGATGCAGTTAGATTAAAATTGGAAGATTTTTTTAACCGAAAGGCTACTGGCTGCCAAGCTTCTAAGTTATAAGGTAACTAAAAATCTAACATAAATAATATGTAAATAATTTGAGTTCTAATATATTCTGTTGATAAAAAACGCGAGGCAAGAAGAAAATAATCATGTCTCTAAAGGATGCAGTCAGATTGAAGTTTGAGGATTTTTTTCTAACAATACGGCGCTGACTTCACGGCATCCACTTCACGTGACGCGATCCGAGATAGATGTCCGCACCCGCACATGGAATGCGAGAAAAGAAATTCAAATATTTTAAAATTCCCTGGTTAAAGAGTAATTGTACGAAATTCCCAGAGTTGTCCAGAAGAGTGAAATTCACTGAATTCCTGGTCTGTCACCACCCTTATTTGTACAAAGATAGCAATTTATAACTGTAATATTTAGCTAAGAATGTTAATAAAGTATTTGCAACCAACTTCAATGAAAAAATTTCTAAAATTTGATCAACCCCAACCGTTTAACTTTACTTTTTAGGCTTAGCCATTGTTAGACAGGAGATAGTATTTCTCCAAATTTAACCGTACTTTTTGCTGGCTATTAAAAGCATACCAGATTCATGATATCACAAAAAGATTATTCTAATTAAAGAACTTGGACTATGTCTTAAAATATGTGAATTTTTATTTCCAAAATCAGATCAAATTCTGCTTAAAACTGCAATTTTTTTGTCATACATGCAACTACTATAGGCTTTAAAAGATGTGTATATATATTTTAAATCGGAAATAATCCGGGATTTCGATTACATCCCTGTGATATTTAATTTCAAATATAAAACGGACGTTCAGAAATTTATTAGCAATAGCTAAAATTACACAAAACGTTTCCCTAAATTTAGTAAGAGAACATCGCGATTTCGCGTATCGGTGCGGAAATATATTCTTTTTAAATGCTTCGTAAAAAACACTTTATGGTTTATATACCTTAGAATATGTTTTAAACTACCGTTTCCAATAACTTTCATCTCTATTTTGAGTAAGGAGGCATGGTAAAAAAAAAATCCAGAGGCATACACTTAATCAAGGTACGTATGAAATAGGCATACATGCTTACTAACACTCGTAATTTTTGGGACGGACCCCAGCAATCTACATACTAATGATGCACCTGGCATCAAAAGCCATTCAATGACTTCAGCGAGTCACTGGTCTGTGCGTGGCACGTTTGTACATGAATGCGCATGCGCAACAGGCGATTTCAGTAGGGGTGATCCGCATATTGCATTCCATTTGAAAAATTTGCTTTTTTTTTTTTTTTTTTTTCAGAAAAGATGCTATTTTCGGAGAAAAACTGTTTGTTTTTTTAAAACAAAAAAGGCAGGAAAGATGAAAACATTTTAAATGATAATCTCCAAATTTCGTTAACATTGGTTTTTAGCTTTGAAAAAAATAAGGACTTCTAAGGATTTTTTTAAAAAATAAGAACTTTTAAGGGCCTTAGAAATTTTTTCAAGTTTTTAAGGACTTTTAAGGACCGTACGAACCATGCAATCTACGAAATTGACAATCACAAGCGTAAATCCCGGCGATAGAGACAACTATTGAGACGCAAACCTTGGAATAGTGATTAATAGGGACTAAAATGAACATCACAAGAATGTAAATCTCGGTGATAGCTCCCGTCTTAGCAACCCAAATCTCGGCAATAACAAGCTTAACATCAACGTAACGTTTGGTAAAACTAACCACCACACACCAGCACAAACAAAAGCGATAGATGCTGGCAATCAACAAGAAAAGTGGTCATTAGATCAAAAGTTCGGGGAAGTCTGAACGAATGTAGGTTTCTTGGTTGTCAGACAAGCAAGTAAACCCAATAAAATTGTAATGCAGTTTTGTATGTCTCAGGAATGTTGTAAATTTCAACAAAAAAGTGCTGAAATCCGTGTTTCAGCAGAACTGTACCATGGCTGACAGGAGCAATCTCTGAAATAGCGTCAGTAACACATCACGAAAATGGGCAGCACGCAAGAAAGCGTTTCTTGCCCTCCATAATCACGACAATATCGGCCATTTTACCAAAGTAACGTTCAAAAAATGACCATCACATATCAATGTAAATAATGCCGATAGACTACTATAATATAAGTGAAAAATGAGGAAGAAATGTAGTCATTCCATCGGCGATTTGAGGCAAATCTGAAAGTAAGCAGGTTCAGTGATTGTCAGAAAATTTTAATGCGAGAAATTACGTGGTCGGTTTTGCAATCCAAATTTTTGATGTTTTTTTTTTGTTTTTTTTTAAACTTTTTTAACTTTTTTTTTTTTTTTTCAAATTGATTTTGGTATTTTTGGTAGCAGTGAATCTTTAAATGTTAAAATAAAAAGTTTCATTTTAATTTCGGAAAATTCTTTTAAACTTTTTGACAAAATCTCTGATAATTCCCGAAATGCCGAATTCCCTGACTTTTCCCGATCTGTGGACATCCTGATTTATGATAATACACATTCATATATTACACACCCTATTTATTTAAGATATGATACACTCAATTTTAAAACCGTTAAAATATGGTTGTTATTTAAGATACTTAGCTGTTTTTAAATAATGCAATTCAGAAACCTCCAAAACACTTTAGTAAACGACCTTTTTGTCTTAAAGGGGGAGAAGGGGGGGGGGGGGTATAAAAATTAAAACTCTAACTTTTAAAATAAATTACCCATGAAAATCCCACTATTTTTTTATGATTTCTTACCTTACTTAGAATATTTTTGAAATTTACATTAATGCCCATCTCCAATGGCTAAAGCCTTTTGGGGCACGCTATATTATATTCAAATTAAAATCCTATAATACAAAAGGAATTTCATAATTGCACAAGGAGATAAAAACAGGTCATTTTTATAAGGAGAATAATAGGGGACTTTATTAAGAAGTTAAAAATTAAAAAACTAATATAATATATAAATTGGATGAATTATTTTGAAAGAATACTATTATTTTTTTCGTAAAAATTATAAATAGAAACTTTTCATTAAAGGGTATTGAAATAAAAATTGCAATAAAATTATAAATGTACCAGAATGAAACCCCTTTTAAATAACCAACTCTTACATAAAAGTGCAAATTAAAAAAAAATTAAACAATGAAACACCTTAAAAAAAAAAAAAAAAATCGTTAAGTTTCAGCACTCGCACACTTGCATCAAAATAATTTGCATGTCAATACTTAATTTTCACCCCTGTTTTTGTAATAATTGAATCATTATGTAAAATAGCAATTGGAACTACCACTATTTCTGCTTATTAATTTTTAATGTTTTGGACAAGATAACACATGAAAATAATTTTTTACTTCATAAAAATCAGAAAGGAAGAAAAAAAAAAAACGAAAAAAAAAAAAAAAACTTAATATTTTAAAAATAAAAAAGTTGTAATGAATGATATCTATCCAATGTATGCCTTTGCGGATAAGACAGTCTCGCTACAAAGAAATTTTTTTAAAACCAATTGATCCCAGCTCTACAATACATATTTATAAGCAATGTATGCAGCATGTGAACAGATGAATGAGCCTTACCCGTCATTCCGTTCTGGTGGGCCATCATGTCGGAAGATCCGACTGACATCGATCGTTGTCTTTCTTGAGTGGAAGGTAGATCACCTATTCTAAGGGACAATTGCCGTTTGAAGGGGGACGCTTGGTTAAGCGAGCTGAACCCTCGGAAGGAATTTTGTCGCTGCAACATAGTTGGAGGTGCGTGAGGCCTTTCTATGGCGTAAGGATTGTGCACTTGTTTGGCTGGTGGCGGATCTAGAGGGGAGAAAAATTTATTAAATACTTTATTAACAAGAAACCTTGACATGCAAGTTAAATATCAATAAGCAATAATTAAAATTGTTTATCATTTAGATGAGAAGAAACAGCTAATGTTAATCAAATATAAACAAAAAAAATATCATTGTTGTTTCAAGCCAAAGACGAGTTCTTTTACTTAATAAAAGGTGTAAATATTTTGGAGCAGTTAAAGAAATTAACTTTTTGCAAATTTAATTTAAATGCCCATTTATTTTAACACAAAATGAAATTTACATTAAAAATAAAAGTCTTTTTGTGTAATATTTGGAAACATATCAGCACTAGTGTTAGCTAGTATTAGCAGTGTTAACAAGTAGTATTAACAGAAGCACAATGAGTTTTCCAAAAAAAATAAATGAAGTAGCAATTTTAGGGATAATTCCTAAAAATTTTAGAGGTTATTCCAAAAATTTTAGGGGTAATTTTAAAAAGTGTAAGAATATTTGTATTACATAGGCTTCTAACACAGGCATTAATTTTTAAAGCATGTTTCAATACAGTCAAAAATATGACAATTAAAAATAAATTTAATGATTAAAATTTCAAAATAAATGTTTCTTTTCCCCTGGAGGATTATATGGGTTTTTTCGTGGAGTTTGGAGGAAAATCGGGGAATTGTTAGTTTTTAAATTTTTTTTAAAGAATTATCGAAAAATGTAAGTACAATTTTATGAATTTCAGGGCGAATGCAACCCCTGTATTAACATTAGTACTGTTAACTAGTATATAAAATCAGACAATAAGATTTTTTTTTTTCAATTAAGCCGCATCATAAGGCACTTTACGAAAACAGATATATCTTTATTTAAATCTTCTTGATCCACAAATATATACATATTAATATATATATTTTTGTTCCAAGACAGAATTAAATATATACAGCAAACTTAAAATAACAAAACTGTAGAAATTCATCCCACGCAAAGTGAACATTGTTGTTCAAAATTTATGATAAATTACAGTTACCATTACTATGTAAAAGATAACCATTAAAAAATGTATGGTAACCACCAAACGTCACAATTCAATTTTTTTAAATCTTATCTGTCTAACTTGGAAAGAGAAATTTCTAAACAAATCTATCAATTTATGCAATTTCAAATAAGAGAAAAAAAAATCCATTTAAAAGGTTTTATATTTTATACAGGATTAGAATCATATCAAAAGCAGCTTTTAAGAAAATACACACAAAATAGGTTTTAAAATATAGAATGCATATAAGAGAATTTACTTATAGTTGCAAAATATATCTAAAAATTATGGTAAATAGATATTACCATATATACTAAGAAAATACTTAAAAGCTCAAGATTATGAAAATTCTGCGTTTAGTGCTAGTTAAAATATAATTTGTATTCAAATTTAAAAATGTATTAATAAAAAACGATTCTCACCATCAGACTTCCAGCAATCTTTAGAATAAAAAAATAAAAACATTTTTTAAAATCATCATCTTTTAAGCTATTAAATAGGTAAAAACTTCTGATAGAAAAAATATCAAGTAACTTACCAGCCACTTTACAGTCCTGTGGGTCCTGCAACCTTTCAGTTAAAGAACCTTGTCGAAACGATCCAGTGCGTGTAAAAGTTGCATTTGTGGGATCATAATTTACTATCACTGCTTCCTTGTCTCGCTTCTGCTTCCTCTCCAAACACACAGCAAATGCACATCCAACAGCATGACTTAGCCTCTCACCCTGTCAGCATCAAAACAGAATGAGAAACAAATTCAACTTTTCTAACTGATATTTTATTAACTGAATAAAAAAATCAATCTACTCACACAGCAAGTGTTTTGCATCCTATCATTATGTGTATGAACCAGAGTTCGCCAAAATGTGTGAAATCTGAGTGAACACGCATTGAAAATCAATTTCACCCCATAGAATTAACCTCATCTCATTTACCATTAACCTCATATATATTCACGCATCGGCATATCATGGTTAAGTTTTTTTTTTTAAAACAATCCTCCATTTTATAAAATCAGAGATCATACTAGCCATTTTTCGAAGGGTAGCACTACCTCCCTGCCTTTTTTCTTTGAAAATAGCATCCTTTTCTGAAAAAATGCAAAATTTTCATTTATTTTCCAATGGAATGCAATATGCACATCATTCCCTCCAAAATCGCATGTCACGCATGCACATTCATGTTCAAACGTATTTCACAGAGATCAGTGACTGACTGAAGTCATTGAATAGTTGCTGATACCATGTGCGACATTATTAGGTGGATTGTAGGCCGTCCCACAATTTTCGAGTTTTAGTTAGCAAGAATGGCCACTTTGTAAGTTCCTTGATTAAGAGTACTTCGTTGGCTTTTTACCATATCTTCTTGCACAAAATAGAGAAAAAGGTAGTGGAAAATGGATTAACACTATGCCATTCGCTCGTCTAATGCGGATCCTATTTTTTCAGCGCCGGGGACTGGTTCAGAATTTCTGATCATTTCGTTTATCGCCAGCAAATTTTCGGGATATCGTAAATCCTCAAATTTTACTTTGCCGTCATTTGTCCAATCATTTTCACGGTATCGCCAGCATTTGCCCGATAGTTTTTGTGGTGATAGACCAATGTGGTGTCACCAGATTGCATAATGTTAATTGTTATTTTAAGGTCTATAACAGCGTCCGCCACTAACTTTTAAAGACGGGCCGCATGACTTATGTTGGAACTTCCAGCGGGCCGCAGATTTATACCGAATACGCCAATAAATATATTGCTTTATGACATATGTTCAATGTTAGAAATGTGATAAGTACAAAAGATTTAACAATATAAAACAATTTAGAAAACTGAAACAATAATTTAACTTTTTTAAATTAATAAAAAAACAATTGATATTTGATTCTTGTTTCAAATAATTAAAAAAATAGTTTTCTTTACATTGTACATTTAAGTCATAAAAGAAATTAATCTTTACCTAATAGCACACATCCTCCCAGGGAGGTCCCTAGGAAGTCTCCAGTCATCCCCGGGACTACGAATGACTTCCCAGGGACCTCCCTGGGAGGATGTGTGCTATTAGGGTAGTGACACTATTACAATGCGACTTGGCATAAACTCATAATCAATTAAGATATTTAAAACATACCTCCTAAATCCTTCATTTTAGTCGACGTTAATAACGGCCGGTCCGCTTTTCACTATCTACTTTGCGTTTAAAACTAGTCCTCGACACCATTATTGTACTGGAGTCATAGAGATCACGATTGTTCTTTTCACGTCAAAACATATAGGCTAGTATGCATTAAAACATCCAACTCCTGCCCATCACAGAGAAAAAAGCAGAATTCGAATTGTGCCATGCACGAGTCGAGGGGGTTAGGTATCATAAGTAATAAACTAAGCAATGTGAAGGAATGCGTCATTGGTAATAATTCAAACTATTGCTTTTTTTATTTTTCTGGCAGTCTCAGAAAGGATTTTTCAGACTTACTGACGCGGGCCACTTCATGGAAAACGCGGTTTTTGGTAATAAACACATACTATTGTAGACAAATTAAAATTATTTCCGCAAAATTTGATTTTTGCTCTTCTGTACTACCGGCGGGCCGGAAAAAAAGCTGTCGCGGGCCGGATCCAGTGGCTGACGCTGGTCTATAACTATCAAGTGTGTTAGTAAGCATTTAAAAAGTATATTTATGCTCTGATACGCAAAATCCCAATCATGCATCACTGTTATTGTTGGAGTCATTAACTTTGTTTAAAAACTTATTTTGTTTTAATTTAAAAAAAATTTAGTTTAAAAAATGCCCTTTGAATTTTAAATACCTCATAAAACTTAGAGAGGGGGTAAAAATACTCTTTGGAAGTATTTAACTGGAAAACACTGGTGTGAACACTCACTCACTCATGACCCATTTCTTGAAAAATAACAGATTCTCGGGCCATTTTTGTACAAACTATTTTTAACGTAATATAAATTATTTATCATAAAAATAAAATATCTAGTGAGCAATACTTTATTTGATTCTCAAAATAGTTAAAAAAATACCAATTTAGCCAGTTAAGAATGCTATTATCAAGGGGGGGAAAACACGCAAATTATAAAAAAATAAAAGAGGAAAATACATGCAGCATTGTTTTAAACTACAAAAATTGCTGAATAAGAATATATTTGTGTATTAATGTGTGTACAGTACAGTGGTCCAGCCAAAAAAAATTTCTGAGAGGCAATTTAGGTCTGATAAAGCCCAATAAAATCCAGTAAAAATAATATTATAGAAAAAGCGGAACTACTCGGGAAAAAAAAGCAGAAATACACATAAATGCGAAACATTTTCATCCCTGATTTATACAACTTATTTATAATTTTTTTTTTTTAATATGCATGAACTAGCCAGGGTAAGCTAAATTTAATTTAAAATGTCCTGCTAGTTCTAGCATTATTCAACTTTCATTATTTCGGACAACTTCAAAGTGATGTTATAAGTATTCTTTTTTTTTTTTACTTTAGGGTATGGCGCATTAAAAACAAATACAGTAGAGTATCTCAAATCCGGAATCGCCGAGAATTCAACGATTTTGAAAAAAATTCGAATTTTAGAATATATCATTATTTATACACAAAATCGATGGAAAAAAATATATAAATGGAATTAACTAAGAGAAAACCTTATATAACATTATGTGGTTTTGAAACACATTTGTTTTAAGCTCAGCTGTTTTAATAGTTTTGGCTTTTTGGCTAGCTAAACTTTTCTCCTTTATTTTTAATCACCATTGCTTCCGATTCCGAAATTGTCACTTTGCTTTAGTCCTTTAATAGCAGTGCCTAATACTTCAACTAACTAGGATTTAGGAATTTTACCCTCAACCACATCATTTCTGTTTTCATTATTTTCGGACACGGACGAACAACCATAACTGATTTTCAGGAAATTGCTGTAGGATATTTTTTTAAACGTACTCTTCTAAGGAGATTGGCTTAAATGCTATGTAAATAAATAATGAAATAGTTAATATATTGGGAGTAAAATTTGTAGGGATAATTTAGACATTCATGAACAAAATCCAAAAGTAACAGAAACTTAATTTCAAACAATGTGTCTTTTACATGTTATTCACATAAAGCCGTCCACCATATAAGTAATAAAATCTTATAATACACATCTTACAGGAAAAATCAGTCAATTACAAATGCTTCTAAATTTTGAAACCTAAAGGTGAAAATGCATTTTGGAAAGTAAATTTCACAATCTTATAAGGTAATTGCTGCTCAATAAAAGATAGTTTTAGAGACACTATTTTAATAACTTAAGTACAAGGTTAAGGAAAACCTATTTTTTTTTTAAAAAAAGGCCCAAACTTTTCTAGGAATGTACAAATGTAAGGTTATAAGGAAATGGCATATTATTGATCAATAAAATTGAAGTCTGGTAATTAAGAAAACCAGGGAAGATAGAAAACGTCAACAGCATACTCAGAAAATTGTAATTTAACGATATAAGTTAAAAAGTAAAAAGTTATCTTTGCAAATCATATCAGAAAATAATATAATGTCCAAGCATACAATGGACTTGGACCTATGAAATGTTTAAATAATCTAAAAGAAGACATGAATAAACTTAGTTACATCACTTTCTTCTGTTTCCAGAATCAATATAATTAACCATTGATTTATTAATTCCATCTCAACCAAAAATGCCAAGTTAGTTTACATGGAACCTTTTCAATTATCATAGTATTTAAGCAGAAAGTGAATGTTTCATAAAAGAATTAGCAGATTACTTTTAATTACAGAAAAGTCACATATGCACAACATTATTTAGATGTAATATACAAAACAATGTTTAGACAGAAATGATCTATTGGCTAATAGTCTTCGATAGTACACTTTCATACGAAGACCTTCAGCAGCATTTTCAATTTCATGTCAATTTGTGGTTCAATGACCACTTTCTATAAGGCATTTTCCTACATTTGTACAACCCTGGTATATTCGAAGACTAATAAGATAACTTTTAAAGAGCCATATAAAATCACGTCATATTAATACATAAAAAATTAATTATATATTTATAATGAGCAATTAATTTGCAGGACCTGGTATCAAGAATTATTTACAACAATAGAATGAATAATACCCACAAGTAAATGAAAAATGGTTATACTGTACTTTTGGAGTTTTTCTAGATTAATTTAGCATCAATCGTATAGTGTAGTTGCAATATAGTAAAACTAGATATTTTTATACAAATACATACTATATAATATAAATTTACTATAAAATAATAAAAAGCCACAATAAGGAAAACGAACAAATTTAATAAGTCATTGAATTACCGTATCCTTCAGAGACAAAAATCCATGACACATCCACCTACGAGTTGTACCATCCCGACAGATGTAGGAAAAACCCCTTTCATGGTTACGATCAGGAGCACAAAAAGACACTTTCTCAATTGTTTGATCCACTAAGAGTCCCTAAAAGGTTAAAGATAGATTTAATAAAAAAACAAATGTAAACCTAGAAAAAATCTACATACCAAAAATAAAGAGAAACTTTTTGAGTACCAAAATATACACAGAAAAAATTATACAGCAAATTGCCATTGATAGCGACTTATATTAAAACAAATGTAAATACAACTCACTTTATACTGTAAATTCTTTAAACTGCGTGAGAAATACAATTAATGTAGAGATCATCTTTAGGCAACTTCAGATAATAATTTGTTATTTTATTTTAATGTAATTTAATTTTCACTCTCATTCAAGCCTTGCATTTTGTAACAACACATGTAAAATTATTACACATTCATGGTAGTGATGTATATAGCACTTTAACTGCACCTAAGCATATTTTCTTGCTATTATGTAAGTGTTCTTAATAAATTCAATATTTTCTTAAAGCATTTTATGTTAAAATTCATGAAATAGGAATTCAATAATTAGCTTCATTCTTTAATTTTACAAAATAATTAAACTGCACAGTCAAAAGCTAATACCTTAGTTTACAAACTACTTTTATACTAACTTTTGTTTCATCATCCACAACTCGTAAACCATCTCCAGTGACGTATAACGTCCCTTTAATAATTCTTCTCCGGGAATTCTACAAAAGATAAGATATAAGCTTACTCTGCAACGAATGTCGCAAAATATAAACATTTTGCTTAGCTAAATTTAAATCATGAAATGTGCATTTATATTAAATAAATAAAATTCTTACTACTACAAAAAAAAAAGGTCAAAGAATGTTTTGGGATAAAATTGCAAATGCAAATTTCGCTAAAAGTTTCCAAGTCACTTTTTTAAAAAATGATAGTCAGTTAAATTTTTTTTATGATAAAAACTAGGTAATTCATAAACTTTCATTAACTAGTAGACCCGTGCAAAGTTAGCGGATTTAAGACTGCTCAGAGGAATTACTTTTTTGGAAGTTTATCAGGGTTAGATATTGCACTCTATTGCTGAAAGATATAATGAAACTTGATTTAAGTAGCAGAACTTGAGGTTAGTATAGTTGGACTGTCTAGTGAAAATTTCATTCCATACATCCACCATTCAATCAAACTTTTTTTTAACATTTCAGTTCAATTTATTACAAACAATGAAAGGAATTGTTTAGAAGAGAAAAATTACATCTTTAAAGCAGTAATACATTTATTTATTGTAATTTAAAGTATGTTGGGAGAAGAGAAAATCATTAAGGGAACGAGTCAACACATCCCCTCATATGGTGTACCTCTACAGAGAGTCCTCTCTCATAGAGTACCAAAATAAAAACAAATAAAAATTAACGATGATTTTAATACAACACAAAGTGCAATTAAAAATAAACTATTAGTCAAAAGTAGAGGTCTTAATTTTTAAATCAGTACATCATTTATCAATTTTGGTTTTGTGTAAAGGGATCACAGAAAAACACTGTACAGAAATAATACATAAGTTTTTAGTTTCAGTTTTACTTCAGATTTTAGCTTACACTTCAGAAAAACAAAATATTTTTGTATAAGGGTTAAATAAATGTAAGGAGGATGTATAAATGTCCCTACAAATTTACTTTTATTCATACATTTGCTTCGAAAAACTTTATAATTGAGAGGATGACTTTAATATTAACACGTCAGGAGCTGCATGAATTCTTAAGGAATTCCCCTTCAGGCCACGCAACGCTGCATAGAAAGCATTGGTATTGTGGTATAGCAATGTGAAGCGCACTACTAACAGATTGAAATTTACTCGATACAGCTGTGTTAATATATTAGGGCAGTTGTTTTTTATCGCAGTAGAAGATATTTATGTTAAGAATGAAATGCTTATAGACATTTATTCTACACATTATGCGCCAAGTGTGTTTTCAGGGTTTCCCATCAAATCACAGAATGAAAATCAATGACTTTTAAAGACCTAATTAATGTTTTTAAGGACCTTTGAAAATTTGTTTTCAGGCATCATGTCTGTATATAAACGAAGCTCAATAGTATATTCTGACAAAAAAGTTACAAGTTGGTGGATGCATAATACAAATCTGTTGGAAAATTCTGATACGGTGGAGATAAGTGGCGGTTACGCGGGTCCGAGTTCTATCTTTATAAATTTTGCAATTGGCCACACAACATCTGCAAAAATTAAGGACTTTTAAGGACCTCTAAGCATTTTCAAGGACTTTTAAGCACCTCAAAGCATTTTCAAGCACTTTCAAGGCCTTGAAAAAAAGTTCAAAAATATTAAGCACTTTTAATGACTTTCAATGACCGTGGGAACCCTGGTTTTGTCTTGTTTATAGTTCAGCTCGAAACTGCGGTTCCTTTTACGACAAAGCAATATGTTATGAAAAAATTTTTACACTATATGGTAGAGCAATGGCCAGAAAAATGATTAAACAAGTGGTCAGATTTTGTGATACCTGTGAAGGACAACCGTTTTTATGTTTACCGAGTTTCAATAAAATGCCTTACTGATATAATCTTGTAAACAAATAAAAATTGAGTTAATTTTAAATAAATTTTCAGTAATTACTGAAAACAATGTAAATTTTTTAGTTTTATATCGTATTTTATATTGTCAGCTACCGATGACTGAGGCGGCCTAAACTAAAAGTTCAGTGTTAGCCACCGACAGCCAACGCGGCACTGAACTTGTTAATGATATTATCCTGTAATAAATCAAAATTAAATAAATTTTCAATAATTGCTTAAAACAATGTAATTATTTTGGTTTTATATCATGTTTTACAATGTCAGCCACCGATGCCTGACACGGCACTCAACGTGTTAAGTTTTTGTAGGCAGGCTTCAACATTGGAGAAAAACAAAATTCCCCCATAAACTTGTACAATCATTATGATTAACGATATCATGGAGCATACAAAAATCAATTGATTAAGTTATTTTTAAGACTACTGCTAAAAAAACCCACAAAATTTGCCAATGTCATTGAGCTCTCTACATCTCCCAAGATTTGATTAAGTCAAAAGAGTACAGAACATCAGTTAATATTCACCTTGGTATAAAACTCGAGAATTAAACCTTTTGAAAATAAAACCAGACAAAAAGTCCTATATTCATCTTAAGCATTTAAAAAATAGTATAAGTCTACAGTGCATGTCCAAATTGTGTAAACTACATTGATTTTTAATTTTCAATAAAAGATATTTTAATATGAAAGTTTTTAGAAACCACTAAATTTACAACAATGGTATACATAAGAAAAGTAAGGCATAAACATATAATCAAAAGAATTTTTCAAAATATACCAGAACACTAAATAAACAATAGAAATATAATTAATCATTTTTAAATTTAGTATAATTCAGGAGCAACATTTTATTCTACTTAAAATTCACTTACAATTAAAAAAAAATAATTAAACACTTAATTAGAAATTTTTAGAAAAGAATGTAGAAACATACCCTTAAAACTCGTAAAGCTTCTTCACAGATTTGCATTCCCCTCGATTCAAATACTTCAACACATCCAAGGTACTAAAAATTTTCATAATTTAAGGGATAGAAGACACATTCAAATATTTATTAAAAATTCAATTTTTTTTTATTCAAATATAAAACATTCTCCAGGGGTTCATAAATTTTCTTTAAAATAACATACTCCTCACAAAAGATAAATATGTTCTTACCGATACATGCTTTTTTTACTGTAAAACTCTTGAATGTAGTTTAACAAATTTAATAAGGTCAAGAAAGTATGTGAACGATTAATAAGTAGAAATAAGAAAATATTAGATATGCAAATTACAACATTCAGTCTCAGTTTCAAACCAAAAAACAATTTAAAATAACCAACTCTGGAGGATCAACTGCCCCCTCTCCCTTCCCTACCACCACCTCTAACTTAACTAGAGTTTTAAATATAAATGAGATAAAATCCAATCTTTATAAATAAAGAAAAATAAAAGGGATTAAGTTTAAGTATTTAAATTCTCAATGCAAATTCAACATATTTTGAATACTCTAATGCAAATTCAGTTTCAACAAAGACTAATCATGAAGTTAATCAATTTAAATTAAAAGTGTAATGTTATTTATAATCCATAAATATATTTAGACACACCCACAAATGGAATCCATGTGATGATGCATAGTTTAGGGGAAAAAGGATGTAATAAAAATTGCAGATTCAAACGCCATGGTGAACAATACATATTATTACATAGGTACTTCTGCATTTGCAGAGGTCACAGTCCAAAATAGGCACAAGTTGACATTGATATTTGTCATTTTTCTTTTATGAGTGACTAATTGAACCTAATATTAAGTACGAGAAATCTAGTTAAAAATAAAAATAAAAATGGAAATAAAAGTTTGGTTCGTCAAACCTTACGAGATGTGCACAAGAAATTTCCATTAGACAAAAATGTTTCTCAATCTATAAAAACAAAAGTTATTAGAACCTAATCATATAGGCTTTAAAAATGGGTTGATAGTGTCAAAATTAAGTTCCAAGAAGAAAAAAATATGGATTGAAAGTTTTAATTGATTGACTGACATATTGTCCCAAACTTAAAGCTCGCTCACCAGGTGATGCACAAACTCAACTTCATTTTACAAAGTTGGTTGTCTGCAGTAAAATCTTGCCAGATTAGTTTTTTACTTGTGCTTTCAGTTTATAATTACTAAAGATTAGCAGATTTTTATAGAACAAGTACAGTACGCAAAAAATATCCGAATGATGGCTATATCTTTGGTTGTAATTATCGCAGAATCTTGAGGTTTGAACCAAAATGTTTTGTTTACAATTTTCTATATGTCTGGTGAATATTTTTTTTAGGGGGCTTTTTACTAAGTAAATTTACATCCAACTTTGAAACTTTCAATACGAACCCCTATTTTTTTATGTTTTCATTCGATTAAGAATACTCTGTTTACCCTAAATACCAAATTTCAGTTCATTATGTCAAGAAACACATTATTTATGAGCGAAAATATTTTGGCCGATCTTCAGGGCGTATCTCTTTAAAGCAGGGAAGGAACGTTTGCTTGCTTCAAGACGTAATCATTACACGGTCCCTTAACGTGAGCTTTTTTTAAATTTTTGCTAAAATATTGAGCAACAAAATCAAAATGGAACAAAAAAAAAAAAATGTGGAGGGTTTTTCGAACATGATAAATCTAATGTAAGAAAAAAAAATACATGAAAATATGTTAATTATTTAAAAATTTATGACCAAAAATGCAATTTTTTCATTTAACATTAATTTCTTAATTCTTTGACTTCATTTAAATTACTAACAACTCATTAGAAAATTATGAGATTTGGTATTTAAATGTTTTTTTTGGATTCTAATATGGTATAATATCATGGGGTTTGTCATTGAAAATTTTAAAGTTTGGTTTAGTTTTAATATGTAAATGAACCCTCATAATAATAATAAAAAATATATATATACAACTAATAAAGACCTTCAATGATTTACAACAGTACTTGACTTTTGTTATTTCATCAATTAGAATACAAGATATAGTATAGTTCAGATTTTTTGTGTGTACTGTGCAATTAATTGTACAGTGTCCCAAAAAGATTAAAACATGGTTTAATTATTTACCTTTTAGAGATAAATGGGCAACGAAAACTGAAACAGTGTTCAAAATAAGGTAAGAAACAAAACCATGTTAAGAAAAACATTCCAGTTCATTTTCAAACAGCTACAGTTATTCAATTATCATACGACCCCTCTTGATAAATTTGGTTGGTTAGAAACTCTTTAATTTTTCATATAACAACATCACTTCAAGAAATCGCATACCTGTATCTTCAAAATTGTGTAAGTTATAGTTAATTGAAAATTGAACAGGACCCTATGCCAAATTAGAAATTAGAATTTGTGACATATTTTAAAAACATAAAATATATGATAAAATTTATATTAAAACCACTTTTGTGCATTTAGGGTAGATTCATAATGCATTAGGTGTTCTTAAGTATTTTTTTTATAATGATACATTTTATTATTTTAAATCAACTTTTGATAAAATTGTTCAACTAAAAAGTTTCAAATTTTTTTTACACAAGATGTGCTATCTTTTCGAGTCTATTATGTATCCCTCCCATGTAAGAGAAAATGCAACTCCCAAAACCTCAGTTACATCTTTATTCTTCTTACATTTCTGTCACTCGACACTTTGATACAAGCAGTTACATTACATTATACTTACATGGGAAGCGTTATCCATTGAGCATATATTCTTAACACAAGATGCTAAATTAAAAACATATTTTAAGTTCGAACTGTATATTTTGTATAATTATATAATTAACATTTTATTCCATCAGATTTTAAAAGCAATAAAAAATTACTTTTAAAATGTAAATTGGTAAGCATAATTATATATGTACCCGAAATAGGAGACCGCATAAAATGAAATTAAGAGCAGCAAGAGTCGCGGGGATCATATACCAATGCTTAGAGTATCTCTGTCTATTAAAGCTTTATTTAAGTGCATTTGAGAAAATGTTTCAACACATTAGCATATTTTTTAGGTAAAAATTTTCATCATCAAATTGTATACGATCCATATTTTTAAACAGAAACAGCCTTTTTTTGTCATAAGTCAATTTTTTTTCTGTATCATAATTCAGTTGGTTTTAAAGATACAGTTAAGCAGTTTATTCTAATGGTCTTGTTGGACAGAAAATTCTAATTGGCCAAATTTGCATAAGCAGGTCGCATAAAAATTTAAAAGGTAACTTTTTAAAAATTAAATCTTCTTTCTTACCTTACTTTGAACATATTTTCAACCAACTTTTTCTACTTATCTTTAACAAATGAAGAATAAAAGAGTGTTTCAAACTTTTGGGACACCCCTTATATACAGAGAAGCATAATTAAACTGCCCTAACTAGTCTTATTTTATCATTTTAAAGTTTGGCATTACATAAGTATAGATGATGTTTAAAATATTAAAAAAAAGCTTTACTTTAACAGGAAAGTTGCACGTGCCAGCTCGAACTGCAGCTTCATCAGCTTGCCATTGGTGAGGTTTACTACATTCTGGAATGTGGTCTTTTTTGCGGCGAAAGCTATCGCGTAGACTCCTCCTAAGGCGATCCATAACTGAAATAAATATTATTTGTTAAGATATGCTGACAGCCTCTTTAAGAAAAAACAACTATACAAGATAAAAATAAGTAAATAATAGTAATGGAAGAATCTAACTTTGGCAGGGAAGGAAAAATAGTCTATAGGCTAAATAGGACAAGTAAACAAAAAAAACTTGCTAATGCCTGTAACCAAATGCTACCATTTTCTTTTGTTTGACCTAAACTTTTTTCATGATTGCTCCTTCAGATCTCATACCCCAAGACTTTTGATTGGCAAGAAACATAAATGAACAATAAAAGTTAAAATTTTACTACGCTTTTTTTTCTTTCTTAGTAAAATTTGTAACTGCTAATTAAATGTAGCTGTGTAAATATACCTTAAAAATACTGTGTGTGTATGTATAATATTACCTTTTGTGTACACTACAAATATATACATTTAATAGAAATAAAAAAAGTAATAGAGCAGTGATTAAAATTAAAAAATTTTACTCATTCAATTTTGTACACAATCTGCAAATGCAAAAATTTCTAAACAAAATTGTTACCCTTTGAAAAAATTAGTTTGATTGGTAATAAAAGTTTGGTGTATATGTCGCAGGGATAAAATCGCAGGGTGATAAAAATAGAGATTTGATCAAATCCCTAAAGTAGATGGTCAATTCACGGAAGATGTTAAAATAACAACTCTTTTGGGTGATTTCTCTAAGGCAGCGTTCACCACTAACTTTTAGAGGTGGGCCGTGTGACTTATGTTGAACCTTTTCGCGGGTCGGATACTCCAAAATATGTTTATTTAATTATCATTAATTTAACAATATATAGTATTTCTGAAAACTGGAATTTTTTTTAACTTAATAAATTTACAGTTGATACTTAATTTCTTTTTTAAATAATTAAAAAAAAAATGATAGTTTTAATTTTTAGTAAATCAAAGTCTAAAACAAGAAAAAGTTAATCTTTTGTTCCAACTTATCAATGTTGACTTGACCTAATTTTTAATAAAAGTATTTAAACTGTCTACACTTTACTCCATTTTAGTCGATATCGATGGACAATTCCAACATTTTTTTTTTAATTCAATTCTAAATGTTTCGAAAAGGCCATAAACACAAAAATTTCTGCTCAATGTGCTTTTTTTTTAAAATTATTTATATATATATATATATATATATATATATATATATATATAAATTTACAGTTCAGTTGTTAGACGATGGTGAAAAAATGATTTTCCTAATTTTTAAAAAAAGTATTTAAATTGTATACACTTTACTACATTTTAGTCAATATCAATGGACGATTCCCGCATTTTTTTTTTTAAAATTCAATTCTAAATGTTTCGAAATGTGACGTCAATGCTTCTCAAACATCTTGGCTTGAAATGCGGCTGCGGAAACCAGTTTTACAAGTTTCTCGTAAATCGCACCAAACTGTAAGGGATATGACAGTGGTCTACCAACGCCAACTATAACCATAGAAATGATAGGATCTATTGATGTCACGGATTTTGTTGAATGTTTTGACCGGACTGGTTTTGGAGCATTTTCTCTTCTTAATATTTAAATAACTAATTTTTTTTAAAGAACTTTTGTTTAAATCTTTGGAATCAGAAAGAAATTCTTCATAAAAATATACTAATTACACTCATTTTTAAAAAATGCGGGAATTTTCCATTGTGAGACGATGGCGATCAAAATCATTCAGTTTATTTTATGATAAAGTCAATGTCTTTCAAAGTATTTGTTGCAGTCAATTTTAATAAAATGTCCAAATTAGATTCAGTTAAGTTATTCCTGTATTTATTCTTGATGAAAATTACCTTACTCAAAGCTTCTTCATATGGTTTCTTCGGGCACGTAGTGGAGATCTCCATTCTACATAGTTAACACGTATTATTTTGGATATATTATAATTATGTAAAAAAAAGTCCATACTGTGAAATTCGATTTTTTAAAATCTTTTGCGGTGCTGGCAGGCCGCAGAAAAATCTGTCAGGAGGCCAAATCCGGCCCGCGGGCTGCATAGTGGCTAATGCTGCCCTAAAGAAAATAAGGGATTTGATCAAATCCCTGAACTGCATTAGTGAAAAGATGAAATAATATTGTTTGGATATTTTTAAAACCAAAAAGGATATTTTTGGTGGAATTTTAAACATTTTTAGTGAATGTAATTAATAAATAATAATGTTTATTCATTTTTATTAAAACACTTTGTTAATTTGTGGCATCTAAAGTTACAAAGTACGTTACTTTTTTAACAGGCACATCATTTTATCATCAACAGTGCTAGAATTTTGGGTAGACACAGGGTGACGCATCCCCCCACTTTTCAAAATACCCATGCGTCTCCCCACTTCTAAAACCACTGAAATACCTCCCTCCACTTTTAACACATTCAATCCGTCTAACAATAACTAATGAAAAATAACATTAACCTTTAAATGTAAAGACACTGTGAAAAATTGATTTATTTTTACATTTGAAAACTTTAAAACAATTTATGGTATACATATCATATTATTATAAAAATGTATTGTACTACTTTGTATAAAAATATTAGTATTTTTATTAACAAATACAATTACACTTGGTCAACTTTTAACTTTAGAGGAACTTTCTTTTAAGTTAAATTTCAATTCTTGTTTCATATAAAGACAAGCTATATATATATATATATATATATATATATATATATATATATATATATATATAACGTTTTTTAGAATTCTCTATTAATGTAATGTCATGAGAGTAGGCACATTTATAAGTATTATTTAAATCTAAATAAACAGTTATGTATTTAGCATTTAATTATTACTTAACTTTATCTCTTACTTCCAAGTAAAAAAACTAAGTCGCCGAATATTCAATAAAATAACAATAAATTTTGGACCCTCGTTTAATGTTAACGTTAGGAAGTATAAATTAGTACTTCTTTACTAGTTAATATTTTTATTATAAGTTACAAATTTATAAAATTTGTTGAAGATGGGGGAAGAGATGGGGAGGGGGTGCACTTGTCGCCAAATTTTGGGCACCCCCCCCCCCCCCTTTTTTTTTCACCACTTCTACCACTGGTTTTACATTGTATTTTGGATTGTTCACAAGAACACTTTTTAAATCCTAGACTTCCAAATAAAGATAATTTTCTCATGCAGACTTAGGTGAGTTTGTGGAACTGTTTTGGTAAATGTTGCAGTAGCTATTTGAAAAGCATTTCTAGGTAGCCAATCTTTCATAATTAAACTTGAGTTTCCAATTTGGAATAAATAATTTTTTATATCTAATACAATCCTCACTATGTTATTTCCATCTAATGGGCCTCTACCTACCAAAGGTACATCAACCAAAACTGTGGAATCCACTAACACATCTTTAAATTTCTTTAAAGAAACTTCTTTCATTTTTTCAGCTGATCTTTTCAGGTGTTTTACAGCATTTTTCCTTTGATCTTTAATGCTCTCTTCTTTTTGGCATAAATAGCAGAGAATTTTCGATCCATATCCTTCTTCTCCTACTGTATTCACTATTCCCACGTATTGCGTACACCAGATTTTTGCAAATGTCACATGAAATAGTTGAAGTAGAGTTGTTAACTGGTTCGAGTTGTCTTGTTGTCGAAAAAGAAATTGATTAAATTTTTGGTAGAAACTCTAAATTTAAAGCCTTTTTGGTGATTAAATCAGCTGCTGGTAGATTGTGTGACATTGAAGTGTAATTGTTGGTTGATTTAACTATTGATAGATCATTTAAAGTTGAAGCATTGTAATCAATTTATTCAGATGCTGGTAGATCTTTTGAAGTTGAAGCGTCGTTGTTGTCCTCTAAGAAAGCTACTGGTAAGTATTCTGGTGTTAAAATAATGGTATAGTCCTGCTGATTTAGAAATAGATCCAAGTCCAAGTCCTCTTCAGTAACAAGTTTTTTAAGCAACTCTTTTGAAATATGACTAAATTGGAGACCTGTTTATTGTTCTGTTCCAAATAAAGCTTTGTAAGGTGATCGTTTAATAGTTTCATGAAAAGAGGAATTCTATAGGACTAAAAATTCTTAGGTAGGACTAATTCTTAAGTCTTGAATTGTTTATTTCATCTTTTCACTAAAACAGTTCAGGGATTCGATCAAATCATTTACTTTCTTTAGGAAAATCACACAACAGAATTGCAATTTTAACATCTTCCGTGAATTCCTCATCTACCTTAGGGATTTGATCAAATTTTTGTTATTATCTCCCAGCGACATATACAATGAAATAAGCAGTACTTAGAGATGAGTTTATAAGCATACATCAAATTTGTATCATGAACAAACGCTACAGACTTTCATTTTCTAACTCAATATCTGTATTATGTTCCCAAAGCAATATCTCAGCTTATGATTATGTAGAATACTGAAGTTCACTTTTAATCAAAATTGATAACTGCTGCCAACTTGTTGAAATCCCCATAGGAAGTCAGAAGGAAAACACCTGCTTTTTTTAATTCATACTTTTAAAACATTTTAATTTCTCTCTAACAAGAAAAGAGGGTGAAAACACAAAACTTACTGCATATAATTTTTTATTACAAATTATGCAAAATTGTATTAAATACATAAATATTAACAAGAATGATAGATATTTATTTTGTTTCAATAAGTTTCAAAAATTTGTTAAAATATTAGATTTTTTTTGTAGAAGATTTTAACATGTAATAATTTTATTTTAAACCAGAATTTCAAAGTAATAAAATAAAAATTAGTTATACAAAATAAACATGGAAATCAGTTTAAATTTTTTAAGGGAAAAAAAATAAATTAATAATACAACAGTAATTTTTGTTGTTGTTGTTGGGATAAGCTACACCAAATAATAAACATTGGGAGGAATGGCAATTAAGTCCAAAAGAAAGATATCTTTTAATTTACGTAACTTAGCTATATAGCTTTAATCTCTTCTAGTAGAAAGATAGCTTATAATCACTTCCACCAGTCGAATAACCCTGCTAAGAATATTTCTAAGAATCATTTTGGATGAAAAATTTCCTTGAGTTCATGTGACAGAAGTGCTATTTTGCAACAACAAAAGTAAATAAATACTATATGTTTAATGTAAGTTTTCAATCTCATTCATTGTTGCTAATGTAGATGCTTTTAATATTTTTAGACAACAAAAAAAAAAATATATAACTTTTATGATTTTGTAATTCCAAATAATTATGCTGACTACACAAATATTGATTTTCTTTTGTAAAACTATCTCTTTTAGTAACTAAATTGTGCAGCAAGTAAATTAGTTTAACTAATGACGAACTAAGGCAAACAAATTTATGCAGGGGAAAGATCACAGAAAAAGTTTCAGATTGAGGAGGCAATAGATGAAGAATCATAACTTCTGTCCATGACACCTCTGATGATAGTACTGATTTCGATGTAAATGTGCAATAAAATACACAAGAGATAAATTGGGAGAAAAGCAAACCACAAACAGGTTGAAATGACCTTTTCTAATTAAAAATTTTAATCAAAAAATTTACTCTGCTCTATATTGGTAGAGGGAAAAAGAGAGTTTTAAAATACTCTTAATGAGGAAAAAGAAAACTACCCATAAGAAAATGACTATCCTATCCAAGATCAAGAATACATTATTGGAATGTTGGATCTAACAAAGATGGGTCAGCAGAGCTAGTTATGCACATGCATATTTTTCGTTTAATTTTAACAAAATATGTTAGATAAAATAAATGTTATAATATATAATAAACATTAGGTATAACAATTAAGTACTGTTATTTTTTCACGATATTTGTGACGATTATGTGTGAATTTTAACTTTAAAAATAGCCTCCCATCTCTCTCTCGCGTAAGGAAGATATTTTAAATGACTTATAAAAATAATATATTAATAACTATAATCATATTTGTATTTTTGTAAGCGTGTCAAATGTTTTAAAATGTTACTCGAATCTTTTAAAGTTGAACCAGTAAAAAATATAATTTGTAAGAAGTTTTTAAATAAAAATAAAAATTAATTTTATTTTTATTTAATAATAATTTTTAAATAATAATAATATATTAAATAAAATTAAATAATTTTTAAATAAAAACAGTTTTTAAAAAATCCTTAATAAGCATTGCCAATTTTTATATTCATTAACACAGCGCCGATATCAAAAACATTTCTATCCGTAAAATGTGCAGCAAACTATGTTTCAAAATTTATTTATTAAAAATGGATGTGAACGTCATCCAAAATTACTTATTCTGATTAAGGTAATTTTATTTATTTATAAAAAAAAATTTGGGCAACAGGAAAGAGTTTCAACAATAGTCAGGGTTCAATGCTTTTTTAATGCAATTGGATGATGGCAAGTTGGTTTATTAGTATTCTGTAAAAGCTACCTTTCAGTGACAGCAATAGCCCCAAAATTTGATAGAGTGCAATGTCATCAACCATATCTGCTAAGTTTCAGCCCGATAGGACGACGGCAAGGGGGTTAATTAGGCCGACGCAGATTCCGTTCATATTGACAAACACATACAAAAGCGAAGTTAATATAAACGATTTAAAAAGAAAAACTATTCAATCTCCCCATCTACAAAATAAAATTAAAAAAATAATAATAATAATAATAATATAGCAGAAGGCATGCAATAGGCGTAAAAAATACAACCTTTTTAAAATTAAAACAAACACATAGATAAAATACCACTTTTAAGTGCTGTACTAAGCAAATGTTTAAAATTTCAACACATTTCAGCATATCAAAGTAAGTGTTTATTATTAAAAGGGCACATGTCCATTGCAGAACAACACCGGTAGGTGGTAGCACAAAATCACCAAATGTTATGAGAGTTAGGATCAGTCATCAAAAGTGAGAGAATCATTCTCTTTGGGCTTTCATCCATGAAATAAAGATCAAGAATATTCATTGGATGATATATAACTTAAAGAAACTAGCAAGAATATACTCCTAAAATATGAAAATATATAACCCTTACTTTTTAAAACATAAAGCAAAACATATTTATATATCAACAAGTAAACAATAATATATATACTTGAGAAACCCAACGAGACAAATTAGGATAACCAAATTTTGTAAATTGCTAAGTTCAATTGAAGAAAGAAGAAAAAAGCTTAGAAGCTAATTCTTCTACAACAAATTATTAATTATTAACAAAATAATTATAACAAAAATATTAATCAGTTAATTTGAAATTTCTGATGCTATACTGATTCCACACTTCACCCAACACAATCAATCCTATTCAAAATATTTATAACTGAGCACATTTATATTGTACATAGATTACAAAAAAAAACCTTACTTCAACTCAAAACACAAATTGGAGAGCATTCCAGTTTCACTACTGATTTGATGCACTATAGTATATCCAATAGGTTCGTGGAATAAGAATTTGCTTCCAACACATACACACAAAGAATCAGTTACACCTCTCAAGATGAACAGCGCACCTCAGGGACCCCAAAAAATTAATCTCAAGATGAAATAGCTGCGTTTTAATTGGCGAAAAAAATGTCCCCGATAGGGGAGGAAACATCGAGAAAAATGCGGTTTTCTTGGTAATATTTTCTTTCCATCCCGGCCTTCGTTAGTACAAACTAGCATAGCAATCGACCTACGCTCAAGGTCCGGGCCTCATTAGCCATTCACATCGCTAAACCCCTGCTGCTTGTTTACGACACGAAAAGGCACCCAAATTAAACAGAGTGGCTCCGATTTCAGCAAGTACGATACGGGAAAAGCGGAAGCATAAAATAAAAACAAGAACCACAAAGACGAAGATTTCGGTACCAGCCCGTGAAACTCACCCATTCTCTTTCTGGCAGTTTTCTCTCGCAGCTCCGATTGGTGATTGCCCATACTCAGGATGGGAAATGGAGCGTAGCAGAAAAGGGGTGGTTGGTAATTAGCGTGTTCCCTTGTTTCGGGTCCTGCTACCCCACCATTCGGATGTTCGGGGACCGGACTTCGATCCGGGATGGGAGACGGGCGTTTCAGATTACAGCCGCTGCACTGGGAAGGGATGGCCCAGTATAACAATCGTACGCTGGTCGTCGCCTTGCATCACACATTCCTGCTTTTTGAGAAAGCCTTGATGTACAGGTAAAAACGCAACTGAGCGGACAAACCAGTTTGGCGCTGGGTAGTGGAAGGTTTCTTTCTCAGCTGAGAGGTTTTTCGTTTCGTCCTCAGCTGTTTTTATCGAAAAAGGATCGGGCTGTTTTCTTTAAAAGGCCACGTCAAAGCGACATCGTTTTGTTGTTATCAGTGATTTAGAGAATTCCGTGTGTATTTTGAGAGTGACAGGGTAGCAAATGCAGCCAGCGAGATTTCTAACAGAAGTGCAGAAGATTGGGCCAGACAATCGGTTCGGTGGGCGCTTTCCCGTAACGAGAGAAAATAGGTTACCGTTTTGAATGTTAAGTATTTTAGATTAATAGCGGGCGGAGTATCAGTCAACAAAATGAGTGTGGCATCAAATTATTCTAGAGCTATCAACGCGTAAAAGGAATTGATATTAAAAAGAAAATATAAATGAATCGACGTCTTTCCTGATCGTAAAATATGCAAACGTTTAAACCAAACAAATGTTCGAGTTAATCAGAGCGTTAATGAGAAATACTTTATTTAAGAGTGTAACCATTTAATCCTTTAATTCCACACTCGTGCATAAAATAGTAACAATGCAAAACAAATTTCATTTGAACAAGTATTTTTTTTTACCCTTAAGGAATATTTCATCGTATTCATAAACATCAGCAAGCATATTAGAGTTTTTTTGTTTTGATATTCTCTGCATAAAAAAGTTACTTGAAATTATGTAGGTTTCAACTTTCAAACAAAAGAAGTTTAATTTCATCCAGATGCAAACACACACTACTTTCATAAATTAGTCAATTCGAAACAAATCAATTTGAAATAAAAATAAAATAAAAGCTCTATACTTCGAAACAAGAATGCAAATCGAAAAACATTAAATAAAATATTTCCCACAATGATCTCCATTTTAGCAGAAAAGTACCATCTTCAAATTAAAAAATTATCTATTATTAAGATAAGTGAAACTCAACAAAGTATATGAATTTACCTTACCAACCTAAGTTCCACCATTAAATGGTAATCTGATGTATCCAACGTAACAGATGTGCAACACCGTAATCCAGCATCCTACGAACAGTACACACAAATTGTGCCGATGAAGCAAAATGGATGAAACTGCGAACTCACTATTATCACCAGTTGTTCATTCACAAACAAATGGAAAAGGAAACACGCGGAATCACAATTTTTCCCGCCGAAGTTATACGACAGGAGTATTATTACTATCGTGTTCGAACAACGAACTACCGAAATCCCTCCAGAGGTAACTCTAATTCTCCAAATAACAGGTTTTATGACGGACATACAATGCCAATGAGTTAAAAGAAAAAAATCTTCAAACTTTACGGCTCAATTTTCTTTTCACTTTACGAGATAAATGTTTTCTATAATCGATCGAACATCGAACTTCTAATATAAGCAAGACAAACAAGAACTTGGAAGACTCCTGGTTGTGAAACGTAAACGATGCTGGGAACTCTTTGAGATGGAACACTTCGTCTACTCACCTGCTTGCTTCTTTCGTAATCTCATTAAGTATTTACCCACTGTCCACCTGTTTTCGCCCACAAGAAAAATCTGAACAAATACTCATGCGAAATCGCTTACCCACCAGTTTTCAATTCGCCTCTTCACCGAACAAGCTGTTGTTGGTGTTCTCAAACAAATTAGCAACAACCATGGTAGATAAATATCAGTCAGATTGTCTGCAAGAGAAATTTAAAAATCTGTTTGCGGACCCGTCGGAAAATTTTATACCTAAAAAAGAACCCTTCACAAAATTCAATGTCAAAAAATATAGGCCCTTCACACAAGGTTGAAAAAAAAAAAAAAAAAAAAAAAAAAAAAAAAAAAAAAAAAGAAACCTTACTAAAATATGGATCTAAAAAAAAAAAATTTTTACGAAATTCTAAATCTGAAAATAGTACCCCATGCGACAGAATGTCTTCCTTCGCCCTATGACCTCTTGATAAATTTTCATGATCGAAAAAAAAACTAGATTTTCACTAAATTATTTGCAAGTTGAAATGTTTCCTAACTTTTTTAATTCACAAAAACATGCGATTGAAAAAAGAAACTTCGGACTTTAATAGCATTTATAATAACTTTCAAAAAGTTTTATCGGCGATATTATTCAGTTTGTTGAAGTGTCTTTCGAAAATTTTCTAAAAAGTAAATATTAAGAAAACTCAGCCCTAAATTCTTGAAATTCCTTATTTTTTCCGATGTTATATCCCATTTACACCTAGAATCAATCATTGATGGGAAGTATAGCAATGAAAATCGCTTGCATCCCTAGCAGAAAAAATTTATAATACGTTAATAAATATAACATTTCGCAAATTTAAGAGAAACAAAGTTATCATTAAAATACATTATAAATAGATCTCAGTTTCATTATCTACTTTTTTTAGTTTTCAAATGTTCTTCATCAAACAAAGTTAAAGAAAAGAGCCAGAAAGGAGCAAAATTTAAAATTTACACAAATTTCTTAAATTGATTGTTCTATACAAAAATTCAGTGCCTATTAGCTTTTTTATTACTATAATTCCCTTATCAAACAATATGGGAATTTAATTAAGCCACAAAATACATTTGTTTCTCTGCAAGACATACATGTTATAAGAAGTTCACTTCAGGGAATTACATTTCCAAACATTTGAAAAGTAGGATATTGTAATGCCCTCTTCTAGTCAAGATTATAAAACGGGATTAAGGGAATGTAGTCGTCGCGACATTTCACACTTCGATAAGCTAAGTAAACACGACTTCGATAACTGAAACGAAAAGATATTGATGTAATAAAGAGGGATAAACCGCAAGAGATAAACTGAAACCAACAATAAAAAAATAAAAAATAAAACTCGTATTTACGGATGCTTTAAATAGACTCCTTGAGTTCATGTACTCTTTCTAATAAATTGAGAAAGTATTTATATTTTTAAAATCGGTGAAAGTTTGTATTTGTATTTTTAAATTTAAAATAAACATCTTTGTCTCTTGATTTGACGTTCGCCCACTAAGCACTTTTGTTTGTCGTTAAATAATAATGCATATTTATAATAAACTGCATCAGTTTGGAGTTAAAAATTCAATCAGTTTAGATCAAGTTAATTCCGTTTAGAGTTCAATTTTCAGTTAAAAATACTATTGAGACCAAAAGAAAATTGTCAAGAGTATAAAAGAAAGAAAAAACGTCATTAAATTTTTTTATCTTAAACATGAAAATATAGCGCTTAAAATAGTAATAAGGCAAATGGTCTAAATTTAATCAATAATTTGCGATTCAAGTTTAAGATAAGATGACTTTGGTGAGAAGCAGACAATTTAGTTTTTATTTAAACACCTTTTCAGAAATTATTTTTCTCCGATTTGCTGCGCATTTATTCTGATCTACTTTCTAGCATTTCAAGATACTTTAATTCTTAGAATGATATAACTATTAAGGAAAATATCCTTAAATAAAGGGAGATACGAAAGTACCAGGGGCGATAAATTTGTTTTTAAGCAGCCACCGCAAGTTCTGGAGAATAATTACCTGTCAAGGAAAGGTGACGTGCACAAGCGGTTGGACATGCAACATCAAGGTATTCGACAGGAGAGGATATCCTCTCAAGATAAAGGATCGAGGTCCAAGAAATTTTCAATTTAAACTCTGAATCGAGAAAAAATACCCAAGTCAATTAAATGCCTTCTCTTTTTTTATCTTGATGTACTTTATGAAAAGTTTCTTTTTGCAAAATAAAATCCAGAGCAGTAATTTCGTGTTCGAATCAAACCATTAGAAAAGTTAAGGCAGAAGACAAGAACAAGTCCCCTCTGCCCAAACCAAAGTACTCATCTAATACACACCCTTGCAGTTCCATCTCAGTCATTATAAGAAGAATGTTCTCGCCTACAGCCATTTTTACACAGGTAGGCAAGCAATAAAAATTCTGCGCATCTATCCAGCTCAAACGCTAATTGCTGCATAAATAGTGGGGGGCATAAGCTCGTCTCTGTACCATGCCGCATGTGACCTTCACTGCAGCGACACGGACCAAATAAAGGCGTTAACGCTCATTCGAAAAGACATACATCAACCTCGCTACTGAAACAGTAGTGTGTTGAACTTGCTTCCACGAAGACACTTTTCCCTACATGCTACTGAATTTATTAGCGTCGAATGGAAGAGCTACTGCACTACTAAAGGTGACACAAGAAATAGATTGGTTTACCGAATTATTTTTCATACGTACTCTATGTACTAATTTCAGGATTATCAGCAACATTTAATTTTAGGTTCGAATAACTGGTTCGAAGTTAACAATTGCAACATCAAGTCACCGACAACCCTAAAATGTGGGAACTTTTCTTCATTCGGTGTTTGGAACCATGGTACAGAAAAAAATTTAACCATGATTTGGGATGAGTTGAACCGTAATACAATATTAAACAGAAACTTTTAAGATATTAATATAAGAGCTAAGTTCATCACTGACTGACTCTGTAAGATAGCGCTATCATTGCACAAATTTTACATTGATTGTGGACAAAATTTGATAAAAGCAAAAATCCTTTCAACATGCAATCACAATCATGATATAGTTTTAATTCCCAGGATTGATCTCGTTCCAACCGACACAGCAACACCTATCATATTAAAACGCCGCCAATTTCTGACACTTCCTGTTTCTGCGTATACTACTACAATCAATAAACAAAGCTCAAGGCTAATCATTCGATCAAGTTGGCATCAATTTGAAGATCGCAGAATTTTCACACGACCAACTGTATGCGACTTTGTCACGATCAAGAGTTGCAATTCAAATGAAGGTGTATATTGAATCGAATCCACAGCAAAGTATTTGCTATATTCATCATTTTTCAACGGATTATCTAGTATATAGCATATTAAGGCAGGGAAAGTGCAATTGCACCCTTTCTTCAATTTATGAGCCAATAGTGATACTAACATGAGACGAATTTATTGTATTACTCTGACAGAGAACCACAGTTAAAATAACAATTGAAGCCACACAACTCCCCTGAAGGCACCGAATGACATAAATAAATGACCGGACAGAATGAAATAGTTTAAATACTATAATTAAATTTTAGAATATTTAATTGCAAGAAAACTTTTCATTTATATACTGTGTCAACGGTAAGTAAAATTAGCATGTCGCCGATGGTAACATTACGCAATAGGACATCATTAAACTAAGTTCAACTTGGCGGGAGTCCAAATGAGCGTAGCCGCAAGAGCCCATCCATTTCACAACATTCTTTACCATCAAAACAATTTGACCTATCCATACAACAATCAATCATGTGAGCAAAAGAATTTTATTATTTGCCAGTCACTTACTGAAATCTCCTTCAAAAAAGCGCTCATACAAAATATTTAATAAACCAAACCCGCGACATTCCATAGAAAAACAAATCGTGAGTTTCACAATACGGGAAGGAATTTAAAACTATTTATGATGAAAATTTAATAGAAATGGAACGATAAACTTTAATTGTTCTTACATGCGATACTTGATGACCAGCGGCAAACATTCCGAAGGTTTGTCATGTGAATTCTTATTTCAGCTATAAAAATAAAGTTTCATCCGAACTCGAATTGTTTTGTGAAGTTTGGTTATTTTGCATTACTATTTTTTTTTCTAAAAATTAAAGAATGGCTTCGTTTTAAACTGCAGGTATTATACACACAAAAAGACTTATGCAATAATTTTAATATGTCTCAGTTATTTTCAGTACACCTTTAGTTTTATAATTATTTAAAAATAAAATTTAAGACATCAATATCCAGTATGTACCAAGCCCCCAAAACATCCCCTATTATTCAGTTGAATAGAACGTCACAACGTTCACATTTTATTAGACAGCTTTAAGGGGAGTTGGTACCCAAAAATTTATAAATAATCGATTTTGAGCTTATTATTGTTTATCAAAATTTAAATTATTCCCTTTAAAAGGATACCTCATTTGTAATCAACCAGAAGAATTTATAATAATTTTTCGTAGACAAAATTGGTAACTATTAATGTAAGTAAACTTTTCTTTAAAACGCATTTTTTTCAAAACTACATTTTTCATTATTCATGTACCTTTTTTTCAAAAATTGCACTATCTTCCTAAAATTTATACCAAATATTCCTTTTATGAATCTGTATTTAGTGAAGTAAGGTTTTGTTGTTATTTGAAAAATATTTTTTGTTTTGGTTTATTTTGGAAAAAAAAACTTGTGGTTTTTAACTAATTTGATTGACTTTCACGAAAATTCATTAAAAAAAAAGTAAATGAATTATAATCAAAAGCTAACTTCAGAAGAATAACAAGTGTCTGCTAAATGCACTGGAAAAAAATTAGGCTTTTATGTCAATTACTTTCTGAGAAAAAGGTACTTGAAATATGCCAAATTAAAGTTACCGCGGTATAGAGGGTGCCAACTCCCCTTAAGAGCCACATATTTGCGATACTATTTACCTGTTTTTCCATAATAAATCGGTATTAATAAAGAGTAACAGAACTCACTTTAATCACGCGGCTGTTAGTTTGAGATTTATGTCAACAAAATTTCTTACTATTTTATAAATGAAAATGTAATCAATTATAGGGGGCAGAGTGAGTTTTCTAAAAAAATTAAGTAGGAATTTTAGGGATAATTCCCAAAACTTCAGGAGCCTTTTAGAGATAATTCCCCGAAGTTATAGGAATAATTTCAAAAATTTTAGGAATAATTCCAAATAATTTAGAGATATTTTCTTTACAGCTGGGCTTCTAACAAAAGCATTCTTTTCAAAGGATGTTTCAATACCGGCAAAAAACTACTAATTTTCAAAAAAATTTAACGTCAAACAATTTTTTAGCAAAATAAGTTATATAATCAAACAATTATATTATTTTTTAAAATTAAATCATCGTACTTATTTTTTAAGCAACATTCAAAGTTAAAAAATATTACTTCAACTTTAAAACTTAAACTAACACAAGTTTGTCGACACTTAAAAATTGTTTGTCAATAATTAAAATTTAATAATTATAAGTTCAGAAAATATTTTCTTTTCTGGAAGAATATCTGAGTTTTTTCGCGGGTTTTGGAGATTAATCTTTTTTTTTTTTTTTTTTTTTTTTTTTTTTTTTTTTTTTTTTTTTAACCTAAAGAGAATTATCGAAAAATTTACGAACAATTTTAGAGAGAAACAAAAATTTAAGGACTGTTAGGAATTTTAGGGCGAATTCTACCCCTGCAATTGTATAAGCCAGCCAAACGGTATAGTGGTTAGCGTGCTAGCTTCTAAACCGCGAGGTTGCGGGTTCGGGTCCCGTGTTAGGCATGGGTGTTTGTAAATGTATGTTGGCTTGTCTAATGAAAATTGTTTCGGCGCATTATAGCCCTCGTGTTGCTGACTGCGCCAGATAATCTGAAAAACAACACTGCAATTATATAAAGAAAATTTAATCAAATATAACAATTCCGCCCTTCTTTATCCCTTCAAATAGAATTGAGCTTGAAATTTCGAAAACTAAAAATATTTTACTGGAAAAACAAGGGGAAATTAAAATTGTTCAATTTACAATGAAAAATAAATTTTGAAAAGAACACGGCCATTCAACTTCTCAACTAGATTTCAAACAACAAAATTACATCCGTGTCTTCGATTCACTCCAAACCAGTCGCGCTTCTCAAAGACACATTCTTAACCATTAGATGATTTTACAAAACAATAAATCCTGTAATATACGCATTCAAAAGGTGACAACACGAAAAAATAAAAAAGGGTATGCGAATAAGCGATTTATAAGCAACAGATTCCATTGAAAAATAAAATATTTGTGAATGAAAAATCCATGGAAAAATAACTCACATTGTTATTCCCCTCCACTCGGCATAAAAAAAAAGGAAAATAAAGTTTTCATATTCGTGATTTACAATCGTTTCCCAATTTAAGGTCAAATAAATGGTTACAGGGGAACGGTTTGCACGCCGCAAAACAAGCTGTTTCACTGTTAACAATCGCAACAAACCGGCTGGACTCGCGAGTCTGTGCGGTTCTTAAGAAAGATGTTTACGTGTGTGAACCACAACTTCCACAGTAACAAGGATGATTTCGGGGTGGCAAAAAAACGAAGGAAAGAAATTCCCGAGTAAAATATGCTTCTTTTAACCTACGTATAAAGGAACTTGTATGATCTGATAAACACAGCTGTCTACACACTGATAAAGGTTGAAGACATCCGTCAACTAGCAAGGCTCACATAAACTGAGAGTTCTTCTAAGACAGTGACATAGTTACGAAAGATAGGTAACTAGCAACAGTACACTCACAGCTAAAATAGTTATTTAAGTTTTAGATCAGCAGTATATGACACAGGCAAAAAAAAAATATAAAGGTTTGTTTCCTGTAACATACAGGGCAAGGTACAGTACGGCAAAATGCTGGGAAGGAAAAATTTTACTTTCTAAATATTTTTTTAGCAATAGCAAATACGTTAAATAAATATTATCGGAGTATTAATGCGCAAGATTTAATAATGATCAGTGATATAAAATACTTGGGTGTATTTATTTTTGAGCGTCATAATTCTGGGTAATATACCCAGTTATTTACTGAAATTGGGTATATTTACTGAAAGTGAACAGTATTTATAATTTTCCTTCATATTTAATTGTTCATTATGTGATTATCAAATAATTGCTTTAACGATTTTTTATTTTTTTTTATTTTGTAATTTACAAAAACTGGTATGTAGGGTTAAAGGATACAAACCATTTTTCCAAATCTTTGGCCATATCTCTCTCCGCAATAAGTCAACATGTCAGTTCATTCCATTTTAATTGTAAGCTATGTTATAAGAAGGGAAGAGGATGTATGTATATGTTATCCTGGTTAAGAAAAGGAGAAAAAAAAGCCAAAGTAACTTTACCTCAGAATTACTAACTTTCCAATGCTGGGTTTTGATTACATGTAAAACAATAGGTTAGAATGGTCGATACAGTGATCGTTTTCGTATGAATTTAGCACAATGAGATGGTCAACCTCATACTTTTAAAATGTAAATTGTTTTGCAAATCGTGTGGAGATTTATACTTTGATGAAAAATGCTCGTTCTGAACATATGCTAAAGGGATTTTTCAATATACTGTCGGAAAAAACAAATTAAGAGATGCTATAGCCCAAAAAGCATAATATTACATTGTTATAAAGAAAGTAAGTTACAATTCCAAACATAGCTTAACCAATAAATAAATTTTCTAGATCGAGTTTGTTTCCAGCAAAAAAAAAAAAAAAAAAAAAAAAGGGAAACGAATTCTCTATTCAAATGAAAGTAAGAGTTACTGCAGATTAAAAAAAAAAAAATCCTCAGGCTATTTTATTATCTTAGGAAAATGTATGCATAACCCTTGCGTTCAATTCCAGTTAATAAATAGAAGTTTTATTTGAATATATAAACAACACGCAATACTTCCGAAAAGAAAATAGTACGCGTCTTCCAAACAATTTAAAATGTATTTTCCCGATTAAGTTCTCTGATGGAAGCAAAAGGGTTAAGACAAGATATGACATTTATCGTCCGCAACTTTTTTCCCAAGACATTTTAAGCCTATCGTCTGGAAGCTTCAACTAAAATCAATAAAAGTGGAAGAAAACTACGTGTCTGGAATTCAAAAGACAATTATAAACAATTGAACTCTTATACATTTCTTAAATGAATAGAATAGAATACGAGCGAACTTTGTAAGCATCATCTTACAAATGTAGCCAAATTAAGAAAACTTTCAGAACTCATTCAAAATTTTCTGCGAGTGAAAATAGAAAGGCATCAATAAACTTGTCTTCCATGGCCGTCTTGAAACTAAATTGAGTCACGTACAGCTCACAAGAGTAAAAATCGATCATCCGTTTCAATTCAATCCGACTATTTTTCATACCGTGGAATGAGAAAATCGAATTTAAATACTTAGAAGAAGACATATATTTTGTTTAGTTTCTAATTTGATTTTTCATTCTTTTCTTACTGATTTGAAAAACAAAATAAACTCAATAATAACTTTAAATGAAAATTTAACAAAGAAGACAAATGCAACCGATCATTGAGATTATGTAACAAATGCAATCAGTCATTATCATTATATTAAAAGTTGTACAATGAGAGTGTTACGTAATAGAATTTTATGATTTTTTATAATGTAGATTTGAAGATGTGGAACTTTTTGAAAATTTCTTACGCTACCTAATAAAAAACTAAGTTTTATTTACACCAGGTTTTGTGGACAAATTACTGTGACATGTCAATGGGTCACTATTTCTAAATGTATAAAAGCACGTACAATAATGCGGAAGAGGGTATAAGGAGGTATATGATGCCAAATGACGGCATGTTGAAGACACAGAAAGTTCATAACTTTTTTTAATGTAAAACTTTTCGTATTGCATTTTGAAAACGTTTAAATTTTTTTACTAAAAGAACAATTGAAAGAACATCATGGCACAGTAAAGAAAATGCTCTTTTTTTTTAATTTTATAAATATCACAATGGTTTGTGCGCTCAACAACTTATACTTGTGCACATAACAGCTAATCAGGCCGGGATCTACAGCTGAACGTGGATTCCGAACAACAACGATAATTCATGTTTAACCAGGGATTTGAACCCGGCCCCTTTGGCATGTGAAATCAGAGAGCTAGCACCAGTGGGCCGTCATCATTTAGTAGTTCATGATCAAATCACACGCTGGGGCCTATACATATAATTTATAGAACTTATGCATGGCGAAGTCACAGTCATTGGTTCTTTATAATGTATAAACAGAAAAAAATTTAAATACGGTTTTGCGATTGGCAGAAAATTCCAAACTTGATCTTCAAATAAACGAACAACTGGGTTCTACTAATCGGTTCGGTGTTTCTTAGTTATGAATCTGAAAAATTAGGTGAACTACTACTAATAAAAATTTCCAAACCAGAAAATCAAATACAAAAGAAATGAATTATATTTGAAATTATTAATTTTAAATAAAACGAACATGATCTCCAATTTCGCAATCTGTAAAACTACTTTCACTGCTAGGACACCCGTTGAAAGGAGAAGTTAAAACACAAACTTTTTTCCCCCCAAGGAGGTCCATTTTTTGAAAATTCAAGAAATTTGTGTTTAATCTCATGGAAAATGAAAAACACAATCAAAATGTCACTTCGTCCTTGAAACAAATATCTGTTATTCCAAAAAATTTCAATAACTATATTTCACGAAAGATATTCGTTAAGGAAGACAACTCACTATACGAAAATCCACGATTTCTAGGAAAGGCTTTTAAATATATTAAGTTTGATTTCGCTCTCACCCCAAAACTTTGGAATTTTGTCAATACTTTTCCAAGTGAATTACATAAACTTTATTTTCATGCCTCTTAATTTGTCAAACGACTGTTTCTTAATTAATGCACAAATATTAAAACTTTCGTAAAGGACTAGATTGATTGGAATCTTAACCGCTATGCAACGTATCTTATTTCAACAACAAAAAGAATTCTGTTCTGTTTCATTGGTAGTGATAACCAAGATTAAAAAAAAAAAATTAAAAAAAAAAAAAAAAACATAGAAAACCAATGAATTTTTATCACTTCCTTAAAATATGATTTCTTATCTTCTGACGAAACTTGTCTTTTTTATCTAAGACGTTCGAAAAAGATTAAATGTAGTGGCGTAGTTTGAATGGAATGCTGAAGTGAGCACGGCAGCATAGAATATCATTTGAATATTGTTGTATTATTAGTTTTTCATATCCCAAAGACGGAACACCTACAGCCATTTATCATGTACCTAAACCATAACTGTCAGCAGGTTTAAAAGCTATGTTAATTAACGCAGGAACGTTAAACAAAATAAATTTTTAAGCAAAAATTTCACTTACTTCTCACACACATATACATAGCTATTCAACAAATAGCAAAAATAGACAAGCAAGATGAACAAACATGTTTTTAAATTAAAAGTTTGAGAAAAACTTTTTCCGCAAATACATGCATTTGGTATTGAAATTACACTTAATGAATAAATTAATGCTAAAAATTAAGGGGTTTCTCAATGACACTTTGAGCATGTAATGTATTTAATCAACAAAATCTTTTATAGAAAACAGACAAAAAAAAACAAAAAAAAACTAGGAACGTAAAACAACACCAAAGAAAATCATTTTGACGGATAGAAATACCTTTGATTCAAGGAAATTGGGTATTTTATATGGTCGAAATTGGCTACTTTATGAAAATTAGTGCCTAGGGAGAATCTCATCCAAAGAGATATAAACAGATGCATAAATAGATATGGATAGGATATAGGAACAAAAAACTTGCCAATTTAACAAATAGGACGATATTTTGACGATAACAAATTACAATTAACATAGCCAGGTGGGCGCAATTTTAAGTATCGGCTCAAAATCTTACATCGTACAGACATATAGATGGACAGATCATATCATAAGCTAAAACAAAAACAAATTAATTTTAAATTAACTAAATGTTTATTGGCAATAAAAGCTTGCTGTGGTAACAGAAAATAAAATTATAACTTATGATTTAGAATTTCATTTCCCTTTTTGTATATTGTTAACCGTTTTCATAACAACGAATTTGCCATGTTTAAAAGGAACGAAAATCACGATTTTCTAGCTTCCAGATACCCGAATATTTGTTGCCGTATGCATCTTTCTAGTTTGATTGAAATTGTTTGAGAAATTTCAGATTTATTAAAGGTACTATTTCAAAAAATAACAATTTCTAGCCTGAAAATCTTTCTTTCTATCTAGGGTACGATTTCTAATCTTCTTCGAACAGCAAGAACCTACATTTTTGGAATCAGCGTGTCACATTAAGAGGATTTCAGTAAAAAAAAAAATCGAGATCTACTTTTTACGTCTGATGGATGAGAAAGTGAAAAAGAACTATTCATTAGGTTATGGTTATAGTAGATCAACTGTTTAGAGTGCTTGGCTATCATCCATTACGACTAAGGTTGAAATTGTAGTTTCACCGTTCTGCATCGAAAGGGCAAAAGTGTCCATTATGGACGGTTTCCATTGTGGAAGAAAAACAAAATGCATGAATACTCATGCGACATTTCTTCAGCTTATGGAACACTGGGAGCGTGAGTACTCTTACTACGCATAGTTCTTATTACACATAATCTATTTAAATTAAGGACATTTATAAACAGCTGTGTCCAGCATGAGCAATAATTAGTTTACAATGCGAATTAAAGGGAAACTTTAATTAAAAATTACAACTTTTAATAAAAATCTAAACGCATGTTGAAACAGGAAGAAATAGGATTAGACAGCCAAACATTATAGCAACGGAAATGAGGAGAGTGGCAAGCACGCAAAAAATCAAATGCGAAAAACCATTCAAGCACCTTGATATTTCTAATTTAATAGTCAACAACTGTCAAAATTGTTTTCTGTAATTATTTCAACGAATATAGTAGAGACACTAAATATTTATGTGACCCATAAGTGTAAATCTCTTTCTATATAAACATCTACCAATCAATTGTAGTGCGTGTTCAATTGTCACGCAAGGCAGACATTATATGTGAGGCTCCCAAATGCAGCTCTTTTAATACTAAAATAAGTATTTTGCTAGGGCGATGCAGCAAAGCACAATCAGTCATAAATGGAGTGTTGTGATTTGATATTTATTAGACGCATTCCAGTCTTTAAAACGAATTGGGTATGATTTAGGCTTAAAAAAGATAAGCTAAGTAAAGTGATTTAAGAAAAATGTGATGAAAGTTTCAAAAAAGGTGTAAAAACACCACGGACAAACATTAGAATGAGTACGTAAAAGAAAGCGAAGTAACAATTTTCATAAAACTAAAATACTACCATTAATGAATTAAATCGAAACTATCATTAGTTTTCTGACATGTTTAAGATGTACATACAATCAACCAGTGCAATAATACCAGCTAAGGAAAAATTTGTTAGGCTTGAGTGTTGTTTTTGAATTATCGTTTCTTGTACACAGACGGGCGGATAGACATTTTCTCTAGAACACTTTTTTGAACTCAGTACGTTCCAAAACGGAAAGAAATACAGAAAAAAAAAATCCACTTTTTTTCCGAATGCAATACTTTTTGCCCTATATTACGTACAGGGTATTTGAAAGTAATAAAACATGTTGATTCCTCATAACTTTTTACTTACTATAATTCAAATGGTAACATACATTGATAAAAGTATTGTATTCGTATTTTTTTTTTTTTTTTTTTGCATTTCTACACGTGTATAAACGTGCTGGGTTAAAAATAGTGATCTAGAAGAGAAATTCTGTGTATATATGCGATCAGCACAACTCCTGAACAGATTGACTATATTATAATGTTCAACTTCAGCATACTAGTTAGTGGTTGCCACGAGACCTGTCATTAAGGTTTCGTCAACAAAACTGCGCATACGCGTTAAGGTAGCTGCCATTGAAAAATTCGTTTTTCAGTAATTTCCAAAACGGCTCAAACAGTTTTGATCAAAATCGCTGCGGTAATAATGCCTTTTAAGATGTTCCAAACATCCCTACCTCCAAAGTTCCTGTAAAAAAAATTATAAAGGTGGTAAAAAGTTTGAAAAACGAATGTCTGTAACTCAGAGTTTTCTATCCTTGAGCATCAGTCATCAACGACTTTTTATCCACTTTTTCACTTACAAGAAAGGGTAATGTAATAATAAGTATATAGCCAATTTTGCCATTTTGGCGATGTGAATCAATAATTATCGCCAAAATATATTGCCAAACTGGTCAATGTTTTTAAATTAACGAAAATATGAAAACGAAAACTGTAAATTACACCTAATCCCCGGCAGATTTAAAGCAGTGGCCAACATTGAGTGTAATTGAAAGTTGTGCAATGTTCCACACCCCTAATTACTAGAAGATTTATACTAAAACAATGAATAGAGAAAAAATTACACTAAATTTAAGTTATTTTTAACATCTTTTGTATCGTATTTTTACAAATAGTATCTATTCATATATATAAAACAATCACGTCATTGCATTGCAACATAAAAAAAAAAATTATTTATCAGAAAGTGATAGTTGTATGTGGAAAATTTTATTTAGAATATTCTTGAAACAATCGATTTTAATCTGCAAGAGGAAATTTAATGAAAGTTAAAAAATTTGAAGAGTTTCAATCACTTCTAAAATTGCCACAACAAAACAGTAATCCTATTATTTAAGTAGGTCACTCGTTTATGAGAATACTTGCGAGTTAGCTATAATTTCTCTAATGCTAAGATATTTGTTCATCCTCCCATTTTGTAAGTTACAGTACGATGCCTTTGTATTTTATTGCAGAACAAATACTCACAGCATGCTTTTATTTGAATGCAAAGACGGTACAGTTTTAGTTTAATAGCTGATCATCCGAGCATTGCTATGAAAGTTTACTGAGTGCATTTTTTGTTGAAATTGTAAAAGCTTGGTTTAAGATGTACTCAAAACATGCTTACCAATTTTCAGCGTCTTGGTGCAATGGGAAATAGAATATTGAGATATTTTACAATCGGAAAGTTATACCCTTTTCCACTCTAAAGAGTGGTGATTCAAAATCGTGATAACTTTTTATTTCATTTATACCAACTTCCAGCGTCAAGACTTTATGGCATATATTGATTTTCCACATTTGATCCGGATTAGGTTCGACCTTGTTGTGGTATTTACATCAAATTTCAGAGTTATGACTACATTAAAGTAGGACATTAAGATATACCTCGTTTGGAACATTTAACCCTTTTTCGGGCCCTTACAATTAGTTAATCGAGATCGGAATAAAAGACTTGCACAGGGCTCCCACTCACTCAGAAAGATTTGGAGCAGTTTTTGGAGCAGGAAAAATCAAGTTTTGGAGCAGGAAAATGTCTTTCGGAGCAGGTAAAATTAAGTTTAGGAGCAGGAAAAATGACTTTCGGAACAGGTGAAAACAAGTTTAGTAGCAGGAAAAATGCCTTTGTAGCATGTAAAAGAAACTTTTGCAAGAAAAAAAAAAATTGTAGCAGAAAAATAAATTTTGCAGTAGGGAAAAAAAAAAAAAAATTAAGCAGAATTACCAGAGAAGAATGTCACTAAATCGGCGTCGCAAATCTCGGCAATAGCTGCTATTACATTATCATAGGCCTTGGCAAAAACGAATACAACACCAACGTAAATATTGGGATAGCACCCACCATACCATTGTAATCTCGGCGCAAAATTCGAGTAATATCGTTTTTTTTTTGTTTTTTTTTTAAGTTACTAAACAGCGTCGCAAATCTCGACAATATCTGCTATTACATTACCATGGAACTCGGCGAAAACGAATATAACACAAACGTAAATATTGTGGATAGCACCCACCATACCATTGCAATATCGGTAATATCGGCGCAAAATGCCAGTAATATCGTATTTTTTTAAGTCATCAAACAGCGTCCCAAATCTCGGCAATAGCTGCTATTACATTCAGCGAAATTAACTACCACACTTGCGTAAATATTAGCGAAAGCCTAGACAAAGGATATTACGTAAGTTGAAGACAAAGGATATTACGTAAGTTGAAGACAAAGCAGAAATGACCATCGCTAAAACGTACATATCGGCACAAAAGTCGGTAATATTACAATTTTTTCGGTAATGTTTGTGGAAGATTCGGTAATATTGGATGTTAACAAAAGCGCAGCACTCTTCAAAAATGACCGTCACACCAACGAATATTTCAGCAATAGCGCCGAATAAACCGAAGCAATTGTCAACAACAGCGCTAATATATTGGTGAAAGACTCGACGAAAATGACCATCACAATAATTTGCAATAATATCTGCATTAGCGTCGCAAATCATCGACATTTTCGCAGTAATATCGGGGTAAATTTCGGATATTGCAACATCCCAGCACTCGGCAATAATTACCATCATACCAACGAAAATATCAGTAATAGCGTCGAATTAACTGGAGCAATTCTCAATACTACAGAGCTATTATATCGATGAAAGAATCGACGAAAATGACCGTCATAACAACGTAAAACTTGACAATAAAGTCAGCATTAGCGTCGCAAATCATCATAGCACTCGGAGAAAATGAACACCGCACCATCGTAAATATCAGCGTTAGTGCCGAATATACAGGAATATTTCTCAACAATAGCGATATTATAGCGGCGAACAGTATCTAATTTCGGCCTGGGAAAAAAAAAAAAAAAAAATCGCGTTTTCTCGCAAATATGGCTAAAATAAAGCATTTGGAGCAGCTTGGAGCAGATTTTTGTATTTGGCGCAACTGGAGCAGGTCTGAGACCCCTGCTTGCATCATGTTTGCCCTTGTTGTAAATTGTACTAAATTTCAAAATTGTAACAGTATGGGAAGTGGGAGTACAAGTGATGAATCAGTGAGTGAAGGCTTTGGCGTTTATATACAGACTATTTATTCGAAGGCAAACTACGTTATTCAAAGGAAGAAAAAAAAAAGATGGTACCTCTTGATCACTAATAGTTTCCACTAAAAAAAAGTTCAATAACACAATTTAGACACTAAACTGAAATGAAAGTCATATTTTATAGTATTAAGATTCATAAAGTTAATACTTTATCTTTAGTTAATCACAGGAAAGACAATTTTGGAGATGTAAATTTAAAGGCTGTTTTTTTTTCCCAACATTCTCATTAAAATGGTTTTAACTTAAGTTTTCTTATCAAAACAAGCATTCACAAAGTTATTTGGTTAAAAAAATTTAGATGATATTCAAAACTAGTTTTTAGCAAAGACCTCTCCTCTCGTCAGTTAAAATACCATCTACATTAATAAAACAGTTTGTGTTTCAGTCTGCGGCTTCACAGAAAGCAACTTCCAATAAGAGGAGAATTCGAAAATTTTAAAGACTCATTCGACTTTTGGTACTGCTTTTTACAACCAAAAAGTAAACATTTTAATTAGTTCCTATATATATATATATATATTATTTTTTAAGTTTTAGTGCAGGAAAAACAACACATCATGGCCATCAGTTCCGAAAGCTTCAACCGGATGGCAGCACTCCAATCCCAGCTACTAATCAAACTACCTCGTCAGTTATTATTTGGTTTTCAAAGGAGAGCAATATTAACAGTGGAAAAGATTTTTTAAATTTAAAGGGGGGAGGGGGGATAGTCACATACATTTTTGAGGTAATTTCAAAAATGTAGGTACATTTCTTTTAAAGCTGACATAGGCTCCTAATACAGACATTCTTTTTAAAGCATGTTTTAATACAGGCAAACAAATTTCAATTTTCAAAAAATTTAATAATTAAAATATCACAAAATATTTTCTAATCTGGAGGAATACCAAGAGTTTCCACCCTAACAGCAAACTTGAACATCCTTTTTTGATTACAAGACCAAACTAAGAAGAAACTTTGAAACATGTGTAATAAAGTCGGTCAAATTTCAAATCGAATGGAAATGTTACTAAATTTAAAGACAAAAACAACGCAAGAAAAATAGAAACTGGTTATAAAAGTAACGAAATTTTGTAATCAGGAGACAAATTCAGTAATCAGAAGACAAATAACCACAAACTCAGCTGTAATTACAAATCAAAAGTTTCTGGATCTGGTGGCAGAATGGGACAAGGAAATTAAATATAATGCTGATGTAAAACAGAAGTAGGAAGTTGCAGCAAAAGAGAAAAGAATGCAGACCAAGAAAAACCATGTTTGCAAAACTACAAAAGCTTTAATTGATAATAACCACACCATCAGCAAAATGTACATGTTTTGAAACATCTGATGAGCGATGTGGAGATTGAAAATAATAATGTAGAAAAAGTTGAAATTGAGAAGTTAAATAATATAACAAATAAAACAAAGTTTTTAATATAAATCCTTTAAGTGCATTACCAATTTTTATGAGTAATTTTAACTTCTTGAACCCAGATCAAGTTTAGTGTTTGACCATTAAAAACAACTAAAATCTTAACTATTTACTAACTTCTTTTTTCTCAAAAAACTTGATTGAATACATTGTCATCTACGAGTCAACGAGGTAAATGAAAATTGAAAAGTCTGACGTAAGGCAATAAAAATACATACTTTTTATTTATTTTGATTAAAAAAGATTTGATAACCAGAAAGAGTTTCAACAATGATCGGTTAAAATTATTTTACTTATAGCATTGCTATGCAACACAAAGTTGAATTGGCTGGACTACATAATGAATACATGCATTCACGCTCAATCATATATATATATCTTTTATTTATTTTGATTAAAACAATTGTGGTAACAGGAAAGAAACTCAACAAATGATGGGTTAAATGGGATCTATTAGTATTCCTAGGCGTTTATAGAAGCATGTGTAAAAGCTACCTTTTAGTGAGAGTGATAGCCCCAAAATTTGATAGAATGTATGTCATTGACTTCGAATCTATCTGCCAAGTTTTAGCCCTATGGATTACCGCAAGTAGGTTAATTAGGCCTCTGCAGATTTGCCCGACATCGACATACCCTAGCAGCTCAACCACACACACAAAATCGAAGTTAATATAAAGGATTTAAAAAAGAATTCAACTTTAGAAAATGCTAGGAAATTGCTTTATATTATCCAAAGTGCACTTCAGGAACATCTGTATTGTGCCATATATTAGAACAGTAACCCATTTTACATTGGGAAAATTATAAACATACAAGACGAGAAGAGTTGGAATAAGTTTCTTGAACAAGGGGCTGGTATCTTTTGCTGGTTAAAGCGAGACACGATAGAAATTATCAATTTATGAAATATATAATATGAGCCAGTAATTTTACTAGGAAGTAATCCCTTTGTGGTAGATACTAATGCAATAATCATTGCTTACAAATGTGATAAAAAAAATTTAAGAATTGTGGATTTAAAGAATGCTTGTTTGTGATATCAACAGCGAAATAAATAATATATAAAACAGGCCAACAACATATACCTTAGCTTTTTTCATACCTTGAATTCAATTATGGCAGTTTTTGCCTAGGAGCTCAAATTTCTAAGATATAACATTTTAATGAAATATACATTAATCTTTTTTAAGTTAAATTGCTGGATCAAATAAAAAAAACTAAACACAGAAATTTTATAATTATAGTCTGCAAATATTACTATACACTTAAGAGAAAAAGGTAATCGATCAAATTAGGGCAGGCGTTCTTGAGCTCATTCAATATGCTACAACGATGTGTGAGCCGGTTTTACTACGCCCTGATTGGAATGATGTGTGGCCGATTCATTAAAACTCTAATAGTATCCGTGGTTAGAAAAGTAAAATATTAATTAAAATTTAAAAGCGCTTATTTTCTTTTTATTATAGAAATATATTAATTACAAAACTAGATGTGCAGGTCATCAATGTTACCATAAAAATTGTGATTTGTCCGGAACTCTATCTTTAGGCAGAAGGATCCATCCCACATCGTATATTCAAGGCTCAAGTAATGTCTCGCGGTATAGTCACTGAACTCTTCAGAAGCTTCTTTTCCGTGATATTCTTAAATGTATTTTGGTACAGTCCCTATTTAAACTCCATAAGTAATTTGCCATTGTGAGCGTATAATATCTCCCTTGACAGCGCTCCTCCATAGTTTTAATATCCTAGTGAAATTTTTCACCTTGTTCCCTCACTGGTGTCTCAAATTTTCAGGAAAACCATGTAAGTGGCTGTATAAGTAGTGCACCTTAAAATACTCATGGAGCACCCAAAAGATTTAAAACTGTTAAGCATTAAGTTTATCATTTCAACATAGATTTCACTTTTGAGTTTGTCCACAAAATTTCCGACAATTGCAACAAATGAAGTTCAGGCTTTTCACTCAGATTCATTTATTAGATTCACGAAGACTGGACCCTTAATGAGTTGTCTTATTTGTGAGTCGTCAAATATTACTCCTTTAATTTTTTCTCTACTGAGCTGAGGCATTCTTTCCCTATTTATGCAAAGCATGATCTGTTCTTATCAAGAGTCTTTACAAACTGCTTCATAAGGCTCAGTTTGATATACAGTAGAGGAAAAATGATTTTCTCTCGTTCAACTAAATGGTCGTTAATGCCATTCTCTTCCCTAGAAGTGCATGTTTTCTTTCTTAGACCCAAACTTATCTAACTTAGTGGAATGTTTTGTCTCTGCTATCCCAAAGGCACAAGAAGCAATGATATTTGGTGTTTGCACTTTACAAAGGAGCTAATAGTTTTTCTGCAATAGCAAAAAACACATCAGGGTGATTTACATAATTTCTTGTACGTGAACTCATTTTATTTCTATTCAACAACACAAATACAACAAAATAAACTTTAGGTTAATTTTACAACAACATAACTCTAAACACCAATATAACGCGAGACCAACTTCGATCTACCCAGCATTGCGAGAACTCGCGAATTAATCTCAACTCTAGATCAAGATCTTTGGAGGTCACTTCAGTTACCGGACAGTTATTGTATCTGATGGTATTTACTTTTCCAGAAACTAACTGGACGGGAAACTAATGATATGGTAAATGTACAAGAATGAATCCTTGTATACATATGATTTAGAACTATATAAAATAGAGTTAAGACTGCACATTCCGAGCAATTTAAAAAAACACTGATCTAAAAAAAGGAGAGCTAATAGAGAAAATCTTATTTCATATTTAGATTCAGTGCACCAAAATATAGCTAAAATCAGTTCTAAAATCCTAGGTACCAAAAAAAAAATTATAATGTAAAATTAATAGCTTTTCATCCCAGATTAACCTATTACATAAATAGCTATAGAAACTTTTATGTATCTCACCTCATATGTGACCTGATATGAGGTGTGTCTCATATGTGATTAAAAATTACCCTGAAGGGTGGGGAGGAGGTATATCTTTTCCCTTGATTAATGAAATTAAACAAAATGCAAATTGATTTTAAGTTAAGTTTTTATTTCAATAAATCCCATATTATTAAAGCTTGCTTCATGCCCAATTAAGTTATTTTGTCTAACATACTTTTGGAGGTTTGTAGATCTTTTAGTTTTGTTACCAAGAATTCCCCCGTACGACCTTAAATTGTAGGAATACGAAAATTTAATTAGTTGAGGAAATATTTTAATAGAAATGTGTACATGTCTAGGCATTTCACTCATTAATTATCAGAAGCCAGCAGACTAAACAAAGTAATACAATCAATTTTGTAGCCATGAGTCCTCTTGGGGATCATCAATCATGATTCAAAAGTTATATCTTCTGTGTTTTAAACTTTTAAAACATAACGCTTTGTAAAAGAAAGATTTTTTTAATTCAAATACACTGTTTGAATCCTGCTAAAACCAATGAATCAGTATTTTTATCCTCACAATTGCTTTAGACAATATGGCTCAAGTTATAAAAAAAGAATAATTGTTCCCACTATAATATAATCCAAGATACAAGGGTCAAAAACTACCCGATCTTATTCAGCATTAGGTAAACTTGAGAATTCTATGCTTAATATATTGTCATACAGGAAATATCCAAATAAAATGGTCAATTTTATAAAAGTTTGACATTGAAAAGACTATGAATTGCTGTGGAACTGGAATATGGGATTTATATTTTTTCTACTCACAAATAACATTATTAAGTAGAGAATAAAAAATTAATCTGCAGTCAAATAAAACTTGTTAAGTTTTGTGTTTGGTTAATAGTGGTAGATGATGATACAGAAGATTCGTAACTTCTCATACACATACACATAGCAATACTCACATAAAAAGACAAACTTACAAACCTATGATAATGATATATTTTTAGTCAAAATAGATATCTTGTGACATTTCTATTAAAATACATCGGTTGTATTGCAAGATAACACTAACTTAAAATATCAATCAAGTTGTATAACACTCACTGAATTGTGACAAACGAAAATACACATGTTTTGAAAAAATATTCCGGGAGAGGTCCATCAAAATTTGACTAAATTTCTTTCTACTTAATATTCATTATTACAATGAAAAAAAAATTAAGCCCAAAGACAACTTCAAATACCACAACAAATAAATGCAAATTGTAATCAATGCACAATTATTATCATAACCAAATCAAGCAAGAAAAGTTTCAGCAAAGCAATGGTAAATCCACAACACACTAAAAAGGATTTCTATATAATTGTTAACTATTCAAGGAAAAGGGGAAATGGTAGCCGCCAATGGGATTCAATTAAACAAAAGACAACTGCTTCAGATAAAGTAAACAAGGCAACTTACATTTCTTACTTGCCACCTAAAATAATAATATTTAATATTGTTAAACGATTATTAATAAGTATGAGCATTTTTACTTACTAGTATCAACTAAAGGCTACGAATCTTTTGCAACTCTATGGCGAAATCAAAAGAAAATGGAAGCTGGCACGCCAGATCTTCTCTTGAGTATTTGTTTTTGCAATTTATCATAAGCATTTAAATGAATTGACATTAATGATAGTTTCACAGTGCCAATACATTCCTTGGCAAAAACTTTCCCGATTGACATTGATTCTCCAAAACAGAACGTCGTTAACCCCGAATGCCTCGCTTCACTTTACTTTAAACTGATTTCGATGTAAACTGAAATGGCCCCGCCCACCAAGATTCACTTTCAGTTTTGTTTACCTTTGATATTGTTTACCTAGAAAGGTTTTACCAAAAAGCCATGCGTTTCTTTGTTTTTGCAATAAAAACAACAAAAAGTTTTAAGGAATAAAGTTTCTTTAAAAAGTTTGATTGTTGCACAAATTGACATTAGAATGTTGTGTCAAAGTAGGTTTAAACATGTGGAGTTTATTAGCTTCGTAACGAATTATCATTGCAAAAAAACTCATAAAATCACGAAAAGAATTTACTTCTATGTTTCTTATAATTTCGGTTATTTCTTTTTTATAGACTGTTGACGTCAAGTCCCTTGAACAGGGTATAGATTGTGACTACTCGAGTGGGATCCATACGTAGGGAACCAATTCCCATTTGTAAGAAAATGCTCGCCATCTAGCGGATTTATTTAGAAAATTATTATTCCTGTGGCATGATATTTCGTCCGTAGACTTGCATTAAAAACGACGTGTGTAAGTAAACTCCAAAAAATTTTAAAATGTCGAAATTTTCGTTTATTTTTTAACTTACTGCATAGCAATTATGATAGTCGATATTCGTAAAACTGATTATGATAAAGTTATATAAAAAGCTCCAAAAAGTTTTCATATACTTTAAAAATTTGTAGAAAAAGTGCTGTAGTTTAGAATTGAATTCGAATATTAACGTCAAATTTTTTGTGTAGAATGTTAATTTAATTCTGAATGAAACATAACATTTTTAAAAGAAGTATTGACTCATTTTATAAAAATATAAAAATCATAGAACTAGAGAAAAATCCACAAAAGTGTTCGTACACCATAACATTTTCTTATAATTTCATAAATAAAATAATTTTTTACGCTGTTTTTTTTTTTTTTTTTTTTTTTTTTTTTTATTTTTTTTTTTTTTTTTGCATTGTGGTAACTTTTAAACAATCGATTGTCTGTAATATTGGCCTTCTTTATTTATTACAATCTATTTATTCTTTAAAATTGTTCGTATAAAATATGTTGTTTTGTAGTCGTAAAGAATCAACCAACAGTAGTTTAAAATTGATCATATATTATCGTAATATAGTAGTTAATATATTCTATGTATAGCTAATATATTAAATTTATTCCATTGAACTGTTTAGTATCTAATAAAACGTTTTAAACAAGAAAATAGAAATCAAAATCAGCCAAGAAGAGATTGACCAACACAGTTATATGAACGTAAAAAGGAATTTATTATAAGAAAATTTGAGAAATCCATCCTAGTTTGTGGTCTATAAAAGTTTCTTCAGAATAAAAAAAAAATTGACTTGAATTTCACTTGAAACTGTTTGAAAAGTAGTCATATCAGCTATAAACTACACTCCATGGGTGTTCTGCCAGAAGAAAAGTTTTGTAAATGCTAAAAATAGAAAGTTAGCAGCAAGAATTGCTTCGGCTTCTCGAAGATAATTACTGGTATAGGAACTTTTAACGAAATTTAAAATTGCTGAAATTTCTAAATGTTCTTCATTGTGAAAGGCTGTTTACAAAAAAATACAAAATTTAAAAGATTGAAATAATTTAAAAAATCATTCAAAACACGCCTTAAATAAATACCACTAAGAATGATTGCTTCTGCGATTTAATCTGCTCTGTCGTGCTTCAAGATAGAAACCTAACACATGTAAGGTAAATTGTAAACAAAACAAGAAAAGCAGGTATATTTTCTGCACCCCCTATAGGTCATTACAAACTCGAATACGGAATAACCACTTCTCAAGACATCATCGTCATTGCGAATGAAGCCAATATAAGTATTGAAACTGGGATAAAATCATGAAATCTAAATTTAGTATTTTATATTCAGTACCTTCCTTTACAACCAACTTTACTAAATCAAGTTAATAGCATTCTTATATCTTAATAAACAGAATTTCACTTAACAAATTTAAAAACACTTTATTAATAGTGTATATAGTAATGTCAAAAGAAAATCGTCACTATTACAGATTTATTCTTAAAATGCTTCAAATTTGTTTCATTAAATATTTCAATTAAGTTACTTTTTTCTTAACATTGATTAAAAAATTTAATTTTAAAGTGTAAGATTTTTAAAGTATTGTAAGGAAGTTATCATACACATACACAAAATGCTCTCAAAACGCGAGTTGTTTGTGCTCTTTTGAATATAAAGCATATATTTCATTTGTTGATTACTTGAAATAGTATATTACTTATTCGAATCACTTTATTCTTTTAAAATAGTGGCAGCCCGTGGTCCAAAATGTTAGTGCAGCGACATATTCACTACAACCACTACCCCCTCCCCCCCCCCCCCCAACCTTACACACACTTTCCTCAATTATTCATGAACGTAAATTCTTTAATACTCAAATCGAAGTCCCCTTTCAATTTGTACAAAATAATAACATTTATAACATAACATTATAAAATAAGAACAATTAATAAAAACGTTCTGTATAATTTGGTTTAAAAAAAACAACATTTTCTCTTGATTTGGCCTCTAAATGTAAGTTCTTGTTTACTTTCTTAATACAATGTTGCTTTGATGAGTAATTGCCCGAAGTGTCTATTCAGAGCGCTACCTTTTTGTTAAATTCACCAATATAAAGTTAAAGAGATTTTCTTAATGCGTCAATTATTTGAGCACTATTTCAAACGCCCTTTTTAGTTAGAACAATCAAAGATGGTCAACAAAATATTATTATTATTATTATTATTATTTTTTTTTTTTTTTTTCAAAGTAGAAACTACCACATAATCATAAGAAAAACACATACTAAGATAACTGAAACTTATTACCATGCTGAGACCAGGCCCTATTCTAACGGGTAATCGTGGCTTACTTATTTGGGCAGTCGTAAATTCAAAATTAGGCAGTCGTAAAAAGTAAAAAACACAAAACCAAATAAAAAAAATAAAAATTGTGCACTTTTATTTTGTAACAATAGTGCATGTGGTACTTAAAATATTTTACAATGAAATCATCCTATTTTCGGAAGACATATAGCAAGGCATATGCTTAAAATCAAAGCTCACGGCGTCAAAATCTCCGCTCCAAACCAGGTCAAGCACATTCTGTCCGAGCTTAAAACTTTATTCAGCTGAAAGATTTGGACAAAGCACGTGATGTCTTCTTTTCTCCCTGACCTTGTAATGGGGGTGGATGCGGAATGCTATCTGACTTTAGTATCCAGTGTCAGCCTTGACATAATCGTATTCCATCCACTTCATCAGACGCGCGCGAAAACCCCTATTTCCTTTTGTCAATATAAATCTTCAGTTTGGCTTGCGGTCAACAAATCCACTGTGTGTCCTGTCCTCTGGAATTTTTTTGGGATACCACTTTATTTTTAAGTTGGGAGTGACATCAGTTGTTTTGACGAAACTAGTTTGTGATTCCAAGCCCCAAGATGACTGGAATCAAAAACATTGAATTTGCATTCACGATTGTTTAGTTGTCTTTTCCGACTTCGCAATGAAAGGTATTTAAAATTCTTTCATAAGAAAAATATTGTAGAAATATATATAGATATATAAATATTAGCCAATTAATCAACTCATGATGTAGGGTAACATTAGAAACTTCTATTTAAAATTTAAGTGGTATAATTAATTTTCAAAGATTTTGTAGAGAGAGAGAGGCTGACCACAGACACAACGACAGAAAAAATTCTTGAAAACCAGGATGTTACAAAACGTGGAGAATTTAAAAAAAAAAAAAAAAAAAAAAAAAAAACACGATTTTTTTTTGACCGATTGCTATACTTTCATTGCCCTATGCATACATAGTAATTGTAAGTAAAAATATGATTCTAATTAACACTGACCTTTTTTCACTTGATCTTCTATTTTTGATTTTCTTGATATTTCTATTTTAAAGATAGTTTCAATGATTTCGAAAAAGAGATTATCCCCCTCCTGATTACGCACCAGAAACCAGTGTTCTACGATATATTAACTACTAAATTGTCTTGTCCTAATATATTCTCCAGTATTCTTGAATATAGACCTAAAATATACTTGAAAATTAAATATTTGAAAAAAATATATTTGTAAATTGGCTAATTTTTTTTAGATTTTTGTTAAATTTTACAATGTTTCAAATTTACCGCCAATTGGCAATGGTACAGTGTGGTTAATTCTTTCTGCCATCTTTGAATATAACCACTTCATGTTGGGACAAATTTGAATATATTGACAATGATAAAAATTGAGCGTGAACGAAAATACACCATGATTTTTTAGTGAAATAAGACAGTTGTCAGTTTATTTCCAAGGCTCTGCATTACAGTAAGAAGGTCTTGTAATACTTCCCCAGTCATGGTAGCTAATTATAATCCCATCATCAAAGCCATAACTCCAGGGGTGCTTTTTCAACTTCTTTTTCTGCAACCATTCTTCAAACGTAATCGGACATTTCCTGATGTTGTAATCTTTAAGTGCTTTAAAATCTTTAATCTTGTTTTTTTGCATAAAAATATTTACTGGAGCCATAGCATTCGCATAATGCTTTTAAACATCCAAATTTGCAATTTGAAAAGTATGATCGAAAAGTCTCATTATTTTTAAAACGGAGAGGTTAAAATGCAGACTACATGTAGTTTAAATTTTATATCCCGTGCTGTATTTAGCTCAGCATGCGGTTATGCTCCAACAATCATCCACTCGCGATTAAAATTTAAAAAGCAAGCAACCTGTTTTAAGTTTACCAACAAGAAAAGATATGGACCTTATGCAAGACGTTACTGTGAGGAAGATTCAATAGTATAGCAATAGTTGAGGCCAAAGATAATGCGCTTTTAAAAACGTACGAGAGCTTTCGCATTCCGTTAACCAATTACAATGAACATTTCCTTTTCTCGTGAACTTAGCACTTGACTGAGACCAGGGGCGTACAGGGACGTAAAATCGGGTAATTCTAATATTTAATTAAGTATTTAATTTTAATAAGTAAATAGTTTCATTAATAAATATACTTATTAATTTTAATCATAAATTCCAATAATAAAATAGTTTTATTCATTAATTTAATTTTAATGATTTATCAATTAGTTCAATTAAGTCAAATTTTACATGTCTACTTTTTATACCTCCTTTAAATAAGCTTGGTTTCCATAAATCATTGAGAGTTGGTGGCAAAAACTAAAACGTTTGTTGCAAAAAATAAAGAATGTCTCAGGTAAACAACAAGTATGTTTATTAGAAAATGACATCTGAAATGATAATCTATAAAAAGTTATAAAATATGTAAAATGTCATAATAGGATGATAAATAAATTGTTTGATAATAATATATATAAATTGAAAGTGATTTGAATGCATTGGACTTTTTGAAAAAATAAGGCCTCTTTTTATATTAAAACATAATTAAAAAAAAAAAATTTCAGGTTAGCTCCGAAAGGGCTCACCCCTTGAATGCGTCCTTAACTGAAACTAAACTGTTCCGCATTTGTTTTTCGAATGAGGGAAAATCTAGAAAACTTATTACATTCACCCCAAAAACCAATGAGGGACTATCTCTTTCAATCCCGTCTTTGTCTATTCACTTAAGCTTGACTATTTTATTGCATCGTAAATTCTTTTTAATTATTTAATGCAACATTTAATTTTCTATGCAAATGCATAAAAGTAATTTATTTTCTTCTTAATTTTTACAAATAAATTTTATGAGAAATTGGTTCTTTCGGGCGCTTCCGAGGGGCATCATACCCCCCCCCCCCGAGTGAACGGGCAGATGGATATTAGAACGAGTCAACAACATCTCGCTGTGACAGATTACTGATTGCAATCGGAGGAGCGCTGTGGTGCTCAGAACTGGACACTGGACTGTGTAAATGTCGTAAGAACTGTGTTATTGAATGTGTTAACTCTTCCTCGTGTATCATCGGTAAATAGCTCATCTATAATTATAAAATTACTGAAACCTTCACCGAGAGTGATATCATTGCCACCCACATAGATATAGTAAGTGATTTAACATGTGAAATATTTTAAATATAAAATCAATGTACTGTATTTTTTTTTTTACCGCTGAAATTTTAACTCGCTTTTCTCTCAGGCTATGAATGTAGTAAATCAAGTTTTGACGAATCTGTTCTGAACATCGTTGATGTAAATGTTCTCATCCCAAAAATTGGAGATGAAAAAGCCGAGGACAAAGCAAGACAGCAAAATGCTCTGCAAAATATATCAAACAAATTTGGTTTAATTTTTAATGATACATGACAGCAGAAGTTCAAGGAAAATATGTTTGATACGAGTTTTCGAAAAATGTTTCGAAGAAAAAAAAAAAAAAAAAAAAAAAAAAAAACACTCAGAAGTCATAGAATAGGTATTTGACAAATTTTCAAAATATGTTTTAAATAAAGCGTATGCACAAAATAAAAGACACGTATTTTTTCTTTTTTCAAAATAATGTCGCAAAATGCTAAAAATTGCATTTTAAAATGCAAGCATAAGCCCCGCCTCTAAAACGCTGCTCAAAAACCCATCTGCTTGTGTGACGTCAATCTTGCATAAACAACATCGCGAATGAGTTTCAAACAGCAATGTGCGGTTTGTTTTGATTTCGTTATAAGAAATGTCTTATCGGTATCGGTGTTGTGCAGTACCCCACTGCACAAGCACTTCAATTAAAACTCCAGACAAGTTGTTTATACATGTGCCCAGGAAAGCAGATGTAAATAAAAAGTGGTTAAATCTTGCAAGAAGAGAATCAACTAAGTTTTCACCACACACTACGATTCACTTCTGTGAAGATCATTTTGATGTAAGTAAAACTTTATTTAATTCTTTTATATGTTTTAATAACGCAATACTAAGATTAAGTACAGATGCACTATTGAAATATTGATTTTTTTTTTTGTAAAATCGAAATCAAAATAAAACAGTTGAACACTATTTTGGTTGTTTTAAAACTGGGTAAAACTTTCAAGTATGGTACGGATTCTAAGGCAAGATTTATTTACAGAAAACCGCGCTTAATTATGGCAACCATAGGCAATTCACTTGTTATTAAAATAATGGCGGCGATTGCCATTTATTGGCGAAAAAAATATTTGGCTCAGAATCTGGTACCATACTTAGAATTTTAACCTAAAACTGGAGAGGAGGACGAGTTGAAGGGATAATAATTTGAAAATAATTATCTTTGAATAAAACCCAAGGAAGTTACCATTATTATACAGATCCCTATAGTGCACCCACACCAGCATTTGTTACAAAAATGTAAAGTTAAGTATCGAATAATATTTAATTTTAGACCTGTTTTAAATTTCAGTTGCCAAAAGATATGATGAATTATATGGAATACAAATTGATGGGTTCCGTCAAGAAAATCCAAATGATAAAATGCGATTCAGATGTTTATCCACGAATCTAACAAGCTTCTCGCCCTTCAAGCTACGTTCCCAGTAAGTGTTGCTTCAGTAAGACATAGCTCTACGTCGTCGAAGCGCCTTGAGAGGAAGTCCTAGTAAAGATCATTTCCTTTACTCCCTAAGTTATAATATTCTAGCCCAGTGTATTTAGAAACTATACTTTGTAGAAAACTTTGAAATTGGGTGAGTAGGTACGAAAATGATTACTTAATGAAAGGATAAAAATTAATAACTCGAAAATATCGTCTAATATATGTAGGGATGCTGAGTTTGAAATAAAATCTTCTTTTTAACATGAACATAGTTTATTTAACGGTGTCTAGAGGAATTTTAAAAGAGCTATTGTTGAATATTTAGTACATCGCTCCGAAGAGCTCTTCATTAAACGTCTTACAAATTTAGTTACATAGCGTGGAATGAAATTCAAATAAAACGGCTGGCAGGAAGCAGCAACGTCACGCAGTGACGTAGTACTGCTCCTAACCAATACGATCCGAAGTGCTCAAGTCGGGGGGGAAATCCCACAAATCGGCCGTCCTGACATGTCGCTGACCACAGCGGCGTACTTAAAACTTAAAAAATTAAAATACTTATCAAGAGCACTGCGAATCGTTTACAAACACACATAATTTTATAGTAATTATACAATTGAACATTAAATTGTGCATTTTAAATATCGTTATGAATATGAACACATTATTAGAATATACAAATACACAAACACAATTATACTTATGATGAAAAAAAAAAATTTTTTTTTTTTAGAAGGGGCTACCCAAATGGTTTCATGAGGTCAGCTGAAGAGGTGGTTTGATTTGGGCCTGCATGATTCCCTATTTTAGCTACCTCGTATCTGTCCCTACCATTAACTTTGGTGACTTCGTATGGGCCGAAGAATTTGGGTCTTAGCTTCAGTCCTGTACCAAATTGAGTTCTTTGGATAGCTACTAAATCACCCAGTTTATACGTAGTAGCCTTTTTGCATTTTCTGTCATGCTGTTTTTTATTTTCATCTTGGATTTTAAGGATGTTTTCTTTGGCTTCTCTTCTGAGTTGATTCCTTTGGTTATTATAGTAATCCATCATTTCTTCGGTTAAAATTTCTTTTACAATGAGATCTTCTTTGTTCCTCATTTTAATACCAGTTAACAATTCAAATGGAGTGTATTTGGTGCTTCTACTAACTGAACTGTTTAAAACTCTCTGTACTCTTGATACATACTTGAACCATTTTGTCGGTTCATCGAGAGCTAGTTTAGCTAGGACGGGTATTAATGTTCTATGGATTCTCTCAACTTGACCATTTCCGCGAGGCACTCCAGTTGTAATTTGTAGATGCTGAATACCTTCAGTATCACAATATTCTTTAAAGGCATTTGATGAGAAAGCGGAACCTCTGTCAGAAATAATGCGAACGGGATTACCAAAGGTTTTTTGCTGCAGTTTAATCTTCTCCAATGCATCTTCAGCTGATACCGACTTCACAGGATAGAGCCAAACGAACTTGGTGAAAGCATCCACTACAGTTAGTATATGCTGATACTGTTTGTTCGTGGAAGTCATCGGTCCAATAAAATCCACATGATAAGTATGCAAAGGCGAATCTTCTTTGGGAATCGGATGCAACATTCCTTCTTTCTTGCAGCTTTTCTTATTTGCCAAGATACACGGTATGCAATTGGCAACCACTGTTTCAGTCTGGGAATGAAGATCAGGAATGAAGAAGTCTCGTTTTGCAATTTCTTTTGTTTTCGCAACTGAAAAATGTCCTTTTTCGTGGGCTGATTTAATCAATTCAGTCTGCATCCCTTTTGGTGCAACCATTAATTCTCGACCATTTTCGTACTTGTACAAAATGTCATTCTTCAAGAAATATTCTTGGTGGCTGCCCTCTTTTACTAATGATTTCAGTGTTGTTATGTAATCATCTTTGCATTGAGCAACTTTCAATCTTGCAGTTACAGTTTCATCAATAATCATTACTGGATTTCTACTCAAGGCATCAACATGTTTCATTCTTTGCCCTGGTCTATGAACTATCTCGTAATCGAATTCTTCTAAAAGTAGAGCCCACCTTGCAATCCTGGTTACTAGATCTTTTTTGTTCATTGTCATCTGAAAAGCAGAGCAGTCTGTCACGATTTTAAATTTGCTTCCCATCAGATACACCCGCAGCTTTTTTAAGGCTTCTACAATTGCGAGAACCTCCAATTCATAACTGCTATATTTTTCTTCCGCTGGACTGGTTTTTTTAGACATGAAATGGACGGGATGTAATTGTCCATCATCAGACTCCTGAAGAAGTACGGCACCAAAACCTTCTTTGCTGGCGTCAGTGTGCAATTCAGTTTTTCGACCTGGCTTGAATAGATGTAAAACGGGGCTTGTGGCGAGAAGGGATTTAAGTTTCTCGTAGGCATCCTTTGGCTCATACCCGAACACAAATGGACAGTCCTTTCGAAGGAGATCACTAAGGGGTTTTGCGATCTTCGAATATCCTTGAATAAACTTCCTGAAGTAACCTGTGAGGCCAAGGAAACTTTGTACTTGCTTAACATTTGTTGGAATAGGAAATTTTTTAACGGCGAGTGTCTTCTCACTCGATGGACGAACTGTTCCATTTTCAACAATGTGACCCAGAAATTCTACTGAGTGCTTTAAAAACTGACATTTCTTTGTCTTTATTTCCAGTCCATATTCGGATGCTCTTTGAAGAACAATTTTCAATTTCTCTACACCTTCTGCTTCATCGTTTGATGGAATTATCAAATCATCCATATAAATAACAATAACGCCTTCTTTCACTAGATCTCTAAATACACTGTACACATATCTCTGGAATACACTTGGACTTGTACTGAGTCCAAAAGGAACTTTTAAAAATTCATACTGTCCATCCGGAACAATGAATGATGTGTACTTGCGACTGTTTTCTTCAACTGGCACATGGAAAAATCCATTCTTCAAGTCTAAGGTGCTGAACACTCTGGCATCTTGCAACCGGTCAAGAACATCTTCAATCAAGGGCAACGGGAATCTATCTTTAACTAGCTTGCGATTTAATTGTCTGTAGTCCACGCAGATTCGTGTTGTGAGATCTTTCTTCTTGACAAGTACCACAGGACTTGCATAATCTGATGAACTGGGACGAACAATTCCATCCTTCAACCACTCGTCTATTTGCTTGTTGACTTCTTGTCGTTCAGAAAACGACAGTCGACGGGCTCTTTGGTAAACTGGTATTTCATCTTCCAAAATGATTTTCATTGAAATATCAGTGAACTTTGTTTTCTTCGGTTGGTAGGAGGTTACAAGGTCTGTTACACTTCGACGAAGATTTGCTTCCTTGATATGATTAAGATCCAACTCATTCGCTGTTCCATCTTCTGTTAAGAATATCCATTCAGCTGACTCATCCAAGAGAGTTTCAGTCTTCTCATGAAAAGAACAGGGAGCATGAGCTAAAAATGCTGACCCAATGATGGCTTCAAAATTGAAATCCTCAACAGGGATAACTTGAAAGTCAAGTCGGCACACGTGTCCGTCAATGTCGACTACTTGCTGGAACGATCCCATGGTTCTAACTAGACCTTTGCCTAGGCCGGTCAAAACAGATGTATTTTTCGACAATAAAGGAAGGGGCTTAATTTTTCTGTAGATGTCATCTCGTAAGATATTACGTGTACTGCCTGTGTCTAGAAGTGCTGTAGCGGTTACTTCACCCAATTTGATTTTCTTCACAAATTTATTAAGATCGACATCCGGATAATCTTTGGGTTCATTTGATCCTACGGCAACTTGCACCAGGTGTGTTTCAGGAGTTTTTTCACGATCTTTCTCAGCCTTATTGTTCTTGTCTCGAACGACTTTAGGACATGAATTACGCAGATGTTCTGGAGAACCACATTCAAAGCAGAGGAGCTTCTTCTGTCCGTGAAACTTGCGTTGACCAGACATTGGTCTGTTGTCTTCAGTTTCAGACTTAACATGCCTCAATCCCTTGTAGCCTGAATGCTCTTGACTCGTGCGGTTTTCACTAAATTTTCTGTAAGGTTTCCCATGAAAACTTCTCTTTGTGAGACTCTCCTTCAAACTTTCAAATTCATCGAACATTTCAGCGAGATCGTCTGGCTTTTTCAGATTTAACCATTCTTTGAAAAAGTGTTCTTTTACGTCTTCTGGAGCTCTAAATTTTAACTGTTCAGTAATGAGCAAGTCCACTAAGTCTTCAAAAGAGTCGACTTTTAAATCAGCTATCCATTCTTTAAAATAGCAGCTCAGCTCATGTGCGTAGCTCCTCCATGTCTTATCTGGACCTTTGACATGTCGATAAAACAAGTTCTTCAATTTTTCAGAGGTTAATTTGTATTTCTTCAAAATTAACTCTTTGACATAATCAAAATTGTTTGCATTTTCAACCGACTCTCGAGCAAGCATGTTCGAAATATCTGATGGCATCACATGAAGTAGGTAGGCTACCCAATCTTCCTTAGGAACTCTAGCCATTTCTGCGCGTCTTTCAAAGTTGACAAGGAACAACCCCATTTCGTCTTTTTTCTCATCGAATTTAGGTGTTATCTGAGCAAGCGGGATCCTTTGTTGAGTTTCTTCACTTCGTCTTGGAACCACAGCAGCAGTCTGCAGTTGCATGCGCTGAACCTCCAAGCGTTGCATCTCAAGTTGAGTTTCCCTCTCTTCACGTTCTCGGGTTCGTACCTCTGTCCTCTCTTCGATGATTCGATTCAAAATTATACGCGTCGTTTCTTCATTATAGTCATCACTTTCTAAAATCAGTTTTCTGATATCTGCTACCTTACTTCCATCATCCGGAGTCAAACCCAACTCCTCAGCGACCTCAACTAAGTCAGTCTTACGACCCTTACTTAAATAGGACATGATAACTTTCGAACAAAAACAATGCGAAAATATTAACCTTTTAATAATTTTCAACTATATTTCACGTGGGTTTAAACTTTAAATAAGAATGAACCGTTACAAGGAACTTTCAGCTTATTGACGGTTCCAGGGAATTTTAATTAGAATCCTTAACTGTATTCAATTATTTCCCCAATCAAAACAGCAGAGAAAACAATCTATACCCACTAATTAATCTTTACCATTAAATTAGAACTTGTAAATATTACTGTCTAATAAAAATTAATATTGCTAATCATATACAAATCATTACACACATAAATTATACTGCAAAATACAATTTATCAAACCACAATTGATTGCATAGCAACTTCAATTTTTTAAAAAATATATTTTAAACTAACTCCCAATGAGTAGCTAAATCAAATTCACAGAAATTCCAAAGTTTTCTTTTCTTAAAAAAAACTACACCCAATATTTCTTAAACAACCTTTTGGCTTATGCTTTAAAAATACCTTAACATTCAAGTTAATACTGCTCGACGACAGTAAAAAGCATACTAAAGAAATATTACCACCAGAATTTTACAAATTATTAATTCAATTATTTTTAAAATTGTCTATTTTACGACTGCAAATACAGATTTCTAGAAATTCTAAATAGTTTTCTTTTCTTAAAAAAAACTACACCCAATATTTCTTAAACAACCTTTTGGCTTATGCTTTAAAAATACCTTAACATTCAAGTTAATACTGCTCGACGACAGTAAAAAGCATACTAAAGAAATATTACCACCAGAATTTCACAAATCAATTAAACTCTATTTTACGACTGTAAATACAGATTTCTAGAAATTCTAAATAGTTTTCTTTTCTTAAGAAAAACAATGTCTAATATTTCCCAAACAGCCTTTTGGCTTATGCTTTTAAAAACACTTTAACTTTTCCGTTAACACTGCACGACGACAGTACAAAAGCACACCAAAGAAATATTAACACTAGAATTTCACAAATCAATTAAACTCTATCTTTTATAATGTGGCATAACAACAACTGCTATTATTTGATACCGGATACATGAAACAATCCTATCAAAATATAAACAATACCACAACGATTCCACCAATTTATCATTTACATGTAACATTAAAGAAAATATCTTTAAAAAAACTCTTTTCTGAAAAACATAATTCCAAACTAGTTCAACAAAAAATAAATAAAACTTCAGTTGCAGAGGCCATATGATTAGGGGGAAAAAAATAAGACAACACAATATTTTTTTATTCAGCAACCCTAAAAAGAAAAGATAAAAAATCAAATGGCAAATGCAGCTGGTACTTCCTGTCTATTTTAAATACTCGAAACAGAATGATCAACTTTTTTTTTTTTTTTTTTGCTTCCTCTATTTCCAAATCGTTAATACATAACGTATTTTAAAACGAAACAATTTTAAAGAACACATTCCAAAAAATAATTACTTAGTGACAAAATAATAATAAAGTATTGTTCCAACTAAATATTAAAATTCTTAATTATCACTGAAATTAATATAAAATATTTTGAATAAAGTTGTAAATGGCTTATCTGGAACTCCGATTTCCGCTGCAATTCAAAACGTCTTCCAGCAGTCACTTCACGTCCGAACAAGAACTGGACAGGGGATTTCAAGTCCAAACAGGAACTGTTCACTTGAATTTAATGTCCAAACAGGAACTGGTCACTGAAACTTAAGTCCTTTCGGGAACTATAGGCTTGACTGGACAGTTCTGAACCAAAATTACGTCGTTGAAGCACTACTGGACGGTTTGGAAGAGACACACTTCTGGTTGGGGCACCGCGAACAACATCGGACACTTCGGAATTAAAAAAAAACTTCAGGTGAAAGCAGCTTTTCAGTTTGATTCATATTTGTTGATCTGTTACATTCGAAAAGAAATCTCGAGAAAGAAATCAATCGCGGGAAAATAAATCAATCGCGGCCGAACGCCCAATTTGTAGGGATGCTGAGTTTGAAATAAAATCTTCTTTTTAACATGAACATAGTTTATTTAACGGTGTCTAGAGGAATTTTAAAAGAGCTATTGTTGAATATTTAGTACATCGCTCCGAAGAGCTCTTCATTAAACGTCTTACAAATTTAGTTACATAGCGTGGAATGAAATTCAAATAAAACGGCTGGCAGGAAGCAGCAACGTCACGCAGTGACGTAGTACTGCTCCTAACCAATACGATCCGAAGTGCTCAAGTCGGGGGGGGAAATCCCACATATATTTTACTTTATATTTGAAATTTTCACGACAATGCATGCGGAGTAACTTGATTTGGTTTTGTCTATTTCCTATTTTAATTTTCAATTATAATAGATCGACATTAAATGAAAACAAATGGTGTCATTTCATTAAGTGATCAATTTCGTGCCTACTCACCAAATATCAATATTTTATTCAAAATAGTTTTTAAAGGCATTGGGCTAGAAGAGTGCAACGTAGTGTAGGAAATGATCCTTACTGGGACTTCCTCTTAAAAGTTAAGCTGGATTTACACGCTACCAATCGGGCCTCCAGTTTAGAACGTCAGTTCTGTGACGTCAGTAAAGCGACCGTTGCGCCGTCTATCGGTGATCATGGTAGAGCGCACGTGATTGGTTGATCGGAGTCGCAGGCGCCAGTAAATAGAAAACGTTTGGTTTATGGAACCGGTAGCCTGGTGACGTCACTGACTGGTGATTTAAACTGAAACCTCGACTGGTAGCGTGTAAATCCGGCTTTAGCTTCGAACGCGGATGACAGAACAGACTTTCAGGTTTCAGGACTTTTGCCTCACATTAATAGCGACATTCATACTGATGTTAATAATATGATTGAAAATTTTTCAAAGAAACCGAGACAGCTTAATTTTTCTCTGTTAACATTTTTAAAAAAAAGTTGCTTGTTATTAAAGAAAGTAAAATAATTATAACTTTTTTGTAGTTAAGTTATAAACTTCTTCCATTAAATACTTAGGAAATTATTGTTTTGGAAAAGTCATCCTTTGGTGTAGTAATATAACTCAAGAACAACACATTCTATCTAAACCAATCAACAGCTCAAAACTAAAAAATGTCCCCTCCGTAATAAAACTCTATATCTGTCCTTGGGATAAAGTCAAGGTAAGTGAAACAGAGGAGAAACTCTTGTAGATAGTAACTCTCAATAGAAGAGAATTATGTGTTAAAGATATTCGATTTTCAAGTTTTCACACTTTTATTGCATTTCTACGATTTTATAAAACATGTTAAAAGGCGGTATTGTTCACAACCTTTAGAACCGTTTTTTGGCAATTGCTGGAAAACATATATTCTCGATGGCAGCTATCTTATGCGCATGTGCAATCAATGGCAGGTCCCATTTACGCTAACTCGTGTACAAAAGTTGAACTTCGTAAGTCAATCCGTTCGGGAGGTATGCTGATCATCAGTGAATGGACATTAGGATATTTTAAAATCTTTTATATTGACTTCATTTTTTGTGTGTTTGTTTATGGCTGGCAAATCTGCCACTTCCAAAATCCCACTATCCGCCATTCAAACAAACTGATACTTGGCAGATGGATTCCCTTTCGATTGCCATACATTCTATCAAGTTTTTGGGGCCGTCATTAAAATGCTGGTTTTACAAACTCTTCCATTGACGCCTCAGAGGACTAATAATCCTGCTTGTCGTCATCCAATCGACTCGAAACTTGACAGATAGATTAGTTGTCGATGAAGATGCATTCTATCAAATTTTAGTAGATATCACCAAAAGGTCGCTTTTATATTATACAGTATCCGAGGACTAATTAACCCATTTGCCGTCATGCAATCGACCTGAAACTTCGCAGATAGATTAGTTGTCAATGTCAATACATTCTATCAAATTTTAGGGGGTGGGGGGAAGAGAGATTCCACGAACACGGAATCGATGGTTTTCTTTGTAGTGGTCAAACATTATGAAAAGTCAATCTGTGACTCACTTGTTAAGTCACAATAAGTTGCAATTACACATAAAAGTTGACAATATATAAAATAAAGGATTAATACTAACAACTTTGTTTTAATTGGATGGTTAATTTTTAATCTTTACTTTTTTCTATACCTCTTTTCAGGATTCAGGACGTTCTGAAACGTGTAGAAATGGAACAAAAAAATCTAAATTTTTTTACCGTATGGAATACTTTCATTACCCTATATTACATATAAGCAGGCCCGTGCTGGACCCCTTGTTAGGGCGGTGGACGGCCTTGGCCAGAGGGCGCCAGCAAAATGCAGGGGGAGGACTACCGTGGTTTATGGAATATAATAACTAAAGCGTTAATCGCACATGATGCTTGGTTCAATATGCTTTTCTGGCAACAGGTCAAGGTACGAACGGACCATCACACTTACACATATCGTACCGGTATTTGTCAAACAAAATGATCATGTATTGTTTGCTAAATTCTAATATGTTCATTTGATCCATTTCAAATATTTGCAATGTCGTAGGGTGAAATAAAAGACAAAGTAGTAGTTCAAACATAATTAGTGTATTTTTGGTAAACTAACACATATAGAAAACTAAGACGAGACAATTTAACATTACAAAAAGTTACCAGCATTTACTACTTAATTTCTTAAGGAAAGTAACAAAAACAAATATGTTCACAAATGTAATGTTCTTTGATTGAATTTACAAACTAAACCTGAAACCTAAGCTGGAGTGGTAAAGATAACCAATAAAGGTGTCTGGATCTATGGAGTTTAAAATATCAGCTTCTGAGTGCATTAACAGTAAAGATTCTAAATTTTCGTTTGTCAAAAACGATCTCAATCTAGTTTTAATAAGTTCCAATTTAGAAAATGCTCGTTCGCAAGAAACTTGAGTCAATGGAATGGTTAGAAGAAATTTATATACTTTTAGTGCGTCTGTGGGCGAGAAACGGCAACAAAACGGAAGTGATTTGTGAATAATTATGACAAAAAGGTCAATTATGGCCAAAATATTGACGCACTAATTCTGGCAGTTGGGGATTCTGAAAGCACTAATTGAGCACTAAAATTTGGCACCGGTCTTACAATTAGTGCGGGATAATTAACATTGGTTTAAGGCTAGCGTACATTCGGCAATAAGCTAAAATTGGGGATTTTGGCCAAAATATTGACAAACTAATTTTGGCAGTTGGGTATTCTGAAAGCACTAATTGAGCACTACATGTTTGCATATGTGAGACAATTAGTGCGTCAGTGGGCGGGGCCAACGAAAAGGAAGTGATTAGTGAATATTTGTAACAAAATGGTCAATTTTAGCCAAAATATTGACGCACTAATTCAAGCGGTAAGGGATTCTGAAAGCACTCATTGAGCACTAAAATTTGGCACCGGTCATACAATTAGTGCGTGATAATTTACATCGGTTTAAGGCTCGCGTACATTCGGCAATAAGCTAAAATTGCGCGATTTTGGCCAAAATATTGACGCACTAATTTGGCAGTTGGGGATTCTGAAAGCACTTATTATGCCCAACATTTTAACATATAATTAATGATGATTGCTTTTGTGAGCGAGGCCAACTAAACGGAAGTGACAAGTGAATAATTATTACAAAATGGTCAATTTTGGCCAAAATATTGACGCACTAATTCTGGTAGTTGGGGATTCTGAAAGCACTAATTATGCCCAACATTTTAACATATAATGAATGATGATTGCTTTTGTGGGTGGGGCCAGCAGTTTGTCTGCCTACCCTCAATTAACCTTGAATTTTTTTAAAAGTAAGGAAGCACTAATTTTTTGGATGATGAATTATCGCGTTTGTGGGCGGGGCTAGCGTTTCGTTGGCCCCGTCCACGCATTTCTTTATATTTCTCGGTAAATATTGAAGCTCTAGTTTTTTTTAATGGTGGATTCTGAAAGCACTAAATTTTGATATATATTAAAAAATTAGTTCGTTTGTGGACGGAGCCAACGAAACACACCTGTCCATTCAGTAGTAGCCTACAGTCGCAATACTCAACCCGGCCGCTCGGCAATATCGACGATAAGCCTCGTCGTAAAACTTGTCAGTTTCGGAACAGGAGGGCGCCAAAATTTCCAGGCTGGAGGGCGCACCGGGATACGTCCCGGTGTCCCGGCGGCCCAGCACGGGCCTGCATATAAGGTACTAATGCAATGTTGAATAAAAATTTGCAACAATGACTAGAGGCATTGAGCGCCAGAATGGAACATCCTACAGTTTGACTTTTGCTGTTTCTACCCCGTTTTTCCCAAGACCATTCTTGCCAGAACTAGCCAAATGTTGTTTATTTAAAGATTAACGTAATTGGCTGTTAGATAAACCACATTTGGCCCGTTCTGGCATGAATAGTTTTGAAAAAACAGAGTAGGAACCACAAAAATCAAATTGTTAAATGGGTTCTGATGCTCAACGCCTCAATTAACATTTTAACCTTTTAGCTGTTCAGTTATTTAGATGATTTGGGTACCTAAATTGTTCACTTTTTTTATTGCAAAAAACAAATGTTTAATACAAAATAAAATATACTTAGCAGTTAAAAATTAATATTTTTAATTATATACATAAAAATTTTAAGGTTTTGTGGCGGCTGCCACTCAGCGTGGCAGTGGTAAAGTTCGCATCCAGTGGATCATTATTTTCTAAAAATTAAAAAAAAAATCAATTTAATTATTTTCTAAATAAATAAATAAACAAAAATGAATACCTATTAGTAGTTCAGTTTTGTATATAACTATAATATCTATATATAATTTTGTAATATCTATATAACGTTTACGGGATGCCATTTTGCAACAAAAAAATGCCGCGCACTTTGACTTTGACCTTTGGCCTCTACCCTTTGGCATCTAACCTTTGAAACTTGCAGTATAGTGCTGCCATCTATTGCATTGAGCGCAAATAAATTCCTCCCGAGATATATTCGGGTATAACAACACGAAGCAATCAAAAAAAAAAAAAAAATTACCCCGAGTAATACTCGGGCGTGACATTTTGGAACACCAGTGCTGTGCCCGAGATTACCTCGGGCAGAACAGTTAAAAGGTTAATTACTAGGTTGCTAGCTAAGTGGACTATTTACCATAGAGTAGTTAACAAAGACCGCTGCACATTGCTGCGGATTGCAGTTCTAACTGGACAAAATTCTCAAATCTTTTTCTTTTCAATTATATCGTATCAAAATTATATTTCTAATTAGTTAAAATTTGATAATGGTTCAAAAGCCAAATATTGTATTTTAACTAGTAGATATATATATTTTTAGCGTTTAGCAATATTTTAGAATAAAAATTCAAATCGATTTATTCGGTCAATAAAATAATCACAATTTAATCCCATATGTTACATAGGGCAGTCGTTCGTTAATTTACAAATGTAGCATGAGCGTGACCGCGCGTTCGATGGTTTGATCTAAAAATATGAATGTTACCTATTTTTTACAAGAAGCTAAAATCAATGAAGGCGAGGTTATTAGTGACCTAGGGATGTTAATTAATGTAACTTTTAAGTTTGGACATCTAGGTGGGACAGCAAGTAAAAAACCGAATAGGATGTTAAGACTCTAATCGAGTCTTCCTGACGAATCCTAGTATCCTATAATATCACTAGATTTAGATGAGATAGAGTTTATCTTATCTAAATCTAGTAATATTATATTGCCACTCTATAGAGGACTGGTTAGGCCACATCTGGAGTATGCAGTACAATTCTCTAGTCGCCGCATCTCATGAAGGGTATTAAGTTGCAGGGTGATTTCAAGGGTTTAGAATTGAATACGGAAGACGAGACAAGAAGTCACGTATATAAACTATTTAAGTCACATTTTAGCTTGGAGAGTAGTGGAACAATCTGCTGGACCACATCGTAAATTGTACTGGAGTCAATAGTTTTAAAAACAGATGGATCTCTACTGGGGTGAGAGAATGTTTCGAAAAGTTATAGCGGATCAACCTAGATGAGCCGAGTGCCTGCAGTTCGTCATCATTTTTTGTAATTGTATATTTGTGTTAAATAAAGCTCTAATAATTAGCAGGATTTTGACCATTTAACATTTTAACCATTCCCCCTCAACATGAGATGGACCAATCGTTCGCAGTTTTTCCCGGATATTGAAAATATCCAAGTAATTTATACAAAAAAGAAACAGACGTCTTTGTGTGTAGCTGGATCAGAGAGAAGCAAGGCCCATCCCGAAATTATTTTCGGAGTACTTTTATGTATCCAACAATCCATACCTTTATGTCAAAAAATCTCTAATTACAACCAAACAAAAAAATGCGTTGCGTATAATTTCTGGTTATAATTTTCACTGAATGAATCGCATAAAAACAGGTGGTGAATATGTATAAAGCAATTCAATAAGGAAAATGGATACCATAGGGTTGTTGGAAGGAGAATCAAATTCATTTTGATAAACACCCAAGATCATCATGATAAACAATGATCACTGCCCTTCCATTTTAGCGATTGTGTCTTGTAGGATAACAAATCGTAAACAAAAGAATAGTAAAATACTGAAGGAATCATCCTCACGTACTTAGCCAATTTCCTTCCTCAACATAAAGTTAAGGTTGATTTACATGTGACCAGATGTCGTATCAGTTGAGATCGTCAATTATGTGACGTTAGCGACAGCGTAGCGTGTAAATGCAACATTCCAGTCCCAGGAGAAGCCAATCCCTCAGGTCTCTGGTTGGCGACTGTAGTAGATCACTGACTTGTCAAACCTCTATCATGCAATTACTTGCGTTTTTCCGTGATCACCGACAGGCGGTATAACGTTCGCTCAGTAGCTGGATTATTCAAGCTGCTGGCACCGTGTACACACAGAGCTGAGATTCCTTCAACGCGTGACAGTGTTCTTTTATATTCATTTACCCGCTGGCGTTTTGGCCATTGGCAGCATGTAAATCAGCATTTATTTTCACTAAAAACATTTATTTCCACTATTGTCAACTAAGGTATGAGATGGTTAAGTGATTTTTATGGCACAAGAGCTAATGTTGGCTATGCTACGGTATGAGATGGGAATAAGAAGGACCCTTTAATTATATTTGTTGGTGTCCAAGACACTTTTCTTTACAAAATTATAGATTCTTTTAGTTGCTTAGGGCATTTCCGTATTTTTTTTCTTTTTTCCAAAAATCTCCTTCTTATATTCCATCGAATATGCTTCTTAAAATTCTTCTTTCAAAAATTGCTAGTGTTTGCTTATCTTTTTCTGTCAGTGCCCATGTTTCAGCAGAATATGTGAGGATGAGTCTGATCAGGCTTTTGTAGGTAAGTAGTTTTGTTTCTCTTTTGATGAAATTTGATTTAAGGAAGTTTTTAAGTCCCCCCAAAAAAACATCCGTTAGTACCAGTAACTTTATTACGAATCTCTGGTGTTATATTGTTAATCTCTGAACTCAAGTATTTGAAGTTAGTGACAAATTCAAACTTATATTGGCATACTTCCAAGCATCCTACTTCAGCATCTAGGTTATGGGAAAACTTTTTGAATCACATCCATTACTGTGCAGCCTAAAAATTAAAATCCAAACAATAATGCTGAAGCGAATGTGTAATTAAAATTTGCATACATGGTACAATTAATCCACAAAACACACTATTTTTAATTTAATATTTTTAGGTGCAACTTTGATAAATTTGTAATGACATTGTATTTGGTATCAAGTAAATTATAAAACAAGCTCTAAATGAATAAATTGATAATAAAACATCCATATTCTTTTAAAAGACATATTTATTGAACAAATGCACTGTTCACAACATTAAAACATTACACAAAACCAATCACAGTAAATGACTAATGTAAAAAGGAATTATTGCACATGTCATTTAGAACATGTGTAACGCTTAAATCTATAACACATTCATTTATAATAGAACAACTCCACAAATAAAACAATTCTAAACTTCTTAGATATAACATCAAATCACAACAAACATGAAAAACACAAGCAGGAACATCAAATAGCCTATATATAGTTAAGTAAATTCAAAGATAATACTTAAAATACATTTACATAGAGAAATTTTACGAGACAATAGTATTTTTTTTATGTTTGATTTTCAAGGAATGTCACAGTTATAGCCGTTGTGGAGTTCTACTAAATATAGATTCAGAGGTGTAGAGGAATAGAAAAACATTCCTCTATCTTTTTATAAGAAATTAAATACAGTAAGTTAATAGTTGTTAAAAGTTTTTGGTAAAATTTTGATATTTGTTGAAAGCATTTCACTACCTTTCCATTTTATACAACAACACTGAAAAACTTCCAAGATATATAATATATATATAATCCATATTTGAATGGATGAAGACATATAGATAGCCATACAAAACCAAATTTCAGATCTTCCTACATTCTTGGGATAGGAAAATAGCAAATAGATAACTTTATGAGCAGAGCTGATTATAGCATACAACTTTAGGAATAAATGGTAAACACTTGTATAATTTTATATCACAAGACAAACTATAGGCTCAAGGTACAATATATTTTGACATTCAGCGCAGAATTTTTTATTATCAAAATCAATTTATATGTATATAGAGAGAGGAAACAAAATAAACTTGTAAAAAAAAATATTACAAAACATCATTTAAAGAAGAGGGGGGGTAGGAAAAAATGAACCGTGAGTAGATTATGCTAAGGTTCTAATATTGCCAAGAGAGAAACAAAAAGAAATTTAATATATTACATATATACTTTAATAAGCTAGTACTTGAAACAGATTACTCTTAATTTCCCCCAGTTTAAAAATTATTTTCTTTGATACCCATGTTTCTTTTACATTAAACGCATTTTAGTAAAAGGTTTATTTTATTTTAGCGATCGGCTGAAATTTAAAGTAGCAACTAAAATGTCTTAAAGATGTGTATAGTGAATGCTTCACTCCATTCAACTTAAACTAAAGTCCAAGTACTGTTCAGTTTATGTACAGAGATTTTAAATTATTTGTTTTAAAACAGTATTTTAGTATGAAATATCAAAATGTCAAAAGGTAGGTATGTTATACAATTTTGTACATGAATAAAAAGAATAAAAGCCCACAACAACCAAATGACGAAATATTTTTAGGCTTTTGTACTTAATGTCCATGAAGTTATGAATCGAAGTTTGTGATATGTGAAATTGTGATTGTATTAGTATTATTCACTTTAAGATAATTCATTGTATAATATTACAAGAATTTATCTAAAAAAAATTCATTTTGTTTTTATTTTTTGTAAAGCATGTGTCTTGAGTGAACATAGAAGAGAACTAAATTTGAAATACATTAATTAATTTACTTCAAAATATTTACAACATATTTTGTATAATTCATGTTTCAAATTAAATATAAATACACTTAAACCTAAAAATTTAGTTCTATGTAGGAATAATGCCTGATAATCGTCACTCATTAAATCTGAACAATACAGCTCTACAAAACATTTGAAAAGAAACAAAATATTCTTTTTTATTATATTATCTTTAAAGTTTTTAAAAGACACTTTTTTTATTGTTTTTAGACTTGCTCTCAGGGGTCCAATTTTGAGCATTTCTCAAGTCTCATTTTGAGTATGCCAGGAAACCAGCCACAAAAAGATCAGTCTGAAAAGAACCATTTCTCAAAAATATATGCCCAAAAGAATCATTTAAAACTAATGCATATTTTAATGTGGGGGAAAAAAAAACCTGTTTTTCTTTGTGCAAATATATTTTGGACTTTTTATGAAATAATTAAGAAAACTGAGGTTTTTTTTTTTTTACAAAATAGTTTTTCACATAAATTTTTTTAGGAATCTGCGAAATTCTTAACCATTTATGCCATTCAGGTTATCTTGCATCAGAGAAAGTGTTACTAAAGTTACAGTGCATTTGATTCGAACTTCATAAAAAAAGGGACGTTAATAAGTTTTTCCATAGTATGTGTCCCCTTTTTATAATGACTTATTCACTTAAATGTTCTCACACTGGTTCTATTATACATTTAATTTGGCTGAGCATACATTCCAATAAAAAAACAACCTGGATAACAACTATCCACTTTAATTCAATGACAGTAAGTCGAAGTGTATATCTTACTTTTAAATTAAAGAGGGAAATAAAAATATTGGTGTACAAAGTCTTTGACTGCATTCCAAATCATCCACTATTATTCCATTTTAGCCATCCAATTTACAGATAAATAACTGGCACGTTTGATTTGGTTGCTTTTTTTGCATGAACCGAAACCATCTGGGAACTACCCCTGGGTGATGATTTAACCTTATTTTGTGCTTTTAAAACACTTCCATTGGGTGCAAAGAGGTTTATTGGCGCATTCAAATCGATATGCCTTGCCTTGTCACCTTGCTGAATGATCCTTACATTGCAAGCAGCTAGCTCCCTCAAGTTCTTTAGGGCTAAATTATACTCATCTTGTGCTAGCTTCAGGAAGATACACTGTGTGCTACTCAACTCCTCATCCTCGCAAATCATTTCAAGGTCCAAGTTTACCTTATTCTGTTTTGCATGATCTATTTTGCTTTTCCTGGATGAGGCTGGGGTTTTTGAAGTGGAGGTGGTTGGGTGTAAGGTAGGGTCAGTAGGATCGTTGTCTTTCACGCCGCATTGGCGGACAGTGCAGGAAATCTTCTTTGCAGCTACTACTGCTGCTCGTCTGGAAGGTCTTCTACCAGTTTCACTTTCCTAGAATAGAGTATAAGAAGGTATTTAAGTATGAGCACAGATACTGTTGACATGTAAAACTTGAAGAGGGTTAACTTTATGTTTTTTTATTGTATTTAAAATAAACTTTCCTTTAAATATGAAATAATGTTGAATTTGTGGTAACTAAACTAACATGAACTACAATTTTTTAAACATGATATTTGAATTTAAGAAAAATTAGGTCATGATTAAAAAAAAAACTTGTAATATCCTTAACCACTGTTCACACAATGAATAGAACAAACATTTTCTTCCCACACTTTTACTTTATACAATCCATTTTCCCCTATTTTTAGTGGATTCAGCAAATCTTGATGATGGTGCAAATTTATACATAAGTCTGTCAAATGTATTTTTAAGTTTAAGCACTTATACGATTTCTTGCATTTAATGTATTTTTCTAAAATATATAACACATTTATTTGATAATATTTATCATGTTTATTTTGCATATCTAGCATTATTATTATATTTCAATTAAAAAAACAGCTGGCGAATAGCTAAATTCTTCGAATATTCAACTCCTGAGAGACATCTGTGAAAAGAGATATTTTTATGGAAAAGACAAAAAATTTAATCTCCTTACACTTTTAGAGATACTTGAGGGAATCAAGTAAAATATGGTATTTCACAGAATTAATGTGCAGTATTAGTACAGTGTGGTTAAAAAGTTATTGCTTTTTTGTTGTTGTCATGCATTCAGAACTTTATGCAATGCAAGTAATTGGAGACAAATGCTTCCAAATTATTTTAATTTTTGTTTTAGATGTTTGTGAAATATATAATAAAATAGACTTTTAACAAAAAAATTCAAATATGAATTATATGAAGGATAGTATTTAAATGTTTGATTCATTTGCTTAAAACAGCTCTGATGTTGAGGGAGAAGTTATATATTAAGTTATTATTTGTTGTCATACACTCAGAACTTTATGCAATGCAAGTAATTGGGGACAAATGCTTCCAAATTATTTTAATTTTTGTTTTAGATGTTTGTGAAATATATAATAAAATAGACTTTTAACAAAAAAATTCAAATATGAATTATATGAAGGATAGTATTTAAATGTTTGATTCATTTGCTTAAAACAGCTCTGATGTTGAGGGAGAAGTTATATAAATCGAAGTTTAACCTAGCAGTACAAAAAAAACCCTACATGTAAAGTAGTGATTAAAGAATAGAAAAGCCAACCTCATAAATATTGCTCATTTTGAAGAGTTAAATATTATATAAAAAGTTTTTTTTAAATTTAAGTGTAAATCTAAAATAATTTTAAAAAACATATTTAGCTCTTGAAATTTTTAGAAAAAGAGAAAAATAAGTTGCCATGAATTGTTCCTTATAAGGATAGCCTAAATTAAAATTTCTCAAAATAAATATGTTAGTATAACTTTACAAAAATGATTGGAGGAAAAATTTTAAAGAAGTATAGAATGATTTGTCAATGAACTTTTTTTTTATCAGAAATACTTAGCAAAAAATGTGAAGCATCAGACCATTTCTACCTATGGTATGAATGTTTAAAATATTCTTACAATAAAAAATAAGGTCATTTCATTTTTAGTAATGAAAAAAAATTCAAGGCCTTGTCCTAGCAAAAAATATGAGGTACAAAAAGGATTTGTCCATACAAGAGATAATATTTCAATCGAAATTTCGGACCTTCAAGAAAACTTTCCGGAAACAGATTCATTAGTTAATGCATTGTTCTGCAAACTAAAACCATTTTGGATTAAAAAACAAATGCTAATAAATGAGATGCATTCATTAAAAGCATGAAAATATTAAGTTAATGATCAAAAACTTACATGACTCAGAATAATGTAGTACTAATTTCTTCATTAGAAGCTGTAAATTTAGAAAAGATGTGTGGAAGTGATCTAAAAAGCCCAATATCTTGGAATATTCCTTAGTCCAAAAAAAATTAAAGGTTTATTTCCTGTAACAAGGGCAAAAATATTACGGTAGATAGGTAAGAATTTTTTTTATTTATTTTTGCTAAATATTTTTTGCAAATATGTAAAATTAAATATTATTGGAATATTAATGTGCAAGATTTAAAATTGATCAGTGATGTAAAATATATTTGGGTATATTTTTTTTTGGTGAGTCAATATACATACCCAGGTTTTTACTGAAATTGGGAATTTTAGTGGATATTTATAAATTTTCTTCAGGTTTAATGGCTTATTATGCAATAATCAACCAATTGCTTTACGAGCAGCTTTTAATCTAATTAATTTTTTTTAAAAGTCTAAAAAAAGTTGGGGTCATATTTTTTAATTGTAATTTTAGTGTAGTAAGGGTTACAGGAAACAAACAATTTTTTTCTTTAGCCTAAGGAACTTGCATTCGTTGAAAAGGTTGATTTTGATGAAATTTGACCAAAAAAAATAAATATTATTTGTGAATATTTTAGCCCAAATATTTAAGTTTCTAAAACTGTCTTCTTTTTAACTCTGCGTTGATTTGAACAAAAGTTATGACAATTTGAAACTGATCTAAAACTGTAAATTATAACCAGAAATAGCATACCAAAACAAAAAGTTGCCGATTAAAAAGTGAAAAAGAAGAAGATGCATTTTAAGTGTGTAAGTAATTTAGTTTATACAGAAATTGAGTGTTCAAAGTTTAAATGCATTTTTCTCGGAATTAATTTTCACACAAATATTGCTAATTTGAAATGTCATAACTCAAAAAATTATACATGAATCATTACAAAATTTTTTGTACTCTTCTTGTTGATTGTTTTCTAGGCATCTGCCATAGAAATTGAGATTGGATGTTTATTTTATAAAATACCACCTTTAGTGTGAATATAAACAAGGTGAAATTGTTAAAAAATCATTAACTTATTTTTCGACTAGCGATAAAAAATGTTTGAATGAATATATTTTTCTTAATGTAGTATATGTCTTAGATATAAGCATGTAGTTTGTTTTATACAATTTATTTCTTAAAAAACTGAATAGTTTTTCATTTACCTTATTTTAAGTCTTTGAAATATTCCATCAAAATTTCATGCAAAATTGCAATTTTTGAAAAATAATAATAATAATAAATTTGAAATTTTTTCACTGTATTACTAATCTATAGTAGTACTAAATATAAAAAGGCACTAAAATATTCCTACATAATTTTTTTTTTTTTTAAAAAGTACTCTGAACGTAGAAAGGAAGAAAATATTAATGTAAAGGAGATAAAATGTATTTGTGTGGAAACCAATTGTGTTCCTTAACTTTAATTTTTCCAAATGGTTGGTTGGAGATTTTTGGCGCAAGGACCCATAAGATCAAGCTGAGCCTATCACACGGTATGACTTTTTTAAAGGATTAAAAGGTAGAAAGCAAGTAAAATAAAATCTTATTTGAGAGTAAAAACCAGTTCTTTTGATAAAAATGGAAAGCTTAGTATGATTAAAATTATCAGCTAAAACATCTTTCATTAAAAGAGATTGCGTTCTAAATAAAAGGGCACGATCAGTATTAAAAGCTGGACAGTCACACATAAAATGGTACATATTTAAGTCAGCTTTACAATGTGGACAAATGGGTGAACTCTCGCCTTTCAATAATAGCTACGAGTAAGACGGGTATGTCCAATTCGTAATCTAGCAAGGATTACATTTTCTTTTCTGCTGCGGTGGTATGAAAATGCCCAGTGCGCAATGACAGGCTTCAAAGCAAAAAGCTTATTAAAAATCTGCTTGTCCCACTCGGTTTGCCAACGCTTAAATAGAACCTGTCTAACTGTTGGTTTAAAATCATTAAAAGGGATAAAAAAATAATTCAGTAGGCAAAACAGTGGCATTCTTAGCAGCATCTACTACATCATTGCCATGGACTCCGATGTGACTTGGAAACCAGCAAAAAATCAAGTTAAAATTTCTTTGAAATAAAATACTGATCAGTCTAAAAATTTCTACGGCAAGAGGATGATGATGATCAAATGAAATTAATAATAATTTTTTCCAAATGAAACTTCTACTAGAGAAGAAGTCTGTTCGTTTCTTATTTTTTAAAATCCATGCACACACAAACTGTACTTTATTATCATCTGCAATAAATATGTCAAAATAATGCAAGTTGATAAAATATTAATTTGAATTTAACTTTATAAACCTAAACTATAGAAATGGTTTTTATGTTATTAGTGTGGAATATTGTGTCATTAACATGATGGTAAAAAAAATAATCTCCTCCCTTCTCAAATTACTAAATATCTAGCACTGATAGGGAGTGATCTTGAAACAGATGTATTATAGGGTCAAACCATGATAACTGGTCCCAAGCAGAAGAAGGGGGAGGGGGGGGGAGGTCATTAAAACATAATATAAATAACTGAATTATCTAAAAATAATAAGTAACAAAAAAAAAAATTTAAATGTCATATTAAATATAAACGAGCCAAAAAAAAAAAAAAAAATGTACAAAAGGGATGCAGACTCAAAGAGAAGGTCTTAAAAAAATATTCCCCCTTTTTTTTTTTTTTTTTTATCTATCAAGAAAACTTGAATCCAATACCTAACTATGAAACATAATAAAGCATTTTAGCCATTAAAAAATAAAGGAAAAAATATTACATTACCTAACAATATTTTACAAGTAATAGTACCCTTCAAAACATTTTTAGGGGTTATATTTTTAAATATTTCATTTCCATTACTTTTCAGAAAATTCAACTGCTTATTATCAAATATAAACATAGTATGATAAATGAATATTACCTATTTTTGGATGGTACTTATTAATTAAAAAAACAAAACAATTATAAACAACAGAAAATTGTTTTGAGGGGATTTTTTGTTGCAGTGGGGGCAGCAAATTTTTAAAATTTACTTTTTTTTCTTAAAGGAAATATACTGTTACAAATTTCTGTATCTTTGTAAATATTTTGTAGTGTTAGTTATGTAAAAAGGAAAATTTATGTACATTTTTCATAAGACAGTGCAAGAGTTTGTCTTTACTTCGCTTTCCTGCAATGCGTCTCTTAATGCTTGAAAATGAGTTTTACAGGGATAATGCTGGAAAACGAGTTTTACAAGGAGAAGGCAATTTAACATTATGGTTAATGGCAATCTCGCCAAGTTGGCGACGGTTTGGGCGACTAATTTTGGTCGCCAAATTTGGGAGAAATCGACAAATGTCGCCAAACTTGGAGACCATTTGGCAACATTTTCGGTCCCCATGTACCTGTATAGGACATTTTGTCTGCGATCTGGAAAATTCTCCAAATTTCTATCTCTAGAAGATTTGCCTTCTTATATAAGGCCAAGAGAGAGAAGGAGTTGAGTTAGTTGTTCCTCAACGAGCCTTCAGAGTAGTTCCGAAAGTGAACTGTATTGCGTTATCTTTTGCGTCGATTTTAGCAGTTGGGTATCTAATTTTTAACCGCTGTTTGTGCTCCATTGCTGTGTAAAGAGCTGTAGTGAGTCTATTAGAACGAGAACTTCTAGAGTTGTAAAAGAATTTGCGAAGAGCTATATCGGAATAAATTTCTTCAAGTCTTAAACTGCTTTGGCTTTAAGTCTTTTGAACTCATCCACGCAACAACTGGTGTCAAAGGGGGATTTGAATGCTAATAACCAGAGCAATGGCAGAACAAGATGAAAATTTTCAAAAGCTTTTTGCTTCATGCAAGAGATGAAGAAAGTGATTTTCTCTGGCCAAGAAGAGATGAAGAAGGAAATATCCGAAGGGCGGGAAGAAATGAAAGCGAGCTAAGAAGTGATGAAGAAAGAGATTTTCTCTGGCCAAGATGAGATGAAGAAAGAGATTTTCTCTGGCCAAGAGGAAATGTAGAAGAATATTGCTGTGATCTCTGCCGGACAAGAGGAATTAAAGGGTCATCTTTTAGTAAGTATGGAAGAAAGTGTGAAACAAATAGAACACAAATTTAAAGGGAAATTCGAGAAGGTCGAAAAGAAGTGTAATAGTTTAGAAGGGAAATTTAAGAATGTCGAATTCAAGTTTAATGATTTGGAGAAAAAGATAGAGACTCTGGAAAAGAAGAATCTAGAAGAAAATTTGAGTGAGATAGAAGAAAAGATAGACCAAATGTTAGAGAAGAGACTGTCGAGCAGAGCCGTTTCGGAAGATTTGAAATATGTACCAGTTACCTCTTGACCTTCAATTAAGCTTTCGACATATGATGGAAAATCTTCCTGGCTAATGTATAAGACCCAATTTGCAATTGTCGCAAATGCCAACGGATGGTACTCTGTGACAAAAGCCTGCCAGTTAGCTGCATCTCTGCAAGCTGAAGCTGCAGATATACAACAAACGCTTTCCGAAGAGCAAAGCTTGGACTTCAATGCATTCTCAAGTGTATTAGAACTGCGATTTGGCAAAAAATGTGTGAAAGACTACAGCAGGCTGCAGTTGAAATCTCGCCAACAGAAGGCTACTGAAACACTCCAGGAGCTCGCCACGGATGTTGAGAGAAATCCTGTTTCTACAGTACTTCGTCGATAGCATCAGGGATGTAGAGATACAGAAGGCCCTACGAATGGCAGACATCAAGAATTTAAAAAGTGCTTTAGTGTATAACATAAAGTACGAGGCAGCCCAGCAAGCAACCCGTAGAGAACGCCATCCTATCAGGGCTGCTACTATCCAGGAGCTAGAACACCCAACTGCTGCTCGTATTGATGAATTGGAAAGAAAAAACAATAACTTGAGACAAAATATTCCGGAAAAGAAACAGAGCCTGAAGTGCTGGAACTGTGGAGATGAGGGCCACATAAGGAGAAACTGCCGAACCAGCCAAGACACTGGAGCTAAGACCACTCAAAGAAGGGAGGAGGAAAACTAAATTCTGGCCATCTCGCCGGGCGGAGGTTGCCAGTTGTTGAGAAGCCCCATTTTAGAGCTCTACAAATTTCTGCAATGAGTGGCGGCAGTAAGGAATTTTCATCATAGGACACATAAATGGATCCCCTGCAATTTGATCATTGATACTGGAGTCAATGTGACCATCATTCGGAAAGATTTGGCTCAACAACTGGATGGAAGACTCATCTGGACACCCCCCTGCGTTACCCTTGATAAGGTTTCCAACAATCTTCTCTTGACTTCTTCCCAACAGAGCATCCTCGAGAAGCTGGTCCACTAAATCCGCGGATGGTGCGGTCGGAAGCTCCTTCGATCCTCGTTCAATTCACTAGTCAATCTGAAAACTTTCCCGATCTCTGGTCTTTATATACCAGGCGAGTGAGAACATTCCCAAAATTTCCAGCCAATTCGTCGAAAAAGAAACATCTCGAAATTTCTCGATTGCTTTAACTGTTGCCACCTTTTTCTAACCTGTATAATCGCTTTTAATAAATAAAATAAATTGCAATAGAATTTTAAAATAATACGTCACTATTTACACTATATACAGACAATTTGTGCTACACTATTGTTCACATTTATGACAGGAGTCTATCCAGGTTTTTTTCATAGGGTCCAATTTTTGTGAAACTTTCATGCAATAAAAACAATTTTAAATTTTAACGTTGAGAAGCACAAATATTTACAATGATATCCTGATATCCTTCTACTCCTAGATGATTTAAATATTTCATATAAAGATGAGCATTATTTAACATGGAATTTTTTGAAAGGTCAGTTTGTAGGATATGGAATTTTATGAAGGGTGCGTTTTTTGGATATGGAATTTTTTGAAGGGTCCGTAAATGGATCCAAATTTCCTTCTGCATAGACCCCTGTATGAATTTAACATTTCATATACTTTAGTAATTAAATTATTATAGATGTATTTCTGCAAGGAAATAGATGGTCTAAGCCTTTTAAATTATATTTCATAGTATAACAGACATGTTTGCTTCAAAAGTAATTGATATTTTTACTGAAGAAGTGATTTTATAAGCAAAAAATTCTTTAAAATGATAATTAGAATCCTCATTCTAAGAATTACTCATATTTTACTTTAATCTAACTTACTTAGTAAGAAACGCACATATTTAATTTTAACACAGTGAACTACTGAGTTTCATTTATTTTTGAAAAAATTAATGTTCTTAAATTTGGGTAATTTTTACTTTCAATTACCCATATGTATACATAGGGTAATGAAAGTATAGTACTATTCGGTAATTTTTTTGCACTTCTATATGTTTTGGAACATCCTGATCTAAAAAAAATGATCTAGAAAAAGTGTCTGCATGTACATAGTCAGCATAACTCCTGAACAAATTGATCTATGATGTTTAAATGTGAGGGTTGGTGATGGCACAAGGACCTCCCATTAAGGTTTTCGTCAAAATTGTGCATACGCATAGGGTAATCACTGTGGTAATGCCTCTTAAGGTGTTCTAAACATCCCCACCTCCGAAATTCCCGTAAAAATGCTTTAATGGCGTAAAAAGTTAAAAAACGAATGCCTTTAACACAGAGTTCTCTTTCTTTGAGCATACCTCATCAACAATCATTTTTTCTTCTCTGCTCAGTTTCTCTTACAAGAAAGGATAATATAAGAAATATCAAAGAGTATATCACCAAAAATCCCCATTTTGGCAAAGGTTCCTTTTTTTAAAGTTTCATACACAGGGATGAGAGTGATCAGAGCCAAAAAGAGGAAATCCAAAAATTCGTTAAAAAGCAAGCGGAAGGGATGATACCCAAGAGTTTGTTAAAAAAACTAGTGTAAGGAATAATACACAAAAATTCGACCAAAAATTATGTATGAAGGATGATTCATCAATTTTAAAGATACAATTACATTTCTCATATTATATAATAGTAGACCTGAAAATATCTAGTCGACACCCACCACAGATCGATTAAACGGCATGATGAGGTGACTAAATAAACTAATCAACCGGCCACCTTTCGTTTCTCCCCTCACTTATGATTTTTTTTAATTGTTACTGAATGTACCAAAATTTCCAAATCAATGAAAATTTCTCTTTCTTTTCACCGTTAAAATCCATTCATCTACGATATGGATTCATGAGTTGACAGAACAGGGAATTCAGGAAAATCAGAAAAGTGCCATGTATTTTGAAATTTTTGATTTAACTTTTTGCATTCACCGTGCAGGTGTGGCCGCCTTATTGTTTAAAAACATCTTCAATCTGACTGCATCCTTTACCAGTATGATTATTTTTCTTCTTGCCTGGCGTTTTTGTCAACAAAATATATTAGAACCCTTATTTTATTTGCATATTAATTCTGTCCTATTTATAGTTATCCAATAATTTAACAGCATGGACACTGGTAGCCTTACTGTTAAAAATTTTTCTCAAACTTCAATCTAACTGCATCCTTCACAGTCATGACTTCTTTTCTCCTTGCCAGGCGTTTTTGTCAACAAAATATATTAGAACATTAATTATTTGCATATTATTTCTTTTATATTTTTAGTTATCCTATAACTTAAAAACGCTGCCACTGGTAGCTTTACTGTTAGAATAAATTCACTAAATTCAATCTGACTGCATCCTTTACAGGCATGATTATTTTTCTTCTTGTCTTGCGTTTTTTGTCAACAGAATATATTAGAACCCTTTAGAATTCTTTAATATTTCAAATTGATTCCGACAGATTTTTTTTTGTTGTTTTTATTAATCCTTTGTTACAGATGTGCAACAAATCTATAATAGGCATCTATAAGTGAAAAAGCTTAGACCATGAACTTGATTTTTTTTGTACTTTCATTGATATTTTATTAAATGCAAGTGACTTAGATATGTGTTTTTGATTTATACATTTAATAAAAATCAAATAAAGAATTGAAACATCTTCTTCCAATATATATATATATATATATATATATATATATATATATATATATATATATATATATATATATATATATATATATATATATATATATATATATATATATATATATATATATAATAATAAATCTGAATGCGCTACTGCATACATTCAGGTAAAATCCCAACCTCCCCTTCCCTGGCTGGGCCATTGGTAAAAAAAAAAAAAAATCTGCGATGAAGTGGCTACTAAGCTAAAAGTGTCTACCGGCCACTGGCTACTACAAGAAAATTTCAATTTTCAGGTCTACATAATAGTTACATTTCAAATATTGGGGAAGAAATTAACATGTGCCACATATTGTTCTCAGAACATAATACTTTAGCAGAGTTCATCCTAGAAATGAAAAAGGGCAGGGTGCTATTTTCCTAAAAAAGGGCACTTCCTGTTTACGAGGGCACTTTTATGGCAAATTGCAGAAATACGCGTTTTCTGCCACAATTTCAATATTGTTTTACTTTTCTACCACGATAAATAATTTTCAATATTCTGAAGAAAAAAAATTATAATGCAAAAATCTGTGAATCAAAAACTCGCTCAGAAACTTAAAAGATATCAAAATACTGATAAAATGCTTCAGTTCTAATTCTGCTGGAATGAAACTGAGAAAATTATTAAAATTAAAGTGCAATATACACAGTAAAATTTTCATCAAGTAGTAATTTTTATAAAATTATCAATTTATAATACAGTAAAATTAAGATAAGAATGTTTTAGTATAATGAAAATGTGCTAAGATAAGAACTTTTCACTCTTTCAAAATTTTCTAAAGTTTGAATGAATCAACCTTAAACTTCATCTCTTAGTTTTGCTATTGTCTGATAGAGAATAGAGTTTCTCTAAAGTTAACATTATTCATTGTGGGATATCACAAGGAGTATTCCGACTAAAGAACTTGGACTATGTCCTGAAATTTTTGCATTTTTTTATTTTCAAAATCGGATCAAATTTAGTGTCAAAACGGCGATTTTTTTTGCAATGCATGCCGCTATTATGTAAGCTATAATATAAGTTTTATTTTTTTAAAAATCGGAAATAATCTGGGATTTTGGTTGCATTCCTGTTATGTTTAATTTTAAATATGAAACGGATGTTTAGAAATTAATTGGCAACAGGCAAATTACCAAAAACACCCCCTAAATTTAACAGGAGGACATAGCGATTACGCGTGTCCAAACGGAAATATTCTTTTTAAATTCTTAGTGTAAACATTTGATAGTTATAAACCTTTAACTAAGTTATTCAAGTCTTTCAAATTCCTTTCTTCACTATTTTGAAGGAGGCATGGTAAAAATCCAGCGAAATACACTTAATCAAAACACGTACGAAATGGCCATCAGAGTTTACTAATGTGCACTTGGGAAATTGTAAGACTGCGCCCTACAATCCACCTACTAATGAAGCACGTTATATAGACATCTACTCAATGGTTTCAGTCCCTGATATATACGTTGCGTGTTTGAACATGAATGCGCATGCACGACAGCCGATTTCAGTAGGGGTAATCCACATATTGCGTACTGTTGGGAGGGGGAAAAACGAAAGTTTTTCGAATTCTTTCAGGATGAAATTTTTTCTGAAAAAGGGCAGGAAGGGAGCTATTTTTATAGAAAAAGGGCAAGAAGGGCGCTATTTTTATAGAAAAAGGGCAGGCAGGGCGCCGCCCCTCGAAAAATGCCTAGGATGAACTCTGACTTTAGTATTCTCCAAATTTAAATCATAAAAAAGATCAGGAAAATATCATCCTTATAAACTACAAATAAAGTTGTCGAAATTAAAAGGTGCCTAAAACTATAACAGGGTTCCCACTCAAATCACAGGATGAAAATCACTGACTTTTCTATGACTTTTAAGCACCTAAATAATGTTTTTAAGGACCGTTAATTTTTAATTTTTCAGGTATCATGTCTATAAATAAATTTTTAATAAAGTATATGCTACCAAAAAAGTTACAAGTTAGTGGATGCGTAATACAAATATGTCGGAGAATTTCGATACGCTGCGGATAAGTGAAGGTCACGAGAGGATAGCAAGTCCGAGTTGTATTTTTATAAATTTTGCAGCGTGACAATACACACAAAAATTAAGGACTTTTATGGACATTTAAGCATTTTCAATGACTTTTAAGCACCTCTAAGCATTTTTAAGACCTTGAAAACAAGTTAAAAAATATTAAGCACTTTTAATGACTTTCAATGACCGTCGGAACCCTGTATAAATCTGCTGCTTGTTAAAGTACTCGGATTTGACATAATAACCATTTTATTTAACTTACTAAGGTTAAACAATGCTTTCCAGCAAAAGTGCAATTCAACCAGAATGCAAGGATCTTGTGAAGTGATCTGCGAGGAAAGGGAAAATCTTTTGTTTAGACATGAGGAAAAGTATACTTTTTGCAGGAAAAACTGGTTTGGATCAGAAAAATGCAGATCCTTGAAACAGGGACAAAAAGGTGAAAAATGTAGCATAAAAGCAAAACAGGAGGAAAAATCTCATCCCTGCTGCCAAACTGTCCATTTATACTAAATGAATGATGAAAATATAAATACGGTAGATGACACAAATCCACGTCAGTATTATATTGCAATTGAAAGTTGTGTGATGTTCCACACCCCTAGTTTTTATAGAAATGATAAAATACCTAGATTTTATTTTAAAAAAATCATATCTAAAAAATGATGAACAATCGTGAAGTCAAAATTTAAAAAACTATAATTTTTTTTCTTGTTCTCTATAGCACAACATATAAATATTATTTTTATTTTGAGCCTTATATGAATATGGATGTACTACATGATAATTTTGAACTTTGTCTATATAATCATGGAAAAAAGTTTTATTGATGATTTATAATATAAATAATATATAATTAAAAAGGTTCATTTAAATTATCCTAATGTAATGAAATGTATCCTTTGCAACAAAGCAGCTTCTTGTGGTTTGATTTTAGAGGAAGTTTTTTGACAGTTTTTACTTTTAGATGTCAGCAACTTTTATTTTAATTCTTTATTTTTATTACTTATAGTTTAATTTTAGTTACCATGTTTTGGTATTTCAGGCACGCCGAAATGAAAAAAAAAAAAAAAAAAAAATCATATACCCTATACAGCATATGTTCCCCCGTCCTTCTTAAGTTCTTGCTAAATTTAATCAAAACCAAGGTGACATGGGTTTCAAACATAGAATATAAAGCATTCTTATTACCGTCTCACATTCCGGTTCTTGTTTAATTATTATTTCATCTGCTAGTCGTCTCTTTTTGGCACCTGAAGGAGTGGCTTTCTTTTCTTCTTCTTTTTCGATCATACCTTCTACTACTTCAGGCTTACAATCAGTCTCATTTGGAATACATTCATCCTCACCGCCAATATTATCAATTATATCTTTCTGGAGACCCAGCATTGGGACAGCATGCACTTTCAGTTCTTTTCTTCCAGACCTAAAGTCTATATCTCTAAAATGAATTTCACATATTGATATTTGTTGACTACGGTATTCTCCCTTTATACCGAGAACTTCAAGCCATTCTTTTCGAATATTAACTTTTTTAGGCAAAGGAAAATATTTTAAATCTGGTCGGTTGTAGGTGTCATTTTCACACAACGGCACACAACAAGACTTCATTTTGATTATATTTTTATATTATTTATTCATATCCTCGGTATATTACCACAAGGTCTACTGTTGTGTTTACCTTTCTATGGAGTGAAATATGATTACGATTACGATTTCTGAATCTGTTTAGCAAAGCCAACTATGAATATGGCCAACAAGTTAAAGAAATTCTCATTCGCGTTTGTAATGACCGATAGGAATGCTGCAAATATACCTGTTGCTCTTATTTTGTTTACAATTTATCTTACACGTGATAGGTTCCAATCTTGAAGCACGACTTCGCTGCATAGACCAAAGAATAAAGCAGACTGATCATAAACCTCCAAATCCCTGACAGCCAAAACGCGCGAGGAATTGTGAGGCACACAGATCAAAACATAACCGCATTTTGTATAGACAATGGCTGCTTGCTCCGCATTTGGATGCACATATCACCCGTCAAAAATGGTACGTACTGCTCCAGAAATTTCATTTTATAGGTAAGTTCTTTTCTAACACTGTCTAATTATAGTTTGCATTGGTTTTAGTTTCTAAAACTATTTATTTGTGTTTGAATGACTTCAAAATGAAAGTTCGTTTGGGTACCCGTTTCGTTTTCCTTGATTATTATGTGTATCGCAGAATTTTCGATTAAATTTCAATTAGCCTACAGACTGCCATTTAATAATTAATTAATAACTACCACTTTAGAAGAGGCAATTGAGGTGTCTGAATTTTTAAGAATTGTTTTCGTGAAGTCAGTCTTTTCTGGAGAGGAAGGATGAGTCACGTTAGGTGATCAAGTTTTGGAATGAAAGCATCTGTGCTCTTCTCTCCGGAAATTGAGAAACATAGTTGATTCTCTAATTTGGTTTCAATGTTAAGAAACCAGTTAATGATGATGCAGTGCATTTAATAAATAAAAGTCACAGATCATAAAGAACTCGTAGTGTAAAAGGATTAGTTTCCCATAAGATGAAAAAGTGAAACCGAAAGTTATATTTACATGTTTACCTAACAATACAAAATTTGTCAGCTATGTAATTGTGAATGTGTAATTACGTTATACATCTGTCCAATTCCTACAATATAGTTGTTATAACATACATTAAAATTATGTGCTAAATATTATGCATTAACAATATGTTAAATTTTTAGAAAGAGAATGAAAAAATTTAATTTCTTGAACATTTGTTAATTGTTAAATGGGTAATCCGTTTTATGAAATTGCTATTACCAATTTTTTTATCAATTATCATTAATTTTAGTCGTATTCAAAATAAGAGATGAAATTTTCCTTTACACTTTTTCAAAGCCATGCTATTCTATGTTTAAGCTTCAACGCAAAAACTTGGTATTGGAAGGAAGATTTAAAAAAAAATGTTAAATCAATATTTAAAAAAAAATTTAAAACTAATTATTTGAATAAGCATTATGATATTTAAATAATGAGATTTTCATTATTAAATATGTTTCCATTTTTCATTATCTAGTAATAAATAGGTTTTTTTATTTGTAATTATTGAAAGGTGAACTTAGCAAGAATATGTTCGCCTGTAAAATAACATTTTAAAGATGTTAAAGTTCTTTTTAATAAACAGTGTACATTCATGCTAATGGGTTATTTGTTCTTTCATAACTAAACTAAATACCTTTTAAAATATCTAAAAAAACAAATAAAAATATGATACGTTTGTTTGCATCATGAAGACAGATCGAGATAATATTTTATGTGTTTTATTGCTATTTTTTTTTTTTTTTTTTTAAAGAAATTTAATAAAGAATATTTTGTAATGCTACCACTTTTTGAATTTCTGAAATATTATCCAAAAACATAAAATTACGATTATTTGTTATTTTAATGAATAGTTAGAAATAAATAAACCTGTTGTGCCGAAACTTTTTCCTTTATTCAAATTTATAATTTCACCGGTAATTGTATGGCGAACGATGCGGCCACAATCCGTTACGGATGCGGGAAGATTGTGTTAGAAGAACCCCCACACTTTCTCGTCGACGGCCAAATAGGTGAACTTCTTGAAGTCAAATTTAATAAAATTTTCCGAAACTTTCTTCTTTTCTTCTTAATGCAGCATAAAGTATACATTCTGAGGGAAATATATGAATTTTTTTATAAGATTTATTCATATATTAGGGGGGATAAAAAGCTATTTTTAAAATGCGAAATTTTACACAGTACGCAAGGCGTTTGCTGTTTCTTTTGAATGTTTGTTACCCATGATGCCTCAAAACATGCAATATTTTTCTCCAATGAAGGTCAATGGGAAACGACGCCTCTGCTCATATTCTTTGCTCTATGCTTCGCTGCAGCAATCATTCTTAGGATTATTGATTTAATGCGTGTTTTTTGAATAATTTTTTTAAATTTATTTCAATCTTTTAAAGTGTGCATTTTTTTTTTTTTTTTTGTTTTTTGTTAACTGCCTTTCTCAAAGGAAGAAAGTTTAGAAATTTCGGCAATGGAAAATTCCCGCATTGATAAAGCAGTCAGTAGGCGAGCAAAAATCTCATACCACCCAATCAATTTTCGCCTTTTTTTTTTTATTATTATTATTTTTTTTTTTTTTTCGATTCTAAATGTCTCGAAATGACCGTTAACACAAAAAATTTATATTCTCCACGCTTTTTTTTTTTTTTTTTTTTTTTTTTTTCATTTGCTTTTAAAGTTTGCCTGTCAGATTTTTGCGGGAAAACGAACCTTTTTTTCATTACTCCATTATGACGTCACCTCATCCTAAATATCTCCATAGGTCACGTGGCAGTTGCGGCTGTTAAAAGGTTTTATCATGGAAATTTCAAAAACTTGTCTTCTCGTCATTTTGTTTTGAGATTATATGATTGATTTTTTTTCTAAAATGTCTAAAATTTTCTACAAATATTGTATCGTGCCAATGTGCAAAAGCACAACCATAACAACTCCTGACAAAATTTTCATATACGTACCACGGAATGAAAATACTCGAAAAAAGTGGTACCAAGCGATGAAGAGGGACAATGAAAAGTATATGCCACTGTCGACAAAGACTGTACGTTCTGTTTGTGAAGATCATTTTTATAATTTTTATATTAGGAAAATTAAAGAATGTTTACCTTTTAAATTTAAAACAAGCTATTTGTTAGGAAAGCTATTCCAAATTTTTGTAAACATCAAATGCAAAGTAATGGGTTACAATTCAAAGTCCGGTACAGATTCTGCGCCAAAAATTGTTTATATAAAACAACGCCAAATTATGTTAACTTGTCATTAAAAAAAATGGCGGGGCAGCCATTTTTGGCAAAAATCACCTTGGCGCAGAATCCATACCGGACATGGATATTGACAACAGCCCCTTTAACAAAAAAATACCGATATTTTCCCACCAAACTTTTTATTCCAAGCACAGCAAAACCATTCAAGTTAATTAAAGCTTGGAATTTTACCAATTGGCTTTTACGCCACTGGTTTCCGCTGTTACAAAATAAATATTCTTGCTGAAATAGACAGCCATCAGTGTCGAGTCAATTTTTGGCAAATTATCCGATTGGCCTCCTACAAAACCAGGTTCCATTTTTGCAATTAAATAAAAAACAAATACCTACATAATAGGCGACCAAAAACATTTGATAAACGGCAACTACTAAGTAGAAACCACAGAGTATATAGCTGACACTTTGTGGTAGAAACCTCACCATAACAAACGGTGCAAAGGGATTACGTCACCGAACCCTTCGAAACTCTTGACGTCATACTCAAAATCGGCCCGTTTTGAGCGGATCGCAATTTGAGGGTTTTTTGCGCATTTCCTTTTCTTAATATTTAAATAAATAATTTTTTAAAAGAACTTTTATTTGAATATTTAGAATCAGAAAGAAATTCTTTGTAAATATAAATCAATTTCATTCGTTTTTAAAAAATGCGGGAAATGTCCATTTTAAATTTTGTAAAAAGTTCCCATACCAGGAATAGTGACCGAGAAGCCGAAGCAATTCTTGCTGATAATTTTTATTTTTAGCATTTACAAAATTTTTCTTCTAGCAGAACACCCATGTTTTTTAGCTGATCTGACTACTTTTCAACCAGTTTCACGTGAAATTGAAGTCAATTTTTTTTCTTTATATTCTGAAGAAACTTTTATAGACCACAAACGTGGACTTTTCTCAAATTCTCTTAAAATAAATCCCTTTTTAGGTTCATATAACTGTGTTGGACATTCTCTTCTTGGCTGGTTTTGAATTCTGTTTTCTTGTTTGAAACGTTTCATTACATTCCAAACAGTTAAATGGAATAAATTGAACGTATTAGCCATTAATAGAATACACTTACTACTATTACGATAATATATATTCAATTTTAGACTACTGTTTGCTGATTCTTTAAGACAATATTTTTTTTATATATACAAACAAAAGAATAAATAGATTATAATAAATAGTGAAGGTAAATATTGTTACGAATTTTTGTATATTTGTAAATATTTCGTAGTGTTAATTTTGTAAATAGGAAAATTTATGTACATTTTGCATAAGGCAGTGCAATAGTTCGCCTTAAAGTTGGTTTCCCGACAATATGGATGTTATCGCTTGATAACGAGTTTTACAGAGGTAACTCTGGGAAGCGAGTTTCAAGGGGCAGGGCATTTAACATTATGGTAATGGGAATCTCTCCAAATTGGCGAGAAATCGCCAAATGTCGACAAACTTGGCGACCATTTGGCGACATTTTCGGTACATGTATAGGTACATGCGGGGCCGACGCGAGATGGCGCTTTCTTTCCCTAAGCGGGCCAGGAACAAGCTTTAACAAGATTTTGCTAAGCGATGGGATTTCTACTTCGTAACCGCCTGACTTGATTAAATGATTACTTTGTTTTTCAAAGTTTTATACTTGAGCAAATCTGAGTTTGAGGATTTTTTTTTTTTACAGTTTTTAAAATTCGTTAAATTTATAAATTAATGTTTTCAGATTTGTATCACTTTGTAAAATACGTAGGTTTTCTAAGAATTTTGTCCTTAAAACAAAATAAGCAATTATATTAGCAAAATGAAGCAAACCAATTTTCATCAGTAATTTTATTGAAATTCGATATATTTTTAGAATTACTTGGCAAGAAAGTTATATAAAAAATAGTGTAATACAAAAAAGTAAATCTATAATGTTAAGATACTTATAAGTTTATTATGGACTTTTTAATTCACTAGTTCAAGTTAATTTACTTCTATTGATATGTTCCACTGGCACACTAAAAAACAAGACTTGGTACTTACGTATTAACGCAACAAGGCCAAAATTCACATAAATCGCCAAATTTGGCGACCCTACTTACGGCAACCAAAATTCACAAAAATCGCAAATTTGGCAACACTACTTACGGCAACCCTACGTGTTATACGTGGTTTTCGTAAAGAAATTATTTTGCTTACTGGTTAAATTGAATGCCGTCAAATCGCGCTAACCTGGTTGCGATAATACGTAAGTACCCAAGACTTAAATATAAAAGGAAGTTTTCACCAAAATTCATACCCCACAGGAGAGAAATTTATTCAAAACAAATTTTTCATCTTACTAAAAAAAAAAAGAAAAAAAAAAAGAAAAAAAAAGAGGATACACATATCAGTAATTGATAGAAATTAGAATACAGAAGTAATAAAAATCCTATAAATGTAAAAATCTTTAAATTAAATTGATTTTAATTAAATTAAATTTTAATATTTGTTTAATTTAGAAAATGCTTAAATTTTTTACTTAATTCCCTTTAATAGAACTAATGAATATATTTGAACACATATTTGGTATAAATTTAGCATCTTATAAACATCCAGGAGTTTCCACAAGAAACTTTAAATAGAATTTCTAACTTAAACCAAAACAAGACACAAGACTCTTAATAACAATTGATTTAAAATGTGACCAATATCAAAATAAAACTTTCTACCTAATTTCTAGGTTGGAAATATTTCAAACTAATTAAACAATAATAAATTTGAGTGCTTAACTAAAATGTCTGAAATGTTTAAAATCAAAAACGTCAAACTTGATTGGGAGGTGACAAAATGGATGTTAAATATTTGTTGTGCTCAGCTATTTCAACGGTGTTAGAAAAGGATATACCAGAGGAAATTTTTCTTAAATACCTAACATTAGCCAGAATTAAATCTCTACATTTTGACATTTCTTCATAAGCAGTAGGCGAATATATGTAGATTGAAAATGCACAGCACAGCATCCTTGGGCTGTATCAAGATACAGTTTTATTCGCTAAAACCAACTGCTCATCAAGTTCAATTCACCATATTCGGAATCAATCAGTTCATGTTTCAAAAGATGAGATTCAAAAATATTGATTACTTCATCTAAAGATTTGAATGGTTTGGAAAAATTTTGGTTTACAAATCAGGGAAACAAATTCTCTGGCTGGAAATATCTTTACAGCAAAAGTCTGTTATATTCTATGTTAAATATCCACTTCAAGTATTTTGGCATAATCTCAGTATCTTTAAGGAATACATTTAAAGACAAATCTTCGCAATGGCAATGCTGTGGGTAATTGTAATGGGATTTTGTGATACATCAATGACATACAAATATAAGGATTTCTCCTCTAAACAACTCCAGTTACTTTTTCTTATTTCGAGATGTCTTTTAAATCTTCATCATGTCGTTTATTACGACTAGCCAAAGATACTATAATAACCCTTCGGGTTAAAGATGGCAAGCTTCCATAGAGATAATGTAAAATAGTTGAGAGCACATGACGTCATTGCAGGGTTTCTACATTGGCAAGCTTATCGCTCTTTTTGGTTTCACTTGGCGATTACATTTTATGGTTTCCCAGAAATCTTTTATCCAAAAAAAGAACAAATCTGCCTAACTCATTAAACTTTCACTTAAAAAATTTACACACCCAACCAAATTTTTGTTAATTTATATTTTTAACTAAAATAATTGAATACTTTTTCAAACAATATTAATATTATATTGAACCACTACAGCAAAAGTTCCATCCTGTAATGCAATACGAATCCTAATATTAGATTTGGGGTTTTTACAGCATATTCCAATATTGGTGAACTTTTTGTAAGTTTTCGTAATAAATATGAACATCAAGAATTAACAAAATTACTAATTACAAAATTATTGAAACACATTCTAGAAGAAAATGATTTTGATAAAGTTTCCATGCATTCTTCGAAGCAGTACATTAGGAAATTAAAAAATATCTAGTTATTGAGTGCAAGAATTTAAAAATGACTTGCAACTACAAAAACCAATATCATTTAGCATATACTAGTTTAGAAGAATTTACTAACAGTTGACGATGATCATTTAGCTTTATTAATTCATAAAATAAAAATACCGCAATGGTAATTGAGATTGGCGTCAAATTTCAAAAAATCATAATAAACACATAATAATTGCGTGCATTTATGTAACTAACAAATGATAAACATTCTTTCAAGCGATGTCAAAGTAATAAAAAAAGAAAAGTAAGTAGTTAGAAAATGACAGTCCGGGGCCAGGGCGCAAGGGACGATGACATCACCGGATATGACGTCACCGGAAGTCACGTGACCGGAAGTGGAATTGAGTTGTTCTCATCCTGCTGCTGTTTTAGTTTCGGTTTCGTTATAAGCTGTTTGTGTATGACGTCACAGTGGGAATGACGTCATAATGTGTTTTATATCAAAGTTTTGATCGGTGGCAACACTTTTTTAGTTTCGGTTTATCTAGCAGACGAAGTTGAGTTGTTCTAGGACTGCTTCTTAGTGAATAAGTTAGAGTGATAGGTTTTTATTGTGTGACGTCACAGTGGGTATGACGTCATAATTTGTTTTATATCAAAGTTTTGAGCGGTGGCAACACTTTTTAGTTTCGATTTACCTTTAAGATGGAGTTGAGTTGTTCTAGGGCTGCTTCTAAGTGAATAACTTAGAGTGATCTATATTAGGGATGAGCCATATTTTAATAACAGTTAAAAGTTATTGATACTTAAACTCACGCGAATTAACAGTTACCTAATTTTCTAAGTAACAGTTATTCATTTATTATAAATGCAATAGATGGCGCTAGTATGTCCATATATTTCTGTTATTGAAGATCATAATATCAGAATCACGAAATAAAAATATATTTTTCTAATAACGGTGATTCGGAAAAATATATTTTTCTAATAACGGTGAACGGAAAAATATATTTTTTTATCGTGATTCTGATATTAGGATCCTGGTCGTTATTCCTGGAATAACTAACTGTCCGATTGGTATCAGTTGATATTGACATAATTTTCAATAAAAGTAGATATAACTGTTATAAGATATTGACAGAAGTTTTTGTATTGGAATAACTTTTGGACCATTCTTTGTTAGCGCTGCTTTTCAAGATGGTATTTTAAATTTCGTTTCGAATTTTTTTGTTGGTTTTTTTTTTGTTTTTTTTTTTGTTTTTTCGTTGATTTTTGTTAGTTCGTTATGATTTGATGCACATTATGAGTGGTAGGGTGAAGAGGAATGTGCGTGGGGGGGGGGGGAGTATCTGACGCAACATTCTTTGGGTTTAAATGACAGAGATGGGGGAAAGAAGGTGGGGGATTAGGATTAAGGATTTAGGAAGAAATGCATGCGTGTTTTTGCTGAAGGCTCTTTTTTTTTATGTTATAAGAATTCCTTTGGTGGGAGAGGTTTTGAACGTTACGTTCGCATTTCATTTCAGTCTTCTTATGAGACTTTTAAAGACTCGCTGTGTTTCTTTCGTATTGGTTGGAGGTAAGAAAATTTTTCGCTATTGTTTTAGAATAAGAAAATGATACTATATATAAAAAATAAAGAGAGCGTAGGATTTGAGTTTTTCCTTTTGATGGAAAATAAATTATGTTCTTTTCCTTGTAAAGCAAGCTTCTAATTTCAAATCGATATAATCAAAAGATTGTGTAGTAAATTTGGAGCGTAGTTAAATAGGTTTTAATGTTAAACAAAAATTTGTTTATGCATATATTTTTTATATTTAACGCATTACCTGAGAGGTTTTTAATTTTTTTATGATCATTTTTCAATTTGAACTAAATAAAGGGAATTTATTATTTGTAAAATTGCTTTTCTTGATTAATTATGAATTGAATTTTTTAAATAAACATGACATTCATCTTTTTTAGTTTGATTAACTTTATAATATTTGAATTTTACTTCAAATTTTTTATTAAAAATATTTTTATTCGGGTTTAATATCGTAACTTAAATTTATAATTTTTGTTTATAAATTTTTATTTCATGAATTTATGTATACATAAATGTGGTCGTGACGGCACAATTATTTATAAAATACATAATTTCTGTAAATAGTTTTAACGCGCCATAATTAATTTACAATAATTTCAAAAATATAGTTATTGAAATAATAATAATATCCCTATATTTAAAACATATATTTTTTATACTTCAAAGATTCCTCTGAAAATGTACATTTTTCTCACAATATTACATAAAATTTATATGTAAGTAATAATTTTAAAGCCTGTGCACGTAAAATGTTTCAAAATGTGTTTTCATTTAAAAATCACTTTCATTTTATATGTATCAGTTATGAATTATGTTGTATTGTAAATTCTTTCTCCAATTTATTGTTAAATCATAAAAATAAAAAAATTAAAAAACAAAATTCTTATAAAATAACCTCAAAACTATAAATGATTTCTTTTATTTTGATATTTTTACAAATTTATATTGAAAGATGTTCTAATTTAAAATCGATTAACTGATATCTAAAGAGAATGTTGTAGAAAAACAGGTATGTTTTATTTATTCCATGTATTTATTTTTATTTACCTTTTACTTTAAAAATAACGGATAACGGTTATAATATTTCGTTATTTCCTAATAATTTTAATGTAACTGCAGTTATTTAACAATAACTGTTAAGCTCATCCCTAATCTATATATATAATTCTCTTGCGTAACGTCCAAATTCGGCTGTATTTCTGTGAGAAGAATGGCAACGACTTCAAACATCCGATCACAAATCTTCTAAATGTACTTTATGCACGAATTTCCAAATTCAGCAAACCAGCCAATCACAATATATCTTTTGAAATTTGACTAATACAACTGGCAACAGCAACAACTTGGATTCGCTATATTTTGTTTTTCTTATTACAGTCTACAGATAGAAATTATTGCCTATTTAAAAAGTATTGATTTAATAGTTACGATGATGCAAGAAGAAATAGATCCAAGATGTGTACATTTCTTCTGAATTAGAATTCCGCATAAACAAGACTTTTCGGAAAAGTTATCTACTGGAACATATTCCGGAGGTCGCCGGGTTGCATTCAGTGCTAAATCGCCAACTTTCAAAAAGTTTCTAAGAGGCATTGTGCAGTAAATCTGAACCTATATTCATTTCTAATCAGTGCAAATTCAGCTAATACGAATTGAAAACTATCAAAATAACGAACAAAACCACCCACTCATCTTCAAAATCTCATACGAAATTAAAAAAAAATAATAATAATTGGCGAAATAGGGCTAATTTTCTCGCCAAATTTGTTTTTCAAAAAATTCCGGTTGATTGAATGCGGGATAATTGGCCTTCCACTGTTTTATTTTATTTTCTAAGTATTGCAAAGAAGATCATGCGAACATATGATTGCTTCGTTAAGAAATTTCGATAAGCAACTTTAGTTATTTTGGTGCTTCATACGAAACCAACCCGTAAATTTTAATTGTTCAATGAAATAACCGATCTTTTTTAAAATATATGTACGATACTGCTTATTTTTGTTGTTTTCCAAGAACTTTCTACTACGTTGCCACACTGTCCCTGCTTAACACGTCTCGACGGCAGTAGGCTAATGACGTGGCAAGTATTCTGGCTCTTCATAAATAACAAAGCATTTTCAGTTTCATGGTATTATGCAGCTGCTTTAGCAAATAGCTTTTGCTAGGGCATATTTTAAATGCTTCACTTTGAGGCGAGCAAAGCGAGCCAAGGGGATTGCATAGCAATCCAGGGGGTTGGCGAGCGTCAGCGAGCAGGGGGCGGAGCCCCCTAGTAGGGTTTTATTGCGTGACGTCATAGTGGATATGACGTCATAACTTGCATTACGTTAAAAGTTTTGAGCGGTGGCAACACTTTTTAGTTTCGATTTACCTTTAAGGCGGAGTTGAGTTGTTCTATGGCTGCTTCTAAGTGAATAAGTTAGAGTTATAATTATTTTTGACTAGTGACGTCACAGTGGGTATGACAAGTGAATAACTTAGAGTGATAGGCTGTTTTACCAGTGACGTCACAGTGTTAATGTAGTGGGGATGACGTCACGATTTGCTTTATATCAAAGTTTAAGGAATGGCAACATCTTGTATCCTGATATAGCTAAGTTTCCTTTGATTGGTTGAAAAAAAAGCTCGCTTCTGATTGGTTAGAATATATCACGTGATTTCAAATGCTCTTCTCATTGACTATACAGTTTAGTAAGACAGTTTTCTACTAAGTTTAATGTAATTGCGGCGCCATCTAGTGGAAGGAAGGAACATAAATTACACAGTTTATAACTTTTCATGCTTCACCATTAAAAACTTCAAATACATGCAAAGATAATATATTAACACAAATGCGTAAAATTTCGGATTGAGTTGAATTTTTTTTATAAGTGCTTAACACATTTAAACTAATGTTGAGAGATATAATCGCAAGACACTTTTAAGGAATCAGGTTTAATCAATGTTAGACACATAAAGTCACATTATTTTCTCAATAACAGTATGAAATGTAAATATAAATTAAAATTTATGAGATAAAAAATTTAAACTTTGCAATCTTAACGTGAAAATTTCTTTTACAGAGCTTAACATGTCATTAAAAAGTTTTTTTTTCTTTTATTGTCATAGTTTTTGAGGGATTGAATACACAACAAAAAGAACTTAGACTAGAATTAATTTTTAATATTCAGCAACTGAAACCCATTATGGAAGTTAAAGCAATGATTTTACAATTATTTTTAGGTTGAGTTAGTCTGACCCTGTTGAAGGGAATTGGTAGTTGTAGTGTGTTCACACGTGACTTTGCAATACAATATTAGTAATATACATTTCCAAAAAGAAATATTTATCACTTTGAATAGAAAAATGACGATTTTTCTTATTTATATAAGTATTATTCTCAATTTTGTAAATTTTAAATGTATTATCCATATTTTATTGAGGAATCTATAATTTTTTTCTTCTTCTTCCAGAATGGTTTAGGAAAAAATATTTCATTTTAGTCAGAACAATGTTTTCAAAGAGATAGAAATACATAACTTTTCGATATATCAACCTTCAAATACTTTGAAATTGATTCTATTGGTTACAACCGGTTATAATTCAAAGCTATACTGTACTATGCGAGCGATATTATATATCTTAGCTACTTACTGTCTATGTTAAAATTTATATTACCAATAAACTTGTTAGAAATTAATATGTCTATGTTAGTTATATTGATCAAGATAGTTTTTATTGTAAATGATACTTACTTAAGTTGATGAATGGCAACACAGAACTAGCTGCTAATGCTGAATAGAGATGTGATAACTGATTTTGGATACTCTAATCCCTAAATAAGAGAGAAAAAGTAACATACTTGAACATCTTACAACTAAGAATTCAAAAGTGAACGTGAAAATTTACTTTACGAATAAAAATCATGTCTTTAAAATGTGTACGAATATCACTAAATAAGAGAAAAAAGTAACATACTTAAACTCTTTACGACAAATAAGTTTAACATTAACGTAAAAAATTTACTTTACACATACAAATCACTTTAAAATGTGTAAAAATATCGCTAAATAAGAGAAAAAAAAAGTAACTTACTTAAAATTTCTAAGATAAATATTTAACCTTTACGCGAAAATTCCCTTCATATATAAAATTCACGACTTTAAAATAAAACATGCAAGAGAAAAGTAACGTACTTAAACTTTCTACGACAAATAACTTTAACATTAACGTAAAATTTTACTTTACACATAAAAATCCCGACTTTAAAATCTGTAGAAATATCGCTAAATGAAAGAAGAAAAAAATTAACACACTTAAACTTTGTACGACAAATAACTTTGACATTAACGTAAAAATTTTTTCTTCACATATAAAAATCACGACTTTAAAATGTGACGTGTAAGAAGACTTAGCATACTTAAAATTTCTACGACAAATAATTTTAACCTTTACGCAAAAATGTACTACATATATAAAAATCATGTCTTTAAAATATGTAAAAATATTGCTAAATAAAAGAAAAAAGTAACATATTTAAACTTTGTACTACAAATAACTTTAACATTAACGTAAAAATTTACTTCACATATAAAAATCACGACATTAAAATGTGACATGTAAGAAAAATTAGCATACTTAAAATTTCTACGATAAATAATTTTAACCTTTGTGTGAAAATTTACTACATATATAAAAATCGTGTCTTTAAAATATCTCTAAATAAAAGAAAAAAAAGTAACATACTTAAACTTTGTACGACAAATAACTTTAACATTAACGTAAAATTTACCTTACACATAAAAATCACGACTTTAAATATGACATGTAGGAGAAAAGTATTACATACCTATAATTTCTACGACAAAGAATTCAAACATTGCCATTCATGTCTTTAAAATGTAAAATGACAACTCTAACTTTTAGAGAAAATAAACACTAAAAATTCACAAGGCAAAGAATTTAAAATTGAACGTGAAAATTAACTTTACATGTACAATCATACTCTTATATCAACGATAAAGATAAAAAAAAAAGAAGAAGCTCTAAAAATGTATAAGACAAAGAATTTAAATAATACGCGAAAATTTACCTCACATATAAAAATTATGTCTTTCAAATGTGTAAGAATAACGCTAAATTAGAGAAAAAGAAATATTAAAAATTTATAAGGTAAGGAATTGAAACAATATGCGAAAATTTATTTCACACATAACATTTTTATCTTTAAAATGTGTGAGAATAATGCTAAATTAGAGAAGGAAAAAAAAAACATACTTAAACTTTTTTCGACAAAAATTTAAACAATACGCGAAATTTTCATACACAATTATTTTTTTAGGTTAATGTTAAATAATGGGAAATTTAACGGAATAAAAATTTCAAAGATAAAGAATTTTAACCTTTACACGAAAATATACTTCACATATACATATCATGTCTTTAAACTTTAACGTGGCAATTTACTTCTCATATACAATTAAACTCTCAGGTTAATATTAAATAAAAGAAAAAGTAACATACTTAAAAATTTCTAAAATAAGCATAACGTAAAAATTTCGCATCATGTGTTTAAAATGTAACATATAAGAGAAAAAAAAACTAACATACTTTCTATAGCAAAGAATTTAAGCGTTAGGGTAAAAATTTACTTTACATATAAAATTCGCGTCTTTAAACGGGATGATAAGCATGTGACGGTAATTAGCCAATCAGGTTAGCGGTAGGTGATACGCCACTTGCCGGCATTTTTAGACCAGAGGATGAGTCACGCTAAAACTTGTTCAAACAGGTCGGGAGACTTGTACAGCAAGAACAGCAGCATCGACGCGCAAGCAGCGGGTGATGGTGAGGTATGTCAGCAGGTCTTTGAGATTATTGTTTTCCTACTTTGCCTTTTTCATAATGAAATGTTTGTGAAAACTTGGAATGAATGAAGTGGATTTCAAAGACACATTAGTAAGTGAAGGTAGAATTCGCATGGACTTTCTTCCAAAAAGTATGATTCACTTGGAGAATTTAAGGTCATTTCTACTTGAAAACTTTTCTATTATCTAAAACATTGAATATTGTTCAAACTCAGTGGGATTATATGCTACAATACGGGTAAAACTTAAAAAAAATTGTTACATAGAAGAAAAATCGTAAGAGATTTAAAATAAATATTAGTTATAGATACTCCAAAGAAAAAATTTCACCTCTACTTTTCAATCGGAAAATCAATACAAGTTGGAAATTTATGTTACTTCAAGAAAGACTTAGACAATTTACTTTGTAATAATATACGTTAAGGTGTCATATTAACTCGTGCAATAAATGCTGACTAAGGATTATTTTACTTATCAATCTAAGAAAGGTGAATTGGGGGGAAATATTAAATAAATTGTAGATATTAAATATATTGTAGATATGCATTCAAATTTTGAAAATCGCCTGCAAGACTTTTAAAACATCTTAAGATAATTTGAAAGAAACTTGCGAATTATATGTAAACTACATAACTTTTTATACTCTGAAAGGAAATCACAAGTAACTTAGTTAACTTTTTTCATGGTAACACTCATATTTAATGACATGTTTTTAAAATTTAACCTTCTTTACATGATATTAGTTATAAATTTGTTCAATCTCAGATGTGATATACTATTATTTCTAACATATATGTTACGAATTGTGTAAAGTTTTTAAAAGAGTATATGCAAATCACCAATCAGAAACATAAAAATCTAACATCATTCAAACAAACTAAAATAATAAGATATTTTCCTTAGTGGAAATAGTTAACTACTCATGTGATGGAATATACTTAGAAAATTTAAATACTGAAAAAAGTTTGCTAGGCAAACTTAAAGAATATTTTTTTTTCTTGAGAAAAACTAGAATAAATTTGAAAAATGTAGAGTTTGTTACTACGTAAAATTGAACATCATCTGGATAAACTAAATTATGCGTGAATTTTTTTTTATTATTATTTGAGAGGTGCTGACAATATATCATTAATATAAAGATTTTTAACTTCCACCCATAATTTCTAAATAACTTATACATAAATTTCAGAAAACTGAAACGGAACGTGTTTTACAAGACGCTTGTTTTGTAAGATGAATATTCAATATTATAATATAACTGAGCAAAGTTCATTCCGGAAAAAACTTGTAAAAGATACTTATATTTTGAAAATAGTTTGAAATATCCTTTTAAATTTATGAATGCTCGCTTTCGAAAGACACAAATAAAACTGATATTACACATGATAATTAACACATGCATAACATTAGTCAAACAAAGTGGAATTTTTATTGCTTGTGACCGATAACTTTTCAGTGAAGTAGAACTTACATAGGAAATTTGTGCAAACTTGAAATGAATCGAATTCACAACGTTTACATGCATCTACAAAAATTAAATCCCATCGCTTAGCAAACGTCTGAACGTTAAGATTTTAGTTTGTTCCTGGCCCGCTTAGGGAAAGAAAGCGCCATCTCGCGGCGGCCCCGGTACATGTATCCCATGTACATGTATATAGTACTTTTCGACTACAATCTGGAAAGTTCTCCAAATGTCTATCTCTGGAATATTCACGAAAGTTCCCCACTCCTATATAAGGACGGCCGTGATTAGGGTTAGTCAGTTCTTGAATTTTGAGTCACTGAATTAGTTGACTGGAGATACTGAGCATTCTAAAGAGAACTGTTTTGCATTGTCTTTTGTGGCGATTTAGCAGTTGTTTGTCAAGTTTTTAACTGCTGTTTTGTGCTCTATTGAGGTGAAAAGAGCTGTATTGTGTCTACTAGAACGAGAAGTTCTGGAGCTGTAAGAGAACTGTGAAGATTTATTTTGGAATAAATTTCTGCAAGTTTTGATCTGCTTTGGCATCAAATCTTTTGAACCCGTCCAACGCAACAATATTACAGACAATCGATTGTTTAAAAGTCACCACAATGCAATAATAATAATAATAATAATAATAATAATAATAATAATAATAATAATAATAATAATAAAGCGTAAAAAATTATTTTTTTAATGAAATTATCAGAAAATGTTATGGTGTACTAATATTTTTGTGGAATTTTTTTCTCTTCTTCTATCAATTTATATTTTTACTAGCCCGAATACCCGTACTGCGCAAAGAAATTTTACAATGGCATTTTAGCGATCAAAAGACATTCATATATTTTACACTTCAGACTTTTGCTGGCATTTCGATCCCGACAAATTGATTTATCAAAATAGAAACTTTCCTTTGTTGGCATTTTTTCCAAAATTTATAATTGTGAATACTATATTGGAAATGAGACATTTGAATATCCATCGTTTAGAACGTTTAACCTCCCTTTGGACCCTTTTTAATTACGTAATCGAAATTACAATAGTTAACTGTGTTTATGTTTACTCTTAAATCTAAATAACATTAGTATTGGACATTAAGATATTCCACGTACAGTTTCAACGTTGCATCGACTTTTCATCCCTTAAAAATTCAATAATTGATATTGGAATAATTTTTTATTTTTACATTTGCCCTTTTAACATTTGCACAAAATATCAGAATTGTGACTACATTGGAAGAAGAACATTCGGATATCCCTCGTTTGGAAAGTTTAACCCCTTTTTCACCCCTTAAAGTGGGTTAATCGAGATCGGAATAGCTTAACTTTTCTATGCTGGTACTTTGTTGACATTTGTACACATTTTCAGAGTTGTGACCATATGGGAAGTGGAACATTCGAATATTCTTCGTTTGGAATGTTTAACCCCTTTTCACCCCTTAATGTGGGTTAATCGAGATCGGAATAGCTTTTCTATGTTTATCTTTGTTGATATTTATACCAATTTTCAGAGCTGTGATCATATGGGAAGTGGAACATTCGAGTTTGGAAAGTTTAACCCCTTTCCACCACCTAAAGTGGGTTAATCAAGCTCAGAATAGCTTAAATTTTCTATTTTTGTTCTTTGTTGACAATAGTACCAATATTTAGAGTTGTGACCATATGGGAAATGGAACATTCGAATATCCCTCTTTGGAACGTTTAACCTCTTTTCCACCCCTTAAAGTCAGTGAATCGAGATCGGAATAACTTACTTGTTCTATGTTTGTCTTTGTTGTCATTTGCAACAATTTTCAGAGTTGTGACCAAATGAAAAGTGGGACATTCGAATTTCTCTCGTTTAGAACGTTTAACCCCTTTCCATCCCTTAAAGTGGATTAATCAAGATCGGAATAGCTTGCTTTTTCTATGTTTATCTTTGCTGACATTTATACCAATTTTCAGAGTTGTGACCATATGAAAAGTGGAACATTTGAGTTTGTAAGGTTTAACCCTTTTCTAACACTTAAAGTGGGTTAATCAAGCGTGGAATAGCTTTACTTTTCTATGTTTGTCTTTGTTGATATTTGTACCAATTTTCAGAGTTACAACCATATGGAAAGTGGGACATTCGAATTTCCCTCGCATGGAACGTTTAACTCCTTCTCGAGCCCTTAAAGTGGATTATTCGAGATCGGAATAGCTTACTTTTTCTATGGTTGTCTTTGTTGACATTTGCACCAATTTTCAGAGTTATGACCGTATGAAAAGTGGGACATTCGAGTTTGGGACGTTTAATCCCTTTTCTACCCCTTAAAGTGGGTTAATCAAGATCGGAATTGCTTAACTCTTTTTACGTTCGTATTTGTTGATAATTGCACCAGTTTTCAGAGTTGTGACGAAATGGGAAGTATTGCATTCGAATATCCCTCTTTTGGAACGTTAAACCCTTTTTCGACCCCTTAAAGTGGGTTAATCAAAGTCGGAATAGCTCACTTTTTCTATGTTTACCATTGTTGATATTTGTACCAATTTTCAGAGTTGTAGACAAGTGGGAAGTGGGAGAATTAGTGGTGAGTGAGGGCTCTGCCTTAAATATATAGATATAAAATAAAACTATTCAATACTTCTTTTAAAAAAATTAGGTTTCGTTCAGAATTAAATTAACATTCTACAAAAGAATTTTGAAGTTAATATTCGAATTCAATTCTAAACTACAGCATTTTTTCTACAAATTTTTAAAGTGTACGAACACTTTTGGGAGCCACTGTATAACATTATCATGATTTATTTTATGAATATCGACTAATCATAATTGCTATGCAGTATGTTACAATGATGGAAACCTGTGAAAACTTAGCTCCGGATTTCGTGATCTTTTACTATTACACTGTGAATGACAACAGTACTAATCATTTATCATTCTAGTAAAAACAAGTATTTTACAACTAAGTAACTAAAAATAAAAAATATTTTAATTTTTCATATAAAAATGTAGATAAAATTTATATTTATCTTTATTCTATTATAAGATACTAGCTGTAGGAATAAAATCTTCCATAACAAGTGTCTTTGATTTCCAAGCACAGGATAACAAAAGAGCGATTTAAAATACATAAAAACAAACGATTACATTAAAAAACAACGTTCCAAAAGTAACCATTACATAATACGAGTTCTAATTTAAACGATCAGGAGGTTTTAAAAGATCAAATATTGCTGTATTAATTTAAATCACGATTCCAAATTCACTAGCCTAAAAATGCACAGAGCTTTGCATAGTAACGGATTCTTTAGCCTCACTTGACGACCGTGACGTCACCACTTACATCGTCCATTGCTCACGCGGACAATTTTTTAGGGGCTTCAAGCAAGTCGGGGGGGGGGGGGGGGGAAGGGGGGGGGGCTAAGCTACAGCTTGTCTAGCTTATACGTAAATTCTGCACTGCAGACAATCGATTGTTTATAAGTCACTACAATGCAAAAATTAAAAAAAAAAAAAAAAAAAAAGCGTAAAAAATATTTTATTAATGAAATTATCAGAAAATGTTATGGAGTACGAACAATTTTGTGGAATTTTTTTCTCTTGTTCTATGAATTTATATTTTTATAAAAATAAAACGATTCATTACTTCTTTTTAAAATGTTAGGCTTCATTCAGCATTAAATTAACATGCTAGAAAACAATTTTGAAGTTAATATTCGAATTCAATTCCATTTTTTTAGCACTTTTTCTTCAAATTCTTAAAGTGCACGAAGACTTTTGGGAGCAATTGTATAACATTATCATAATCTATTTTACGAATATCGACTGCAAAAAATGTATGTTGAACATGAAAATAAACCTCATGAAAATATAATTGAAGAAACATGTGTTGTTGATTGTGTTGCCTCAAGTTTTTTTTATGTGTTAAATAATGGGACCGCAGCATTAAGCACTACATTAAAACGCAAACGGCATGAATTGCTATGCAGTAAGTTACAAAATAAAATGCACTTACTTGGTGTACGATACTCACAAGCATTAAAATGCTTGGAACAAACGCACATTCTTGCCGATACAGCATTTCCATTACAGACTGAGAGGCGACTGCAATTTTTGGACCCCATCGAACATCATTCTGAATTTTTTATAGAAATTGGAGAAAAGTGAGTAGATTACGAATTCACTGGTCTGCCGTGGCAAAAATGGCCGAAACTGATAAAAATCAACTTGGAATGAGTTGAACTAAATCCAATTGCCAAATGCACCATAACTTGCCAAATAATGAGAATTTTTTTATTTTATTTGGTAACCCTCACTCTTTAATTTTCAATTAAGAAGGTTGCAGACGATTCGAATGTGTGGCTATGGCTTACTTGCATCTTTCACAAATGAGCCAAATTGGCAAGAAACATTGCGTCACTGATGATGAAACTGATGTCGCCAATTTGGCTTACTTTTAAAAGATACAAGTTTTCCGAGACAGAGATCAGAAATCATTTGCGGTTTTTCTCATTGAAAATGAAAATGCAGTGGGTTGCCAGAGGAAAAAGTTTGTTCCCTTTTTGGCAAGTTATGACATATTTGGCAATTGGCTTTAGTTCAACTCATTCTAAGTCGATTTTTGATCAGTTTCGGCCATTTTTGCCACTGCAGACCAGTGGATTCGCAATCTATTCACTTTTTCCAATTTCTATAAAAAATTCAGAATGATGTTCGATGGTGTCTAAAAATTGCAGTCGCCTCTCGGACTAATACGGAATAACCTTCCATTCGTCCCTCCGGTTAAAACTAAAAGTTTTGCGAGAGCTAGGGCAAGTTTTATGTAACTTACAGTGTAATGATGGAAACCTTTGAAAACTTAGCTCCGGATTTCGTGATCCTTTACTATCACACTGTGGAACACAACAAAAAGTATTGTCAATTTTCGACATTTCCAATTTTCTGGAGTTTACTCACTCACGTTGCTTTCAATGAATGTCTACGGTCGAAATATCATGCAACAGCGATAATAAGTTTCTAAATAAATCCGCCAGATGGCGAGCATTTCGTTAGAAACACGAATACACAAACTGCACATATATCTTTTTTTATATTAATTCATAAAATTATTAATTAATATTATTATAATTTATTAATTTTGATACGAATTCCGATTTTGTTGGTCTGTATGTCATGCAAATCTGTATTGGGCAAAAGTAAATTAGTATAGTCTACGTAATTTATTTTGCTTAAACAATTGTTTTATAGATTGTATATTTCATAAGTAATGTCGATATTACATCCATGTGATGCAATTTGAGAGTTATTTACATGAAAACAAATAGTGGTTCTTGGCCCTATATTGCATGAGCTTGGCACGTTTTAAAAGGGGAAGTCCCTTAAGTTTATACGGGACTTTCCATTTCAAAACGATTATGGTTTTGCAAAATTTCTTTATTGCTTTACTTTATATTATTGAATGGTTACTTTCCTAAAGCTTTAATTTACTTATGTATTTGTCTGTCTGCTTTCGTTTTCAAAGTGCCAGAGCTTTAACGACAGCCACATCAGATAGCATGGAATACATTTAAAAAGGAACTATACAAACTCAATAATAAATCAGAAAATAATATTAAGTTAGAAACAAACACAAAGTTTCAAAATATGTTTTGTTTTATTAATTATTTAATATATGTAATGTATTCGCATTGGGATAGTCAATGAAGCTATTAGATCGCTCTAGTAAATTCTCCAGTTAGCGAGAACCACTTAGAATATAGTAGAACGTCCCTCAAACTCATATAAGCTACGTAATCCGTTTTGACTCCGCCTCTTGGAATATCAAATCTTGACTAGTGAATGCATCACCCACTTCACTGAGAACCTCTCTGAAAATAAACTTTTATATTTGTTTAATCTCGACTGCTTTTTTATATCCTAAGAGTGTCAACACTATTTTACCGTTACAAAAGTCGACAGGATGTGATCTTCTGTAGGGGAAACAGTTTAAATTAAAGACGTAAAGACTTCGCAGTTTACATCTTGATATTTTGACGTCTGTCAATCAGATGGACATGGTGCCCGTGTGTCTTTGAAAACAACAGGAACTGAGTTCTAAGCCACGCCTTCTTCATCTGTAATTGGCAGAAAGTTTCACCGAAGGAGAAAAGAGTGGCAAGCGGAACCCTACCGTAGACTTTTAGGCCTGAGTTTTGAGAAACGTCCGGTGACCTCTGATCCGAAGAAAAATAGCGTTGAAGTGTGAAAAGTGCTTCTGAACTTACGGACTTTTTGGAACTTTTTCTCTAAGGATTACTGATAACTTGACTGAAGCGGAAGAAGAATACCATTTGGGTATGTACAAGGAAAAACATGTATTTTGTTTAATTGCTGTAAAATTTATATTGAAGTGTTTTTAATTTAATGTTTGACTTCAAGTTAGTTTTGAACTTTAAAGAATTGTGATAAAAGTGTCTAGATATTTAAGTAAAATATTTTTGTATTAATTAAAGCAAGTAAGCTTAATAACGATATTAGTAACTTTGTAAGACACTGTGAAACTTGTCAGTTAAACAAAAAACCAAGACAAAAAAAGGTTTGGACTCTTGCAAATGGTACCCCTTACTGATGTCCCTTTTCAGATTATATCCTTGGATACTGTAAAGGGTTTAAATTATTATAATTCTACGAAAGGGTGTTTGCATACTGTAATAGATCATGCCATCCGGTATGTTTGGGTTTTTACCTCAAAAAATGAGACGGCTGGTACCTACATCAATTGTCTAAAACAAATCTTTAATATCCAGGTACCTGAGAAACTACTCACAGATAGAAATCCGGCATTTACGTCCTTACAACTTAAAAAATTTCTTAGGAATTATAATGTTAAGCATTTAATGACCACGTCACACCGACCAGAAACCAATGCCAAGACTGAAAGAGTACAACAATCCTTGGTCACCATGTTAAAATGTAAAGTGAACTCTTCGTCAAAAAAGGTGCCATGGACTAAATTAATTGAGGAGGTAGATCATGAGTATAATCATACACCACACACGGGTTTCCTCCTGCCTATTTTCTTTTAGGCCAAACCCCCTATGCCAATATTTTGGGGCAACAAGAGTTATATCCTCCAATAGATGAAGCTCGTAAACTGGCAAAACAACGCACTATAGATAATCATCTAAAAAATAAGGTATATTATGATGCCAGATTTAAGAATATAAAATTTAAAGAGGGAGATATGGTTATCCTAGAAGAGTTCCAATATCCAAATTCCAGAAAATTGTCACCCCCTTTTTCAGGTCCTTATACCATAATAAACGCAACGTCACCGGTCAATTACACTATTGATAAAATTAATGCTGTCACTAAATTACCTGAAATAGTCCATGTGTCGAAATTACGACCATTTCGTCCCCCTAACCAGCTCAGACTTAGCCATGAGCAGAGTCAGATTGACACTCAGGATTAAAGAGCCCACCGTATTAACAACTGAAGTCTACTATTTTTGCTATTGTGGGATGCATTATTATTTATTATTATTATGTAATTGATTTTATTATTAGTGTGAATTTGTGTTACAATTCAATGATTTACAATAATGATCAGGTGTTTATTTTGAACATGTTGTAAAGTATTTTTTAAAAAAAAAAAAAAAAAAAAAAAGTGCATTTACTATTATTGTGTTATTTCACTTAAAATTCATTATTTTGTAGAAGTATTATGAAAGGTTGTATATTTCAAGATTTTGTTTGTCAGAGTGGTAGAAGATATTATTTTTATTAAATGTTATTTGTCTTTATTTTATTTGTTGGAAATAATAGTATTTGAAGAAATATGTGAAAGAGAAACAACTGAGTATTATATGAATAATGTATTATAGGAATATGAAGAATAATTATTAATTAGTATGTTTTTCTAAGAATCTAAACTGTAATATAAAAAGTTTAATCTGGTTTAGTAGGGAAAAGTTCATAAATTACCACAAATGTCAATGAACTTTTGTCGTGTAACAAAAGAATTTTGTCCCTGATAATTAGATTACTACTAATTTTATACTATACAGTGAGAGTAGATTCTTTAACAAATAGTGTATTTCACTAAAGTATTGAAAATTAATAAGAGAGAGTAAACGTTTAAAATTTAGGTACTCCTCACTCTGACTGTACAATTTATTTTACAATATTTTGAAAATTCAAAGTGTATTCTAAATTTTATTTTGAATGTAATGTTGTATTGTTAGTATGTTGTTTCTAGTTATATTCAAAGTCTGTTCCTGTTATGATCCTTGTACTCTAGTTAAAGAACAAGTGGGTGATTTTTTGCTAGTGTAAGACAAAATTTAAATTTTTTGTTTGTCTTGGACATTTCTCCTTTCTGGACGGACCGCGGCCGTCTTGAAAGGGGGGATGTTGTAATGGGATAGTCAATGAAGCTATTAGATCGCTCTAGTAAATTCTCCAGTTAGCGAGAACCACTTAGAACATAGTAGAACGTCCCTCAAACTCATATAAGCTACGTAATCCGTTTTGACTCCGCCTCTTGGAATATCAAATCTTGACTAGTGAATGCATCACCCACTTCACTGAGAACCTCTCTGAAAATAAACTTTTATATTTGTTTAATCTCGACTGCTTTTTTATATCCTAAGAGTGTCAACACTATTTTACCGTTACATATATATATATATATATATATATATATATATATATATATATATATATATATATATATATATATATATATATATATATATATATATATATATATATATATATATATATATATATATATTCGCCAATCTTCAATAGATTAGTGAAACGCGTAGAATCAAGCATGATCTAACATAAAATATGTTAACATTGTCGTATAATATTATTTAATCATACAAATTTGCTTTGATAGATAATAATTATATTAAAAAAATGTATACAAAATTTAAAAAAATAATTTTTATTATTTGTTTATAGTCTTCAATTTTCCGAAAGTTATTGCCAAAGATTATAGAGTGGATAATGCGAGACTCTTAAATGAACATTTTCTTGCTTTCTCAAAAGAGATAGACAGTGCATTACAAATTAATTACATTTGATAAACAATTACAAATTAAATTATATATAGTAAACAATTTTACCATTCTAATTACATTTTTGTTTATAGTGTAACATTTCTGTTTAAATTTTTTTTTTAAATTACCTTTCATTGAATACTGTTAACAAATGCCTAAATTTTGTATTTTTCAATTTTGTAATCAGCAGTAATATACGTTACATTTTATTAAATTATTAACTTTTGAGTTATTTAACTGTTTGTGCATGAATCTGTTGTTAAACACGACGCTATAAATCCAAGTAATTTTCGTGTTATTTTTGGTTAATGCCTGTTTTATAACCAAAAGCACGCCGCTTTCTCTTGACCTTAAAAACACGCTTCTCAGTACTGAGATACGCCCTAAAGATCGGTCAAAACATTTTCGCTCTTAAGTTAAGTGACGTGGATTTTAACATAATGAACTGGAATTTGGTATTTAGGGTAAACTAAGTATTCTAAGTCGAATGAAAAGATAGAAAACAGGAATTCGTACTGAAGTTTACAAAGCCAGAGCCCTAACCAGAAAAAGAAGAAAAAAAAAAAGAAAAGAAATCTGCATTAGGCATATAAAATATCCAAGACAAAACACAAGTGCAAACTGCGAGATTCTACGATAATTAGAATCGAAGATACAGCCATTGTCCAAATTTTTTTTTTTTTTCATGCTGTTTCTATTTACAAGATATTCCCCCCAAACTCTCAATCTTTGAAAATTGTATCCCCCAAAAAAACACTTTTGAAAAGTAGAAGAACCACCAACCTCAAAAACACAAAAAACTTTCTTGCAATAAAAAAATCATAAACATGATGAAAATTTTCAGCCACAAACACAGTGATATAAAAAATGGCCAACCTCTGATTACAACTCTCGGTTGTGACTCGCTTAAGAATATAAGCTTACTTAGTTTATTTTTAAAATTTAAGTTCCGCTCCCATAAAAATTTACGCTGCTTGAGGTTGGCGCCCGTCATAGGAATATTAACAATGCTTGCGTTTCAACTAATTTATGGTTGTGTGCACGAATATTCCAGTTTAAGATTTCATTTGGATGGGTAGGAAATACAAAGTGGTGTAAATCTTCATGTTCATGTAATTTTCAAAATAGTAAAGAGAAACTGTGCTCAAACGCTTGCATTTGAATCTTTATTAAGAATTTTTTAAGTAGGAAACTGAAGTGTTTGTGGTAAGCTTTTGTTTGGTTGATACATTTGGTTGGAAAGTTTTTATTGTGTGGGGTGTTTTAAAGGTTAGTAATTAAGACGGGCGCCAACCTCAAGCAGCGTAAATTTTTATGGGAGCGGAACTTAAATTTTAAAAATAAACTAAGTAAGCTTATATTCTTAAGCGAGTCACAACCGAGAGTTGTAATCAGAGGTTGGCCATTTTTTATATCACTGTGTTTGTGGCTGAAAATTTTCATCATGTTTATGATTTTTTTATTGCAAGAAAGTTTTTTGTGTTTTTGAGGTTGGTGGTTCTTCTACTTTTCAAAAGTGTTTTTTTTTGGGGGATATCATAACTTTTTTTTAAACACTGACGATTTCTATTTTTTGAATTTGTCCGTTTCATCGTTTTTCTATTTATCACTTATGGTACACCAGGTACCAGGAATATTCATAATTCTTCTGAGTTCGACGATACCTTACATGCAATAATTATCTTCAAAATTGATAAACCGGAAGTGGTGGACCCATAGCATACCTGGTACTTTAAACATTCATAATTCGTCAAAACAAAAGTCCAACATGGCATATTTATCTTGAAAATTGATAAACCGAAAGTGGTACTACCTATGCTATACCTGGTACCCTAAACATTCATAATTTTTTAAGACAAGCCCAACGACACCCAACATGCCATATTTATCTTCAAAATTGATAAACCAGAAGTAATACCACCTATGGTACACCTGGTACCATGAATATTCATAATTCTTCAAGTTGAGTTCAATGATATCTTGCATGCCAAAATCTACTTGGAAATTGACAATTTGGTTGAATGCGGACGGCAGTAACCATCAAAATCTACCACGAACGAGTACTAGAAACTTGTGTATGGCAACTCAACTCCCAAAACTTAAAGAAATACGTTGCCATTGACAAAGAGCCTGTCTGCCAAGTTTCAGCTCGATTGGTTAGTTTATACGCACAACGACCTATTTTAGTGCATAATAACGACTAATCAGTCCGGAACCCACAGCTTAACGTGGATTCCGAATCACAATGAACATCCACACCTAACCCAGGAATCAAATCCGGCACCTTTAACTTACAAGGCCAAAGCGTTCATCCCATTGAAAGTTTATTCTAATAAATTGTTACAAATAAATATTACAAGTTTTTTACAGTCTAATAAATATTGCAGTATAAATTATTTTTATTATACCAAGCATTATTTTGGTTCACATAATAACCCATTGATATTTGACAAAATTTAAAATATTTTTTTAACAACAATTTTAAAATTCACTATGAAATTACAATTTTGAGGATATATGATTCTACAATTTCATTTTACAATGGAAAGTAAAAATCAACACATCTTTAAAAACGAATGACATTTTTGCAAATTCCATTAGCCAATCGCAATGCGTGGTTAATTTAGTTCTCTGTAATGAATTGACTGTGACGTCAGCTCTCATGACCTCCACATTTATACTTTGTATTCAGCCCATAGTATCTTGCAACAAAATGTGATTGTTTTCATTTTTCAATGGAGATTTCCCGAAATTAAAATGTTTTTGAAAGTTAACTCTCTCTAAATTGTCATACAGTTCAAATGACACATGCAACTTAAAGAATTAATATTTCTCTTTAATTCTGTTTCTTCAAAAATTAAATTATTTCAATTTTAAAGATGTTATAAGAAGCCATATAATTATAGTCCAATTCGTATTGCCTATACTTTAACATTAAGCTCATTCTCACTTAAGCCTAACATGTCGGAAAAACTAATTTCGAAATGATAGCAAACCTGTTTGGCAACTTTTGGCATATATATCTGAACCTCAATTACAAGCTGATCGCCTTTATTTGTCGCCAAATTATGAAATGAAAAAATGTGGTTTTAAATTAATTAAAATTAGAAAGAATTATTTAATGAAGTTCAAACCAGCTAGGATTTTAAATTGAAACATTCTGCATCCTATAATTCAATCCGTTTGAAGATCTATAGCTTAGTTAGGGCTGGACGTTTGTCTAAATTTTTACATCGAAATCATGCTAGAACTCGTTTTTTTATTTCGTTTTGGAAATTTCAATATTTTTTTTTCTTCGTTGTCTTTTATCCTAGGTACTCAATTTTTTTTTCTTTGAAAGATATCACCGAAACGAATCTATGGTATTTTTAGTATAATTATGTGAAGTTTCGTAAGCGCGCTAGAAAATAGTCAATTTCGGCTTTTTCGCTGGAAGTTGAGAATAGATACTTACTGTCGTTTCTGCCTTTTTAAAGTTGGCGGCGAAACGACCGTTTCGTCTGATAATTTTTTTTTTAATTTGTCTAAAGTTCTGAAAGTACGAATTCTCAGCATTCGAAAAAATTTTGCTTTAATAATACAATATCTAATGGAGTTATCTGAAATTAAAAATATGTAAAATTGGTAAAAAATATTTGAGATTTTTATTTTCTAACAAATAAAAAAAATAGTGAACATTTTGGTTCAACTACTTCTCATGGTGGAAAGACAAATAGTGATGGCGAATGGGTACAGTAAGTGAGGGGATAAACAGCACAATTTTGATTAAATCACCTGAAGTAAAACACTAAAAGATCAATGAATGTCTCTTTTAATTCCTCTTCAATTCGTCTCCACTGGGAACCACACGTCAAATGGAATATAAGCATGAGGACACTAAATTTAAACCAATATTAGACTTTTGTCATACATACGTTAATTAAAAGAACAAGGTTCTGTTCTTCTAATACCATTCTAATTCTAATTCATTTACAACTTGTAACTTCATGGCTTATTTTTTTTCTGCATCTTCTTTATTATGCTTATCCATCTGTGGATAAGTATAATAAAGCAGATAAAGAAAAAAATTATGTCAAAATGTAACTTCTTGGATCAGAAGCCCAATGAACGCGCAGCCCGCGAAGTGTATTTTACAGTGTCTTTAAATTGATCGATAGAATCACCAAAAACTACTTATTTGAAATCCTTTATTGTGAGTAAATCATTGCACATTTCTACATGGTGAATCATATTTCATATCACGCAATTCGGAAATTTCATAGAAAATACCCAGTGCATCTGCACCGCAATGTTTTCTGAGGTAAGGTTCAAAGCATTTATCCATGGTTCTTTCAAACCTAAAATATGATAAAACAAATATATGTATTAACTTAATTCAAGGAATAATATTATAAATATTAGAAGTTGTGTCGCCAATAACAACAAATAGGATTGTAGTGCCGATTAACGGTTGTACCCAGGGACGACGCGAACGGGGGGCGAAGGGGGCGTCTCGCCCCCCCCCCCCAAAGTTTTACAAAGTTGAACAGTCGGCAAATTTTCGAAATTTTTTTAGCCCTCTTTTTAAAGTTGATCCACAATAAAATCGAATTGAATGAAAAAATGTCGAACAAAAAATATTACAATACCGACCCGAATTTCACTAATCGGCATTTTTACACTAGAAGTCTATTATAAGGGAGTCGATGCCTTTCCCCCCGCCTACATTGATGGACTACGTACACAAATATAACAGGTATTTTGCGAACACAAATCATAGATATCTTCATTATCTCACCCCGCCAAAATTTTTAGAAAAGAAAGTCGGCACTCGGCAAATTTCCAAAATTTCATCAATTTCTTTAAAAGTGCCAAGTGATGGATGTTTTAAAATGTATTGAAAAGAAAAAAAATTAAATAATTAAAATTGTCAATAGTATTAAAAAATCCTGATCACAATTCATTCTAAGTTGGCGGTCGGCAATTTTAAATTGGAGTAAGTATATCCTTTTTTTGCAGGAACGTTTAAGTTGTCACTGACAGCTTCTAAATGAAATTAAATATGAACATATCTCCCGTACTGTTGCACAAGTATCAATTTCCACAAATTCTCTACAGAATGAATAATTTTCCTTCAATTTCAAATCGGTACATTTATTTGTAGAAATCGTCATTTACGACTTTCGTAAGTTTTTAAATCAGTCACCTGATAAGTACACACTATATTCTCAGGAAGAAACTGAGAATAATTACTTATTCTTCCAATTAATAGATAACTCTGATGTGTTACAGTAGGTGACACATTTTTAGTACGTCAGGTAACGCCTTAAAAACCCTGATATGCCCATTAAACGTCATTTACATAAAGTGTGTATTGTACGTCATATGAATTGAAAGTCTTACAGAAAATTTCAAAACATCTAAATTTTAACTTCCGAAAAATGAGCCCTCTTTTATCAAATACATGGCTTACGTACACCACTGGTCTGGGGAGAAGTTTCAATTTCGAATAAAACTTGCTTATTTTTTGGTAAGATAAAAATAAAAAATACAGTTTATAAGGTTATTCAACGAGGTTTATTTTTACTTATTACGAACATGAAGTTGAATGAAATGGAAGTAGAGTGCAATTCTGTTAAAAATATTTCTATTACATTTTGCCAAATTATTGCAACTAATGTCAAGTAGAACTCTATAAATGATGTTATATAGTACTTCATTTATCAAAAAAGTGTATCGATGTGCGGTAATGGAGAGTCGAACACGGAACTCCTAGATAAGAAGGCAGGCGCGCTAACCACTAGGCAAAAGTGATCACTAGTGCATAGGTGTTGTATCTGTCATTTTTACATGAGACCACCACATAGCCCCTTCCCAGTGAGCTGCGAAGGGGTGAACGATTGAGTAGCTTGCGTGTGAGTTGAGTGCTTTGCATGTGGCAGTGAGTCGCCAGAGATGCTGAGGTGGTAGTGTGGAGGTCGTTCAGTAGATGGGGCCACTGATGTGTTCGAATATTCGGGTCACCAAAGTAACGGTGTGTGGTAACGGGGAGTCGAACCCGGAACTCCCAGATCAGAAGACAGGCACGCTAACCACTAGGCAAAAGTAACCACTAGTCCCTAGTTGTTGTATCTGTCATTTGTACACGAGACCCCCACAAATGAATTACCGAAATAATGCATGCCATGTAAATTGGAAGGCAATGTCGTATTTATTGCAACAAAATAATCATTGGAAAAGTATTGAAAGGTTTGTTATAATATTATCTAAATTTCTTGACTTTTCCTGTACCTAAATAGCTGCGGCCTGACTTTGTTCGATGAACAACCAGGTTTCAATCTATTAGAACACCTTTCACGCCTTTCCTCGATTTCACCACTTTACTTTATACACGAAACATCGGAAAGACATCGTGTTCCAGTTAAGTTAGATTAGTCAAAATACCTTTACAAATATTTCAAATTGGATCAGTAGATATCACATTAGGATTATAACCTTTAAAGGTGGGAAAGGGAAATGGGTGAGGTTTCTTAGATTTTTAGAAATCTCAGGTTGACTGTGACGTTTCTCTTCTTTAAATGATCATATGCGTAACTTCTCCTTCCTCAAGATAATAACATTGGCGATTTGAATACCTCCCTCTTCCCCAAAAAACCTCTGCGGGTACTATCCCTTACTTAGTTTGGATTTTTGTGCCGAAAATTAAGATCTGAATATTTTGTTGCTAAATTTGAGGTTCATAAGGATAGTGAGTTAGTTGAGAATAATTTACTTTGTAAAACTTGATTTCTGCTTCATTAGGATAGAGGTTCATATGTTTTATTTTTAATACATATAAATAATATTATGGCTTGGTTTAATGCAAAAGTAATACATTTCATTTTTAGTCCTGCTTAGAGAAAATTAGCATTATACTTTCCATCTGGAACAAATGATTATTATTAATAAAACGAGAAATATTTGCAGAAATTATTGCTGAAAAACCTTGAAAAAATCATTAAATTCAATCCAGCAGTTTTGGTAAAAAATATGTACACGAAGTAACTATTTTTAAGAAGTAAATTCCTGTGTTAAATTGCTAATAAAAATTAAGTTTTACTGTTAATATACTTTAGAAGAGAAAGTAAAATCCTCTTTTCTTTTTTGGTTAGGAAAATATGTTAAAAAGTATTTAAAAATTAATTAACAAAATGTTTTTAATAATTATTGTATTTGGAAATGCAATTATATTGTCCATGAGAGCCGACAGGATTATTTGCAGGGAGGTTCAGATCGCTAACAGGGAGGTATAAGGCGACAAAAGTCTTTGTTTAATCTTAGTTGTTTTTTTTTGAAATTGGGAATTAGACTTCCTAATTTGATGTTAGTTAATAGCTGTAAATAATTTTTTACTTGAATTGATAATTTACTACCTATATATTTTGTTCTTGTGAATTACTTCTTCCACATTACTTTATTTTTCGAAAGGCAGGAGGGAGTGTAAGTGCATGTTTCTTATATGTCCTTGACATTGTCTCTATTATAAAAATCGCAGTGTTTCGCGTAGGTAATTTTGTGTGATAGCAATAATCTGCCAGGATTTTACAAAGAAGAATTTTTCCAGAATTTGTTTGATTAACTTTTTTTACAACTCTAAATTAGACTCACCTATATGATCAATATTTTTCATTTATTTTATTTTGTATTTTAGTGCGATTTCCATCCACTTTTACACGTTTAATTAATTTCTTCGAAACTGCAATTTAAAAAATTAAAAAAAATTGTATTGAAATGGAGCCTTTGTACTACTCATGTTACTGAATTGGTTCAAGATTGTGAAAATCATTCTATCTGCAAGTGATAAATGCCTCCTCTCCCCTCAAAAAAAAGCACTTCGAAAAATTATCCCCTTTGTTCGGGAAAGAGGGGGTTATTTACTAAACAAAAATGAAAAATTAAATGAATTTGAAGGAACTTTAACTAAAATGTGAAGGGAATTTACTTAAAATATGACATTAATTACGTATTAATAAAATGCCATAAAATATTAAAAACACTAATTAAAATTAATTACACATTAAATAAAATAATTCACAATTAAATAAAAAAAATAACAATTAGTTATAAAAACTCATTAACAATTAATTATGCATTAATTTTTAAATAATTAAATATTAATTTAAAAATATGCATTAATTTTGCATTAATAAAATTTAATTATGAATAGATTGACACCTTAATAGATATTTTCTACATTTACACCGTACTTGTCTTGATTTTAGTCGGCAAAAATATGTCTAACGCCCCCCCAATCGAAATTCTTAGCGACGGCCCTGGTTGTACCCTCTATTATCGACTCGTCCGCATAATAGACTCCGGTTGATTAGGATAAAACTGAGGATTAAAAATGTCCCCTATTCTACTGCGTAACTCAGGTTTATTAGGATACATTTCGGATTGAAATTTTCTTGTATTCCCCACATATCACAACCTACCCAAATATTTCCGAAGATTTTATTCTTATACTTAAATTTTTTACCTTCAATTACCCTATATCTAATACAGGGTAACTTCGGGTATCGTAACTTACCCTAAATCTAAAATAAGGTAACTTAGCCACCTTTCTAGTCTCTGATTTATCCAGCAAGTATTACATTAATTCCCCTATAATGAAAAATCTACAATCGGTTAAATTTTTTGTTATGATTTTCTTGCATTTATACACGTTTTGGAACGTCCTAAGTTCAAAAAAGTCGTCTAGAAAAAATGTCTGTTTATCTGTGTGTGTCTGATGCAATCAGTAAAACTCTCGAACGGATTGACATGCGATGTTCAACCTTGTATTCGGATTAGTTTCACAGATATATGTTAGATGCAGGTATAAATTGACATGTCACAAAATGTGTTCAACACAAACATGTGAAGTACCTACAGAATTGTCTGAAATATGTTCGATTCAATATAGATATTCCTCTAAAGTTTAATAAACATGGAACACTGATATCTGAAGCAAGGATAAACATCAGTTCGTATGTTTACCACCTGATGGAATTGTGGCGTTTTAATGACTTTCACGGAAGTCACACTGAAACTTACTAAGGGTAGCTTATGAGTAAGTAAGAGTAACTTATTTGTAATTTTAGACCAAAGAAGGCAAATCCAGTTAAGTTTTGAATCTTTTTCGTTTATTTGTTGTTCTTAAACCATCTTTTTTTGAATAAAATTTCAACTCTTTGTTTAAATCATTTAAATATTGTTTTCTTCTTAGAAATCTTTTCCCCATTAGACTCGGTATGTAGAAAATTCAGTTTAGAAATTCCGTTCTCGGTATCTTGGTCTGTATAGAAATTAGTATGAAAATTGATTTTTACATGCTCCGGACTTCTCTGAAGAGCATCACTTTAATTATCAAAATCCTGTATTTGATATACAATCAGAACTCTTTTATAGTATAAATCACAGCATAATACTCACTCGCATCTATCATTTTCTGCTTCTTGATGCGCTTTTTCATTACACTCATTAGCATGGAGCATCTGGATGTCATTCAAGCATTCGGCGTTCTTCATGTACACTTGAAAACAATTAAGATTTAATTATTAAAAAGAATGGGCTAATAATCATATTCTGTTGATCTTAATAACTTTAGGTGACTTCTCTTTCTTGGTCTCTCAAATTTTCCCGAAATTTGTATTCGAAGCTACAATTTATATGTTTTTTGTTAACAAATCACATTCACTGTAAACTGCTGTCCCATTTATTGAGTTTACTTTCAAATATTCTTCCACTCGTACGTATTTATTTGGATTTTATAAAGATATAAATTTTTAAAACTATTTAAGCAATAATTAAATTCATAGCTATTTTGACCATGAGTAGTTTGTTAAATTGAACAAAATAATGCAATAATTAAAAGAAATTCGATTGTAAGAAAAACTTAGAAAGCAAAAAGTCTTCAATTTCAAAATATTTTTATATGTATTTTAAAATTTGTAAATTTCTATTTTCCTGAAACTTAAAAAAAAAGTTAGTGATGTGGGTGTGCCCCTCCCCTCTCTATTATCTTTTTGTTTGAAATTTTTTACTTTTTATACTTATTTCCCTGTTGCATGCAAACACACATTTTTCCTTGATTACAAATATATAATGGGTACAAAATTAGACAATTTAGAAAAATGAATCAAAATTACTTATTACATATTGGTTCAGATCGATAATTTAAAGCGCTCCCTTGCTGTTAACTTATCGTTATTATCGGTGCATATGCTAATAGATAATGCCACCACAAATCACGATTATGACTTTAATATGGAACATGGAAATAATATAGATAGATTAAAATGCAAAGTTAAGACTAAAGTTGATTTTTTTTGGTTTTATGACACAGAAATTTCTTTTTCGGAGTCAATTTAACGATCATCTCTGATGGCGTCGTTATTATAGACAAATATACCATTTTGCAGTTGCTTTTTCCATTTTTATATTTCATTAATGTCTTTAATATACTAAAGAATATTTATTTCAATAATTTCGAAATCAACAATACCGCAAGTTCTCACCCAAATTTTCGATTTTCCTTTATTTTTGTATACTTTTGAAGTATATCTTGTTTTAAGTTAACTTTGAAGGATAACTAAAGTGTTTGTTCGTGTTACTAACGATGTCATTTGTTGTAAAATAATTACTGAAAAGACTAATAAGGGGTTTGCAACATCGCACAACCTTTCAATTACTCTAAAACTCAGATCACTGCATTTAAATTTGATATAGAATGGTCTTATGTGCCGTCTTCATGTTTTCATTCATTTAAATAAAAATAGCCATTTGACGATATTTTTGGTGATAATTCTTACATGAGCCTCACTGCTAATTACCGGATATGACTTCGGGAATCCGTTAGCATTGCCACTAGTATATTTTCCGAAGGAACAAAGTACGCATTGTTTAAAATTACTTTGAATTTTTTTTGACATGGTTAGGCAAATGCCTTGAGAGAGCCATCATCCTCAAAATATGTCGGGCCCCATCCATGAAATGTGGTTTTATTGCTATTCCGAACCACATGGTGTATAAACCAGCATCACAAACTTTATGATTATGCGAAGCTCATCGATTGGATTTTTTTTGGCCCCGATATGTAACCGTAACAGGCGATTTACAGTTGTTAGCCAGCGTGCATGACTGATTTTGCCGGGATTTTTCTTAACTAAATTGCGATGGCAATATCCATCTTTTACAGCAAGGCAGATGCGTTATAAGCATTGTTAATTATACTGCTCAAATTATAGATATCTTTTGCATCCGAGGGTAGTGTCAATTTTGTCAAATTTGACGACTGCATTGTTTTCACACTCTGTTCAACGAGAAAAAACGTGTCCAGAATAGGAATAATAAGGCCCTTTTGTGCGGCAGTCGACTTGCTGAATGAGTATGTAGCAAACAAATGCTACATTGTAGAGTTTTTCCAAGTTGTGTTTCAAACAAATCTATTATCCGCCCTTCCACCCCGTATTAGCAATTGTTCCGTCGCATCCAACTATCATTAGGATCTGGGTATTAATATTAATAGCTTACGTGAAAGTCATTATAATTTTTACTATTTCTCTCGTATTTACATTAAAATTTAGCGACACGTGTCCGATGTACTTGCTTTCGGGCTCTTCTATCATGTGCTCTTCAGACTTTATCTCTCAACGTCCTGTTAAGTGTTTAAGAGTCTGACCCTTACGTCCATCAAAATACTCTTCTAGTTATGTCATACAATTTTACTCTTTTAAGCCAGAATGTAATAAAGGTAGGAATAGGATGACAAAAAAATTAAATATTTAAATTTTCAATTGATAATTATATTTTGGTAACCGTTTTTAAGTCCTTAGTTTATCATGATAAACTCGGCATTTTGTTGACCATTTTTAAATTTGTAAATTTAATTGCCCTTAAAATTAAGTATTATTTACCATTTTAAACTTTGTTCTTGAAAATTGGATGATAATTAGGTTAATTTAATTATCAGATGTATATGTGAAAGTAAACTAATTTATTTGGTGATCTTTAAGGGTACAATTTGTTTCGATTTTGCGACACTTAGGCACCTTTTTAAGGGAAGAGGGGCGCATCTAGATCTTGTGCAAAATTGACAAAATTTTGTGTGTTCTAACTGACTCATTAGGTAACCATTCCGTGCTATGCCAATGGCGGTTTTTAAAAATATTTGAAATAATTATTCAAAAAATGGCTTAAAAGTGCATTTTTTTTTTTGTTATGGACCTTTTCAATGACAAAGGGACGCTGTGAGATATTGAACAAAATTGACGAAACTTTAGCGCGTTCTAACTTACCTATTAGGCTACTTTTCCGCGTTATGCCCAGACTGATTTCGAAATAACGTTTTTTTGGCATCGTCCAATCTGTTAAGATTTTCCGACATTTAGGCACATTTTTGAAAAAAGCGAGTGGGGTGCAGCTAGATATTAAGCAAAATGGGTTAAATTTTGAGTGTGTTCTAACTGACCCATTAGGCAGCCATACCGTGTCATGGCAACCCAAATTTTTAAAACAAATTAACAAAATTTTCCAAAAAATGACTTAAAAGTGTATTTTTTTTATCGGTCAGAGGGGCGCTGCTAAATATTGAGAAAACTTGAAGAAATTTTGTGTGTATTTTAATTGACCCATTAGGCAACTTTTCCGAGCTATGCCAAAACCGATTTTGGAAAAAAAAATTGTCGGCCGACTCTAATCTATATATTAGTAACGAAATTTATAGTTGCAACAATACATTGTAAAGAAGTACACTGTTTTAATAACAGGTAATCTTTTTCCTCCTCACACACCTATTGAAATATTTTCTGCATTCCATTATCTGCCTAGATATTGCGTGTGCTGCTTCAAAACTAATAACAAGTAATATTCTATTAAAAAAAAAGTTGATTTAAAAATGTTAAAAATGGTGAAGTGAAGATTTTGTTATTATTAAAATAACAAAATTAGCTTCACGAGTTTTCCTTCTATTATGGAGCCCTGCCCCTTGGTCGCAAATGGTTGCCAGAATAAGTATCGCATTCAACAACAACAACACTCACAATACAAGATAGGCTATTTCTTCGAAATCTTTCTACATTTTATCCAGTATTTTAGCCTTAAACATTTTCATCTGTACTCTCACATTATCATTTAAAACGCAGTCTCATATATATATATATATATATATATATATATATATATATATATATATATATATATATATATATATATATATATATATATATATATATTTAAATTCTGAGACAACATGACAAATATTTATTTTAATTTAACCGTTCAACAACCATTGATTCCAATATGTGAACAAATGTCTGGTATTGCCAATGCGTATGTACAAATGTATTTTTTTTTTTAGGGGGGGGGGGGTCTGTAAGTGAATTAGATAGATTACTGTAGCACCACCTCTCGGTCAAAGAAAAAAAAAAGCGAATATTTAAATTCCAGAATTTAAATATATTGCCATCAATCACTGTTAATAGTGAATGGGATACTCTTTTTTTATGTCCAATAAAAATTGCATATATTTTATACATTGTTTCGGATGACTTTGTTCTAAATATTATAACCCTTAAAAAAAAGTTTTTTAAAATAAATCCTTTCAATGCTTTGTCAATTTTTATACGCAATTGCATCTTCTGTAGCTTACATCAAGTTTTCATAGTGTTTGACCACTAAGAATAAAATATCCATTCCGAACTATTTACTAACTTCTTTTTTGCCCCCCAAAACTTGATTGAATATATTATCATCTACAAAGAGTCTAATTTCCAAGATTCAGCTGGAATACAAAACGGAAAGTGGGTTAACTAGCCCTCCAAAGATTTTGCTTCGTCAACCTTAATAGGGAAAGGTTTCAGTCATTATAAATCGCCAAATTTAACACGTTTGAATCAAGCTTGGTATCTGGATAATAGAACGTGATTAAAAGCCGGTAAAGTTGAAGTAAAGCAACCGAAACGCATATTTTTTATTTAGTTCGACTAAAACAATTTCGGTAACAGGAAAAAGTTTCAACAATGACCGGTTAAATGAGATTGATTAGTATTCCGAAACGATTAAAAAGGGTAAAAGCGACCTTTTAGTGAGACTGACAATCCCCAAAATTTAATAGAATGAATTGTCATCGACATCAAATCTATCTCCCAAGTTTCAGTTCGATTGGATCAAAGCAATTGGGTTAATTAGGCCTCCGCAGATTTGCCCGACAACAAATACACACACCCAACCACCCACAAACACAAAAAAAATCGAAGCTAATATCAAGAATTTAAAAATACAGCACGAGTTCTGTGACGATCACCCTTTATTCATGTACTCACTTGTCCGGTAATCTCCTGCATAGCACAATTTGTCTAAAAATTCCTTGTATCTGAAGATAAATTCCTGGTCAGACTCGGGCATCAAGTATGGACCTGGACATTTCTTGAGGACATCCGTGAAACAATCGAAGGAGGGTCCAAAATTACTGTAGGTGAGAGAAAATTCAGTACTTTAACCCTATGATTTGGTCGTGCTCAGTTATTATAAAGGCTAAATTCTATATCGTATAAAAGTTTTACCTCAGAAAAGCAGTAACAAATAAAAAAATTAAATATAATTTCGTGATGGTGAGGGGGGGGGGGAGGAGGAATTAGGAGATATCTCACAAGCGTAAAGCTTGTGGGAGAATAGTGATATATATTCTCTTCCTGAAAATTTATTTTAACTTATAAGAAATAGTGATGTCTTGTGGAAAGTAAAAGTTTTATCTCAGTAAAAACATAAAAACATAAGCAACTTAATTATTAATATTTTCGGTGGGAGGCGGGATACAATGCAGGCACGTAGCCAGAGGGATATATTCTCTCCCCGTAAGTATAGATTTCAACCCGTATTGAAATTTTTGAAAAAAGAAGGATGTGTCAGAGAAGTAATTTTTCTTCTCAATAACTACTGATTCAAACTACTGAAGCTGGCGAATATTACTAAATCTAACTATATGCATTTTTTTTTTTTTTTTTTTTTTTTTTTTTTTTTTTGCCTATCAAAAAATACGAAATTTAGAAAAAATATATTGTTTTTCCATGTAAATATAAAATTTCGCAAAAAACTATCGGATGGATTATATTTGATTTTTTTCTGAAAAAAACATGTTTCTTGTAATGAGAAAAAGTTGCAAATGGGTTCTTCAAGAATGTTTCTCTTATGAATGAAAATTAATGCAAGAACATACATTATCTTTTTGAAAAATAAAATTAATGTGTTTTGGCCTTTCTGTAGTAAAGTTTTTCACTTTTGTCAATTTCTTTAAAAAAAAACAACTTTTTTTTTTAAAAATTTGAGTCTGGAGAATATCACTAAATCTAAAGATGTTAAACATAAAATAACTGTGAATGTGTGTACTATTCTCATGAAGAATAAAATTAATCAAATTTCATCTTATATTTGAAATTTGCAAATTTGTCTTAGTGCAGTTAGTTTTAATGAATCTAAATGTCCATTATGAAGATCTATACAAAAGTAAATCTGACATATACAAAAATAACAAAACATTAATATTATAATGAGAAATTTTATTTAGTGACGAGGGTCCACTTCTGGTTGAAATTATGTATATTTGCCAATATTAAAGGAATAATTTGGTTTCCTGAAATCCACTATTTCCATATATCATCTCTTAATAAAACTTTACTTGCGACACTTAGGATCGCTTACTAAAAATATTCGATATGCTGAGAGACGCTTACCAGTAAAACAACAATATTATACTATTTTAGCGTTATGAAATTACGTAAAAATTCCTTATGCATCAAAATGCAGTTGATATAGTTTATATAAAATATTTTTTTTTTCTTTTTTCTTTCGTTAAATTGATAGCAATGAAGTTTATAGCACACAAAATCATCATTCATTTAAAAAAATTAAACTTAAAACTTGCATATTTTAAATTTATTTATCAGTTTTAAAAATGCTTGCAAGAACAATTAATTCATGGTGCACAATAAGGAATTTGAAAATGTCATTCGGATTCCAAGGATCACAGGTGCATGTGGAAATTTTTGATTTCAGGAAGAGAAATTTTTCCTGTAATATTGACAAAAATACAAAATTTCAACCAGAAGTGGATTACTATTACATTTAACTTTTCAATATGTAAAATTTCTTATAATAAGATAATATATGTCCTTGCAATAATTTTTATGCATTAAAAAAGATTCTTGAAGGACCCTCAATCGACTTTTTTTAATTATAAAAAGCCTTTTTTACTTTTTTTTCGTTTAAATCAAGTATGAATGATTTGATAATTTTTTGTGAAATTTTATATTAACTTTTAGAAACAATATATTGTTTATTGTGATGATAAAAAAGATTCATAAATTTAAAATCAGTAGTTATTGAGAAATTATTTCTGTAACACACGTCCCATTTTTTGAAAATTTCAGGAATACAAAATTTGACAAAATCGTAAATTTTAAAGTTCTGTAAAATTTCAGTCAGTAGGAATATCGAAAAATATTCGAGATTTTTCTTAATTACCATATGAAAATGGGTTGCATCAGATTTCACAAAAATCGGAGAGGGATGTGTGTCATGGCCTAGTTGAACTGATGAGTGACCGGCTGATCCAAACAATTTTGCCAACAAGAAAGAGTTTCAACAATGAACGGTTAAAATTCTTGAATTGACGGCGTTACTACGCAACGCCACATTGAATTGATTTAACTTAACTCCTTACTAAATGTATGCATTCGCGCTCAATTATCTTTTGTTTTTTTTTTTATTAAGAAGGCCTAGGACTCAAAATTTAGAAGAAAAAAAAAATATCATTGTGAAAAATAATACAAATATTTTTAAATAAAATGAAAAATTTTGCTTCTATCATTAGTAGAACTTGAAATAGTATTTAAGTTTTTGTTGCATACAACTGTATCTCAGACATGCTATCTGGAAACTTTAAAACTGTTTTTCTTTGTGACTGCTTTTGTCCCTTTTTTGAGTTTTAATTGATATAACTTAAAAACTACTTGTTGTAAATCTATGAAACTTTCCACAAATATTTTTCATATATATTTCTCTAATTTGTTTTGAGGAATTATATATTTTTTCAAAACTTTTTTTAAAAAAAAGTCTTTGGAGCTTAGCATATTGTAGAAGTTATACAGTTTTTGCACAAAATATTTTTTTTTAATTTTCTCTAATTGCTTTATTGAAAAATCATGAAGGCAATTTTTTATATGAATCATAATAATTAATTTTATGCTAAAATTAAGTGATTTCTTAGAAAAGTATGTAATAGGGTATTTGACAAATTTTCAAAATATGTTTTAAATAAAAGGTATGCACAAAATAAAAGACACGTATTTTTTCTTTTTTCAAAATAATGCCGCAAAACGCTAAAAATTGCATTTTAAAATGCAAGTAGAAGCCCCGCCCCTAAAACGCTGCTCAAAAACCCATCTGTCTGTGTGACGTCAATCTTGCACATACAACATCGCAATCGCGAGTGAGTTTCCAGCGCGAAATGTGTTTTTCTTTTGATTTCGTTCCAAGAAATATCTCACCGGTATCGGTATTATGCAGTACCCCACTGTACAAGTATTTCAATTAAAACTCCAGAAAAGTTGTGTACACATGTGCCCAGGAAAGCACACATACAAAAAAAGTGGTTAAATCTTGCAAGAAGATAATCAACTTAGTTTTCACCACAGACTACGATTCACTTCTGTGAATCTTTTTGTAATCTTTTGATGCAATCTTTGTAATCTTTGATGCAAGTAATACTTTATTTAATTCTTTTAAATGTTTTAACTACACAGTATTAAGTTTAAGTACTGATGCACTATTGAAATATTGATTTTTTTTTTATTATTATTATTATTATTATTATTTTTAATTTTTTTTTTGTAAATTTGAAACCAAAATATTTGTTTTGTTTACATGAATTGTTTTGAAAAAAACATTTTTTGTCTGTCATATTAACCTTTAATTACTGTATGCTGTCTGACAGACCGCGAGTAATTTTTTGTAGAATGCTTTCAACCCCCTAAAATATTAATCTTTGACTTTAAATTAATTTTTCCAATTCTTTGTTACTGAAATTTTAAATTGATCTTCACCAAATTTTTTGGAACAGTATGAACCACGTGTTGTCCTTGCACAAAAAAAAGATCAAACCACCCAATCACAGCAGTTAACCCTTTATTTACTAAATTTTTTGTAATTTGTACTAACTCTTTTAAATATTTAATGTTTCCAAAAAGAAGCAATCTTGTGCTGTCATTCAATAGGTAAAGAACAAACTTCATAGAAGTGAACTTCAAAGTCCCTATGGGTTTCAAAGCATTTAAATCAGTACAGTACCATGAGAAATGCAGTACAACAGCGTTTCTCAACCTTTCAGCATTCGCGGCCCAGTTTTCAATCATAATTTTCATCGCGCCCCCGCTTACTATAAAATGTATACAACAATAATGTTTATTGAGTATTTTGGATTCTGTTTTTAAATTATTTTTAACTAACTTCCAAAACAAGAGTAAAAGTGAGCCAACGTTGGCGAAATACTACATCTGGCATTTTGTCAAGCGGGCGGTGAACACGACCGATGCCGTCTCGAGCATATGCAGAGCAATCGATAACACATGTTTCAATTCCAGCCAGTCTCATTCGAGTCGATCCTTCTATCGCTATCGAATCTATCGTGAATGTGTATGTTATATATGTTTTCGTGTTAATTGCAATTCACCATATTAAGTATTCACGGCAGAAAATATATGCAGACTCATGGTTAAATGTTTAAACGGAAGTAAGCAAGCATTAGACGATAGTCAAGCATCAACAAGTACACCGATAGCGTGGTTCTGAAAATAAAATAAAGAAAATATTCTCAAGAATATTTAAATTTTGGGTTTACCAGTACTGAAGTAAATGAAGAAAAAAGGCCCCTCTGTATCATTTGTTCAAAAATATTGACCGCAGAGAGCATGAAACCTAAAAAACTTAAACAACATTTGGAAACGCTTCACATTGAGTGCGTCAACAAACCCAGAAAATTCTTCGAATTAAAATTAAAATCATATAAAAAGCAAAAATAATTTTTTAAAGAAACTTGGACTGTGAATAAAAAAGTTTTAATTGCATCTTACAAAGTTTCATATAAAATAGCCAGATGTAAAAAACCTCCCACCATTGGTGAAGAGCTTATTTTGCCAGCAACAACTGAGATTGTAGAAACTATGTTTGGAGATAATTTTTCAAAACAATTGCAGTCCATACCTCTTTCAAATGATACTGTTGCTCGTCGAATTGGTGATATAACTGAAGATGTGCAGTGTCAGCTTTTCTCCAAGTTGCGTGACAAATTGTTTTCAATACAGCTTGATGAAGCAACAGATAGTAATAAAGATGCTCATTTAATTGCCTATGTTCGATTATGTGATAATATATAGAAGAACTACTTTTCTGCAAACCAATAGAACTCCAAACAACAGCGCTCGCATTATTCGCTATTTTAAGTGATTTTATTAACAAAGCAAACATAGAATGGAAAAATTGCGTCGGAATATGCACCGATGGTGCTCGTTCAATGTCCGGAAGATTCCAAGGTATACAAGCACTTGGAAAACAAAAATCACCTCAGTGCGTCTGGACACATTGCATGATCCACAGAGAAGCTTTGGCTTCGAAAGAAATGAGTCCTGATCTGAATATTGTGTTAACTGCCGTTATAACCGTAGTAAATTATATAAAAATGAGACCTCTGAAATCAAAAATCTTTTATACACTTTGTAAAGACATAGGTTCAGTAGATTTAGCGTTGCTATTTTATTGCTAGGCAAGATGGTTATCACGTGGGAAATTTTTGTAAGGTGTTCATTAATTAAGAGAAGAAATCGCCACTTTCCTAGAAGAAGAAAACGGACCGGAAGCCTAGAGTTTTCGCGATGGTTTATTTGTGATGAAATTGAGCTACTTGGTCGATATATTCGAGAAATTAAATAACTTGAATCTTCAACTCCAAGGAGCAAAACATATGTTGGTACGAGTGATATAGTTAATGCTTTTTGTAGAAAATTCGAATTGTGGAGCAGAAATTTAAAGCAAAAAAACTTAACAATGTTTGCAAATGTGGATGATTCTACTAAAACTTACAAGGCTGAAGAAGAACATGTAAAAGTTGTTTTTGTAACCATTGAAAATCGTTTAGCCATGCTGGCAAAGAATTTTAAAAAGTATTTTCTTGCTGACGACAAACTGATAGCAAATTACTAGTGGGTTATGGATCCATTTCATGACTCCAGAAGGACTCTCAATTGACGAGGAAGAAAAATTAATAGATTTCACGACAAGTGGAGAAACCAAAAGACAATTTAGTAATAAATCACTATTTGAATTTTGGGCAGGAGTAGAGGATGATTTTTTTGCACTAAAAACAAGGGCATTTCGCATTCTATTACCATTTTCAACATCCTACCTTTGTGAAACTGGATTTTCTGCTGTGGCTTCTTTGAAAACAAAACATAGATCTCGGCTAAATATAGAAACAGAACTGAGAGCGGCATTTCTAATATTAAGCCTTCCTTCGAAAAACTTTGCTCGGCAAGAAAAGTCCAAGGAAGTCACTAAGAATTATTAAACTTGCTTTTAATTTAGTATGTTTTGATTAAGTACGTTTTGATTTAGTAAGTTGTTTTACTTTATTTGTTAAATATGTCGAAATGTATTTTATTTTCTAAGTGTACGTGTGCTTTCCTTTCAGTCAGTTAATCAATTTTTTTAATAATATTTTCTTTTGTATATTCTCGCGCCTCCCCTCTAGTGTGCTCGCGCCCCCCTAGGGGGCGCGCCCCACAGGTTGAGAATCGCTGCAGTACAATGACTGGACTTATAAGTACCGTCAGTAGATAAAGGGTTAAAGGATTTTGTTTATGATAATCTTGTGTTTCTATTCACCTCAATGCATTATTACTTGTCTTTTTCACCTTTTTGTCTTTTTTAAATAATATCAGCTATAAATTATAACGAGTGTTCCGTTTCATCCCTTTCTGCGTGGTGAATCGGAACAACATGAAAACAATCAAAATCAATGTAAGTCACGTTTTTTCCAACATTTTTGGGCTTGAACATTATAGAAGAAGGTAAGACCCACGTTTCTAAATCAAAAATATGTTCGTTAACGATATTATTACACTCTATTTTTACTTTGAAAGTTGAAAATTGTTCCTTTTCACTCCGTTTTAACAGAACTCAGCGAATTATATTAATTGCTTTTTTTTTTTTTTTTTTTTATGATTATTATAACTGTAAAAGTGTTGTTGTTGCTTTTCTAATTATAAGAACTGTGAGAATTGTTGATGCTTACACAAATGTTTTAACATTTCTAAACTCTGCAGAATAAAATTCTGAGCTTGACTTGAAAAAGAACCCCACCAACAAAACATCTATTTTGGGTAAATTCGAAATGTGTACCTTTACAAAACCGTCTTCCAATGTTCCAATAACACTTCTTTCCTAAAAGTTACCTTCAATAGTCATAATTTATCATATAGTAGGAAAAGAGATGAACCAAGCTTTAAAATAAACGTATGAAGCTGTTTGCTTACAAATGTGGTCAACATTGACGTCACACTCTGGGAGAGCTTATCCGAGCGTTTCAGATCACGTGACGAGGCGCTCAGAAAAGCAATTTTTAAAATTTGATTTATAAAAATTTGAGCAATTATTTAGAGTTAAAACTGCTTGCATTATTATTATTTCATTAAATACTATAAATATGCCGCATTTGGTAATTATTTGTTGATGGTGTCAAATACCCTATTGTATCAAATTTAGGAAATATTAAAATTTTGAAGTTTTTTAATTAAAAAAAAAACATTTATTAAATTTGAAAATTTCAAGTACTTTAAGTTTCAAAGCGCAAACACAACTGCATAAAAAATTTCAGAAAAATAATTCTAAAAATAAAGAATTTTGAGTCCTAAACCCCCTTAAAATAATTTTGGCAACATGAAAGAGTTTTAACCAGGATTTTTTTTCGAGGTTGAAGTTCACTAAAAATTATAACATCACGATAAATAAACAATTTTTGTTTGTATAATTAGTAATTAGAGGCCAACTTCAGTCTTCACACATGTGATATCCGTAATAATGTCAAGTATCCCTCTTCAACTTTAAATAATTTTCAGTAACGCTTATTTTTCTTTACATATTAAATTAAAATTTTAACAAATAGTATACCAAATGATACTATAACGATTTAAAGTACTAATAACAACAACAAATATTTTTAAAATACAAAAACAAATCTCTAAAAATTCAGAACAATCCATAAGAGTGTGCACATGTTTGTATGTATTTTCTCACTAGTAATTAAACAACATGACTTTTTTAAACTTTCAACAAAACACTTGTGTAAGTCCACTTTAGATTAGAATGTGGTAAAAAAAAACCCAGTTAGTGTTCAGTTAAATATAAAAATCAGGACTTCAAATCAAATCAGAACTATAATTAACACACATGTAAACAATCAGGTTAGTACTCTCTGTGTTTGACAGTTTTATAAAATTGAATTGCTTAGTGGGTTAGACACAACTGAATTACACCAAATAAAATTTTATTTTAAAGCCTTCTTTAAAAGTTATAGGACACAATTTTTTTATTTATAAAAATCTTTTAGGGCACACAAATTTTAGTTATAAAGATCTTGTTTTACGAATATAATGAAGATAAAGAGTTGTAAATAGCAAGCTTTTTTATAAACTTACTTTATAATTACCTATAAGTAAAATTAAAATTTAAAAATTTCCACTACAAAATATCAATTCAACATACTTAGCGCAACTAACACAATGCTTGTTGGTATTAAATAAACTCGTGCAAATGTTTGTCGAAAAGGTATTTCTTCGTGCAGTTTTCAATCAGGTAGATTAGCAAAGTATTGAAATATAATTACGATAAAATTTTTTAAATATATATTCTTTCAATATTTTAAAATTACTTATACATGTATTTTAATTGCATTCTACAAACGATGATCCATGACAAAGGAATTGTAAACAAGAAATATTTTTCTGGATTGTGGAAATATTTGGTATTATTGTAAATGTTATTGCATTAGTCGTAAATATGTGTTTGTATTCCACTAAATAAATATATAAAATATAGAAGTTAAATTAAAATGTATTATGATTTTTATATTCACATATTCTTTTTTTTAAATTAATTTCAAAAGTAAAGATAACATTTTAAATGGACACCAACCTTTTTTCTATCAAATAGAACGGCAACATTAGATAAACTTATTTTTCTTTTTATATATTAATCTCAAGCGAAAAAATTATGCATAATATACTGTTGTTTGCTTACATTATTGTATTTCGTCTGACTATCGGTGTCCAATCTCAGCCTTTTAATAACAAATCTATTCATGTTTTTATAAGATTCATATAACCGTCCAAAAACGACACTGTGACGATACAAACGCTAAAAATGTAAGAAACGGCTTTCACATTTTTAGTCGTTCCAGGACCGGAATACCACTTATCCGAGTTTTTGGACCTGGCGTCAGAAAAGGAAAATACTTCCTTTCTCTAGCTAGATGTATAAGATTAAAACTCATAAAGCGAATATACTACCTAAATATTTAAATTTTTCCTTGTTCTGATCCTTCGTTCCCTGTTCGTAAAGTTAGTTACGGGAATAACGAATAAAACTTGATAAATAAAAAGTATGGAAAGTCAAGATACTTCAAAAGTCGAATGATCTGCCATGTTTCAACTCGATTAGATGCCGGCAAGTGGGTTAAGTAGGCATCTGACGATTTTTCCCGCAGCCGCACACATATACAAGCAAAATCGAAGTTAAAATAAAGTTTTTTTTTTTTTTTAAAAAAAAAGGCATTCTTTTTCAAATTATGCGTCATCATTTCTCGAGAAGATCTATTTTTTTAAGTGAATGAACTGTACCTGCAATGGTGTTCAACTTCGTGAAGTTCGGCCATAAACCCTGGTCTGTAAAAGTTGACGCCGAAGCTGCCGCACTTTCCAACATCGATGTCATCGCAGGACGAATTCGCGTACGTATACGCCACGCCTGAAAAAAATACCAGTGCACAATGTTAAAATCAAAGAATAGAAAAGAGAACAATGCACCCATTATCCAATAAATAAAGTGCCTACCACAGCTTCGAAAAAACAACTCTTTCCATTTTGAAGACAAGTTAAAAAAAAAAAAATTAAAAAAAAAAAAAAAAAAAAAAAATATTACTGCGTTGTAATACTCGTTTTTGAACCAAATATTTTCCGTTCATTGAATTGTAGTCTTACTGGTTATACTAGCAAAAATTATTTATTGTTCGTTCTTATAAAATTAATGCTATTTTTCGAATTCAAAGGTAGAATCATTTTGAAGAAGTTATATTTTTAAAAGCATCCGCAGAAAAATAGTGCAACAAATTGGATGGAAAAACCTCTTTCGACAAAATCTTAGCTTAAAGTATTTTAGGAATGAATTAGTTGATAATACCATTTTTATTGCTATCTATAATTACCTAAATCGAATAATATGTGATTTTCACTTTTAAGTAAAGCAATTTTTTTTTTTTTTTTTTTTTTTTTTTGTAAGATTGTCATTGCTCGCAATAGAAACATTTTTACTTAAGTTAAAATGGGTTTATGAATGTATTAATTTTTTTAGTAGAACTCTTTTTCACTCTGCTGTTTTTACCCAACTGTGAGTGACCATAAATGGGTGAATATTTGTAGTTAAAAGTTTAAATTAAAAAAAAAAAATGCAGGTGAAAATTAATTTAAAAAATATAATATCGTAATTATGCACTGAATTACCCATATATTGTGACCACCAGACAAGTTTAAACGAACTATTGAAGCCGTACTACTACTGTATAGGTAGGAGGTGGTACTAGCTTGGTTGCTTTCTTACACTCAACTATCTTTTTTTATGCACAATGATGGCTAATTAGACCAATATCTACAGTTGAACGTGGATTCCGAACCAGAACAAACATCAATGCCTAACCTGGGATTTGAACCCGGCACCTTTGGTATGCGAGGCCAGGAGATGGAACTGAGATTTATCTAGAAAGGAAATTTACTTCTTTCGAGGCTTGCAAAGTGATAGCTTAGATCCATGGATCGATTATCTGGGAAACAACGATATTTTTAAATGTTGAATGACAACTGTATTGAAAGAGTTTCAAACAAGATTAAAGCTGTACATGGACGTACAAAGTTTTTGGCTATTATTCTCTACCATGAAAGTCCATCCAATAAAAAAGCCTAAAATATTCGTCTGTTGTATTTGATAGTAGGTAGTGTCGAATTAATTTAATATGAATTAGGCGAGTGGAAAAGGATCTTAAATTGTTATTTAAAGTAATTTAATTTTTTTATTTTCCTTTAAAATAAGGAGTCTTTATCCCATCTAAAAATGGACTCACAAATATTTAGGCACTAGCATAGGCACTAACTTTTCACTTTTACCACAGGGGTGAGACTCGGTAGATAAACTCAATGGGATGAGAGAGAAGGGAAAAGGGGGAAGTTGACCAAAGATTCCCGGGCACCGCTTTTTTCATGATCTACCTACTGAATATATTGAACTTACCTCTATACCGTGCAATATTCTTTTCTTCAAACTATTTAATTTATGTAGCAAACTTATTAGTGTAAAATTAGTTCAGAAACATTTTATGGGAAATGTAAGAGCATTAATCAGTTAATTCACCATTATAAAATAATTTATTTTCATATCATACATTATTGTAAAAGATATACTTTTATGATAGTGCATTAAAATGTCGAAATTTTTTTTTCTTAAATCTGGATAACAACTAATGAAAAAATAATCTTTACCAGTAATCTCATCATTACAAAATTACTTATTTCAGTGTCATACAATACTTTAATATATATATTTTTATGAAATTGCACAAAAATGGTGACATCAGGGGTCCAGGACTCTTAGTGGTCTATGTCAGTGTGCTTACAAATATTATGTTTATTTTCTATTGTTATGGGATATTTTTTTTCTTTAAAAAAGTACGAAATGTCCTTTTTACGCAATATTTTTTATTGTAAAAACACATTTTTACAGATTTTTGGATCGGGGCAAAATAATACCTTTGCCCCCTCTGTTGATGGAGCACTGGTACGATCTCTCCGTTTATTTTCGTGTAGTTGGCTCCTATGTTTATTAATGTTTTGTACATTCCAGCAGAAGGCGTAAGAGATTAACACCGTTCCGACTACATGGCACCAGAACAGAACTTTTCTTGTATACATGTTTAATGTTTTTTTCTTTTTCTTCTTTCTTTTTTTCTCTTTATCAATATTGTTCAACTCTACAGATACCCTGTCAAGAATATTAATTATCTTTATGAAAACATTTGGAATAATAATAATTAATTTTTTTTTAGTTAAAAACCAGATAGGTTAAATATTGACTGTCGAATACATTTGAAAATATTCGTAATTAATGGCTGTTTTTCATGTGTCGGTGTATTCAGTTTAAGTATTCGTGATACATCAGTATCTTCGCTCCTTATTCATAAAAAAATGTATTATGCCAAACTGAGGTGTCATATACATAAAGGAAGATAAAGTTATTTTTACTAAAATCAGAACGAGAATTAAATTATAAAAGAAAATGTTAAAACATGTCTGTTATCCGTTTAAGAAATATTAAAGACCGTCTGCAGGGTGTTCAAAAACAACCGCACGTCGTGTATATTTTCATAATTATAAGCAAAAATGAATAAAATTTGTAATTTTAACTAGGGTCCGCAAATCAATATTTATTGAGATATTCACAATCAAAGGTAATACATTTTAACTAATTAAATCCTACCTCAGAAATAATCCATTTCTGAAAACTCTCTTTATTTTGGAGGTTGCCAGAATTTTAATCGTTCTCTGATTGGAAAAAAATATTTAAGTGGGCGTGTAGACCAAATAACAAGAAAAATTAAAGTTTCTTTTTATTTCTTTTTATCATCTTTTGGCAAACAATTGATATGAATATATATATATATATATATACATACATATATATAAAACAAATGAAATCAAAAATGCGAATTAACAAAAAAATATCGTGAATAAAAGGAAACATGCAATATTACAATTTGGCGTCAAATCAATCGTCAATTGGATGTGGGAGGTGTTTAACCCACTGACGGTCGTGGGAATGGGCGAAATTCCCCAATTGTTTTCCCTGCAATTATTTTTAAATTATATTTCTAATTCAAATACATATTTTTTTAATTTATTTTTTATTTACTTTGTTTTAGATAGGTTATAGACTATCATCCTAATAAAAATATCTAAAAAATATTTTATTTTAAATTTTATTGATAAATTTAAAAATGTTGTGTATTGCTGAAGAAACTGGGGATCCTATGACGTATATATACGTGCATGACCGTCAATGGGTGTCCTATGATTGGAAAGGCGTGGGTAACTACCATTTTATTCACTGTCATTGGTACGTTTGGAGTCGGTAATTTGGTTTTTAACCTTGCGCTGCCGGGAAAGAGTCCCAACTTCAAAACATTTTTAGACCCAAAATTTTCATTTGCGACCCCAACCATAAATTGCAAATATGCTTTAATTTCACTCTAGAATAAGCGTATAACAAGGAAGTGCGGTCGTTTCTGAACACCCTGCATATAACATATATCGCGAAAGAGCTTTCATTTTTCTAGCAGAATCGTTTCGAAATTTTAAATATTTTTTTAGCAAAACTGAATATTTTCATTTATCAAATTACATTATATACTTCTGTGGATTAAACTTGTTATTAAATTAGTGGAGCTCATAAGTGTTATTTCATGTTGTAACTGTTGAAGAATCTACAAACATAGCAAATTTTCACCTGAAGGTAGAAAGTGGAGGATGGATAAAACAAGCTGTCTGTGTGTTTGTGGATTCAGAGAAAGCTACTTAAAATTAGGCTCTGAAATTTTCAACATAAGTAGTTTTGGTCTTCTAATTGTGACTGTGATAAACAGAATGTAAACATTTTAATTAGTTCTTTTTTAATTTTTTTCTTCTTTTTTTTTTACAAAGTTACTTAAAATAGAGGTATAGTTCTGAAATTTTCAACATATGTAGTTTTAGCCTTCTAATTGTGGTTATGAAAAACAGAATTTTTAAATCTTTGTTAGTTTTTTTTTAATTTTTTTTTTATTAATTTATAAATAATATAGGAATCGATTTCTAATAGGGCTATTATTCTGAAATTTTCAAGTTAAGTGGTTTTGGCTACTTAATTGTACTTTTGAAAACCAGAATTTGAAATTTTTATTAAATTCTTCTTTAATTAATTTTTAAATTAATTAAAAAATATTTTGCATAATGATTTTTGATTGGGCTACAGTTCTGAAGTTTTCAAAATAAGTGACTTTTGGCCTTCTAATTGGACTTTTGACAAAACAGAATTTTATAATCTTTTTTTCAATTAATTAACAAATATTTTACAAAAAATTTACATTTAAGAAATTATTTATAATAGGGCTACTCTTATGAAATTTTCAATATAAATAGTTTTGCCCTTCTAATTGGACTTTTGACAAAAAGAATGTTAAAACAACATTTTTACAAAAAGCGACTTCTAATAGGTCTAGAGCTCTGTTTTAGTCTTTTTGTAGTTTTGGCTTTTTAATTTTGATTTTCACAAACACGTGTTAAAATATTCTTAAAGGGGATGTTGTATTATTGTATTTACGGGGAATTTTTTTTCTCGACAGGGGAGGTGCTTCTAATATAAAGGCTTTATGTAGCAAATAGCTTTTAGTGAGTGAAACGAGCATACGCTTACGCAGCAATGAACCTTTCAGCAAGCGAAGCGAGCCCATGCTTGCATTGCAATGTACCTTTCAAAGAGTGAAGTAAGCCTGAGCTTATTATAAATTTTCAACGAGCAAAGCGAGCTTGGTCTTGCGTAGCAATGAACCTTCCTGTGAGCGAAGCTCCGAAATTTGGGGCTTATACACCAATGACAGATCTCAGCAATATGGGACCACGCAGTTGGCTAAAAAATTTCACATAGTAAAATTTCGTAACGAAGCACGGGTATTCAACTAGTTAAATATAAAGTTAACAACTTGATTCGTTTCTTGTTTTACTTTTGAAACCTAAAGGCATGGCAAAATAATTACAAACATGCAAATGTGCCGTAAGTATAAGTATGAAAGTAAAACTATAAGTTTATGCAATTCCGTAACAGAAAGCATATACATTTTGTACAAATAAAAAAAAATAATGTAATTTTTGTAGGATGAATACAATTTTTAGTTGGGCTGTATCTATATCATCTCTATTGTAAGGTCCTTGATGGAAGTATGACAAATTTTATGTTGTGAAACAGTTTCAGGATATATTATAAAATAACATTGTTTTCTAGAAACTTTCAGTATTAAATATCAGTAAAAGTAAAATGACTTCTGAGTTTTTATTAAGAATTCAAAATTATCATGGGGGTCAAAAGTTTGAGCCTTGAATTGAGCTGATCAATAAAATACTTTTGGAATTACTCACCGCATGCTAGGACGATCCATAAGGAATTCATGTTTCTCGTACTACTTGAGAAAGTGTCTTAAAATATGCGAATTCTCCTTTTTAAAGGGTTTCGTATCTAAACATGTGTTTCCAAAATTTTTTTCACATGACGAATAAAATATTTCGAGATAATATATGCGAAATCTGTATCACATCCCACATGTCGTGATTTAAAATCTGAACAGAAATAACTGTTGATAACGCCGTGGTAATTGCAATTGCCAGAATGTTCTATTACAAAAAAGCGTGATAAATTTCTTTAATTTAAAATTCGAATTTTTTGATTTTCTGAAAAAAAATCAATATTTTGTTCAGTGATTTCTGCGGAGTAGTTTGATATAAACATTTTGCCGTTATTCTATTAAAATAAAAACGATCAAGAGACCATAGAAGTATCCATAGTTGTTTTTTTGCAGTTTTCTGGTGCAATTTCTGGGGTGTTTTCAGTTATATATTTATTTTAATTTAAGTTGGTACTAATTCGTTAACCGGGTACTTGATAAAAATTGCCAAAAAGAAGGCCTGAATAATCTAAACAAACAATTTTTAAATAATTTATAATTTCTATATTTCAAACTGACGATACATTTCCTTGCCATTTATAAGGGTAAGCATTTAGGCTTGGCACCAACTGGTGTCAGCACATGAAACAAAACGCTCCGTTTCTTCGAAACGCCGGCCAAAGACCACAACTAGTTCGGCCAAAATCAGAATTCAACTTCTTTATTCAAATTCCAATTTCCAACTGACATAAAACATATATATATATATATATATATATATATATATATATATATATATATATATATATATATATATATAACATTACATCACATAAAGCAACCCAGACGGCGCCACCCAACCCAACATCAGGCGGCAATCCGCAGAGGCGCCGGAAATCAAAAACAAAAAAGAAATATATAACAGAACACATATTCTCACATACTCCCACCCTCAAGAAGACATTCTTGATCAGAGGGCATAAGTCTCAATTTAACAATTGGTCGATCAAACTGACCACTAGCAGTTTTAACTGACACAACTCGGACTCGTCCATCCTTGCCCGGATGAACAGCTACAATCCGACCCAAAGGCCACCTTCCAGGAGGCACATTATCCTCCTTTAACAGAACTACCCAATTTACTTTAAAGTTAGCTCTAGCTTGAGTCCATTTTGATCTGGTTTGCAAAGTGTTTAGGTATTCATTATAATACCATTTCCAGAAAACATTTTTCATACATTGAATCAAATCCCACCTTTTCAACAAATTTGGCTTAGTGGAGTTTACATTATCAGGAATAATAGTAACAACTTCTCCAGACAAAAATATTTGAGGAGTAAGTACATTTATACTGTCTAACTCATTCTCATTAGTCTTTACTAATGGACGCGAATTCAAAATGGACTCAATTTGACTGAGCAAAGTTGATAGTTCTTCAAATGTAAGGAGAGACCCCAATAACTGAAAAGAAGAATCAGTTTTGAAACATACACAGACAACACATTTGTTAATTACATTCTTAATGAACTTTTTACCCTGAATGATCCAAAAGTTTTGCTTAATAACGTTGGATAACACATTTATACCAGCATGCAAATGAGTCGCATGAAATTCTCGAACCAATAAGACACTCGAAGGATGTTTGGAAGGCAGGATAATTGGATGTTTAGAATTATAGCTCAGTTGAGAATTATCCAGTCTTCCTCCCACCCGTAACAAACCATCTGAATCAATGAATGGAAGCACCGAAACTAAAGAGCTATTCTTTTTCAAATTCTTATTACCTTTTAAGGATTCAATTTCCTCAAGAAAGTACAACTGTTGTACATATTTTATCATTAGGTGCAAAGCATTTTTCACTTCAGAAGAATTTAATGAAATGTTGCTTTCATTCGTGTCTACTAAACTTTTTTAGCAGCACACTTTTGTTTGCATCTCAAAACAAACCTCATACAATAAGCATAAACAGCAACAATTTTAGATAAATGAGAACATTTCTTAAACAAAGAATCAATATCATTATTAACAACTACAGTTGAAAGAGCACATGGAGAGCATTTTTTTCTTTCTAAAATGTCATAGTCCTCAAAGTTTGAAGAGGTTACCTTATTATTTTTTGGCCACTCAGCCTCACCTTTAGCCAACCAATCAGGACCAAGCCACCACAGTCCAAAACCAGGTAGCTGATCTGGAGAAGTGCCTCGTGAAGCAAAGTCGGCCGGGTTCTCTTGGGATGGGACGTGTCCCCACCGATCGAAGGGCACAAGTTCCAAGATCTCGGCAGTTCGATTGGCAACATACTGCTTCCAAACACGAGGTGGGGAACTGAGCCAAGCAAGGACTACTTGGGCATCTGTCCAGGCTTGCACAGTCACTCTATACTCGGACAGTACCTTTGAAACTGTGTCTAATAGTTTCGCAAGAAGGAGAGCCGCGTTGAGCTCCAGTAGAGGAATGAACCGAGGCTTAATTGGAGCCACTTTTAACTTCGCCACTAAAAGTCTCACCGAGTCACCGTGTCCTTCACTAGTTTGTACCACATAAACCACTGCAGCATAAACTGCCTCTGAAGCGTGAGCAAAGCCATGGAGGAAAATATTTTTCCCTCCGACTCCTACCCAACGAGGAATTTTAACTTCCGTCAACCTCTCGAATTGGTGACGAAACTTAGACCATTTATGTGCTAATTCTGGGGGGAAAGGATCCCACCCTAACTTCAACAACCACAATTGTTGATAAAATATTTTAATTGAAATTGTGCATGGCGAAAGAAAGCCCAAGGGGTCAAAGATTTTAGCAGATTCCGATAAAAATATACGCTTAGTAATTTTTTCCTCAAATTTTAGAGACGTTTTAAAAATAAAACAGTCGTCAGTGGAATTCCACAACAATCCCAAAGCTTTAGAACATTCATCTGGAAGTATATCTAAACTGTCCAGAACTGGAACACTTCCTGCAATTTGTGCCAAAACTTCATTTGAGTTTGACCGCCATTTCCTTAAATGGAAGCCCCTTGCCTCAAACAAATCAATTAACACCCTGGCATTTCTTATGGCCATATGTACATTAGACGATCCAGACATTAAATCATCAATATAAAATGAATTCTTAATCATAGAAGCAACTTCGGGTTCATTGGTCTCACAATCCAAGCCAATTTGATGTAAACACCTAGTAGCCAAAAAGGGAGCTGATGATGTTCCATATGTGACTGTACAAAGCTTGTACTCTTTAATTTTATCTTTTTCCGACTCCCTCCAAACGATACGCTGCAAATCCTGACTTTCCGGATCAACCAAAATTTGCCAATACATTTGCATAATATCCGATGAAAAAACTATTGCTGGTATCCTAAAACGAACTAAAATCGAAAAAATATCTGGCTTAACTGTGGGACCAACACCCAGAAGTGAGTTTAATGATTCTCCCTGAGGGCCTTTACACGAACCATCAAAAACTACTCTTAGTTTTGTTGTAGAACTATCCGATTTAATGACGGCATGATGCGGTAAATAATGTACCTTGTATTTATCAACATTTAAATTTCCCGTCACCGGACACGTATGGTTAAGCTCCTCGTATTCCTTTAAAAATTGCTTATAACCGATAACAAATTCTGGATTTTTCCTAAACTTGTTTTCCATAGCTATTAACCTCGAAACGGCTGCTGGTTTGCAATTACTCAAATCCCCATCTCTGTATACAGGCAATTTGACAACGAAGCGCCCATCACAATTAATCTTCACGTTTGACTTAAAATGTTCCTCACAAAATTTTTCCTCCTCTGAGAAAACAGACAATTTATTTGGTAATTCTTCACTATGCCAAAATTTCTGCAAAATTAAGTCTACATTAACTGGATTAATGTCAGACGGCATACTAACTAAATTTGAACATATGGGCACGTCATTGTCAACGCCTTTCATTTTCCCAGCGAGCACCCAACCAAAAATGGTATTCTGAGCAATAGGTTGATTAGGCAATCCCATAATCTGACCTTGCTGCAAAACCGAGAAAAAATAATCACTACCCAAAATTATATCTATCTCTTTGGGTTCAGAAAAATTTGGATCAGCTAAAGGAATGGATTTAATATAATCAACATGATCTACACTAATAGCGGGGCCGCCGCGAGATGGCGCTTTCTTTCCCTAAGCGGGCCAGGAACAAACTTTAACAAGATTTTGCTAAGCGATGGGATTTCGACTACGTAACCGCCAGACTTGCTTAAATGATTACTTTGTTTTTCAAAGTTTTATACTTGAGCAAATTTGAGTTTGAGGATTTTTTTTTTTACAGTTTCTAAAATTCATTAGATTTATAAATTAGTATTTTGAGATTTGTATCACTTAGTAAAATACATAGGTTTTCTAAGAATTTTTTCCTTAAAACAAAATAAGCAATTCTATTAGCAAAATGAAGCAAACCAATTTTCATCGGTAATTTTATTGAAATTCGATATATTTTTAGAATTACTAAGCAAGAAAGTTATAAAGCATATTTAATAAATATACAAAAGTAAATCTATAATGTTAAGATACTTATAAGTTTATTACGAACTCTTTAATTCACTATAGTACAAGTTAATTTACTTCTATAGATATGTTCCATTTGCACACTAACAAGACTTAAAAATAAAAGGAAGTTTTCGCCAAAATTCGTACGCCATAGGAGAGAAATTTATTCAAAACAAATTTTTCATCTTATTGAAAAAAAAGAAAAAACAAACATATCGGAATACCTTTACAGAAAAAGTCTGTTATTTTGTATGTTAAATATCCACTTCAAGTCTTTTAGCATTATCTCAGTATCTTTAACGAATACATTTAAAGACAAATCTTCGCAAATAGAATATCTTAGGATTTTGTTATACATCGACATACAAATATAAGGATTTCTCCTCTAAACACCTCCAGTAACTTTTTTTATTTCGAGATGTCTTTTAAATCTTCAAAAGAAAACAATTAATCCTTTCCTCTTTGTATACACATTTCATGTCGTTTATTACGACGAGCTCTAGTAAATTTATTTTCTTCAGAAAGATATTTCAGTAACGATGGATTAATAGCAGGTTCTGTTTTTTCATGTAGTTTGAAATGCTTTTGAGGCACAGTAACTTCAATTCCATTTGCTTGTCTGTAGATGTTTTTAATAACATCTTCCTGAAAATGAAGGATGCAAACAACAGTTCGAAGACCTGGCTTCCAATCTTGTTGAGGAATTTTTCTCATCCATCTGTCGTACAGTCCTGTTCCTACCGTTTGGAAATTTAAAAACTCTCACCGAGTCAGGCGCTTTGTAGTTGGATTTACATTAAGAAACACTGCAAAAAGATGGTATTTCCTGAAAAAAAAAAAATTCTAAGGAAAATGAATAATTATTTCAAACTAAGCAGTAATACTATACGGTTCAAGCTATTTGGCTTTAAAAGCAGGAGTGGAAATTAGGATTCTTACTGCAATATATTATTGATGAATAATTATGAAAGTCTGGGTCCAATAAAATCTATGAACACACATATAACGTACGCAGGAAATAAAACTGAAATAGCGACCTTTTTTGTAAAAATAAAAATAACACTGGTATATATGTAAAGAAATTTTGGTTAAGATTTACTGTATGGTCCTCCTTGGCGATTTTTCAAAAAAATCACCAAATTGAAAATGAAGTTAAAAGGCTGTGTCACCAAATCGAAAATAGTGTCAAAACACGCTGTGTCGCCAAATCCAAACTGTCACTAAAGTTATAGGAAACTTTGGCGACGGGTTACACATTCGGTGCCGAATCACCATTTTTCATAGTCACCAAAGGGGACAGTAAATTTTAACAGAACTTTTATAACTGATGTTTTGTCTGATATAAAATTTTAATATTTCAAAGCAATATTCCAAAAAAAAAATTATGGCTGGAAAAAAAAAAAAAAAAAAAAAAAAAAAAAAAAAAAAAAAACCATTAGTCTACGGACAGAGATAGACTGACTTTTATTCTTAATTATAATTCATAATTTAACGCTCAGACTAGCAGGAAATTTTTTGGGTAATGACATTTGTGTACACAGATTTGTGATCCAGAGAAACATAAAACAGGAAATTAGCCAAATAGGCGACAGAATATTTTAAAAAGTTAGCCAAAAAATAATGCTTTATCAAAAATTTAACTGGCATATTACTCAGCAAATGTTACTATATATCATAAAATATTTGAAACTTGCTCTGCCTTTACACTAGTGTAAAAATTAAAACGAGCTAAATTGTACATGTTTAACTTACTCACTAAAATGTTTCAATGAAATATGTAATGTTGGAAATTGTAAACAAAGCTATGAAGCTATGTTTGGTCAAAATTTTTATAGAATATTACTGTAACTATATCATAAATTAATGAGAACTTGATGTTCAAATTATGCAAAAACTCCTAATCACAACATTTTATACTGAACATGTCTTCAAAGTTGTCAAATATAATATTTCAATAAAATGACTTCTAAGTTGGAAGTTGCAAACACAGTTGCGTGTACTTCTGTAGCACTGCCAGTAACGCTATTTAACGAAACGTAAAAGATGTTCAGCAAATTTTAGCAATATCTTTTTATTTCAACGACAAATAGTCCATTGAAATTAAGTAACCTAATGTTGAAAACAGTCAATGATCAGCAATTATCCGTCAAATATCAAAGCACTATAAGAACATCAGCTTCGCATTAGTAGGCTTAATTGTTCAACAAATTACTAAAATAAATAATAAAAGAAACTTACCTTAATTTAAAAAGAGTTGTTCAATGACACACCAGTAGTTTCTCATCTAATATCTTCAAATTTCACAACTTTGAAATAAAAAAAATACTCCAAAATTAATCGAATTCACAACGTTTACATGCATCTACGAAAATGAAATCCCATCGCTTAGCAAACGTCTGGACGTAAAGATTTTAGTTTGTTCCTGGCCCGCTTAGGGAAAGAAAGCGCCATCTCGCGGCGGCCCCGCTAATAGGTTTGAAAGGCAATACTGAAGTTAACTGATTTAAAACAAAAGCCTCTATCTCTAACTTTTTATCATTTTGTTTCGATTCTATTGCCAAACAAACAGATCCCCTAGTTCGAGTCGTTACAACATTACCGATTCCATTTACAACAAGTCTATTATTTTTCCTCTTTAACTGCAACAATTTAACTGCCCTTTCAGAAATAAAAGTAAACATTGACCCGCTATCAAGTAAAACAATTAAATTTACTCTTTCACCCGAAGATGAAATCCCATATACACAAGCGGTTGGCAATAAACAAATCCCATTCTCACTCAGAGATGACAGATTTACCAACTCATTTTTTTCAACATTCAAAATACTAGCAACAGGAGTAGTGTTTTGGCCTTGACCCGAATTACTCACAACACTCTGAATCTCCCCTGTTACATTAGACATTAACGAACTGCTTTTAACATATTCATGCAATAATGTATTATGTTTCAAAAAACAAACAGAACATTTCAAATTTGTCGTGCAGTCCTTCAAATAATGTTGAGATAAGCATAAATAGCAAAGATTATTTCTTTTAACAAAACTCTTACGATCACATAAATTCATGTTCTTAAATTTTACACAATTATGCAATTTGTGACCTAGAAAACATTTCGGACATTTTTCAAATGGCTTATTTTTATTCAAACCAAATTCCTAGTTTTTAATTTGGAATCAACTTGTTTGACCTTCCAAAAATCATCATTTACTTTAGAAACCGAATTATGCAAGTTTTCCAAAATTTGGCATCTTTTCAACAAAAAATCCAAAAAAACATCAAAATCAGGCAAACCATTTGAACTTAATGACATCTCGTATTGTTTTCTAGACTCATCATCTATTTTCTGAACAATAATATTTATCAATAATATTCCACAAAACTTATTCGGGTCTAAGCCAAGTTGTTTCAAAGCCCTTAAATGGCTTAACAAGTTATCAATCAAATTTCTTAATTCCTTAGCCGATTCATATTTCAATTTGTTACAATTTAAAATTTCAGAAATATGTTCATTTACAATTAACCTAGTATTTTCAAATCTACATTTCAAAGCATTAAACAATGATGCATATGAATCATCAGTTGTCTGAACAGTTTTCGCAGATCCCAAAAGTGAAGACTTTAAATAGTATAATTTTTGAGCGTCTGACAACTGATCGTTTTCATCAATAAGCATCACAAATTGAGATTTAAAAGAAAACCATTCGGTATAACTGCCGGAAAATTGAGGCAATAGTATTTCAGGCAGTTTTACCTTCACATTATTAGAATAATTACTTTGAATATTTACAGCATTATTTAGATTAAGTAAATCAGCTACAGTATCTGCCTTGTGAAGCAAATCTGCTTCTAGGCTTTCTAAATCACCCAAAACTTCCAATGAATTTTGTGAGAAAGCACTATATGCTGCGTCATCTAATAACGAAATAGCAACGGCCGCGTATTCTTCCATCTTAATTTTTAACCCTGTGACGGTTGATAACTTGGCTTCGAATTCGACAGCCAAAGTATTGCCATCTGTATTGGTGAGCCATGTAGAAATTTGCGTGGTCTGGCCTTTAACATAGGCCAGCTTTCTTTTGAGCTGCGTAGCATCGTTAACCGCCATCACTTACTCAACTTGATCCAACAAAAACAAAACACAACACGCACAGAATTTGCCAGGAACAATTGCACAAAACACAATATACAGATGCCTAATTTCTTTCAGCAAATCACCATTTGGCAGGAACAATAGCACAAATGCAATATGCAGCTTTTCATCAGCACATCACCAAATTCCGAAGTTGTTTCAACAAACAACCAACGCATCGAATTTCTTGAAATCAATCATAAAACTTGTCATCAAAAAACAAGCATAATATCATTCTATCTCATCGGCTTGCCTCCACTTTTCATGTCAGCACATGAAACAAAACGTGTGATGTCACGATGCGAACTCTATTTCATTACTAATTGAATTATATAACTTTTCTAGGTGTGGCATCACGAAAATCTGTTTGTGTTTCAGTTTCAGTTCGTGTTTGTGTTTGTTTTTTTCTGTGAAATAAAGTAGAGCCGTTAAGTTTACATCTGAGTTAGCTCTATTATTTATCTAAATATTTCAGAACTAGGTGACCCTTGGGTTCTAGTTGAAAAGATAAATTAATCCGGGTCAATATAGACTTGTTTCTGCAGTGTAGAAAGTTCGTAACTGTTTTATAGAAGAGCAATTCTTCACATCTGGCGTCCGCGACAGGACTGGTAAGCGTCATTATGTTTAAATCTGTTAAAGGCTTTAAAAAGGAAGACTTAATTTACTTGTGCCAAGAGATTAACGAGGACTTACCTTTGAAAGTTACCATATCTACACTGAAAGATGTTATTCTAAACAGTAAATGCTATACAGAAGATCCGGACTTTGTTTCAGCCGTGTTAGCCACAACTGTTTCTGAAAGGCAGGAAAAAGAAGAGGAGGCTAAAATTCAAAAACTTCAAGAAGAGAAAGAAAGAAAACTTGAAGAAGAGAGAAAGCATCAAGACGAAGAGAAAAATCGCCAAGACGAAGAGAGAAAGCGCCAAGACGAGGAGAGAAAGCGCCAAGTCGAAGAGAGAGAACGGCAAAGACAACATGAGTTGGAATTAGCGAGATTAAATTCCCTGAAAGCTTTTGATGCTCAAGAAAATGATCAATCTACAGAATCAGGTAGTGTAAAAAAGAAATTTCACTTACCAAAGTTAGAATTACGTCCTTTTTCTGGAGATTTAAAGGACTGGTTACCATTTTGGAGCCAGTTCGAACATGTTCATAATGATATAGATATAGCACCAGAAAATAAATTTCAGTATTTAGTGCAAGCAACCGTTAGCGGATCGCGCGCTCGGGAGGTAGTGGAAAGTTTTCGGCCAACCGGCGCCAACTACGCCAAAGCTGTAGAATCTTTAAAATCGCGTTTTGGTCGAACTGATTTACTAGTGGAATTCTATGTCCGCGAGCTTTTAAAATTGGTTTTGGAAAACGCTTCGCAAAGTTCTACTGTTAATATATGTGCTCTGTATGACCATTTGGAGTCTCAGATCAGGGCATTAGAGACACTTGGCGTAACAACGGATAAAAGTGCTGCTCTGCTTCATCCTTTGGTTGAATCATGCTTACCGGAAGATACACTAAGAGTGTGGCAAAGACAAAGAAGTCCTGATTTCAGCCACAGTGGGGAACCGCAAGAAAGGCTTAGTAGCTTACTAAAATTTTTAAAATCTGAAGTTGAATCAGAGGAAAGAATTTGTTTGGCGATGCAAGGTTTCGGCTTGAACAAAAATAAAGACAGTAATGGGTCTAGAAATAAGAAATTTGAAACAAGAGTGAAACAGAATAAAACACCCACAGCCGCCGGTCTTTTTAACAATCCTCATACTCAAGAAACCAGAAAGTCGCGTGTATTTTGCGAGAAAACTCATTCCAGCTCAGACTGTTTTTCTGCACAAAGGATGAGTTTACCTGAAAGACAAAAGATTTTAAGGGAGAAAAATTGTTGTTTTGCCTGTCTGGCTCCCGGTCACCCCGTCCGAAAATGCCGTTCATTTTTGAGATGCGTAATTTGCGGGAAGAAGCATGTTAAGCATGTTCCCTTAATGTGCGAAACAAACGAGTCAAGGAAAAGTGATTTCAAAATGACAGAAGAATCTGAAGTTGTCAACGAGGTCAACATGTCTAACCTGAGTGTGGGTCCTAAAGTGTTTTTACAGACTCTAAAGTGCAAGCTCATATCAGATAAGAAAGACATAGTCGTGCGAATTGTTCTGGACACCGGCTCACAAAAGTCTTATATTGTAAAGAGTCTTGCTGAAGAAATGGAATATGCACATGTAAGGAAAGAAACTCTAGTACATTCACTGTTTGGCGGGATTAAATCCAAAGAATTTGTGCATACATGTTACAGAATTAGATTGAAAAATATTAAGAACAATTTTGCGTGCAACTTTGAAGCATTGGATCAAGAAACTATATGTAATGATGTATCACCTGTGAATTCAGGGCCTTGGTTAAAAGAGCTTCAAAAAATGAATATAACATTAAGTGATGTTGGAGAAAAGGAACATCCAGTGCAAGTACTTATAGGAGCTGATCTTTTTGGAAAGATTTTAACCGGTCAGCGTAGGGTCCTATCAAGCGGATTAGTGGCCATCGAAACTTTGCTTGGATGGACTTTGTTAGGGAAAGTTCCTGAAAGTGCAGTAATGTCAAGCAATGCCATGTTGGTGACATCACTTTTCGTTAAAGAATTTGACATTTCAGATTTCTGGAAGTTGGATTCTATTGGGATCAAGGATCCTATTGAGAAGTTCTCTAAGAAAGTGCAAGAAGATTTGACTGCTGAAAATTTTCTTCGAACTGTTAGGTACAACAAAGAAAATCGCTATGAAGTTCACTTACCTTGGTTGGATGACTCTGTACCTTTACCGAACAATTTTGAACAAGCTAAAAGAAGATTAGACACCACAACCAAGAAATTATTTCAGGAAAATTTGTACGACAACTACGAAGACATATTTTTAGAATGGCTACGTGAAGGAATTATCGAAGAAGTACCAGTTGAAGATAAAGATTTGCCTGCAAATTACCTACCTCATAGGCCTGTTATCAAAGTTAGTAAGACAACTCCAATTCGCCCGGTTTTTGATGCATCTGCTCGAATAAAGGGACATCCGTCACTAAATGACTCCCTACATAGCGGGCCAAACTTGATTGAGTTGATTCCTGATATTTTGCTGCTGTTTCGAGAAAAGAAGATTGGCGTAATCGCAGACATAAAGAAAGCCTTTTTGCAAATTTGCCTTTGTAGAGAAGACCGTGACTTTGTGAGATTTCTGTGGTGGACAAATAAAGCTTGTGAAGACTACAGATTTTTTCGTCATGCCAGAGTAGTTTTCGGCGTTCGCAGCAGTCCATTTCTATTGGGAGCTGTGTTGAAGTACCATCTTGAACAGAATGCTGATATTGATCCTTTTGCCACTGGCTGCCTTTTGAAGAGCTTTTATGTGGATAATCTTGTAACCAGTGTTCACAATGAATTAGATTTGCAGCGATTAATGAGTACTTCTAATGAGTTAATGAAGAAAGGTGGTTTTATTCTGCGGGATTGGGAGTCTTCATCTTCACTAACAGAAGATGGAGGATCTAATACAGAGGATCTTCTAGGTCTTCAATGGAATAAAACTAAAGACTGTTTTTCGTTAAATATCAACTGGCTGAAAGAAGTAAATATCGAAAACATCACCAAACGTACTATATTATCTGTTACTCACAAAGTTTTTGACCCTTTTGGTTTTGCCTCACCTGTAATGCTTTGTCCCAAGATTATGCTACAAAAAACCTGGAAATTATCTTTGGGATGGGACGAAGAAATTACTGGACCCCTTCGACAAGAATTTTTACAATGGTTTAGGGAACTAAAAGAATTGGAGAACATTAACATTCCTCGCTGGATCAAAGTTACTTCAGAAAATATGAAGGCCTTCTCCATTCATACATTTTGCGACGCAAGTAGAGATGCATATGCCGCCGTTACGTATCTTGTACAAAAGGGAGAAAGTGAAATGGTGCATTTTTTAGCCTCAAGATCCCGAATATCTCCTCTAAAAGTTGCGACAATTCCAAGGTTGGAGCTGCTTGCTGCATTGGTGGGAGCAAGATTAACGAAATCAGTGTTAGATGCTCTTGGATGGACGGATATTAGATGTTTTTATTGGAGTGATTCTACTACCGTTCTTACTTGGATCACTAAAGATGAAAATTGGTCTAGTTTCGTGAATAACAGAGTTCAAGAAATACGGAATATCAGCCAAGCATCTTCTTGGCGTCATATTTCTGGATTTGACAATCCTGCAGATTTGCCTTCCCGAGGATGCAAAGCAAGTACTTTAATGAAAACCAAATGTTGGTGGGAAGGGCCAGAATGGCTTAGTTCATTTGAAGACTGGGACAGCATCTGCAATGACAATACTATTCATCCAATTAGGCGGAAGTTTAATCCCCCTTCTTCACCCTGGTGGGGTGGATGGTGGGAGAGGCTAATTGGTATTCTAAAAAGTCTTTTGAGAAGAATATTTGGAAGAGCAAGTTTGACTTACGAAGAATTAGTGACTGTTATTTGTGATTGCGAATCTGTTATCAACTCACGCCCTTTGACTTACATCGACAAAAGTGACAACGCTAATAGAATCGACTGGCCACTGGGAAAAGTGACAGAAATGCTGCCAGGGAACGATGGTGTGTGTCGACTCATCAAACTTAGAACTTCGCTTGGAGAAATTCTGTGTCCGATTCAGCGCGTCTTCCCTTTAGAGATTTCTTCCAGCGAATCGCCTTTTCCAATGGATAAAAACGCACTATCTACGAAAGTTGCCTCTATGAAGAATGGCATTCCTAAGTGTTCTGATGACGACTCCATCGACTCTGCAATTATTCAAACTAAGACAAGGCTAGGTCGAACTGTAAAAATTCCCGAAAGGCTGGATCTCTAATAGAGTTGTTGAGTTGTGGAACTTCCACTACTCAAGGTGGGAGAATGTGATGTCACGATGCGAACTCTATTTCATTACTAATTGAATTATATAACTTTTCTAGGTGTGGCATCACGAAAATCTGTTTGTGTTTCAGTTTCAGTTCGTGTTTGTGTTTGTTTTTTTGTGTGAAATAAAGTAGAGCCGTTAAGTTTACATCTGAGTTAGCTCTATTATTTATCTAAATATTTCAGAACTAGTTGAGCCTTGGGTTCTAGTTGAAAAGATAAATTAATCCGGGTCAATATAGACTTGTTTCTGCAGTGTAGAAAGTTCGTAACTGTTTTATAGAAGAGCAATTCTTCACAAAACGCTTCGTTTCTTCGAAACGCCGGCCAAAGAACACAACTAGTTCGGCCAAAATCAGAATTCAACTTCTTTATTCAAATTCCAATTTCCAACTGACATAAAACATATATATATATATATATATATATATATATATATATATATATATATATATATATATATATATATATATATATATATATATATATATATATATATATATATATATATATAACATTACATCACATAAAGCAACCCAGACGGCGCCACCCAACCCAACATCAGGCGGCAATCCGCAGAGGCGCCGGAAATCAAAAACAAAAAAGAAATATATAACAGAACACATATTCTCACAACTGGTAATTGCCTGGTGAAAGACTACCCTTAATATTTATATTTTAACTTAATTTTGTATGCAATACTTGAAAATAAATGGAAGGAAAACAAATTGACTATTAATTTCATCAATTGTTATTTTATGATTCAATAATTTATTTTAATGTTTTGACAACCAACATTGTTTTCAATTCTGTAATATAGTAGAAAAATTTATCACAATTTTTTTCTAATTTTAAAATTAAAGTCATTGTTAGCTTTAAAAAAAAAAAAAAAAATCCATCTAAAAGTTAAAACGTCCTAAAAAGGATTGAAAACTCTTGGATAACCTTAACACTTTAGGGGCATAGGTTGATTGGATTTAAATTTATTTGGTGCAAGGGCAACACGAACATTTGGATATAAGATTTTAAAAAATAAAATAGATCCATGTTGCACAGAAATTTTATTGTGTATTTAGCTATTGCACTGTTTTGGTGTGGTTCTAAAAAAGCCTCAAAATGCAGTACTGTGCTTTAAAAAGGTGAGATATTTTTAATCCCGCCGTGCCTCAAAGAGCTAAAATATGCATTTGAATTAAATTAACATACTTGGCCCGATTTCCCGAATATCCATAAAAGAATTTCTATCTTGTAAACATGGCAAATAAGTTAGATCCCGTAACCTAAATCTCTATTTTGCTTGATTTGGCACATTTCCTTCCTCATATCTATATATATAATTCTCTTGTGTGCCGTCCAAATTCGGCTGTATTTCTATTAGCAGAATAGCAACGATTTCAAACATCCAATCACAAATCTTCTAAATGTATTTTATCCATGAATTTCCATATTCAGCAATTTAGCCAATCACAGTATATCTTTCGAAATTTGACTAATACAACAGACAACCGAAAACAACTTGGATTCACTATATATATATATATATATATATATATATATATATATATATATATATATATATATATATATATATATATATATATATATATATATATATATATATATATATATATATATATATATATATATATATATATATATATATATATATATATATATATATATATATATATATATATATATATATATATATATATATATATATATATATATATTTTTTTATTACAGTCTACAGGAAAAAAATTATTGCCTTTAAAACGTATTGATTTAATATTTACAATGATGCAAGATGTGTATATTTCTTTTGGGTTAGAAATCCGGGAACTCACTTTCTTATACAATTAAAATAAGTCAGATTTGTTTGGATTCGGCAAATAACCACAACATATTTATTATGAACGTTTTCGGGATACATGGCTATAGCGGCTGAGCACGGAATTTCCTTGAAGAATATTAAGGTTTCCATGCTCACATTCACACCGATTGAATAAATACTTCAGCATTGCGGATAAACAATTTGTGTTATTTTTAAAGTATCGTTAAAAGGATTATGCAAACATATGATTGCCAATATTGCTTTGTTAAGAAATTTCGATGTGCAACTTTAATTATTTTGGCGCTTCATACAAAACCAGTCCATAAATTTAAATTGCTTTCTGAAATAACTTATCTTTTTTAAATATATGTACGAGTGTTTATTTTTATTGTTTTCCAAAAATGTTCTGCTACGTTGCCAAACTGTTCCTACTTAACGCGTCTCGACATAAGCAGAAAGATAATGGCGTCCAAAGTATCGTAGCTCATCAAAAATAATCCAATGTTTTCAGTTTCATGGCATAATATCAATTTTCAAGGATTTTATTGATTATGCAGCCGAAATAGCTTTTTTCTAGGGCATATTTTAAATGCCTCACTTTGAAGCGAGCGGAGTGAGCCTGGTTCGCGTCGCGAACCAAGGGGATTGCATAGCAATCCGGGGGGTTGGCGAGCGTTAGCGAGCAGGGGGCGGAGCCCCCTAATAAACAGTATAATTTCCAATAAAAATAACACCTTAATATCCTAACTTTGGAAGCAAGCATTCTACTCCAAATAAAAATAATTTGTTTCTGTATAAAAGTTGCTGCTTGCAAGTGAAGAGCCAAAACTTCACCCATAATTATCAATGTATGAAGCTATGGGGAGGAACTACTTTTCTCCTTCGTATTCGCACATTCGCTAAAGGGTGCGATTCGGTTTCGGCTCGCTCAGTCAGCACTCCAGTTTCGTATTCTTTAGCTCAGTGCCCTCGTGTAGCTGACGGGGCCAGATAATCTGAAAACAGCTAACCAACCAGGATCATGTCACAAAGCTTTCACTGACGGATGGGTTTCAGCTATATATTTTTTGTAGAAATTTTTGTAGATCTGGAAAGCATTACCGAGCAGGTAAATTAATTGCGAAGTAATTCCCAGGGTTAACGAACGCAAGCAAGCAGCGAGTGGAGATGCCTAATACTTAAAAAAAAATATATATATATATATAATTGCATCACATAAGCGTATGAATAGTCAGTGTCAACGAATTAAAGTAGAAACTGAATTATATTATATTTTTTGGAGCACTTACAAGAAATATATTGCTTCTTAATACCTAAAGTTTATCAATTTTTTCAATACATTAAAAATTAAATTTTTGTGTTAAATAATAGAACAAAACTGTGTGAAAGATCGTCATGAAGTACCTTAAAAAGATTATAATCTGATATTCTACATACTATTTATCATTTCTAAAGAACAGTGAAAAGATAACTCAAAAGAAATTCAAAAATCATCATTTACTTATAATAAATTAAAAATGTCTAACACGATTCCTTTTTTTCTTTTTTCTTCTTTTTTTTTAATATTTCATACGATACTCAATTATTAACACATACTACTACATTTTAAAAATAAAAATGCTCAAACTTAATGATTTTGCAGCTACCGAGACTGATATCCAACATATAAAAAATCAGTATAAAAATAGTATTTATCTCTGAAAAGTTATTCCAGATATTTACTTAGAATATCTATCTGTGCAATTATAGGTCACACAAGGCCCCATTTCTCTAGGCAATCATATATAGCCGAAAAAATTAAAATTAATTCGATGCATGGTTACATACACATTGTAACTAGTTAGGGGGAAGTTATAGATCACTATGATGTTTGTTAACCCTTTTTCCTCTTCAAGTCAATAACTAAGAATGCACTATCATGTAGTTGCATTTAGAGATCAGTGGATACTGCATGTCGAATCTTTTGATTGAAACAAGATGGCGATAGGTTACAGTTAAATGCTTTAGATTTTTAACCTCTACCGTCTCCTGTTTTATTTTTACCTCCATGGATTGTACAGCAAGCTAGGAACTAACTCGAATAAAAAAAAAAAAGTATCACAGAACCACGTAGTGTAAATAAGTAGCCACGTAGTGGACGGAACGTCCAGTCCCAATGCAGTCACTGTCAAAGTGTAGACTGGTTAGTTTGTTTTTCTCCTCTTAACCTACATCCATAAATCTTCTATCAGTGTTTCATCTATTTGTCGCCTTGTTCAAAACTCTGCCCACCCCATGGAAACTCCCCGAAGAAATGGCTTAGAAATTGAATGTAATATGAGAAGAAGAAGAAAAAGACCCCCTCACTCTTTTTGGAGCCGCTTTTGGAATATATCTGGCCATACACGATCTATCGGGATTTCATCTGTTTGTCCCCTTGTTCAAAACCCTTGCCCACTGGAAACTCCTTCACGCAATGGCTTGTAAAATGAAAAAAACCCCTCTTTTTGGAGCAGTTCTTGGAATGTGTAATTAGTAAAACCTCTGCTTTTAAAATTCCAACTTGTGATGCAATCCATTTATGGCCACCTCCGGGCCCTGGTTAAAGAAATTGGGGATGGGGGTAGTAGCAGGATATCGATAAAATCCAATATCACTTTGTCCCCTGTCTCAACCCTGCGGCAAACGTTTCTGGGGATTGTCGGACATTGTCTGCAATCTGGGCGGTCAAAGTGATATTGGCGACCTTTATACAATGTAAAAATAACACTATTATTTAATATAAATGTGAAAATAACTTTCTTCTTCTATATAAATGTAAAATTATCACTCTTTTAATGTAAAGTTTTTCAACAAAATCTTTTTTTTTTTTTTTTTTTGAAAAATTATGTATTGTTTTAAATTTTGAAGTGCAACAAATGAAATTCTGTCAGTTGGAAAATCATTTGGAGAAGAAATTGCCAAGCATTAAAAAATATTCAGCACGTTTCATAGCTATTAAAAAAACAAAATTGTGTATATACTTAACGTGTTTACCATCACTTTTTAATTTTTCCGACACTGAACACGTTCGCAATTCACAGGAATGTGGTCCCGATCCATTCAAGAACAGTTTCGGTCAATAGTAAGATCACCGAATTTTTAAGGCCAGTCAATTATATAGAGCAGGTGTTCAGTGTACAGTGGCCAGAACCTAAATATTTAAGCTACTGCATTATAACTTTATTGACTATAGTGATTTAGGTAATTATAAAACATTAAATCAGAAAAACAAAGCAATGCCGTTCTATTTGAAATTTTAGGATATAAATTATCCCCTTAATTATAACTAAAACTGGTTTCAGATAAGATATATATATTTTTTTAAATCAAATGTTTGGTAGCTGTTTAGCTACTTCAAATATAGAAATGAAGGCTGAGTGAATTTTATTGTTTCGGACTTGAATAAATACATAGGATATTAAAAGAATTCAATTGTAAATTGACATCAAATTCTTGACTACTCCTATTAAGTGACGAACAACTTGAACTATTCATTCATCTTGTGTCTTTCTAGTGGAATACTGAATTAATTTCGCAGTATTTTGATACTCAAGAACATCTAATTCGTATTACTCCCGGAAAGTGTTTGAATGTAAGATTTTTCACTGCATATTAATAATGAAGAAACTCAAAAATTAAATCGTTTTTAAAACGCACTAAAAAGACAAAAATTATCCCCACTCCGACGAATTACTTAAATTGAAATTTTAGAGACTGATTATAACAGAATTTTTATTGATATCTATGTGTACGTATTGCATTGTTTGGTTTAAAATTTTATAATTGATTCAGCGACTATTTCAAAACGCTTGTCTCTACTACTCTTTGTGGGGAACAAATAAATCTTATTTTGTGCATTTTAACTTTGATTTAATTTCATTTTGGAAATTGTATTTAAAAAAGACACTGAGCTAGATAAGCTTGCTAAGATAATATGTTCTATTGTATATATATGTGGGAAGGCTAGTGGGGCTGAATAATTAGGCAGTAGTTGTTCATTGAACTTTAATTAACATCTATTAAGGTTATTATACATCGTCAGGGGGACAAAACCCCACAGCACCTTCCGTTCTCGTTCTCTCTCTCCAGAAGAATATCCTTCCCCTCTCTCCTTCAGTCATCACGTACTCCTACTTCACAACTTCCCCGCCAGGGTCGACATCCGTTGAAGGGAACGCCATCTATTGGAGGGGTCTCCAACCCACACGGCCGTCCTGACAATGCAGGCGTCCTCGCCTGATATCAAATTCTGAAAAGAATCAAAAGAAAACAGAAACAAAAATATTCTAAAATTTTACAAAAATTTGGTGTAGGATGTGATGAAAAGTTCTAAACTTGCAGGATTCTCCCCAAAAAGTTTGTAGTTTAAAAAAAATCACTAGAAAATGTTCAAACATCTTGAAAAGTTCTCAAGAAAAGTTCGAAAAACTGCAAAAAGTTCACTAGAAAAGTTCGAATATTAAAAGTTTACTCGAAAAGTTAAAAAACACTGAAAAAGTTTCAAAATTCGAAAAAGTTCGAAATTAAAGTTCTCTTGAAAGAGTTCAAAAACACTTAGGAAAAGTTCACAACCAAAAAGTTTTTTAGTTTATGACTTTCTATTGTCCCCATTTTTTCATGAGATCGGCAGCAGTGGACGTCTGATTAGGTCCCTCATGATGACCCACTTTTTTCACATCGTATCGGTCTTTCGGTCTGATCTTGAGGACTTCATAAGGTCCATGAAATTTAGGACCCAGTTTCATTCCTGGCCCCATCTGTGTTCTTTGTATTGCTACTAGGTCTCCGATCTTGTAGTTGTGGGCGACCTTTCTCTTCTTGTTGAAGTTTATTCGATTTTCTTCCTGTAGTTTAAGAATATTCTTCTTAGCTTCTTCGCGTTCTATTTCACGAGTGTTCATCATCTCTGTAATTCTCTCCTCTTCTAGCATTTCCAAAATCTTCAAATCTTCTTTATTTCGCATCTTGACTCCAGTTAGTAATTCGAAAGGAGTTCTCTTGGTACTTCGACTTGTTGTTGAATTCATCGTTCGCTGGACTTTATCGACGTGCTTGAACCACTTTTCAGGCTCCTCAATCGACAGCTTGGCAAGGATTGGTGCCAAAGTTCCATGAATTCTTTCGATCTGTCCGTTACCTCTCGGAATTCCAGTTGTTATGGTAATAAGTTCTATGTTCTCCTCTTGACAATACTCTTCGAACTGCTTCGACGTGAAAGCTGAACCTTTATCCGCTATTATTCGTGACGGATTTATAAAAATGGCTTGCTGTTGTTTTAATTTCTGTATGGCGTCGTTGACAGATGTAGATTTCACTGGGTAAAACCATACAAACTTCGTAAAAGAATCGATGACAGAAAATATATGTTTGTACTGCTTGTTTGTAGAAGGTAGGGGTCCAACAAAATCAATATGGTAAGTGTGTAGAGGAATGCGTCTTTCGAAATGGGATTTAAAAATCCTTCTGCTCTTCCTTTCTTCACATTGCAAAGTATGCATTCAACGCAGTTTGCTATGACTGTTTCAATGATGTTATGTGCCTTTGGTATAAAATATTCTTGCTTCAAAATTTCTTCTTTTTTTGTACAGCGAAATGTCCATTACTATGAATCTTCCTCACAATTTCTGCTTGCATTTCTTGTGGTACCACGAGTAGCTCTCCATCATTGACAACCTTATACAAAATGTTGTTTACTCTTCCTTCTTCTAAAGCCTCTTTTATTGTTTGGATGTACTCATCAGTTGCTTGTGCAGCTGCGATATTTCGTGTTATGTCTTCACACGTAGCTATCAAAACAGGATGTCGACTTAAAGAATCAACAGGTTTCATACGAGTACCAGGTCTGTGTACAATTTCGTAGTCATACTCTTCAAGTATAAGTGCATAACGGGCTATTTTTGGTGTTAAATCACACTTGCTCATGGTCATTTTAAATGCGGAGCAGTCAGTAACTATTTTAAACTTAGTGCCTAATAAATAGTTTCTAAATTTCTTCAAAGCTTCAATTACTGCTAAAACTTCTAACTCATAGCTTGAATATTTTTCTTCGTGCATCGATGTTTTTTTACTCATGTAGTATATGGGATACAACTTCTTATCATCCGCTTCCTGGAAATGAATTGCACCATACCCATAAGAACTTGCGTCTGTGTGTAACTCTAATCTTGCACCCGGTTGATAAATGTGAAGCACAGGACTCTTTGAAAGGATGTCTTTCAGTGCTTTAAAGGCATTTTGCTGCTCATTCCCAAAATAAAATGTAGTGTTGTTTCTAAGTAAATCACTCAATGGTTTCGCTATAAGGGAATATGATTTGATGTATTTACGAAAATATCCCGTCAATCCCAAAAAACTTTGAACGCCTTTTACATTTTTAGGTGTGGGAAAGTTCTGGACCGCTTTAACTTTGTCAAACAAAGGTTTAATTGTACCATTCTCAATGACATGTCCCAAAAATTCTATCTTCTTTTTTAAAAATTGGCACTTCTTTAAATTTAATTCAAGACCGTATTGGGATGCTGTTTCTAACACTCTCTTCAAACTGTTGACATTCTCACGTTCATTAAGCGATGGCAGAATTATATCGTCAAGATAAATAAGCACAGTTCCATCTTTAAGAAGATATCTGAACACATAGTTAATGTATCTTTGAAATATCGCCGGACTTGTTGACATCCCGAAGGGCATTTTACAGAATTCAAACTGAGAAGAATGAGTCACGAAAGAAGTATATTTTATGCTGTCTTCCTCAACGTCGACGTGCATAAACCCGCTCTTCAAATCAATTTTTGAGAACACCTTATTATTCCCTAATTGATCTAAAACTTCTTCGATAATGGGTAGGGGAAAACTATCTTTAATTAAACGACGGTTAATCAACCTATAGTCGATTGCTAAACGTGATTCTCCAGATTTCTTGTTTACTAAGACCACTGGCGAATAGTAATCTGAACAGCTGTTCCGTATAATCCCTTTTTCAAGCCATTCGGCAACGATTTTATCAACCTCCGGGCAAAGCTAATCTTCTAGGACGTTGACGAATAGGAATATCATCTTTCAAAATTATTTTCATCTTTAAATTAGTACTCTTCGTTTTATTCGGAACGTAATTTTTTATTAAGTCCGAAACCTCTTTTCTAATACTCAAATCACTAATGTGTACTAGATCCAAAAAGTTATCATTTAAAACTCCAACAGTTTTAAAAATATCATTTTCCTTAAAATCATTATTCGTTGAAATGTTTCTTTCCGGAATAGAAGCCTTTTCATTACCTGAATCTAATCTATGAACTGTAAGGAATCCGCAGCTTTTTCTGTTTGTCAACAAACGCAAGTGGTTTTGTTGTTGTGATGCGAGCGCACCGCCATATTGTTCCTCAAGCACGTGGCCCTGTTTACCTCCGAAAGATATTTGCGAATCATGCAGCTCATTAATTTCTGAAGGGTGATACCTTTTGACCTTGAATTTATCGTAAGACGGAATTGCCTCTTTTATAAAAACGCTGGAAATAAAGTATCTTTTTATTTCCTGTTCTTTGGGCATTTTGATCTGTTTCATTTGAGCTAAAGAGATTGTTTTATGATCTTTAATACTACGAATTACGAGTTCTTGATCGCTTAAAACATAATTTACTTTGGAAAGCAAATCCATTCCCAGAATGAATGTGGTACTCAGATTATTCATCACATACACTTTATTTGATATGGAAAAATCATCAATTTCAATATCACAGTAAAAATATCCCTTAGGCATAATACCTTGTGTGTTAACCCCATTAATAATAATACTTTCATGTAATAATTCCGGATTACCAATACTTGAATAAAATTCTAAATTACATAGACATAAATCACTCCCTGTATCCACCAAAGATAAAACTTCATTACCTCTAATAATTAACTTTTTCCAAGTTTTATTACATAGTGGAAAAGCTTTATTTACACTGTTAACTACCTTTTTGTCTGGGCACACAAAACTTTTATGTCCAAACTTGTTACAGTGCCAGCAGACTACACTGTTATTCTTATCAACTGAACTACTTTTATTTCTATTAGTATTATCATAAACATTTACAGTATTATATCTATCATTATTTACAGTATTACTTCTACCATTATTTACACAAGAAGAATCATTATTTCTACTATAACCACCAGATGCACTATTATTTTTACTATATACACATGGGTTAGTAAGCTGCTTTTTTGACCAGGTTTGGGCACGTTTATTATAATGACCTGTTACATGTTCACTATCATTATACTTTGTTTCGTACCCCCTATTTCCTCTTAAATTTATGTTTGAAATATTTCTTCTAACCGAATCGAAATCGTCGAGTTTTTCTATCAACTCTTCTACTCGAGGTATTTTAGGCAGGTCATCTAGAAAATGTTCGCGAGTTTCTTTTGGCATTTTTCGTTTCAGTTGATCTACGATCATTAGTTCTTTTAAATCTTGAAAACTTTCAACTTTTAATCCCTGTAGCCATCCTTCCAAAAAGCTTGTCAGCTCAAAAGCGAAGTCTCTCCATGAAGCTTGAATGTCCTTTTTATGACTAGCAAAATTTTGACGAAACTGTTCTGGTGATAAATAAAAGCGCTTTAGAAGTACTTTTTTTATATGATCGTAATCGTTAGCCTTGATTTCTGGTTCCAGTGCAATTAAATTAACTATCTCTAATGGAAGTAGTGTTAACAAATGGGTAACCCAGTTCTCTTTTGTTATTTCTGCTCTAGAAATTTGTCTTTCGAATAATGTTAAAAATATAGCTACGTCGCTTTTCATATCAAAAGGTTTCATAATTTTTAAAACATCATATTTTGTTCCGGAATTTTCTATCGGCTGATTTTGTCGGTTTGCAGTTTCGGCTTCTAATTTTTTTAGTTCTAAATCGTGTTGGGCTTGTCTTTCTTCCCTTTCAATATCGAGTTGAGCTTGTCGTTCTTCCTCCTCACGTTCGCTAACTATAGTAGCTAACATATCTTTAGTAATTTCCGCAGAATAATCACTAGACTCAGTAATTAATTTATTCAATTGTCGCATATTCAGGAACAGTTAAGTTCTCTAACAAGGACTATTAAATCACATTTTCGTGCCTTCGCCAAAAAGGTCATAACTGGTTTATTTGAAGTTGCAGCTGTATTTAGCGGCATGGTTAGTTTCAAAAATCAAAAATTTCTACTCACAGGATCCAGTGTAGACACCCGTGCAGACACTAGAGAAACCCCGTAGATATAGCCACTCGTTGCTTCCACTCGTCTTTTCGGTTTTAATGACTTGTTTTTTCATGCACCCTGTGCACATTTCAATTTCTTTTAGTTGATTTTACAGTCCGTCTGTAGTATTCAGGTTGGTTTTCATCATTTCATCCTCAATACTCCAGTGCTGGCATAATTGAAGGTATCAGTTCTGCTTTGGCTTTCCGTAGTTTCGCTTCTGCCAGATTGTAATACAAGACTTCTGAGGAAATCTTTTCTATGGGCTGCTGTGCAGGTGAGATGACTCGCAAGTGTCCGGTTTTACTTTTTTAATACTCCGCGGCTAGGCGACCGTATCTAACAATTTTTCCACGCGGCAGGTTTACCGTTGGCTTTTGTAGGCCGAAGATCTTTCCATTTTTTCCTTAGGCCGAGCCCCCATGTGGGAAGGCTAGTGGGGCTGAATAATTAGGCAGTAGTTGTTCATTGAACTTTAATTAACATATATTAAGGTTATTATACATTGTCAGGGGGACAAAACCCCACAGCACCTTCCGTTCTCGTTCTCCAGAAGAATGTCCTTCCCCTCTCTCCTTCCGTCATCACGTACTCCTACTTCACAACTTCCCCGCCAGGGGCGACATCCGTTGAAGGGAATGCCATCTATTGGAGGGGTCTCCAACCCACATATATTAAATATTAATTTAAAAATATGTAGCTAATGTTGTTACTAATCTCTCTCAGTCGAGCGGCAGCTAGACATTGTCCATGAGCCCACACACCCTTAAAATTTCCAAGACAAGCAAAGGATCCATCTCAAAAGTCTCCCTAGAGAGATGTAAATAAGTGAGGATGTGCTCCGGGGATGTACTCTCTACTCCACACTTGGCACAGACCAGAAAAATCCTGTTACCATGGCTATAGGAGCAACTCCTCAGGTGATCGCTGGCACATCTAGAGAGCGCCTTCCGTTCGGCTCTATCAAGGGCAAGACCAATGGAGCTACCAGGACAGCTCCGCCCATACCATGGGATGAAGGGACCCTCCACGTCTTTAAATCTTTGTTTTTCCTGATGGAGTAAAGCTCTCCAAATGTTAAGGAGAAAACTAAACTCAAAGGTTCCGCCGAGCCCTGTTTCGCCAAATCATGTAGCTAATAAGCATACTGTATGAAGAATTAACGTTAAGATATTTTCAATCACTTCAAACAGTATTTTTATTTCATATTTAATAATACGACAAAATATTCTGATTAGAATTATATGGTAAAAATACTGACTAATGGTATTTAATATTGAAGAACGAGTTTGATAAAATACTCTTTATGATATTATGAAAAATTGTATGACACATAATAGCATGGTTCTGTTAACTATACATTCAATAAATATTTTTGGGAAATTGCATCGATAATAAAAACGCCATTATCACAAAATGCCTATTTTTCATGCAAATGGATTATTATCAAGTATTTTACTTTGAAACTTTTGAAGTATATTTATAGCATATTTTACATAAACAGATATACATTATGAAGAAATATATACTTAAATATTCTTTACGAACATTAAACTTATATTTTATACTAGTTTTTACAAACAAATTTCAAACATTCTCGAAAACTACATTTTTTTTTTATATATTTCTTAAAAACATGTGCGAAGTATACAAAAGTTTAATATATTTTTCATACAAAAGTATGGAGGTTGAAGTATGTTAATGTAATATAATTTATTTCTAAAAATAATGTTTAATTGGATTTTCTAATAATTAAAGAGGTAATGTAAATATTATATATTATCCATTCACCCGAATGTCCATTGTCCTTTTTAGGCTACCAAGTTTTAGAATTTTAAGATTTTATTTGAAGGTACATTTGAGTAATTATTGGGAAGCCGACAACAGTAACTTTATAAAATTATGAAGGCTTATGAAGCATATAAACTCACTTTGAAGATAATTATCGTTAAATATGTAAATTAGGCAGAACGTATCATTACTAATCTAAATAAAGCAGAAAATATATAAATAATTGAATGTTTTAGTTTCTTTTGAGGTAGGTAATGATGGATTTGTCATAAATCTTAAGAAAAACAAACCCAGCATATAATTTTTTAAATAGAATAAATGCTTTTGTTTAGCTATTTTTGTAGAATGGAAAACGTATAATTTCTTTTGCATGCTAAACATGAATAAAAAGGAGAGTAAATTGCAAAGTAAATTTCTGAATTATTGGTAAAACTGAGTATTTAAAAGCCTCTATCAATTAATTGTTCGAATTTAAATCAATTAAGGATTTCAAAACTAATTATGGGGAGTAATAATATTTCTCTATATTTTAACAATCATAAAGTAAGGAATGGTAACTTTTTTTAACTACTCATTTTGAAAATAAACTACTTAGAATTAGTATATAATTGAATAAGAATAAGGACGGTAATGACAGCAATAAAAATATTTTAATCGAACTGAAGTTTCGTGAGAATAACCTTTCGTAATGATTTCTTTGTACCTATATTCAATATGTACCAAGGAATTGGAAGAGTCTTGGTCTAAAAGTACGCAAGATATTTTTGACTCGTCCCCTGCTGGTCCCGCAGCTAACAGTAATTTATATTAAATCTCCCCCACTGACCGAAAGTGGGGTGACCGTAAGTACGTTCACAGAAGTTGAATTGAAAAGTATGCTTATAATGCCACAGAAATGTGTAGAATTATTTTGTGGCTTACTCAGTCTCAAGTCCTTGCAAAATTCTTTGAAACGTGGAAAACTCCGTACATTATTTTAATTGATGCATTGAAATTGGTTTTTACAAGAGAAATTAATGAACGTACGATGAGATTCATACGATATATGATATTGGTTGGGAGTACTTCTAGATGAGGGCATTGCATCTTTTAAAGTGAATTGTGGAAAATAATTGTTAAGTATATATATGTGTAGCCCCGGAAGGAAAGCGCACTGTGTCATAAAAAGCAAATTTTACAGGAGAGTCAAATTAATGTTACAGTTACTATCTTTTCTCTCTTTTCTTATAATGCAACATAGTGCTCTTCAAAAACGTCAAAATCGGTTGTTATTTATCCTAGGATATAGTGCTTCATCTACTTGAAAGAGCGGAAAATGCTAGATAAGATGGTGGCAAAACGTCATCTTAAAAAGAATTTGGATTCAGTGCGCTTTTCTTCCGGGATACAGATATGTTCTACACATTAAATAGTTCATATTCATTCGTGAATTTTTTCTTAAGGTACTTTTCCCAAGGGAGAAGGGGGGGGGGGTGATTGCCTCCCCCCCCTCCCCCCTCCGGCCCCTCTCTAGCGGCGCCTTTGCCTGCATATAGTCACTCAAACAGAAGTACTGCTTTTATATCTCACGAGCTAACTTCCTACTTAGAGGTCGGAAATATCGATACTATATCGTTGCATAGAAAAAAATATCGATAAAATATCTACACATGATTTTTTAAAAAATTGATTTTCAATTTTGCCAGAAACAAAGTTTTTCGAGGAAAATTTCTACTTTTCATGATTGCTTTTTTGTAAGGTGAGTACTTTTTCAACTGAAATGGATCTATTACAAATATATATATATATATATATATATATATATACAAATATATATATATATATATATATATATATATATATATATATATATATATATATATATATATATATATATATATATATATATATATATATATATATATATATATATATATATATATATATATATATATATATATATATATATATATATATATATATATATATATATATATATATATATACAAATATATATATATATATATATATATATATATATATATATATATATATATATATATATATATATATATATATATATATATATATATATATATATATATATATATATATATATATATATATATATATATATATATATATATATATATATATATATATATATATATATATATATATATATATATATATATATATATATATATATATATATATATATATATATATATATATATATATATATATATATATATATATATATATATATATATATATATATATATATATATATATATATATATATATATATATATATGTATATATATATATATGTATATATATATATATATGTATATATATATATATATATATATATATATATATATATATATATATATATATATATATATATATATATATATATATATATATACATATATATATATATATATATATATATATATATATATATATATATATATATATATATATATATATATATATATATATATATATATATATATATATATATATATATATATATATATATATATATATATATATATATATATATATATATATATATATATATATATATATATATATTTTCGCTTAATTGGTGCAGTGATTTTAAGAAGAATTGATATAATTTTCAATAGATTTTAAGTGTAGGGCAAAATATTGAATATTGTTGACATTTTACCTGTCTCTCAGCCAAGTTCAAACTTTAGTTTTGAAGTTTTTAAAAAGGAAATAAAGAAAATCTAAAAAAACGCATGGAACTACAAAACGATCATCAAATAACTAAAAATGTTTGAAAATATTGATAAATCGGTGACTTTTATCGATATTTTTTTAGAAATATAGATAAAAATATCGTCGTATCGATATATCGTCGACCTCTATTCCTACTTGATCATACAAGATATTGTGTCTAACACCACACTACAGATCATAACGCAGGCCGAAATTATCATGTGATAAGATAGAATTATATTTATCATCTGGAAATCTATTGAACTCAACATAAGATCAAAAGGACCCAACTCAAAAAAGGGAAATTGTCATCCAGGCTGCCCTTCACTGGATTCCCTCATTGTTAAGCCCCGTATCCGAAGCGCAACATATATTTCTACAGCCGGCCGCGCTGGCAACACAGAACAACAACAATCAAGCTTCACGTTATGGACTTTTTTACATAATTTTTATTTGTCCAAAATACTATGTGTTTTGTATGTAGAATAAATACAGATTTAACGTAACTGAATCTCATTTGGACGATTCATTAAGATTTGCTGCAACAAATAATGGGACACACAGCCACTCTATTTTAAAATAAACTGAACAATTGTTACCATCATTGTCTCACAATTGATATCGACTAAAATGGAGGAATATGGTGGTATGATTTTTAAATATCCTTATTAAAAGTTAGATTAAGTCACGTTGGAACAAAAGATTCCTTTCTTTTTTTAAGATTTTGATTTACGTTATAATAAAAATTATTATTTTTTAGTTATTTGAAAAGAAAGTAAATATCATTTGTAATTTTATTAAGGTAATTGTAATTTGATTAAGATGAAGAAATCGCTATGTTTTTCAGTTTTCAGAAATGTCTTATTTTGACAAATCGAAAATAATTAGAGATACATATATTGGCGTATTCGGTATAAATCGGTTGCCCTCAAAAAGCTTTAACATAAATCATACCACCCATCTCTATAAGTTAGTGGCGAACGTGACTCGAGTACGTTCAGTTAGTGGCGACGTAATGAGACTCGAGATTGGAAACCTGCATCATCCACTCAGATCAAGTCCTGAAATTTCTCCCTTGCTAACCACGATCCCAGATTCAGGGGGCGGCCTGCCTACCTCACTGACTATATGATAGATTGAAATCTTTAAAAAATAAGATAGCTGAACTTTACGAAAATAGGAGAGGTGAAGTGTTGATATTTAATACGCATATAAGTAACTATGTTTATAATTAACTGTATTTCTCGGTAATTGCAACAGCATTATTACAATCAAATCGCTACAAGCTGTTTTCTTACTTTTCCTCATACCATAGATGTAGTCGCAAGTACTCATTATTATGTTAATTAAAACTTCTAAAAACCAGTGTCTTGTCTAACTCATATAAAGGGCTACGACAAAGAAAAATCAAAGTTTTTCACAATTCTCCAGAAAAGCTGATTAAAAGTTTCAAGTACCCGGGCTTCTATCAGGGTTGAAGTAAATGATGAATTTTGGTATCAAAACAAAGAGCAATATTTTATTTAATAGAATACTAATTTTTTTTTTTTTACACAAATGAATAAAGTAAAATTTTGATCTGGACTATGATCGTTTTCTCTGGGAGGACCCTGATCGTTCTTCTTCGGAACCCCCAAACTAAAACCCTCAAAATCTCACGCACTGTGATATTTATTTGCCAAAAGACTTCCGCGTGGTTAACTACCTGCTATAACCTTACAGATGGCGGAATAGCCTAAATTTCGAAAAAAATTGGACCCTGATTGTTCTTTGCCTAGGGCCTTCAAATATCATCGCCAATTTTTTATTTGAGGACCCTAAAATTATTTGAATTATTTAAATAAAAATTAAGCTTATAAACATTTTTTCTAAAAAATGTGTGTGACTTAGTACACGTATTCTGTAGTTATACAATTAAGGGAAACTAAAATAGGTTAAATTGAAAACAGTCTAATATTTTTTATGGGAAACATGTTTAATTATATAAATAAAAAAATTAAAAAAAAAAAAAAGAGCAGATTTTCAGTATTTTAAAGGATACATTTATTTTAAATGAGTGAATTATCAGTGAAACCTGTTTTTCAGAGTAAACGGCAATTCTAGAATTATTATGGAATCGTACCCTGGATATAATATTCGCCATTAAAATAGATATTTTATAAAAACCTCTCAAAATAAGAAACGTCCTCATACACTCACTCAATCTTATATCTCAGAAAATGTGAACGGCATTGTTTATATGCAATTTCCTTTTTAAATAAACATGACCAGGTTAAGAGTTTTGAGGCGGAATGGTTTTAGGGCTTTTTCTAACACAACACTGACTCGTTTGGAAACGAAGCTCTTCATTTACCTCCTTCTTCTGATTCATCCACCATGTGTCACATCATATGCGCTATTGTTCTTAATCATTCTGTTGACTGACTCGTGCCTCGGAGGCAGAATGAACGCTTAACAGGCGAGATCCATTTTACAGTGTCCTTCAATTTATTTAAAGAATAGTTAAAAACTATTTGTTTGAAATCCTTTATTGTCAGGTATTATATATTGCTTTCACCTACACACGGTGCTCCATACAGTCAGCATCTCTCAAATGACGCTGAGAGTAGACTTCTGTGTAAATATCTCCTGCTTCTTCACCGCAATAATTTCTGACGTAAGGTTCAATGCATCTATCAACTGATTTTCGAAACCTAAAAAGTGAGGAAACAGTGAAAAATATTAACTTTGTTCCTTGAGTATTATAGATAATAAAAGTAGTGTCCCTAATTAAACAAGTAAGAGTGTAGCAGCTACTGACGATCAAGGGTTGTTTCTACCCAGATTTTAGCCTTTTATTGATTAGGATAAAACTGCGGATCGAAATTTTCTTCTACTCCTCACTGTGTAACCTACGCAACTATTTCCGAAGATTTTATTCTAAGTCTTAGGATTTTTACCTTCAATTACCCTATATCTAATACTGAGTAACCTCGTTAACGCGAAATCACTTAACATGAGATCCCATTTAACGCGAAGGAAGCAGTTCTACGTAAGTGAAACTTAACGTTAATTTATTCGTTTAACCCGAAAATCGGTTAACGCAAACAATTTCGGCTGCCCTTTTGACTTCGCGTTAACGAGGTTACTGTTTAGCCTTAGGTTAATCACTTAGCCACCTTTCTAGTCTCGGATTCATCCATCATGTATCACAACCAAAAGACTTGCAATCGGTCAAAAAAAAAAATATATATATATAATTTCTTGAATTTCTTTAAAAGTTTTCAGAGTGTCATGAATTAAAAAAAAAAAAAATTCGTTTAGAAAAAATTTCTGTCTTTGGTCAGCATAAATCCTGAACGAATTAACCTTACGATGCTCAACTTTGGCGTATGGGTTAATGGTACAGTAAACTAGATGCGGATACAAATTGACACATCACAGAAGTTTTCAACTCAAAATCTGTTCGATGCCACAAACATGTGATGTACCCCTGCAGAACTGTTTAAAATATGTTCTATTCAACATATATTCATAACCTTTAGTAAAATTGGGAAATAAAGAAAAAGAAAAAATAAACACCATTTTACATTTTTGCCACCAGATAGAATTTTGGCATATTACTGACTTCTATCAAGTCAAACTGAAACTTATTGATGAAATTTTATAACTAGTTTTAGTCCATTCAGTTAAAAAATATACACAATGTTTAAACAAAAATAAGTTTTAATAAATATCTAAAAAAAAATATTTAGCCAATCTTCATCAGAAATATAAAAAACTAAGCGTGATATAATTATCATAAAATATGCTTACATTTTCATATAATAGTTAGTAACCTAAAAATTTTGTATTGATAGATAATAAAGTTATTAAAAAGTATATGCATAATTAAAAACAAGTTTTATTATTTGTTAAAAGTAAATAATTTTTGTGAAAGTTATCTACTAACTTTTGTAAGGATAATACGAGACTGTTACATGCAAATTTTTGTACTGTCTAAAAAGGTATAGACCCTGATATTAAGAATTAATCTATCCTGTAGTTTCCGATAATTTACATCGTGAGAAGTTGGGCATATTTTTAACCGTTTAAATATACTATGCTATTTTTGAGTTATTTTACAGATTTTGTATTCATCTGTTATTAAACATGGCATGTAGTTTCCGGGAAATTTTAGACTAATACCTGTATTTTTATCAATACAAAGTGGGCAGGGAACACGCATAGCATGTTCCCTCCCCTCTTTAATGTTGGACCTTAACAATACGCTTTTTTATATGTAGATTATTCCTGAAGATTTGCCAAAAGATTTTCTCTCATAAATTAAGTGATTTTCGACATAATTAACTGAAATTTTGTATTTAAGTAAACGAAGTATATTCTAAAACGAATGAAAAGATTAAAAAAAGTAATGTCCGTATTAAACTTTTCAAAGTTAGATTTAAATTTACTTAGTATACAACCCCCTAAAAAAGCTTTTTGTATAAAAAACACACACACACCAAATCAAAACATTCTGCGACTAAACCGAACCAATTTTCGAATTTTTTTCCTGCGTACTGTGCCTATAGAAACTGATTTGAAGATTGATTTTTACAGGCTCCTGACTTCCCTAAACAGAATCAGTTTAGTTATGACAATCATGTATTTGATATACAATCAGTAATGTTTTAAAATGTAAATCACCATAATACTCACTCGCATGAACCATATTCTGCTTCATTTACTGCTCTAGTAGTGCATGTTATCGTTTTCCATTGTATGACATCATTCAAACATTGAGCGTTCTTCAAGTACACTGAAAAACGATTAAGATTTAATAATCACAAAAAATTGATTAATAATCATATTTTGTTGGCTCTTAACAACTTAAGGGGAAATTTTTTTCATCAGCTGTCAGTCTCAGTCCCCTAAATATTCTCAGATTTGTATTCGACGCTACAATTTATATGTTTTTATAGGCATATCACACTTACTGTATAAATTGTTGTTACATGTACTGAGTTTACTTTCAAATAACAATCGATTTTTTTCATATTTATTTGGTCTTCATAAAGATTTGCGTGGAAGGGACAAGCAACTCGAGACGTTTCGCAACATTTTTGGTTCGGTTCGTGGTTCCGGATCCGTTTTAACGAAACTAAACATAGTAATTGCCTTGCATCGAATTTCCGCATCAAACCTGGTATCTCTTAAAGTATTCCATGTATATTCACTGCACAAACTTAAAACTATAAAAGAGAACATCTCCATTTGACATATTTATTGATTTATTTGAAGACCGAAGGCAATCAAGATGAAAGACAGGAAATTAATTAAATATTTGATTTACAATAAATCCATGCTGACCCTCTGATCTGGTTAGGGTCGCATCATAATTTAATCCGAAGGTATGTTTCGGCACCAGAAGCTCATATACAAAGAGAGCACCGTCTACAATTCAGTATATATATATCTTTCATATTACAATTACATTATATATAGCTTCCATTACAATTATCATGGTCGAATAACCCCCAAATTTTTTTCATTCCATTTCGACTTTTGGTTCCTTATATTTTAGCAAAAAAGTTTCTTTAAAAAAAGCTAATTTTAAAGGACTGCGTTAATAGATTATGTCTTTAAGCATGAAAAACATTCTATTCTTCCCTGCTATTAAAAAACTTGAACTCAAGATTGGCCAAAACATTTTTACTCATAAGGAACGTGCTTTTCAACATAATTAATTGAAATTTGGTATCTAGAGTAAACGAAGCATTCTAAATCTAATAAAAACATAAAAAATAAAGATTCGTGTTGAAATTTTTAAAGATAGAGTTAAATTTTCTTAGTAAACAGCCTCTTAAGATGAAGAAAAAAAATTGCACCAAACAAATAGAAAATTGTAAACTGAACATTTTGGTTCAATTAGAACCGAAGACATAGCCATCGTTCAGATTTTTTTTTCCTGTTACTTTTATGACAGTACCTGGGAATCATAGTAGTACTATGAAATGAGCTGGTGTTAATGGGAAGGGTTCTTTTCAGTCACTGTCTATAGGAAGGTCTGTACCCCTCGGAAATGATCCCGATGCTTGGGAATTTTAACCTGGCTTGTAGGTTAAGCGCTTTAATATATTCAGACCATTCTTTTTTTATTCTTCTCAGATTGATTAGAGGAAGTGCCTTTTGTACGAATTAATGCGTAAGAGAGTCTGTATCCTCCAGAAATGATCCCGGAAGTTGGAAATTTTAGCCCGGGTTGTGACTGATTAAAAAAGGTCAATGGATTTCGGGTAGTAACCTTTCGCACATTATCAAGAAGTGACTTTAATACTTGAAGTTGAACAATCAAAATGGTGTAATTAGAAAAAAAATTAACTAATTAATGGAATGCAAGTAAACTATAGCTGAGTCTTTAGACGTCTATAGACTTTAGACGTCTATAAGAACGTCTTATAGACGTTGTAAAAAAAAACAAAAAACGCCAAGTCAGAAAAAGTTATGAAATCTAATGTTGGACGCCAAGCGGCCGCGTTCAGTTTCTTTGGGGGTACTTGTACACAATGAAGTAAATTGTGATTATTAGGAAGGGTAACTTTAGGCTATGAGTTATTGGCAGGCTAGAGTTTTTATTGAATTAATCTCAATTCAGTGCAATGAGTGCAAAGTAGCTGAAACAAATGAAATGGGATTAATCCGAAATAATTAACCACCCTAATAATATCAATTTAGTTCATTGTGTACAAGTACCCTAGAGAAAATAAACTCGGCCGCTTGGCGGCAAACATTAGATTTCATAAATTTTTCTGGCTGACTTGGCGTTTTCTTTTACATCTAGTTTTTTTTTTTTTTTTTTCTCTTGGGGGTGGGGGGAGTTTTGTTTATGCTAACAATAATGTGACATTACCATGAACTAACGTCTCTGCATTCAGCACCCAAATACTACCAGGATGCTGAAGCGAAATTCGCGTTTTCTGGGATGAGTTGTGATCTGTTCTTACTGTTAATATTAGAGCAAATATACACTCAAGTTCGGTTTGCTTGACTGTAAAATGCGTCGATTTTGCTTTATGAAGTTTCATATAAAGAAATGATCAGTCAAGAGCAACGCTTAAGAATAAAGTTTTTAATTAAATAGGGCAAGAGCAGGCTGAGTTGCAAAAGCTCTAAATGTTCAAAATAAGAAGTGCAATACACCATAAAACGACTTGAAAATACAGGATTACATTTATCAGAAAAGCTAGAGGTGCGAGCATCGCACAACTTTCAATCACACCATATTGTTAATCATTACATAAAAGTTATTGGTGGTAATTAAAGTTTTCACTCATTTAAATAAAAATAGACAGTTGGGCGATATTTTTTGGAAATAATTTCTACATGGTAAAAAAAAAAAAAAAAAAAAAAAAAAAAAAAAAAAAAAAAAAACTACCGAGATGGCGAAATTGACGATGCTATTCGATAGACATTACATTGTTTTTTAATTTGTGCGTGAAACAGATAAAAAACAATATGGCTGATGGGCGATGCTCAAGGGCAGAGAGCTCTGTGTTAAAGTCACTTGTTGTACAAGTTTTTTCGCTTTTACCGTATTTCTACTGGAATTTCGAAGGTGGAGGTGATTAAAGCAACTTAATATTGCCTTAGCACATAGATTATAATCAAAATTGTTTGAGCCGTTTTTAAATAATTGCTGAAAAACATGATGTTTTCATGATTTCAACCTTATGTGCATACGCGATTTCGATGAAAACCCATCACCATCACCATCCCACACACCAAATTTGAACTTCATAGTTCAATTTGTTTGAAATTTATGCTGATCACGTACACACAGATATATAGAGACACAAACAAACATCTTTTCTAGACCACTTTTTGAAATCAGAATGTTCCAAAACATGGAGAAATGCAGTTGAAGTTAATATAAAAGATTTAATAAAAATGTGAGTTTGCATGTACTAAAGAATCAAGTCTGTGGGAAGGCCAGTGGGCTAATTTGTCCTTCGCTGATTTGTCCGCCACACACACAAACAAAATCGAAGATAATGTAAAGAATCGCAAAATGGATCAACACATTCAGAGAGCAGCGACTGTTAAAGTGGGCTACTTTAATTAAAGACCGTAAGCGGTCGCACACAAACAACATATTAGCTGGTTGCTGATTTATCTGTGTTGATAAGACATTAATTGTTTGCACGTGTTGATAAGACATTTATTGTTTGCACGAATAAATTAGCAGCCAGCTAATATGATAGGGGGGGGGGGTATGGTGCCTAGAACCGGTAGAAGAAGATTTGCCGAAGCTTGGCACAAAGTTTGTAAGTTGTAAGGTAATCCCAGGAAGAAGCCTTATCTCACCGGAAAGAAAAAAACAAACAAAGGAAAGCCACAGTTTGCATACGCTCTTAAGCACCAGCACTTTTTAGAAAGAACTCTGTTCCAAATTTTGTGGTTAGACGAATTTAAATTTTGGCAACATTTTTACACATTGACCTGATATTTTTTTTTTTAGCGTTCTCCTATTGTACAAATGTGATGCGAAGGTTAGGCCTTGTACCTTGCACATTGACCTGATTTTTTTTTTTAGCGTTCTCCTAATGTACAAATGTGATGCGAAGGTTTGGCCTAGTACCTTGTAATAATCGTTTTCGCTCCTTTTCGTTGGCATGATGGATGGGATTCGAAGAGAGCAATGCAAAATGCCAAAAATCTATTTAATCTACAATATGAGGATGAATTTATAGATGAATTTAAATTCGAATAATTTAAAGATGAATTTAAATTCAACGAATGTATAGACGAATTATAGACGAATTTATGGACGAATTTAAATTTTAGGCAACATTTTTACACATTCACTTGATATATTTTTTTTTTCTTATTTTTTTTCTTCCTTTTTTTCTTTTTTCTTTTAGCGTTCTCCTAATGTACAAATGTGATGCGAAGGTTAGGCCAAGAATATCCTCCGCAGTGTACCTACTTATTAAGATCGAAGGAAACAGTTTTGGGGATGCATTGGCGGCTAGAGGTGTGGGCGAAATAGTCATCTGTGGAGGAACAATTAACCAATGCATTGTGATACATGTTGTTTGCAGTCATCGTTTTCTCTCCTTTTCATTGACATGGATGGGAATCGTAGAAAACAATGCAAAATGCCATAAATTTATTCAAGCTACAATATGAGATGATATAGAGAAAATCACGGACCGTAATGTTAAGTTTGAATGAGCAATCAAGATCAATTGCGCGTACAGAAATAATATTTATCAAAGTAAAAGTAGCTATCTAAATAGTTAGGAATTTAAATAAATATAAATAGGACATTCACCCGGACGCTCCTCATAGACTGACATCCAGGTTAGAAGTTACACAAATTATATGCAGATGTCGCCATGTGAAGAGCGTAGCTCTATAGCAGGTTGTTCTAGTAAAACCTCGTTAACGTGAAATCGCTTAACTTGAAATCAAGTTTTACGCGAAGTAAAAACAGTTCTTCATACCTAAAACGTAGCATTAATTTAATAATTTCCCATGAAATTCTGAATAAAAAGAACAATTTCGGCTACGCCATCGATTTCGTGTTGTTGGGGTTTGACGTATTACACACATGAAGGGAAGTAGGTTTACAAGATAGAAAATAAGCATTGGAATACAACAGTAGATCTCCTGGAATGGCCCTGGATATTAAACCCATTGACAATTTTTGGATTATTCTCAAATTTAAAGTCGTGGAACGTCGAAATACTTCAAAGAAGACACTAAAAAGAAATATTTCGTATATTTCTGAGTAAATTTTTTGTTTCTTTTTCTCAGGAGGGAGCTCCACAGAAAACTTAAACTTCCGGCATAGAATTTATATCATGTTCTGCAACAACAACAACATTCCCAATGCAAGGTAGACTGCTTCTACGATATCTTACGATACTTCCAGCTACGCTCTCATTAGCTCACTGAGCACGCTGTCTCATACCTTTACTTTCAATTACCCATAAGTAAACATAGGGTAATGAAAGTATAGTATTCAGTTAACAAATATATATATATATTGCAATTCTCTACGTTTTGAATTTATTTGATTTCTAAAAAGTGATCTAGAAAAAATGTCTGTCTATGTGTACATGGTCAGCATGACTTCCGAAAAAATTGACCAACGATGTTCAAATTTGGTGATGGCACAAGGACATACCATTATGGTTTTCATCAAAATCGCGCATGCCCATAATGCAGTTGTCTTTGAAAAAATCGTGTACTTCAGCAATTTCTAAAAAACGGCAATCACAATTTTGATTAAAATCTCTGTGCTAATACCTGTCAAGGTGTTCTAAATATCCCTAAATCCGAAATTCTCACAAAAATGCGATAAAAACGTAAAAAGTTGAAAAACATCAACAATTGATTTTTTGACGTTTCACTCGCAAGAAAGGACAATGTAATTGTCCATCGAATAAAACCATTGTCTATCGTCAGCCGTTGATTCCGATAAGTGAACTAACGTCGGATGTTACCAATGCGTTTATACAAATTCAGCCATTTTTTGAGAAAAGAAAATATTATATTGATAGAATTATAAAGATAGATTTTAGTAGCGCCACTTGTCAATCAAAGCACACAAAAAAGTCTATAATTAAATTTCAGAATTAAAAAAAAGTTATGGTCGTCAATTAGTGCTAAAATTAAATAGAATACACTTTTTTTTAATTTTATGTTTGATAAGAATTGCATATGTTGGAGGCATAAATCAATCTTTATTCGTGTACTCACTTGTCTGGTAATCTCCCGGCACGCACAATTTGTCTAAGAAGCTCTTAAAATTGAAGTAGTAGTCCTTGTCAGATTCAGGCATGTTGACCGAACACTTCTTCATGACATCCACATGACAATTGATGGTAGGTTGATTGCGGCTATAAGTGAGAGACCATTCATTACGTTAATCTTTTGATATGGTCGTATTTATTGAATACACTGACTCCCTTCTATGTTCTGTTACAGTAGTAGAGGTGGTGACTCAACATCGAGTTTTTTCCTATCCGCTAAACGGCGTACACAATTCCCTCTGAAACTTGATATCAAATATGCAGTTATTCACGCATCAAATTAATGATTATTTAAATTATGTAATTGGTCATTATACAGGGTGTCTATAAATTAGTTGGGCTGTGGAGTTCAAATAGATCTGTATAACTCTTAATAACTAGGCTTATTATAACCATTCTTTTTCTCCAACTAATTTATGTTCACCATGCCATTCTGTATGCAAAAAAAAAAAAAAAAAATTTAGTTAGCCCAGTTATTATGAGTTATACAGATCTGTTTGAGCTCCATTGCCCACTAATTTATAGGCACCCTGTATTATACTTCAGAATTGTTGGGGAATAAATTTTACAATCAGATATACATACTCCTGAATCGTAAAGGAAAAATTTATTTCAGCTTACACAAAACGTATGGATTCGGGAATGTTATTAAGTAACCTTGAGCCAAATAACCAAGTATAATCAGAATTCCAATTTAATTCAATGCCGTGCGTAGTTAAAATCTGAATCCCAATAGATGTGTTATGCCCGATGCAGATTATTATAATTCAATTTAACTGAACCGAAGCTCATAGCGTGCAAGATATGGTTAAAAAAACTTTATAAATTTATGAATTTCATTATTTTGTCATTATTTTACCTTGTTAATTATTTAACAACATAATCATTTAAAATGAATGGTATAGATATATAATATTGCAAAAAATAGGCGATACGAATATTAACATTATTTTTTTAAACTTAAGCTATCGATGTTGTAAATTAATATTTAAAAGCATCTTAAACTCTTTCAAACTCTGGGCTCTGTCAGGAAGGTACACATACATCCCCATGAAAATAAGAAAATAACACAAAATGGGAAGAAATGACAAATAGTTCACGGATACAGAAACCGTTTGTTTAAAATACATTTTCAATTATTTATTTTAACAAAATGACTTATTAATTACTGTTAATTAATATTTATTGCTTTTCTGAAGGTTTAGATTGATCTGATTACAGAAAATTCGACATGAATTTTGCACATTTATATTTTTTATGTTATAACTATTCTTATGGAGTTTATTACCACAAACGATGCGATGACAATTAGCTGGTAGAACGAATTTGAAATACTCATTTTAGATTTTCATTCTCAACATTCGTGGCTGCTTGAAAAAAGAAATTAAAGGAAAGAAAACGATTTATTGCATGCTCACAATTTAGGCTACGTTTTAGTGAATCCAATTGCTATATCCCATGTTGTTCTTTTTTTTTTACTCACTTATTGAAAGACTACCACAAATCCAGTTTCTGTTCTTGCAATCATTCACTAGAGTTAGCACCGTTCTGATCTGTGTTTTCTAACCAATTCGATCCCAAGACACAGAAGTCCTACCCTTATTTTTAAAAATGATCACACACGATGACGATGATAACAAATGATTTCGCTTGAGTGGCTTCCTCAACCCTTGGCTAAAGGCGTGACCTATTGTCTCAAGGTTAATCCGGTGGGAGACAAATGTCACCCAAATTCAAATTTTCGTGCATATTATCAAATTCTTGACCAAATATAAAAGCAAGTGGGTATTTTAATTAAAGACAAAACATTACTGAACTGAATAAAGTAAAAATTAAAAAATATTTTTAAGATAACTTGAAAAAAACTATAAGAAGGCTTTGATCATGGGCTGCAATCTATTAAGAAATTGATTGACAATTGTCAGCCACTTGACTAACCAAGGGTTGTTGTAATGCAGCCTGTAAGGATGAGTCGTGGCTTTGACCCAAGAATGGCTGCATGGGAACTTTTCCTCAGTAGAAAGTGCCGTTTTGCCGTTTGGTGACCGACAATAATTCGAAACAACAGTCAGTTAATAGTATTGAGGCAGAAGCAGAAGAGTGTTTTGGTTAAGATGTAGAAATACTATCCATTGCTTTTACTTAAAGTAGTAGCAGTAGCGTATCCACATACGTCGTTTAGGGAGTGGTGAGACTTTTTTTTAATCTTTGATGAAAGCGAAATAGCAAAACTGTGTTTTTAATTAACACACATTTCAATTAATCTCAATTTTTATTAATAAATCAAAAACAAATTAAGCAAGAATTACACTATTTTTCAAAGGAACTCAATTTATAATTACTTGTTTACTATATTAATTTTTATCTAAAACCAAGAAATTTAACGTATTTTTTTCTTTATTGTCTGAGTATTGCAGCCCTAACAGCCCCCTCCTTCTTCTTCTGGATATGCCACTAAAATTGTATTTTGCATAAAGTAGTTATTAGGAGTACCCAAACCTTTTACCACCTAACAAATGCTTGATATACAGATATTCATTACATTTTTACTTGCTACTTTCAATTACCTATATTTGTATATAAACGTAGAATAATGAAAGTATTACATTCGGTCAAAAAAAAGTATTCATAATATTATTATTTTGGCATTTGTACACTCTTTAGAACGGGCTGAGTTAGAAAAAAAAGTAGTCTACAAAAAAATGTCTATATGTCTGTGGTCAGTATAACTCCCGAAGGGATGGATCGACGATGTTCAACTTTCGCATACCAATTAGTAGTCGCTATGGGACCTGTCATTAGGTTTTCGTAAAAATTAAGCATGTGCATAAAGTTTTTCAACACTTGCTAAAAACCACTGTGCTAATGCCTCATAAGGTGTTCTAAACATCAACACCTCTGAAACTCCCGTAGAAAACGCTTTAAATCCATAAAAATTGGGAAGGAGGGGGGGGGGGGAGAAATGTTTGTAACACAAAGACAAGAAATGATAACATAAGAACAATCGCCACAAATACTGCTAAATTAGTGATTTTTTCTAAATGTATGAAAATATGAAAACGGTAAATTAAACTTGTCCTCGTTAAATTTAAAAGTAGTAAACAGTATCATAACATAACTGAAATTTGAGCGATGTTCCTCATCCATAGTTTTAAAGGAGGTTGAAAAAAACTCCCTCTTTAAATAATAATTTATTTTATAGTTAAATACATGATTGAGAATGAATTTTAAAATTCAATTTTATAATAACTAAAAATTTGATTTCATATCGCCTCCCGAAATAAATTTGTGGCTATGCCCTGCCAAAGTTGACCACTTACAAAAATACATTTTTCATCAAGATGATTCGGAGTAGAGTGCGTCGATATGACTGTATATGCACATCTGGAATTTTAGAACATCAACACTTCTATTTTTCTGCTGCACTTGAGTGAGAGACTGAGTGAGCTTGTTTAGAATTGCTGTGTTAGAAGTAGTAGAATTCTTAGAGTAAGAAAAAATAGATTTTTTATCGATCATCATTCCTCGAGAAGTCCTATTTTATTTTAAGTAAAAGAATTGTACCTGCATTTCGTTTGAAGATCTTCAAGATAGGTCACAAATGTGTCTTGGAAATCGCCGTACGTGTCCGGGTTGTCACACTCTCTGAACAAATTGTCGCATAACGGATCAGCGTAAGCACACGCCACGCCTGAAAAACAACGGTGCACACTATTAAAAATACACAATACTTGGAAATAAGAATACAGTGATCTCTCACTTATACGAGCTCTCTTTTATGCGCGTTTTTCACTTATACGCGTTTTTCTTACGGTTCCGGCCAGTGATATAGGAAAACAATAATAATTCTTGTTCACTTATGCGCAGCACAAAAAAAAAAAAAAAAAATTCAGTTTAGAAATTTGGGTTCTAAAAGCTCAAAAACAGGTGTTGCTTATGGCAAGAATTTTCCCCTTTTGTTCTGCTTCTAGGAATGCAGTCCTTCGCCTTCCCCTATTGTTCTGATTCCAGTTTTTCTAGCTAGGGATTAGGGTATGAGTGGTGGGAGGGGGGAGTCTTGTGACTGTCATCAGTAAAATCCCGAATTTACTTGCAATAAACACATTGAATATATAGCCTTGAAAGCCAGGAAAAGATTAAATATTGTTAAGCACATTGCAGGTAGAGACTGGGGAGCGGACGCAACTACGCTCAGAACCTCCTATCAGGCACTTATTAGACCTATTCTAGAATATGGCTGCCCTATCTACTGCTGTGCTTCTGATACGAACTTGAACAAATTGGAAAGGATTCACTTGAGTGCTGCCCGCATAATCACAGAACTGAAACGTAGCTGTCCTTCAGAAATTGTTCTTTACGAAGCGGATCTGCAACCACTCTCTCTCAGAAGGCAGGCAGGCAGGCTTGGTCAAATATTTCAATAAACTTTCCAGCTTAAACCAAGAAAATAAAACGGCCTATTACTTAAATAACTGGACAAGCAATCAAAGACTTAAGAAACACAGTCCTTTCAGCCAAGTTAAATCACAGAAGTTAATGGCAGATAATGTAGAGCCCCACTGTCTTAATACTAATTTGAACACTTACGATGGACTCTCCAATGTTGATTTTATTGATTGCCTTCCCACCACACTTAATAAGAATGAATGCTGTCCGGAATTTCTCAGGCAATTGGCATTGGAAATTATTAATCAAATTCCTTCAATTGACATCAAAATCTATACAGATGGCAGCAAAATAGATATACAGGCAGGCAGTGGAATTTATATAGAAACGCCAGTAGAGAAACATTCTATTAAACAACGTAATCCAGATTTCTGCTCTGTCTTTCGAAGCGAATTAATGGCAATTGACCTGGGTTTAGAGAATATCTTTGGCGAGGGCAACTACGGAGACTTATGGATTCTATCCGATAGCCGAAGTTCCATTCAACACCTTAAAAACTGGGCCCTCGTGGGAGACAAAACCAGTCTATCCATAATACGCAAAGTCAAGAGCATATCCCGACTGCACAAAATGCACTTTCAGTGGATCCCGTCACATGTAGACATCCACGGAAATGAATTGGCTGATACTCTTGCTAAGGAGGGACTAGAACACCCTGTCCTCTCTACTCAAGAACTCACATATCAAGAGTTATACTCAAAGAAAATAGCTCAAAATAAAGCGAAATGGCATATACCTCCATCTCACGAATGGTATAAAGCCAAAAAGCCAGGACACTCCCTATCTCTTCCTTGTGATAGGCATACCAATACCCGTCTGTCCCGACTTGCTAGTGGTCACCTTAAAGGACTCACATATTCTGTGGGAAGCAAAAATTTTCCTCTTTGCCCTAAATGCCAAAAAGAACAGGCATCACCTCAGCACATTTTGGACTGCCTTGGACTGGACTTGGAGGACATTTATAACTGTCCACAACTAGTGTCAGACTTCATTAATGTCAATGGCTTCACTGATATTGTCTGACTTCGTCAGACAAAAGGGAGATTAGAAACAACAGTAAAAGCGTCAGCAGCCAATAGAAGTATTGGTGCGGTACCGTACCACGTGCATTGATCGCTAACGAATTCATTCTTGCAATTTCGGAAAGAACGAAATTGTCGATTTCGTTTAAATTGGATGTTATAAAAAAAATTTGAAGAAAATTCTTGCACAACGAAAAAAGCTTTAGCGGAGCATTTTAATATCCCAGAATCAACTTTAAGAGGGATTTAAAAAAATCGGGAGGCGATTATAGTTGCTCATAGAGAATGCGGAATTCAATCAAAGAAAAGGAGTAGAATTCAAAGCGGAAAATTCGAAGAATTTGAGAAAGTTTTGCTACTATGGTTTAAAGAAACTCGTGCCTCGAACATTCCTGTTAACGTTGAACTTCTAAGAGAAAAGGCTGAACAGTTATCAAAGAGTTTTGAAATGGAAAACCGTTCTGCATCATACGGATGGATTGAAAAATTTAAAAATAGGCATGGCTTGGCAACTCGTGTCCTTTCTGGAGAAAGTGCGAGTGTCAATGAAGGAACTGTAGAACAATGGAAAGAAGACTTGGTTGCTTTAGTAAACGGATACGAACGAAAAAAACATCTACAATTGTGACGAAACTGGACTTTTTTATAAACTTATGCCTGACAGAATCTTAACATTCAAGGGAGAACCATGTCGGGAAAAAAAGTAAAGAAAGACTTACAACCTTGCTGTGTTGCAACGCCGATGGTTCGGAAAAATTCCCGCCATTGGTCATTTAGTCCGGGAAATAGAGACTGAAAAAGGGGTCTTACCTTGCAAAAGGTTATGTAGTTCTGATTTTTTAATATGTTATAAAGGTCGGTCCCGTGGTTTATAAACCAAGTTTTCGACCTCCTAACCCTTGTGCGTTCTCCATGGTGCACCAAAAACTGTACCGTTTTTCAGTTTATACGTCATAACTCTTTGTCAATGCATCTTAGAAACAAACATTATAATCAAAAGTTGTAGAATATGAAATTATCTACAACTTTTGTATACTAAGTTTTTTTGTAGACCGATTATGTAAATAGTTATGCCACATCAAAGTCAAAACTTTTTCGTAAAAATTCTACTTTTTTAAGATTTGTGTCAAGTTTTTTGATTATATCTTCATAATAGTACATTTTAGAGAAAAAGTTTGTGAATAAAAGTTGTAGAGCAATAAATTTCCTACAAGTTTTCTATATAAACTTATTTTCTAGGACTAATAACAAAGGAGTTACTCTGCTTTGTGTATTTTCCGTGGTGCACCACAAAAAAATACGTTTTTCAGTTTATAGATCATAACTCTTTCGCAATGCATTTTAAAAACAAACATTAGGTTTAAAAGTTGTAGAATATTAAATTTTCTACAACTTTTGTGAACAATTTGCTTTTGTAAATCTATTATGTAAAGAGTTACGTAGCATCAAAGTAAGCACTTTTTCGTAAAAATGCTGCTTTTTTAAGTTTTTTGCCGAGTTTTTCAATTATATCTTCATAACAATAAGTCTTAAGGAAAAATATATTATACAAAAGTTGTAGATCTATAAATTTGCAATAAGTTTTATACAAAAAAGTTACTATCTAGGACTAATAACTACGGAGCTACTCTTCTTTGAAGGTTTACGAGATGATAACCTATAATATTTTAAGTATAGGTAGGGGTTTAAAAATAGCTTCTTACTGCATAGTCTGACAATTTTAATAAAAAAATAAAACAATAATATATATATAATACTAATGATAATGTAAAATAAAAAGCGGAAATATATTAAATAATGTATATATCTATAGATAATAATAGTAATATAAAATTTACCATTTTGCCGTGATGCACCAAAAATTTCTGCATTCGGAAATAAAAATGAGAAATAGACTGCATTCAAGGGGCTGATTTTAAACTACGTGGGGGTACAGATCTTTTGAGATAGAATAGAAAAATCACAAGTCGGGTGGCATTAGTAACATGTAAAGGAATTCTTTTAAGAACTCAGTTTCGGCGAAAACACCATATACTGTTGATTGAGATTTGCCACTGCCGAATTCAGGGTAAAAGATTAGAAGATTCTCAACTCTCCCCACCACTAACCATCCCGACAGAATATCAACCACTCAGTGTAGTTACTTAATATTGGAATACATGCGTTGTAATGATGGCTGCTTCATCATATCCAATATTACAGGAATTTGCAAAGATCTTCCTAGATCCTAATGCCAGTGTTTCAAGCATCACCGAAGCAGTATCAAGCATTCTTGTTGCTCTCTTTGGTGGTTACAGGGCAACAACTTGAAATGCTTTGCGTTATAGCAATTTCCCAAATCAACAACTGGGAGCCAAGTTAAATCTGTCAAAGCTATCTTCGACCCAAGAAGCCGCTACGCACCATGTCTTTCGCACATACCCTCAAGTAAAGACATGGATGGGCCAATTGAAAAATCCTCTGGTCTGTGGGTGGAAGATGGACAGTAAAGGACTTCTTCCTATTACAACCACCAGGGATTCAGATCCTCAATCAATTCTCACCTACATTTTCTGCCAGCGCAACATAGGATGCACTAAGGCCTGCTTTTGTAGAAAGGCCGGTCTCAAGTGCTCCATAATATGTAAAAACTGTCATGGACAAACCTGTGACAATACAGCGAACATCATAATTGATGACAACGATGAAGACGACCCAACAGAACTCTTAATTCAAGAAGTAGCGGAGGAACTAGCCGAGCCTTCGTGGCTAAACGAAACTAAATTTAAGAATTTATAAGTTTTCTAAATTGTAAGTTTTATTGATATTACTATTATTATATATAGATATATACATTTTTATAATATTTATATTTTTTAATTTATAATACTATTATTTTAATACCTATATTGTTTTATTTTTTATTAAACTTGTCACGCTTTGCAGTAAGAAACTGTTTTTAATATTAGATCTTACCAAGTAGCTCTTTTGTTATTAGTCCTATAAAATAACTTTGTATATAAAACGTAGCAAATTTAGGGTTCTACAATTTTTATGATGTACTTTTATGGATATTATCTAAAAACTCGACAAGAATCTTAAAATGGTATTTTTACGAAAGAGTTTTTGCTTTGATGCTTTTCATACAATTTGTTTTTCTTGTCTATTTGTAGAACCCTAAACAAATTTTGCACATACATTAGTGGTAGAAAATTTAATACTCTACCACCTAAAATATAATTTTTTCCCCCTATAAAATGCAGTGGGAAAAGGATATGATCGGTATACTGAAAAAAATTCAAAATTTCAGAATTCAGAAGGTTTTTGGTGCACCATGGCGAAAATGGTAAAATGATATTACCGTTATTGTATATAGATATATACATTATTTAATATATTTCCACTTTTTATTTTACATTATCATTAGTATTATGTAAATATGTTTTATTTTTTTATTAAAATTGTCAGACTATGCAGTAAGAAGCTATTTTTAAACCCCCTACCTATACATAATATATTATAGGTTATCATCTCGTAAACCTTCAAAAAAGAGTAGATCCTTAGTTATTAGTCCTAGATAGTAACTTTTATATAAAACTTAGAGCAAATTTATAGATCTACATTTTTTGTTCCATATATTTTTCCCTACGACTTATTGTTATGAAGATATAATAAACAACTCGGTAAAAAACTTAAAAAAGCAGCATTTTTACGAAAAAGTTTTTACTTTGATACGACGTAACTCTTTACATAATAGATTTACAAAAGCAAATTGTACACAAAAGTTGTAGAAATTTTATTATTCTACAACTTTTAAACTTAACGTTTGTTTTTAAAATGCATTGCAAAAGAGTTATGATCTATAAACTGAAAAACGTATTTTTTTGTGGTGCACCACGGAAAATACATAAAGCAGAGTAACTCCTTTGTTATTAGTCCTAGAAAATAAGTTTATATAGAAAACTTGTAGGAAATTTATTGCTCTACAACTTTTATTCACAAACTTTTTCTCTAAAATGTACTATTATGAAGATATATTAAAAAAACTTGACACAAATCTTAAAAAAGTAGCATTTTTACGAAAAAGTTTTGACTTTGATGCGGCATAACTATTTACATAATAGGTCTACAAAAAACTTAGTATACAAAAGTTGTAGATAATTTAATATTCTACAACTTTTGAATATAATGTGTGTTTCTAAGATGCATTGGCAAAGAGCTATGACGTATAAACTGAAAAACGGCTCAGTTTTTGGTGCACCACGGAGAACGCACAAGGGTTAGGAGGTCGAAAACTTGGTTTATGAACTACGAGACCAACCTTTATAACATATTAAAAAATCAGAACTACATAATCTTTTGCAAGGCAAAATGTCTCTATTCCCTGGACTAATTGGCAGACCAAAGAAAGCTCGCTGTTTTAAGAACGTTAAGAAGCTTCCTTGTGACTATACGAACAACAAAACTACGTGGATGACATCGCGCATTTTCTTAGATTTTCTTCATAAATTTGATAGGAAAATGGAAAAAGAAAAAAGGAAAGTTCTGCTATTTATGGATCAATGCCCTGCTCATCCACAAGATCTTCCGACTTTCACCAACACGAAAGTTATATTTTTTCCTGCCAATTGCACAAGCAAAATTCGACCTTTAGATCTGAGTATCATTCGTTGTGTGAAAGTTAATTACAGAAAAACTTTAATTCGTAAACTATTGGTTGTGATAGAAACAAAACGTTCGACGATAGACGAATTGAAGCAAATTTCCGTTCTTGATGCAATTCACATGTTGTGCTCGTCATGGAGAGACGTCACCGACAAGTGCATCAAAAATTGCTTTAAGAAAGGAGGATTTTCATTTCCAGAAGAAAATGAATGCGGTGAGCCAGAAAATGAAGGTGAGAATGACATCAACGAAGAGGATTGGCACACTGTGTCTGGTGGACTCGCTGCTACTTCCAACGATTTTGTTGATGCTGATGAAAATTTAATTACGGTGGAATTGCGTGAAATTGGCGATATTGCGGCTGAAATAAATCATGGGGACGATAATGCAGAGGATGACGACGATGACGAAGAAGATGTGGCAATAGTTCCCCCAACTCACACAACATCATTAGAGGCCTTACAAACTCTGCGCGACTATTTCCAGTTCAACTCCGGAAGTGAAGGAACTTTTTTACGTCTTGATGAACTTGAAAAAACTCTTCTTGAAAATTCAAGAAAACAAAAACAATCATCGATTGTAAACTATTTTGTAAGAACATAGTGAGAATAAAACAAATTTAGGTATGTAAGCATTTCCATTTCTATGAGTTCTCAAAAATAATTAACGGAAGCAAGACACATAACTTTTATTATATTTGAATTTTGAAACTACGTAATCTTATTTACATTTTTCAGTAATACTGTATAAAACATAATATTAATTAACAATATTACTAGGTAGTCTGCATTGATGTTTCACTTTTAAGCTCTATTTTGTGGTTTTTCACTTATGCGCCTTTTTCTCGCTGTCCGCGGCACCCGCGTATAAATGAGAGATCACTGTAATGCACTCCTTATCAAATAAATAAGGTTCTTACTGCGGTCTAAAAAAAAAAAAAAAAAAAAAAAAAAAAAACGGTTTCAATATTGAAGATAAATTAAAAAAAAATAATAATAATAATAATATTTTAAATTATTACTGCACCGCGCCGCAACACCCGTTTTTTGTAAGTTTGTAAGCTCAACAATCTACTTTTCACGCAATAATGGCTAATCGGGCTGGGATCTACAGCTTAACGTGGATTCGGAACCACAAAGAACATCCATACCTAACCATAGGTTCAAATCCGGAACCTTTGGTATGCCCAAATCAGCTGGTATAGTAGGTAGGAGTAAAAGCAACAACACATACATCGCCTGTAGATGCTCTGAACCAGTGAAAAAATATTCAATGAGTTTTATAATATTTAATGAATTGATAAATTCCCATTTGTATTTAGATTCTTTTTTACAGGACGCATATATATATATATATATATATATATATATATATATATATATATATATATATATATATATATATATATATATATATATATATATATATATATATATATATATATATATATATATATATATATATATAACGATGAAGTAGTGTTGACATCAGTCTTAAAAAGCAAATCGTGGTTGAGGTAAACAAACGTTTATTGCCAGAAAGATGGGAGGTGAGGGTGACGTTTGACTAGCGCAAAGAGTTAATTATTCCAAAAGACGTGGTCGAACCGAAGTATAGGGCTTTTATAGATTTCTGAGTGACGTTCGACGAGGCGCAAGGCGCTTCTCGCAAACTCTGGAAAATACTAGAGAATTCTAAACCCAAAATCGAAAGCTCCAATGGGAATGCATTACATATATATATAGTTGGTAGTTTAAGGGCCGCTCTGTGAGGCATAAGGGATTAAAACCTGGTCAAAATTCAAAAAGGGCAATTACTGAATTAAAACTTTCTTAATAACACACATTAATGATATTTAGAAGAGTATGGACCTTATTTTCAAAAATATAAGGTTTTTTTGGGCTGAAATTACTTATTACTTACTTATTCATGAATACAAAACTTATCCACAGAACTATAAATTTCACTGAAGAACTGATTTCACTGATTGAAATTAATAATTATTTATAAAATATTTAATAATTCTTAAAAAGGTTAAATAATAATTAATAATTCTTAAACATCAATTTTATTGTATTGGTAATTATTCAATTTTCTAATAAGTCAAAAGAATATTTTCTTGCCAGACCATTATCGAGTTTTGTTACTCGTATCGGAGATTCTCTTGAGTAAAAGCTATACAAAGGCTATACTGCGCCAAAACATCGTGGGATTAAGAGATGAGTAAAGAAGAGAGATTTTACGGGAAATCTTTCAAAGCACAGTAGGGAAAATGGGCAAATGGTTTAAAATATAAATTTTTCATGTATTATATAGTTTTCTTTTCTAAACATTCTGATGAGAATGAATAAAGTTTCTATTCACTATTTTCAATTCATGAATTAATTAGTCGAGGATGAGTATCAGGAATACCACCAAACATACAAGCTTAGTATATTAAAACAACAAGCTAAAAATTCTAATGTGAGCCTAAAATTCAAATTTAATTAATTTTAAATAGTTTACCGAAAACGTATGAGCATACGTTTATCTGTACTAAAAATATTTGGTTTAGAAAGTAAACAGTTTTCGAAAGACCTGCAGAAATAAATCTTTAATATCTTTGAAATTAATCTTTGGCTTATGAATAAAGAGTTCTTTTGTGTCTAAAATTTTTCCCATATCTGTTTATTTTTCTTTTTAAATTTTTTTTAACATCCCACTCTAAATTTTCTGTTTACAAATGCGCATTCTGGAATATGGAGGAAACTTTAAAAAAGTTGATACATACTCCATCTTTAAAATAAATCGAAATTTAGCTTTTTAATCTTTTATTAAAATAATACCTAGTAATATTTTTTTTTCTCCTATTTTAATTCAAGAAAATAATTTTTAATAAGTAAATGTAACAATATGTTAAGCTTTTCCCGTAACGAATTGGAAGACAAGATTGTAAAACATGAGATTACTTACATTAGCAAGTGTTTCTATTTTAGAAGTTGGCATTTAGTTTGATTTACAAGATATTTCCTTCTATATTCAGCATAAATTTATAATGTCAATTGAATAGTAGAAGCGAATATTAGCTGTTGTAAGGACTTTCCAAGTAAACGTACCTTCGATATTATAAAAAGTATTCGTCACGCAAAAAATATTTTGTAATGAGGTGAACTATGCATTAGAATATGCCTGTATATTCTTTGGTTTTCAACTTTCACCACATTAACTCTTAGAAGCTTTTCATTTCCAATAAATAATAATCGGTAATACGATCCTATTTAAGTTTTGACGAACCCCGATCTTATTGAAACAATTGATTATGAGAAGAGACCATAAGATACGACCCTGAATTGATCGTATCAACAGAATACTTTTGGATGTACTCACCGCACGCGAAAAGGATCCACAAGGAATTCATGTTTCTCGTACTACTTGAGTGAGTGTCTTAAAATCGGCGAATTCTCCTTTTTAAAAGGTCTCGTATCAAAACATGTGTTTGCAAAGACATTTTTCGCATAAATAATTAAGGAACTGTTTTGAGATAATATGCGAAATTTTTATCAGGTACCACATGTTGTGATTTAAAATCTGAACAGAAATAACTTTTGATAACACCGTAACAGTGGAGAAGTTTCGTATTTTTAAAAAAAAATTTAAAAAAAAAAAAAAAAAAAATTAATAAAGAAAGCAAAGCGATTAAAAATGTATTTAATTAAATATCGAAAGAAGAAAAATCGTAAGTACAGTGAAATTATGACGTAACCCCAGAACGTTACAACACTGGCTGGTTAGATTTGACGTCACATTTTGGGATTCTTTTTTTTTTGTACCATTAGTTTATTTGACTACTTTTACTTATCATGTCCTACGTGTACTACGAGTACGTTATTATTTTTTTTATATTATCATAATACACAAACTGTTTAATTTGCATACCTTTCAAAATAAATACTTATTTTTCCTGGATTTGTAAAAGGGCAAAAAAAAAAAAAAAAAAAAAAAAAATCACTTGCGATGTTTGGCTTCTTGAGAACGAATCCCGATTTCATAGGAGCTGAAATTTGTGGTGTGAAAACTAATAGGTATTATACATCTTGCAAACAGTTTTACATTTGCCTTTAACTTAATTGCATAATACCCATTTTTATTGTGTGTTGATATTTTCAATTATCATTCCATCCAGTTAAACTGAAGAACATTCATAGTCTGTTTGCGCCTGATTGGTCGAGAACAATTATCCTCGTGGTGTCTCCCCCTAGTGGAGAATACGCGAGAGAAGAAGCAGAACTGAATTGAATTTGATAGGAGACACATGTCTCAAAATTGGAGCCGAGTGCTCAACTATAAATAATTAACCTTAAAGAATTATAAATGTTTATACGTGTAAGTAAATCGGTCTATTCCTAGTTGACGTTAAAATATCGCCAAGCCGATTTGGCGCTGTTTTGTAGGCGATA